>CM050167.1:240988383-241598383 GCA_027410445.1 Discoglossus pictus
CTCGCTATGCGAGCCCGCTAGCGTGAGCAACGGCTTAAGCAAGCTCGCCTGCTCACAACTATATATGTGATAAAATAAAAATTGCCAACATCACAATATTGGCGATTAGCACTGGAAATATATGTGCACACAAATCATGGAAGCAGGGCGTCCATGTCCGATATAAAAATGTATTTGGGACAGGAATTTGTGACCTATTTGTAGCCTGGTTTGAGACCCCACATTATGGACAGCTACAAGACCTTAAGATCCAGGCAAGATGTGGGGGGACGGTTCCAGCGTGTTGTTGTATTTCAAAAGGGGCATGTTTTCATAAACAGGTAATTTGTGCCCAAGGATGTGAGGCAGCAGACATAACAGCACCCAAATACTGGTACCCAGTATCAATATGTGGAGGACAGCCAGCACCTCAGTGATAGAGACAGGCAGCCAGTTCCAGCAATAGCGCCATCTAATGGCCAGCAGTAGTTTCGCTTCTGGCGCGGCCTGGCGCTGGAATAACAAGCAAGGTCCTGTGATGCTCAATTCAGATGTGTTTAGATTCCACATGTGTGCCATCAAAGACATAATATTGCTTGACAAAAAGACAATAGTTGGCATTACATTATTAGGGAAGCATAATAACAACAAGACTATAACATGTCCCTGCATTGTCATCAGCTGTGCATTGTAATAACTTTTGTTTATAATGTCAGTCTGTGAACCCTATCATGAAATATTGATATTAAAAATGTAATAAAAAATACATTTACTGTCTGTCACATATATAAATAAATAATAAATGATAATTGATCATTTGTATTAAGATTTAATATTTCCTTAAACTGGGATTACTTTACACTTCTTTAAGCGACAGTTGTGTTGACAAAATTGTCTAGTTATTTAGCCATGTATGCTCCATGTTAATGGATGAATATTAGTCATATAACTTTATTTAACTATAAACATGCTGCTATCATGGTTGTTGAAAGACACAATGCTGAATATCATCATTGTGGGTCGTTAAAAGATTTGTGTTTAGTAAATTCAGAGGTGCCCATAACACCCCATAATACGCCCATTAAATTCCTAGTTCACAATAACTCATGATGAGTCACTTATAGCTATCTTTTACAGTTAAAAAAAAAACTTTAATAAACAGCGCAATGACCTGAGATGTTGCATTATAGGTTACTGTGGGCTATTACCAGCAATGCTTTAATAAATTCCCTGCATTGTCGAAATTATTTAAAATGAATACATTGCGACCTGAATTTTGATCCTCTTTACTAAATTACACAATTATACTTCAAAGTTTAGTATAAATAACACAAAACATGTTAATTCAGTCTCACCACATAATGGATCTTATTGACAGCTGAGGCTTGGTAAATGATGCAACATGAAAATAAAAATGAGGACAACATTGCCAGGGGATTGCACACTAATATTATGAGACTAATAATATAGAAGCATCAAAAGAGCTCAGACGAAAGTGTTATTACAGACAAGCTCATATTATGGAAAAACAGACTAAAACTCTAGTTACCTGGTTTGCCATCATATACATGATACAATTCCTTGTGATATTAAGAAAACACCACATATTGAAGACAAATATTTTTTTGAAAACTTTAAGTCTGGCTCTGAGCATAACTAAGCAGTAATAAAAAGTAATACATCTAGTTTTGAATTAGAAAAAATAAATATAGATGCCTCTGCAGGACCATGGAGAGATCCATGATGTGGAAGTTGTGTGTGTGAAAGGGGAGTTAACATTTGTGGAGATCTATTGTTGCAGTGAATGATGCAAGGTGCCTACTTCTGAGCCTGTGAGGAAGAATGGGTGTTATGTCTATCTCAACTTATCCAATTATCTATACAATGGCTCTCTGTTCCCTTAAGTGTCTTTTTTTCTTGAACTGCAGTGGTCTTTTATGTCTTCTCTATTTTTGTTTTTTAATGTTCCAACTCTAGTAAATGTATTTTTGCCTTATTTTATTCTTATTTGGTGACTTTTACCAGAATTGCCTTTATGACAAGGTCTTGTCAAGTAACACAATTATATTATAGATAACAATTATTTAGATATATTGTTATGCCTAAGAAAACAAACCCAAGCCTAGCGCAGATGATTTGCAGGAGACAGCAACATGACCGAAGTGTGCCAATACTGATATCTGCAGCCAAAGTGATGTCAGGTCTTAGAATTAATAGCACAACATTCTCAAGCCCGCAAATCAGCCCCAAAAATATTTTATTTCATGATTATATTTTGAGTTATATCGATCCCTGCAATCAATGTGTTACGACATATACTGTAACTCGCATGTAATAGAATATCATATTTACTGCGGTATTAATATTGCATTATATCTGGCCTGTGGGTCCGATTTCTATCTGGAATTGAAGCATGTAGGACTTCGAAATCTACCCTTCCCTTTTTCAGTGATGTAACGCTAACTATCTCTTTTTCCATTGGCTTCATCTGAACCCGTAAGTACATGATTGCTTAATTGTTTGCGATCGAGCACGCAACCCAGACGGCCGATAACTGGTTTAGGAAATAGCGTCTCTTGCTCGTAGCTCGCAGCCCTTTTTAATTAATTAGCAACATAACTTAGCCAAATTTGAAGCGCGCAGCCCTTACGTGCTACACGCTGGACTTACGAGGCTGGAATTTAATATGGCCCTAAGTTCCTAGTAGCATGCACAAAATGTTTAGTTATGTAAAATTAAAGCATAACATTATTTATTTGTTAAAGAACCCATGCAGTTCAAGAGAAAGACTCTTGTTTGTCAAATATATACCAGACTAAACAACATTAACAGCTGTGTAAGCCATGGGCCTTTTTTTCTTGCGAGGAGATTTGAATTTTTGAAGGCTCTGTTTATGAGAGTAGAAATACATTTTGTGTTTGTTACATCACTTCCTTAGAGCAGGATTATGAGGTTGTGTGTTTGGGCTATCAGTGGAGGGAGGAGTGGGGAAGGATGTCACAGGCAATGTTTGTTGGATAATTGGAAATGGTTGAAATTGACATCACATCCCTTCCCCCTCACTGACTAGAAGTAGGAAGTTTCATCAATAAATGCAACCACAACTTTATGACCGTTTGCTGCTTGATTATGCTCGTAACTTTCAAACACATATTTGTTGTACAGTAGCTCTTTAAGCAAGTCTTTGCCAGGTTTATAGTTGACATTTCTGTTGTTTAGTTAATTTGACTACAACTGTTCCAAATTACCACCGATTTCTTCAAAACACAAATGTTTATTGAGTGTACAAGCTTTGCAAAACAATTTCACACCATATGGGCCTTTGGCCCAAGTACGGCACAATTTGGAGCAATTACAGGGCTAAATTGGAACAGCTATAGTGATATAATGAATCATCTAGTCATGCGTTAGAGCAGTGTATCAATATATGTGTTGGTGTTTGCTATGTTTGGTACAGTACAGGGAGAGGGGGGGGGAAGAGACATGGGAGGGAGTGGGTAGAAAGAGACATGGGGGAGGGAGAGCGGGGTAAAGAGGTACAGGGGAGGGAGAGGGGGAGGGAAAGAGACACAAGGAAGGGAGGAGGGGCACAGGGGAGGGAGAGGAGGGCAAAGAGACAAAGGGGAGGTAAAGAGGGGGAAGAGACACAGGGGAGGGAGAGGGGGGAAGAGACACAGGGGATGGAGAGGGGGAAAGAGACAAACAACAGATAGTACATAAAACGACAGAAAACACAATGTATAACACTATATCATGCCATCATTTTTGAAGGGCAAGTCACTTGTTCTACATTAATCTTAACAATAATATCTAGTAATCATTTCAGCAGTTGTAAGGAAACTCCTCTGTGCCAAACTAAAAAATAAGCCTGCCAAGGAGTTAATTGGCTTTATGAAGCATTTCACTTAAAGTATTTATGAGACAGAAAACAGTATTCAGTAAACAAAGAAATTAATTTGCTTTGAGAAATTGTTAATTAAATGATGCACTTATTTTATTACAACAGGGTCATCTTCACAGTACATTAAAATCAAACACTATAAATTGTAGGGAATATTAACAGCTTCTGATGTGGCTGCCCCTGTCTCTCTTTTTTTCATGGCGTATCATGTAATTATTTAGTTTTTAGAATGTTTAATTGAGCTCACTTCTTTTTTACTTGCATCTGATGCATTCATTTTGAAACTGTTGGATAGTAAAATAAAGGAAACAAACCCCTAAAGCCAAACAGAATGATAACATCTAATTTGCTAATAAATCATGTAATCAATATAACTGAAAACAAATACAACGTAATATGAAGTAGCTAAAACAAGTCAAAAGCCAGTGAAATTGCAATATAAAGTGTTTAACTTACATTTATATCTTCCAGATCTAAGAAGTTTAATATGACCCCATTGCGTTTCCAGATGATGGGAGGTCTTAACGTTCCATGAATTGCACAAGTCAGTACGGTACTTAATCCCACTGTTACTGTTGTAACACTGACTGCCTTATCTTGATCAAGAGTGAGTTGGACGACTTCTGAAAAATAGTAAACGGATAAAAAAATTGAATGTGGTACACTGTGCTGGTTCCCCTTTCAATGCAGAGAACAAGTATAAATACTCCATACAGAGAATAGAACTCAGCACTTTGACACTTGTCTCAATATTACATTGCCTATGTAAATCAAGGGTGTCCAAGTTCAGTTCTGGTGGGCTGCACACAGGCCTGGATTTGTGGATATTCTGGCTGCACCCAGATGAGACTATCACTTCTTCAGTCATGCTGATTGACTCACCTGTGCACAGACAGAAAATCCTCAACTCCAGGCCTGTGCGCGACCCACCAGGACTAAACTTGGACACCCCTGATGTAAATTATTTGTGCAATATTTGGTGATAACAGCAGATTCACTTATTTTTCTTACTGATGTATAGGGTGGTCCTCTGAAATGTTCTGAAATATTTGAATCATCAAAATACGTACATAATCCCTGGATTTCCGAACTGTGCCTTAGTATTTTGCAAGATCCAGTGACTTTATTAGCTTATTTCAGCATATATATATACAGCTTCAGATGGTCTAGAAACTTTTAAAAGCCAAAACAAAATGAGACCAAGTACAACATATAAGATTTGCACGATTTGTCATGTGACAGGTACTAGCACACCATTTCTTATAGTTCATAAATGAAAGAGTGCATTTACTTATTTTTACTATGCATATTATTCACCTCTAAGGTATACTATGAACACAAGTGTTTTGTCTTTTTATTGTTAAGATGCTTTTAGTTAAACTTATTTTGACAGCTGTAGCAAAACTAAGATTTAGATTCCAATCCTGCAAACCAGTGAATGTGGGGCAAATTCACTGAGGGCCTCATTCAATTATGATTTGGCCAATTGAATAGGGCTCTACATAAGCACAGAGCATATTTTTTTACAGAAGTTTTTAGTTAAAGAACTTCTATCCAAAAGCAAGGTCTTCACTAACTAAAAAAATTGTAAAAAAAAAAATGCTATGTGCTTATATAGAGCCCTATTCAATTGGCCAAATCAAAATTGAATGAGGCCCTAAGCTAGGTGCTGCCTGAGGAGGGACTGCAGTTCTTGATTCAAAGCATTGTATCCCTCTCGGGGTCTCATTCAATTGCAATTTGGCCAATTGAATAGGGCTCTAAATAAGCACATAACATATATTTTTTAAATAAGTTTTTAGTAAACATCTATCCAAAAGCAGGGTTTTCACTAACTAAAAACTTATTTAAAAAAAATATGCTATGTGCTTATTTAGAGCCCTATTCAATTGGCCAAATCGCAATTGAATGAGGCCCTTAGTGAATAAGGTGAAGCGAGCTGCCGGTAAACGTTAGTGCATCTGGACCACTCATAAGGCGATGGTAAGTGTAATGTTCAGAGGTTAATGAAAACAATTTGTGTTCTACACATGACCATTTTATTACATGGAAAATATGCTTAAATTAATATTTTTATTTATATAACTATGGTAATCCTGTTATGGAACATTAGCAATGTGATTTAGTCTTAATTTCCATTACAACATTTTCATATATAGTAGCAACTAATGATTATAATTATACTTAAAAGCATTGACCAATGAAATTGAATGCCTTTAGCTTCATATGTTTCTTTTTTCATTCAATCATTAACAGAATACAATAAGCAAATAAAGACATATAATTTGCAAGTTTCTACTATATTTAAACATCATACTGATCGTTTTACTTGAAAATTCATGATATTTTGTAGCGTCATATTAATGACAACATGTGTAGTGGAAATGTCACTACCTCTGTCTCAACAAAAATATAAACATTCATATAAAGAACTGATTAAAACAGGGACGTTGAAATGTCTGTTGACAAAAAATGGTTATTTTTGCAACATATTTAACTAAGGAGCACATTAAAATTCTTGTGTTAAACCTGCTTCGTTAATTAAAACTTTTAAGTGGTTTTCCTAATTTTGGAACATTTCATAACTGACCACCAGTAGGGAATGGAAACTAATTATCTGACACAATTAGCACTACCAATTTTACACAGGTTGCCTGGGGAATTGTGGTTTCAGTTTTCATTTCTTTCAACAACATACTACATGGCAATTATTTTTGTTCATTAGCAAACCATTCTTTCCAGACCAATGAAGAATTAATGGAAAGGCCTAAAAATCATGTCCACATTTTATCTACATGAGATGGTATTTACATTGCCACAGAAAACAATTTTCACAACTCAACCTATCATAATAAATCAAATTTGTAATAAATGGTACTTGCATAGACTAACAATTCTAGGTATTGGACTTCGGTCTCCTAACTTAAAACAGAACTGCAGGCATGGTTGTAAAACCTGATTTTTAGAAACACCAGTCTTCACTGTAATTAGATTAATGTTTAAGAAACAGGTTAAGTAGATTTACAGCCTCATTAAATTGGGGCTTTGTTGTAAAATGTAGCCCGTAACTCCAGATTTACGTGTTACGGGTATAAAATTAGCCCTGTAACGTTGCTTGCAGTGAACTTGCGTGTTAACATGCAGGATGGGCGAGAATAGGCTACACGCCGAGCAACGTTGAACTTCGCGCACGTAAATCCTTTTATCTGTCATGCCCGTTACCGCTACTTGTTCAATTCAGCTATTAAATTGCTCGCGAGCAAGCACGTAACATGCAAATGGAGCCCAAAGGCCAACGTGTGCTCAAGAGCACCCACAAGGGGGATAAAGTCCAATACGTAACACTTGTAATGCAAATAACAATACTCTACTGTACGCTTATTTTAAGGGAAAGTGATGTTAGGTATTAGAATTAATAGCACAAAATTCTCAAACCCGCAAATCTGGCCACGAAAAATACTTTATTTCATGCCTATATTTTGTGTTGGATCGATCCCCGACATATACTGTAACTCACATGTAATAGAATATCATATTTACTGCTTTATTAATATTGCATTATATCTAGAATGTGGGTCGGATCGCAAACTGTACTTGAAGCACGTAGGACTTCGAAATCTACCCTCCCCTTTTACCCCCCTAGATTTTCTATGTTTGTATGTATGTATAAATCTATTTTATGGCCTGTGTATTCAATGAGCTGAACCCCCCCCCCCCCCCCCACCAATTATTCTTTCTCCTACACTCCTGGTACTGTACCTGTACTTATGTATGTATGTATTTCTACTTTAGAAATTGTCTATATACCTTTTTTTGTTTGCTAAGTGTACTGTACTTTATTCTATTTTCTAAATAGCGTTACGGAAAATGTTGGCGATTAATATATAATGACCAATAACGATAATAATATCTTTATGTCTGTATGTTTCTGAACACTTCTAGTCTAACCACCCACAGCAGTGTGCCCTTACAGCAAGGAGAGTCTGATGGAGATACACCACTGTGTGGATATATGGAGTGTGCTCAATTTCCCACAGTAATATAACGATGCTATACCTTTAATGGATCTGAAAACTCCTGCTGTTGAGTGAAAATTCTATTATTATGATAGACCGGTGGGAGGAACCAAATTATCGGTGTCTGAGAACTTAGAAACCTGTTGAACTGAAGCAAGTTTTCAGCATAATACCAGGCATTTAATAGCGTGCATATGTTATAATTCCCCCTCACTTATCCCTACCACTATTCATACTTATGGTAATGTTACCAGATCTAAGTCATACTAAATTTTCATATTCATAATTTAGATATCACTAATGTTATTTGCATTGCTTTTTTTTCTTGTTTTCTTCAAAAATATGGTTCTGAAAATTACCACATTCTAAAGACAACTTATGAAGATATGCTTTCATTCTATGATGTATTGATTTCTTGGTATGTACTGCAATGCACCTCAGATCGGAGAATTTTCCAGGTAAATCAATTATTAGTACACTTTCTGCAGAGTGTTGGTACACAGGACTGTACATGCAATGAACTGTTTACTCATCCCCATATTTTTTTCATGTGGAACATCATAGCTTTATACTCTGTTGTATATGGCTGCTGAAATATTGATAATCACAGGAAAGACATAAAAAATATTTAAGTCTACCAATGTTGCTCCTTCTAATAAGCACAAAACTTGAAATCTTGTTTTGTATGTACAATATACAGTACATCTGATGAATCCATTAGTCCTTTAGTAATCCACTCATTAACCAATTTTCAAATCTGCATATTGTTCAGTTCCAAATTAACCAGATCCTATCACTACAACCAAACCTGAAATGCGACAAATTGTTTAAAGAAATGCTGTGTATTTATTCTTAACAAGTAGCCAAGTTTTTCATAATTTCTGTTTTTAATTCTTAATTTCACTATTATACATCCCCCAGATTCATTGCAGAGTCTATTTCCTATGACTACAATTGCCATTGTGGCCTCAGCAAAGCAATTTTCGGCCCTTGCTAAGCTTAGTGAATCAACCTCACGGTTTCCTATCTAAAAGCCTTAATACATTTTTATTTGTCCAATTGAATTGGGCTCTATATAAGCACATAGCATATTTTTTTTTACAGAAGTGTTTAGTTAGTGAACTTCTATCCAAAAGCAAGGTCTTCACTAACTAAAAACTTCTGTAAAAAAAATATGCTCTGTACTTATATAGAGCCCTATTCAATTGGCCGACCGAATCGCAATTTAAGAAGGCTGTTGTGTCTCATTCAATATTACATGAAATCATTCCTTGCTCAGACCTGGATAGTCTTTTTTGCCTCTTTGGTTTATCACATAAAAGTTATACCTTTTTGTAAGTTGCATTCTTTTGTGGATGATCGTGTTATAACTTATATATACTTGTTAATAAGGTTTATTTATTTTGTACTTTCTAAAAAAAATTGACCATCATCGAGCTAAGTTCTTCAAAAGAGCACACTGCAAATATGGGATGACCTTAATCTTTTTTTTAATTTCTGTAAATTAAAACATCTACTTAAATAAGTCATGATTCTTGATCATAAGAAATGTTATTGCTTAAAATGATATTTTTATACATATTTGTTATTACCCTTCAAACAATAAATAGTAAGCAGCACATTGGATATTATGAAGTGATTTTATTGTATTGCACAAATTAATGTTCAGTAAAAATAAAAAATCCAGGTTGAATTTTACTTGGCTGTTTTCTGTCGCTTTTTGGTACTTTCTTTATGGTGAAATTAGAAAGCCTTTGTGACAAGCTACAGAGGAAATATGCCTTTTAAATGCATATTTAGTATGTCCTTGGCAAGATAAAAATGATATAAATGCTGAAATTACATTTTAAAAACTACAATCTAAATAAATTTTGCTAGCAGTAAAAAGCATAGGATTTTATTTACTGCTGTGACACGTAGATTCACACTTTATACAATCTGCTTAGCATACTACATTTTTTTCATATTTAATCCTATCTTGGGGTTTATATTCCTGCTAGATGAGTGTTCTGGCGCCTCATCATGCTTCCTAATCACATCTTGTAAGGTGTTATATGGGGTGTTGATTTATCGCAGGAATCTTTTCCCTTGGTGTCATTTACAGCTCTGCCAATGGTCAATCATAATCTTTAACAATAAGACATCTATAATTGAGGTCATTGGAGAGAGAGAGCAGCTATAATTGAGTAATATATAGAGCAAATCGCATTGATTTTGCACGGCCTGGAGATAATTCACTCTTCACAGGCAATTTGCCTATATTTTTCATCGTCTTTAGTTTTACGTATAGCATTCCAAATATAGGTTAGGACCATTTCCATGAAAGTGCTCAAAAGATGATCAAGAGATAGAATGGGTTAAGTTCTAAGCAAGATATTTTTTGTTTGGTTCTGCAGAAACAAATACACCAATGGTATAAATTCTTGATTGTCTGTAAAATCCAACGTTCTAGAAACAACAAATCAACTTTTGTGTCATTAACATATATCTTTAGGATAACAATGAATGGCACTAATTAAAGTATAATTTATATATATATATATATTATATATATATATATTACATATATATATATATATATATATATATATATATATATTATATATATATATATATACACAATTGGTTATAAAATATGATTAAAGGTAAATGGATTTAAAACAACTAATGTTTTCAATTTCTTTGGGTAATGGCAGTCTAGCAAGCAGCTCCCCCTGCTGTTCATGATCCCACAGTTTATAAAGCAATTTGTAAATATAAATATTGAAGTATTTACCATGTACATTAGCTCCTGTTCTGATGGGTTTCTTATAGATTATCCTGCCCTCAGTTTTTATGTATGATTTGTGTAACAATTGCTTGCTCCCTTAGGAAAATATATTTGTGGTCTAGCCTCCTCTCCTCGTGCAGCTGAGGTGTGCCGGATGCTGCATCCTATTCTGGCCTGTGGTGCTGTGGTATGCCAGGTGCTGCGATCTAACTGGCCAAAAAAAAAGGCCCAGAGGCCGAGTGATGTTGGTGAGGTGAGAGGGAAGGGAGGGTGGGGCACCGGAGAACGTGTGCATAGGTAGGTGTGTGCTTGGGGTTATAAGTAGGGTGGGGGGAGATTGGACCCTCACACAAACCCAGGTTTGCTAACTGGTCATTTGTGGTCGGGGCCCCCTCTCCTCGTGAAGCTGAGGTGCGCCGGGTCCCGTGCCCCTATTCTGGCCTGTGGTGCTGTAGGATGGCCAGGTGCTGCAATCTAATCTGGACGGAAAAAAAAGGCCCCAGGGTCCGAGTGATGGTGAGGAGAGAGGGAAAGGGAGAGTGGGCACCAGAGAACGTGTGCACAGGTAGGTGTGTGCTTGGGGTTTAAGTAGGGTGGGGGGAGAGGGGGACCCTCACACAAACCCAGTTGTGCGAACCTGGTTAATTTGTGGTCGGGCCCCCCTCTCCTCGTGCCAGCTGAGGTGTGCCGAGTCCTGTGCCCTATTCTGGTCTGTGGTGCTGTGGTATGATCTGTGCTGTGATCTAATCTGGCTGGAAAAAAGGCCAAAAACTAAAAGCACCTAATGGCTGTAATGAGAACGCGGTGGATAATGAGTTGATTTGTGGTAAGGGAATGATGGCGTTTTGAAGAATGGAGACTGGGGCATATGGAATTGTGAGCGATAGATAGTATGTGATGGTGACAGGGTGATGTTTGTCTTGGTCAGGGTAGGATAAGGGAGCGGTCTGTCTGAGTTATGCGTGGAGAAGGCTTAATAGACATGGGAAAGGGTAAGACTGAGGAGAATACAAGGGAAGTAGGCAACTTAGAATTGTGGAGATGGTGATGGAGGGAAATGTTGATCACATGTGAATTGTGGTAGGAATATGGAATCTAGGAGAGGCAACGTTGGACCAAAGAGCTAACGCAATGAAATGTGAAGTAATCAATGGTTATGGTCGTATCAATGATGATACGAATGAGAGTGTAGTGAATATGTGTATGTGAACATGTAGGGTTGGTTGAGTACAGTAAGGCATGGATAAATAGTGGATCTGAGAAAGAAATGTGGGATTACCTGTAGAGTAGCTGCAGGAGTGGTGGCGAGTGGTGACTAGATGAAGGCTGATGTGGGGCTTGCGAGTATGATGAAGCCTAGCAAAGGGCAAGTGTGACTATGAAAGAGTGATTGAGGTGGAGCCTAGTGAAGGCCGGTGTGGCTTGCGAGTGTGGTTGAGCCTAGCGAATGGGACTATGAAAGCGCAATTGAGGTGGTGCCTAGTAAGGCAGTATAGGATTTACAGAGGCATCGGAAGTGGTGCCTAGAGGGCCGATTTAGAGAGTGTAAGAGCACAGACGTTTAGCAGATCGGTATCAATGATGAATACGAATGAGAGATAGCGCATATGTGTACGTAAACATGTAGGGTTGGTCGGACTCTAGTATGGAATGGATGGATAAAGGCTCGAAGGAAAGAAATATGGGATTATCTGAAGAGTAACTGCGGATTGTTGGCCGGTGGGGCCTAGTGAAGGCTGATGAGGGGCTTGCGAGTATGATGAAGCCTAGCGAAGGCAAAAAGCGATTATGAAAGCATGATTGAGGTGGAGCCTAGCGAAGGCTGATGTGGCTTGCAAGTGTGGTTGAGCCTAGTGAATGGGACTATGAAAGCATGATTGAGGCTGTGTCTATCAAAGGAGGTAAAGGATTTACAGAGGCATCGGAAGTGGTGCCCACAGAGGGCTGAGTAGATAGTGTAAGGAGGGCAAATGTTTAGTAGATATGGGCCAGAAACCAACATGAATAAAAACATAGGGAAGCCGTAGTGCTACTTTGGACATGGACAAGGGCATAGACAAGTAGGTTCATGCCCTGATCAATAGTAGGGAAGTGCAAGGCGGACTGGATAACTTACCTCGAGAGGGACATCGCTCCCCAGCAATGAGAGTACCCTTTCATGCAGGCTTGACAATGATGATGAGTGAGGTATGACTGTGAGAGGGAGATGATGGATGAAGTGGTAATAAGCGAGGATTAGTAGAACGCATGTATGAAGTGACGAGGTGTTGAGAAGTAATAGAGCGAACGGTAATAGGCCCTGGCGTGCAAGGCTGTATAACTAGTTGAGGGCAGCGTTGAAGCCAGATACGAGAGTAAGTGAAACATTGTCGATAAGACGTGAGGTAAGAATGCATAGAGAGTGAAAAGTGTTAAGGACGAGCTGATGAAATGAAAAAGGGCAAATTCTGTAAAAATGACAGATCTGAGAGAAAGTAAGGAGATGGTGAGAGGAGCGTGTGGATAAATGGATTGAGGCCAAAGAAAGGGTAAGGACATGAGTTGAGATATGAAAGAAAATTTGGATAAAGGAAAAAGGCGAGAGAGGAAGGTGAATTAAGCATGTTACGCAGGAGAGCACGAAGGAAACAAGGAGAGGGAGAGAAAGGGTTAAATTCGGTTTTGATGAATTACTGAGTGGGTAAAGCAAGGCTGGCAGGATTGGATGAAGATCTGGCCGGTGAAGATACGGTGAAGGAAAGGATGACTTGGCATCTGATTGTGCCAAGCGCGGAGGAGTGGGGGGTCTAACATGTGGTTAAAGGGATTGAGGCCAAAGACATTGCTAAGGGATTAGTTGAGGTATGAAAGAAAATCTGATAAAGGAAAAAGGCGAAATAGGAAGGTGAATTAAGCAAGTTATGCAGGAAGAGCGTGAATGAAGGGCTGCGTTGTGTGAGGATATGTAAAGGAATAAGGAGAGGGAGAGAAAGGGTTTTCAATTCAGTTTGATGAATACTGATTGGGCAGAATTAGGGCTGGCAGGATTGGATAGAGATCTGGCCAGTGAAGATGCAGCGACGGAACAGGAAGGACTCCCTCAGCGTCTGAATGCGCAGCGGGGGGGGGGGGGGCGGGATGGTTCTAACATGTGGTTAAAGGGATTGAGGTCAAAGAAAGGCCTAAGGGATGAATTGAGGTATGAAAGAAAACTTGGACAAAGAAAAAGGCGAGAGAGGAAGGCGAATTACGCAGAGAAAGTATGAATGAAGGACTGGTAGTGTGAGGTATGTAAAGGAAAATAGGGAGAGAGAGGGTTAAATTTGGTTTGATGAATACTGAATGGGCGAAGCGGGGCTGATGGGATTGCGTGAAGATCTGGCCAGTGAAGACATGGCGACCGAAAGGAATGACTCGGCGTCTGATTGCGAGGGTAATACCATGTTGCACCTGAGTAGGACACAGAGATGTCAGAGGGGCGAATGAATCGGTTAGGGACCCCTCAATGGGTTGAAATTAAGAAAAAAGGCCTCAACGGTGACATTTAAGAGGAGAGCCCTCGACGGGCGCTACGGTGGTGCTGACTGAAATGTGTACGAATGGTAACGATGGGGTGAGTGCCCGGATGGATTGATAGGTGGGCGTAGTGATGCATGAAACATGGGTAGTAGACGGTTAAGCTAGGTAAAGGCATAGGGCAGAGGTAAATGAGAGAAGTAGAGGCTGAAGATGTGAAAGTGAAAACGAGACGTGAGAGATAATTAGAGAGAAAGTAATGATCCAAATTTTTTACATTTCCCCTTGAGACAATTGGCTAAGTCTCGCTTGTTTTTTTTTGTTTTTTTTGCCTTCCTCTGGACTAATTAATAATAATAAAAAAACTAAAAAAAAACATTAAATAATTGATTAATAATTAATTAACAACTAATGAATTAATAGTTAATCCGCATATTGCAGATCAGAGGAGATCTTAAAAGGTTGAACTTGATGGACTGAAAGTCTTTTTTCAACCTTAAATACTATGTAACTATGTAACTATGTAACTATGTAACTATGTAAGTGAATGGAAGCGCATGAAGGCGGAGGGAGTGAGAAAATGGAGGGTTAAATTAGGGAGCAGCGTGAAGGATTGAGATAGGTGGGATTTAAGGGTTAATTAATATGTTAGGAGTGATTGAGCATTGTAATGCTGGTGCTTTAAGTAATCTTATAAAAATAGCAGTGTTGTTTGGAAGTATCTCTGATGTTCTCACATAGACCATGTCAACTGAGAGCAATATACACGCACAGAAAAGGCTAAAACCTTACACACATATTTGCAGGGGTTCCTTCACTTCACTGCCTAGGGGCTCCAAAAAGGTAAATCTTGCCTTGCCCATTCTAATCACTGGACCAAAAGCCGTCTCTCTTACATCAACGGATGGAACTAAAGCTCTCCAGAAATCTAAATGTAAAAACACACACAAGTTCCATCAAGTATCTTGGATTCCTCCTGGATCCTGCAGACCCATCAACATTAATTTTTTTCTAAAAACTAGATGTATGCTCTGAGTAAGATTTATGTTCTCAAATAAAAAAAATGTCATTGTGAGGTGGTTCTTTATTTCTGCTCCTAGTCTCATCGGGTATATATATATATATATATTGTATTTCTTCTCCCTTTACAAAGAGATCGCTCTCAAAAGCTCATCATAGTCATTGTGAAAATGTTTGGCCAATAATATATATATATATAAATATATACATAATTAAAGGACACTTTATATATTTGTATTTCATTTACAGTGGTTCTATATAATATTTCAAACATACATAAATTATCATCATCAACCTACATCATGAACACCTTAGCTCATGAAGTACAAATATTATTTCAGGCAAAGTAGCAGCACAATGATTAGTTTAGAAACCAGTAAACTTTCTGAAACTTAAACAAATAAAAGCTAAGATATGGTGCATGTCCAATAAATATTCAAGTGCACATTCTCATCAATTTTTTATAATTCTTAAAACGAGAATAAGAAGAAATAATGATGTAAATATTTGAAAATCTTAAACCATTTTCTCAAATGCCAGTACAGTATTTTGTAAGTAAAAGCATCCGGTAACACTTAACTTATTAGTAACCATCAATAATAAAATCTATTTCCATAATATGTAAACAGCTGAACTGAAATACTAGACTAAAGTTTCTTAGAAAGAACAATGAACACAACAAAATTATTTTAGAATGGAATTAATCACATCTAATTTTTTCCGTTTATGAATAATTCAGAATTTCAGCTCTGATTATATTTCTCCAGTATGTAAAATATTCTACTTGAATAAGGATGTTGTAAAATAGTAATAAATGTGAATGAAATAACACATAGCATAGCTTTAAATATTAGTAAGTTAACATGTTGAACTGGTTGGTTTCCTGTTTATGTATTTACATAGGTATTAATTTAAATGCATGTATTTATTTTCAAGGCAGCAATTAGAAAAAAATGTTTTTTCATATCCATACATGTTTTTCTAGAACAGTTTCTTCCAACAGTGCTAATCCATTTTTAACTCAAATTGGTTGATGTGCTAATCAATTTTTGGACAATAGCATCTGTCATGCTTAATGGGTTTGGGGGAATGAGCAAGTGGATTTCTCTTCTCTAACATTATTTAAAGGACCACTGTAGATTAGGTCAAATTTATCAAACTAACATCATTAGCGCATGTGCAAGCCATGGGCATAAAAACATTTTCAAAGAAAATAATAATTTCAGCAGGCTCTGCTAGCGCATGGGAACATGAAGGGTGGTTACTTGCAAGCTAACTTCTACTGCTCTTGTGGGGAGAGGGGAAAGAAGTCAGTTGCATTGTACTCAAATCTACCAATGAGTCAACAAATGAATCTCCCGATACCTCCCTTTCCATCCACTCTTGAATAGGTAACAGGTAAGTAGCAGAACACACAACAGATTCTAAGCCTGCAGGAACTATGTAAGATACAAGCATGCCATCCTTCAGTTACAAGCAGTGTCTGATAAAGTAACTATTTTGCAAAAAAGTATGTTTATGCTCCATATCTTATACAACTGCTAATGTTGCTAATTTCTTACAAACTTTACAAACTTATGACATTTTTCCCAATTTAGAGTGGTCCTTTATTCAGTTTTAGTAGTGGAAATGTGCCCGTGACAAACTGAATTTTTACCTATAGTTCTTCCTTCACTAACACATCGGTCATATTTAGATTAGCAACTTTGAAGTACCATATTAGATCAACCTTTTTTTTTTTGCACGGCATAGTTAATGAAGTCTGTATACAACAATGCCATAAAACTGAAGTCAAAGAATGTTAAATATAAACAGAGCATCAAAAGATCTCTGCAAAGTGGTTGGGGGACCCACAAAATTTATATGAGGTCTTTTGTTGCTCTCAACAATCTGTAGGTCTTACAGACATCATTGTGGAGAAGCTAGATCGTTCATACAACCAATCCATCCGTCTGAGGATGGTAAACCAAGGTTCTTAGTGTTTTTACCTGTAGGAGCTTCCACATTTCTTTCATCAATCTAGGGTGTCTTTTGGTCAGTAAAGATTTCCTTGGGTATCCCCATCCTTGAATACAGCTGTATGATCTCTTTAGCTATATTTTTAGAGGTTGCTGTGCGTAGTGGTATCGGTTCTGGATATCTTGTGGCATAGTCCAGTATGACCAGTATGAACTGGTGTCCTCTGGCTGATTTTTCGAGAGGGCCAACCAGATCCATTGCAATCCTCTCAAGAGGCTCTTCAATTATGGGCAAGGGTTTCAATGGGGCCCGTAGGTGGGTCGAGGGGCAGTTATATGGCTTTCATATTTAAGAAACATTGGTTTGCTTTTTTAGAGTAGTAGGTCACATTGCAGCAAGTGGAAAGAAGGGGTATTGGGAGTCTCATTTATGTTCATCCTATGGACTAGTGGTTTGAAATATATCCCAAGGATTTGACATATTTTAACTAAATAGTGCTTTGTATTAAATTTTTTGTATATGTTCTATTGCTGAATATGAATGTAGTCCAGCACCTACATAGGGTGTATTTCTTCTGAATAATATATGTTTATATTTATTCACACTTTTGTAACACTTTTATCCAACGCAATGTCAACTGTTAGAGGGTTTCTGACAACAGTTTTCTGACTGCATTGGTTGCAGGGTTAATAGCTATACAGATTTAAACGCACAGGTACAATAGAAGTTTAATATGAAAGTGGAAATATTATATAATGTAAAAGATGATTTGTACTGATGAGACAATGTATGGCTCAGTCTATTTAAACCCCCTGAGACAAATTAAAGTAAATGTTGACTCTTCGTGAATAAAAGAAACAAATGAAAGATCTTTACCCATGAAATAGTTTGTGCATATGTAACATATCATGTTTTTAACTTTTGATTATAACATTTTTGAACATAGCAACAAACAACAAGTTGCCTGTTCATGAGTGATCCTATCTGTGCTTGAAAAATACTTCATTTACTGAGGACTTGTGTATTTGTGCATACAGTACACTTTCATTTTAATTCAAACTCTGTAAATATATTTATAGTGTTTTTTTGCAGCACACATTAAGTCCATATAAATTGTGAATTTGTGTTGATCTCAGTGGAAATGTAAAAAGGGTCTGTTTAACCATTTGTTAAAATACAAGGAATTTCAAGCCAGTATTACATACTGTGAAATTATATACATCTGTGAAAAACATTGGAAATATATTTGTGCCAAATACATTCTCTTACTATTCACACCACTGTCGTTAGGCAAGCAACCATACATTTTAAAATATAAAGCCTATTTTGAAGATTATTATGCCTGGTGGCAACACTGTGTAATAATGACCTTGTTGATTCAGTCATTAAACGTGTAACATATCTAATCAAATATCTTAGGTTCAGTGGAATAAACCTCTAAATTTGTTTTCTAATTTGCATTAAATAATACTGAGTGCTTACATTTTCAACAGGTTTTGCTGATAAAGGTAATTGCTGGATATTACCAGCCAATTTCATTTGCACTAAAAGCTGTTGCAAGTGGTTTCGTGATATTTTGTCTGTTCTGATGAAGCTGGGCAGAGATGGCCTCTGGTCCAACTCCAGCAGTCAAACAAGTATGGCCAATGTAATTTACTGCTGCTGCCTTGCTTTGTGTTATCTTTGTTCACTCTTCTTGCACTTGTTTGATATTGTTCGTTTAGAACTGAACTATTTTCAAATGCATTATAATCATGTGTTGATGTACAAACTGTGTTATACCACTCAATATATACTTATCAATAATATCAAAATAGAGGATAATTTCAGTCTGACAGAGGAAAGAATACAAGGTCTTGCCTCATTTGTGCAATACTGAGCAGGGCTTTCATCAGAAATGATGGGGCCCAGTAAAAATGTAACCTCAACAGGATAAAGAAATACATAATGGTGAGGACTTATGCTGGACAGTCACATACAGTTGTATACATATAGTGTACAACTTGGACAAATATAACATTACATTCTCTATGTACAGCAGCCCTGCATACATATATATCTATATACACAGTACACAATAGCATATACTTATACAGTTTCCTGCTCTACCTCTCATGTGCTGCAGCCCGCTTCCCTCGCTTCACAAAGCAGGAGAACAGCAAGTAGAAGACTCGGAAGTGCTTGTATGTGAGTGCCAGGTCTGTTACTTCCTCGCCTTATGGTAGGCTTCTCAGAATGTACAATAAATAATGACATATCATAATGACATATAATGCTTGCCAAAGCTGGGACTGCTTTCCAGGGTAAGTGCCTCGCAAAAATACCATCTCCTCCAACAGCTCAGATAAAAAGGTATGAATCAGATGTCCCATATAATCTAGCTAAAATTTAGCATGAATTGAACCACAGTCATCAATAAAATTTACCATTTTATGGCTTGATGAAAATGATGAAAGGAAATTGGTATTTATTTTTCCAACACATTGAATACATGTGTTTCAGACAAATATATAAGAGATTTTAAGTCAGTTTCCTGGCATACTGTATATATGGCAGAAGTTGGAATATTACATCATCCAAAATGTAGTAAATTAACTGAAAATTTATTGGAAACATGTTGCCAAAAACAAACAATCTGCTACATCTCCATGTTACTTCAGCCATTTAAGGGCAAGCATATGCTTCACTGGGTATATAATTTGAGTTCTCAGAAGAAGCTCACATAATGTTTACATGCGAGTTATACCTTCTGTACATGGTATAGAATACACTTTGTAGGAAAGAGGAGGTTAATGATGAAAATATGATGTGTGAATGTGAATGCTTTTCTCTCTTGTTGCATTACATTGTGAATTTTTTAACATTTTCTCACAACTTCTGTAACATTTTGTATCAGTCATCTATGGCCCCCATGCTAACCTATATATCGGCTGCGGGAGCTTTTTGCCCAAACGTTACATGTTTATGTTAATCTTTTTACTTTCAATATTTAGACACTCAGCCCCCATGCATAAATCCTGCCTTATCCGCAAGAGATTGCGGATAAAACCAAGCTTTAGGAATGAGAAACGGCTCTAGGAAACACTAGAAAATAAGAATGTCAGGATTATTATAATGAGTGAGAACATGTGCTGTAACTGCGGCAAGAAACCATTCTATTTCTCTATGTAAATATTTAATTTTTTATTTATTATATATTTATTTTAATATATGTAACAATCATATTTAAAGATTAATATATATATAATATAATTTATATATATATATAATTATATGTATATAGACAATGCAATAGAGTATTTGTTCCTAGTCCTATGTAATCTGTATACATTGTATGCAAATAAATTATACATGGATTATTATCTTGTTAATAGTATACATTCAATGCATTTTTATTCATTTGAGTGTCTTTACTATACAGAATGTTGAAATGCATGGGTTCCATAGTATCTTCAATTAAGAGAACACTTGGGGCCATATTCAATTTGACCACGCAACTGGATCGCAGAGAGCCAAATGTCTGCAAGTGAGTTGCGGGCTCCCATTGGGCTCCAATTGCGATGCTATTACATTTTTCAAGGCCGCAAGTTACAGACCCCAAGCCAAAACCGTAAACCGTGCACTGGTTCTTATTAGCATGTCATTGTCACTTCCATCTTTTTTTCTGGCTGTAGCATGAAGGGGAGGTGTATCCTAAGATTTGTAGTTCTATTTACTTCTATTGTCATATGTCCTCTTTAGAGTATCAGTTCTGAACAGAACTGAATAGAGATTATATCTGAATCCACAATTACCCCAATACCTCTCAGGTATCTAATACATAGTACAGTAATAGTTAAAAATTAAAGACTGTATTGAATTGTTAAACACAGATAACCCTTAAGTGGTCCTTTAAGTCAATGTCAGAGTAACAGATTTCCGCTCCAGGACCATTGTATATTACAGCATCATTTTAAATGATGAGTATTCTTGGTAATGTTCTAATACTTGCCCCATAGATTACAGGGACCCATATATTACAGGAATCCAAGGAATCAGCAAAACAAGGTTTATTTGGGTTGTTTGACTTCTGGTACCAAAATACATATTACTCAAATAATGATGTTTTCATTAATGTTCATTCTTGTTCCATTCATGGCCTAACATGCCATATAAATAAACACATAAGACTAATTATACATAAGAAATGTACAGTCTCTTTTATACTGTAAAAATGACACTGTTGCATCATTAAAAATAGATATGTAAATGCTTCTGGATATGACAATATTTTACATTCTAGATATAGTGTGAAGCTGCTGATGCAGTGCAGTTTTAAAAAGTGTTTGTGCTACACTTTGGTGAATATAAATGTTAATGAAATAGAATAAAGTTGCAACATTTCTGAAACAATGTTAAATTAATGATTAATTTAGGTTTGTAATTAACCATCCGCTTTCCAGTATAATGCAATTTGCAAAAATAAAACATATGTCAATGTGTAGTATCCATTTACCCAAATGCCTCACTAATTAAACTAATCTGTTGCTGAGATAGTAATTATAAAACGGACATAAGAAACCATCTATCGAGTCATTTCAGTATCCAAGTAATCAAAACGTACAAATACATTTGATGATCTTTTTGAAAACACCTTTTAAGCAGAATTGGTGCATTCTCTCTAATCATTAACACTGAGTGTTATGTGAAGAATATCTATACTTTGTCATGATCCAGATTTAAGGGGCTCAGTACACTCCTAATTCTCCTACTGTAGCTTATAGCAGGTTGTGATTTTTATATTCTTCTTGGCACCCAGCATTTCAGAACAAAATATCAGTCATGGAGAAACAGGACAAATCAGACCAGCAACACCATTAGTTTAGTGTATAGGCCCTGAGCCTTTATTTTTATACAGTAAACAATCACACAAGATTAATTAATCTTCACCTTGAGCTTATTAGTTGCCTACCCCAACTGAGCTAGGAGCCTGAACTTCTAAGATTTCACCATGTGCTCTCTTTCCTGCTTCCTATACTCTCTAGGAGGTAATTAGAGAGCCATTGTCTACCTTACTTTTTCTGACCTATACATTCAGGGACTGACCCATGCAAGTAGGTAAACAAATTTCTTGTGGCGCCACCCCGTCTTAGGTGCCACAAGGCTAGATACATTTATGGCAGGAACATGGCAATATGGAGGCCTTTTTCCATACTGTACAGGATTCCCTTAGCACCTCACAACTGATGACCCCTCTGCCCAGAGACCCTGGCAATACACCTCACTAAACTCTCTGAGGGAAATGCAGCATGTGGACACTAAACATGTCTGTGTGTCCCCTTTGCATCCATAAGGCCATACACACACTGCTCTGCATAATATACATCATTTAGTGACCCCAACATTACTTATTGATACCAGGTTTCCCCAAAGGGCCCACACAGTTCATAGTCACTTAAAAGTTCAGTGGGGGCCCTCCTGGGCATGACATACTTCAAGTGCGTCCTACAATGTTTACCATACATAAAGCACCTACATTGTATGATTTTGCTCAGTAAATACACCATAAGTCATCTTAGTTCAAAAGTGAATTAAAGATAATGATGAATAACAGATACATTCTTCATGTGCAAACTCGAAAGCAAACAGCATATAACTTTCCATAAACTCTACTCAAATAAACTTATGTAGCAGCATTTTGGATTTTTTGTAACCTTTTTGAAAGATTTTTTTTTAATACCTTTGTGTGTATTTGATCTCCATATAGTATAACTCATAATTATTACCACCCGAACTAAGCTGTGTAAGAGTTAAACCCTACAATATTGATGCAGTTCTTTGCCTTTGGAATGTAAATGGTGCCAGGATGAGATCCTTTCTAAATCCATAGCCTTGCATTGTTTTGTGGTTGGGATGACAGTAAAAAAGATTTTTCATGTATTTTAAATTACTGTAGATGAAAGAGACTGCTTTGTGTTACATCCATTCACCTATACTCTTGTCTCAAGAGCCCATGTGTAGGATCTCAAGGACATTTATGCCAGGAAATATATTAAATAGTCTGTGAAAAGTTCCTAGTCATGCCTTTTTTTATGAATTAGAAGCATATATAGAAATGCCACATATGCTCATTAAATTCAAACAATATAATACAATTATTTTGGTGGCAACAAGAGCACAGATGTTTGGTCTTAAAATATTTGCACCAACTTTAGAGGACCACTGTGGTTAATTTTTTTAACAGATTGAATAAATGTAAAACTGTATTAGTAAAATAAACTAAATCAGCCTTTACATTTTTCACTTTTAGATGCAATTATTCTTCACTTCAGGCTGCCATTTTCATTAATGAGCCTGTTTATTTAAGCTTCTGTGTCCTTGTAAACTAATGAGAGCACTGACAGATATATTTGCCGACTTTCCCTTATGCAGATAAAAACTTCCTTTGTATTCAAAGCATCCTGCCACCTCAGGAAGTAGTTCATTTGAAACTAAAATGGTATATTCCACAGTAGCATACACCATAAAAATGCCTACATATATATAACGACATAGTTCTACCCTCCTTCCATGTCAGTTTTGCAAAACTATAGTAATTAGCACTCAGTGTGTGGGTTAAGCAGTACCAGCTGTAAACTACATAAACTGTGTGTTTAGAGCATCGGCACTATAATTAAGAATTGTTTCAATGTAGATAATTATATGTGTTTGGATTAATGGATTGTGATATATGTATGTTGTCTATTATATCTTTCAATGTATCTTCCACCTTAGTGTACAGAACAACTAAGGGGTGATTGGATACAATCACTACTGCAATCAAAGTTTAGCCAGGTAACACTGGTGGAATTAAAGAATTCGAGTAGAAATGTTTATGAAATGGCAATTACAACGGCACATTGTTCTCATTTGGTTATGCCATTGTGGTGTGTACATATTAAGGGTAAGATCCACATAAGCATAAGATGCTCTTATATGACAAATTATAGGATTTGTTTGTTTTACCATTGCTATAGCACTTGTGTATGATTAATGATGGGAGCACTAAAACACAGAAATATAAATGTAACTGTCACAGTCAAAGACAAATCCCCATTCCTCCACCTATTATCTCATATGCACTGTGGTCCACTTTATTTATATATTGTCTTTTGAGTAACTAAACTTGTTAACAGGCAAAATGGTGGTATAAAGAAAAATAACAAGCTCCTCAGTCCTGATGAAAGCACTGTGGTAACTAAAACATTTGCCTAGTGCAGATAAAAGCTTCCTCCCTGCATTCAAAGTCTCCTTCCACAAGTAAGTAGGTCACTGGAAGCTAAAATTGTATATTCAAAATCAGAATAATTGCATATAAAAGTAATAAATTAGAGGCTGCATTATTTTTTTGCATTCTAAATCAATTTGCTTAGTTTCAAGTCTAGTTCTTCAAAGGGAGATACTTTAATTTTATGATCACAGTGGTCCTTTAAAGTGGTGTCCTGCTGCATCTGCACAAATGAAAAAAGAGATATATTGTACACTTATACAAAACCTACACTGAAAGCCTGAGTTACAAAAGGACAAACATATGGAAGTGGCTACATAATTATATTTTATTTGATTACAGTAGTATATTATTTGTGAATTATGGTGAATTTACACGATAACTGGTTTTTGGTAACTGTGTAGTAGCTCCGGTCACAGGTAGTGCCAGTATAATAAGACTTGCTATATTTTGCTATACATTTAGAACATACATCAGGATGTTTTAAAATATCATCTGCCTAAATTATGGCCAATGTTTCCATGCAGATTAGCATGAAGTGTTTCAGACTCAATTTACTACACTGTGTAATACGCCTCTTTGTCCTTGAGTCAAATTGGGTAATTCCCATGTTTGTTGTCATCTGACCATTTTATTAAAAGTAAATTAGGATGCTCAAGTTTTAATATAACAGCCATTGATACATTGGCACAACATGCTTCTTCACATAAAACACCATCTGCAACTAAAGTGCACTATTAAGCACTTTTATACATTAACCTGTAAGTACCATCAATATGTTAATTCCTTAGCATTTTCAATCACTAGAAATATTGATCACTTAACACTGGCACTTGTAGTGTAACTGTTTGGAGCAAGGAGGAAGTATAAACACATGCCTTTGATTCAGTCAAGTTCAATAGACTTGATTGTATAGATTTGTAACTCTACTAAACTTTAAAATTGAAGTTATAAAAGGAACTAGAATTGCAGCCTATTAAATTAGAAGCCTGTACCAGCATTGGCAAGCCCGCAAGGGCTGCGGGCTTGAAATCTGGCTGCATTACATAGCTATTAAATTAGAACATTCCGGGAGTTACAGGCTTGAGACGCGAACCCGTAAAACCATTTTTCGAACATTGGATGCGCGACTATGATCATTATCAATTAGTCAAACCCGTAGTTATGGGTTTAGATGGAGCCAATGGCAACAGAGATCGTCATCATTACGTCACTGAAAAATTGAGGTTGGATTTCAAAGTCTTACGGGCTTCAATTATGAGTTACGATCGGACCCATATTCCACAAATAATGAAATAATCATAAATCAGTAAATATGATATTTTAGTCCATGCGAGTTCATTATATCTATTAACACATTGATTGCAAGCATCAATATAACACGGAAATGAAACATAAAAAAATGTATTTTATATTGTCGATTTGCGAGCTTCAGAATGTTGTGCTATTTATTTTAATACCTAACATCACTTTCCCTTTCATTATCAATACAGTAGAGTGTTTGGATTGGACTTTACCCCCCTAGCGGTCCTCTCTAGTACCCGTTGGCTTCTGGGCTCCATTTGTGGGTTACGGGCTTGAACGCCAGTGAATTTGGTGCAATTTAATAGCATGATTGGAAACATAACAGTTACACGCTTGACAGATCAAAGGATTAGCGGGTGCGCAGTTCAAATTTCCACGTCTCGTAGCCTTTTCTCACCCTTACCCCACTAGACTGATGGGTTGCTTCAAGGGTCTAATTTAATAGCCGCAAGTCTTGCGGGCTACGTTACGGACTACGGATTCCAACGTTGGGGGGATTTAATAGGGATGTTGGTCAGCAGGATTATACATTTCTGACATTTGACAAAAGAATGATATTTCACCATGTATTAGACTATGGCTGTAATGATGCAACAATGCGATACTTGATGTAGTTATGCAGATACTTGTCTAAAACTTACATAATGCACAATATTGGATTAGTCAGAATACATTTTACAACACTATTAGAAGATAGGAGGAGGGGCACATTCAATGGTGTGGACACCATTGCAGTGAATGTGAACAATTTGTAAAGTGATATTTAATTTAAAAAAAAATAATTAAGTAGTTTTAGCGCTAGGAATTTGACAGGAGGTGCTACCCTCAGGAGAACTGTGTTATTTACTAATACACATCCAAAAGGATCAATATTAATTGAGCGCTCTTTCAATCTCAGAAACTTCAGTGACAAAATCAAATCTCATGATTACTCAATTCATAAGGTAATACACAACACATAATAAATTCTACTAAACTACATTTAAAAATTCAAAATCATTTACCTTAGTGCTAATTGTTTAGCAACGTAAGAGAGATGCAAGTTTTTTAAAACGCATATATTATTCATATTTTTGTATATATTTTGTAAATGTAAAGAGACGTAGGCTTTACAAATGTTAACATAGGCAGCAAGGCGCAAGCCTTTATAGAAAGGTCGCATGGGATTTGTAGTCCTTAATTCTTGTAATACACGTGATAGGCAGTAACGGTATAAGAAATGTTAGGAATTGTGGCTTGCTTTAATCAGTGAGCTTTATTCCCACATTATGCTAGGTTCAATTAATGGTAATGAACAAATTTAATTAGAAGAGTGGGAATTAATAATAAAAAATTAACATGATGAAAGATAAATAAATAAAGCAAAATACATAAAAAATATGAATAGGAAATAAGCATATGAAAAATATAGTTAAGTAATAATATTGTAAACTGCAGATTTGTTATAGTTGCCCAACTGGAAAGATCTACCAATAGACCTTTACCAACTGTGGTAACAGGTCAATCGCAGAGTGAAAAGCTGTGTATCGTGTTCAAGCTTAATTTACAGATATGCCTAATTGGTTATTAAAAATGCATTTAGCTATAGTAACATACGATTGATGTGTGTCATTTGGATTTGTCAGATAGCCTTTCTGATGCACACAAAAAATGATTCTAATCTTTTGTTAGTGGGAGATCATTGACCTTAGAATATAAGGCACTGGGTCATTGTCTTCAGTGCAGACAGATGTGAATTGTGCATGCCTTGTCTCTTTTTATTTTAGGTGACTGCACAACAGACCCAGTGCCTCAGGGGCTTAATAGTAATTAATGACAATTATCTCTCACTAACAAAACATTAGACTCTCTTCTTGTGGATGGATCAGAAAGGTTGATTGACAACTTAAAATTCCATACAATAATTTTAGTTTACTGTAGGGAAATACATTCTCGTGATCAATTGCACCAGATTTGGAAACTCCCTGTGTTACTTTAAATGTCATTGTGTCATCAAAACAGCATTTAAAGTTAACATGTTTGAATTTGGTTGTTTGTGAGCATAAAAGCATTTTTACAGAAAATGTTAGTTTTAGCAGACTGCTTGTATCTGTCGACCTACTGGACCTCTAGTAAACTGTTTGCTGTACTATAGCCTGAAGGGAAGGTTATCCTACTATGAGTTGCACTCCCATGTTACGCTATTGTTAAAAGCTGCAACACTGAACTACTCATGCAGTAGAACTGAATAGAGATCTTTTCTGCATCCAATGTGCATTCCAGTTGTCTAATACTGATAGGAAAAAAAATAAGTTCTGCCTTTATTGAAACACAATTGAATACTAAAAAAATTAACAATTGTATTTATTTATTTTTTACTTTTTAAAAATATTTTGCCAGTTATCAATTCAAGTTCTTCAAAAAACATGCAATAAACATAACTCTAGCATATACTTTCCGCTTCTCGATCGCTACCATGTCCTGGTGAAGGGTCTTGTGTACCTTAATGAAGCTGTGAGCCTTAACATGTAGGTTTACCCAAGATTGACAGGTCATAGCAGAGAGGTCAGACAAATTGTAGTCCACTGGAGAAGGAACTGGCAACTCACTCCAGTACCTTTGCCAAGAAAAACGTACCTAAGCGCAACCAGAAACACAGACAGATGTTCCGGGCTTGATGCGTCCATATGGTTACTGAAATCTGGACACGACTGAAAGACTGAACAACAACAACAGTGTGTACTTTAAGGCATACATAATATAAGGACAATATGTTTTATTAATCCTACCAAGAGATAAATGATCATCAACTGTGACAAGTTCCTTAAGGTGACGGACTACTCCTCTTATTATTGACGCTTTCAATCAATGTTAACTAACATTTGCTTCCAGTTTGAGTATGTGCAACAATAGTTGTTATTATTATCAATAACAAATGTTAAATTAACTACAATTTCCTAAGTACCACAACATACTAAAGTGAATTAAGTAGCAATCAATACATGGATATGAGCATTTCTAGAATCATTGTCATTTGGTCGCCAGAGAATGCTAATTTAGATTTTTATGTGCTGTATGAATTTTACAGTTTTATTGTGCATTTTGGCAACACATCCATGGCCTTGGGGATTGTATAATCTCATGTAGTTCCAGCAGGGTTTTGAAACAAGAAGATGTGATCTCAGAAGTTCTTTAACCATTAAAGGTTTGTAAGTGACATAAAAGAATCAAATATTTTACAAAGAAACAATCATTTTATGATTTGGCTTTTCAAACTGAAGCCTTCGCAGTTTGGAGCCTTCCAAGATTAGTACACGAATTGTGTGGCTAATATAACACAGCTCATATCTGATACTTGACAAGCACCTACGGAGTAAAGCAAACAAATACAATCAACATATCAAAGCTTGCAGAGCCAGTACTGTCAGTGGATTTAGTATCACAAAGGAATTATAGTTCTGAAAGCAAAATAATTCTGGTCAAGTGTTAAGTGTATAAACAATTTGTCACTATTTTCATATAATAAATATAGTGTGTAATAAAAAAAACTCATGTACTATATATGTATACATTCTGTAATTTCCTAAATATAGAAATATTTCCTATTATTTCGTAAATTAATAAGACAGATAACACACATAATCGCCACACTAAGATACCAAACTATGGTTTTCCCATAACAGCACCCTTCACCAAGACCCCTTTCCATAGCTTCTCTCTTTACTTTACCACCCTACCTGTGCTAAGCTCATTTGCCTACAGCACAACACCACGCTCCACTTTCCAGCAACATCATCTACGGGGTGGGTGGCTGGTGCAGGCAAGAGGGCCTAGGGGTGACAGAGTAGGGGGGGGGGCTACAATACACTACAGAAATATATATTGTGAGAAATTACCATTCTCTTCTTTAGTTGTGCCTGTGTTTCCAGCACATTTATGGAGGAACATCAACTCAGGAAGCTTTAATACTTTTTCAAGTTTTACTATATCCTTAGCCAGTGTAACAAAGATATAAAGCAAAGTAAATAAAAGAAAATAACAGTCCTTGATGCCACTAGAGCACTATCTTTTACTTAGAGAAAGCTCCCTTGCTAACCAGGCTTGTGTTTAGGAATACCTGGGTGGAGCAAAATGATATTTTGTTTGCATTCGCTGGCTGGTATTCTTCAGAAATCCAGATTTTCACTTTGCTTGCAGACTGCGCATGAGCTCCTAAGCTGCTGTCTCTTTGTCTTTGTGTTTTCTCAGCTTCAGGCAGATGGCACACTTCTGTGTTTTTTTCTTTTTTCAGCCCCATACAAACACTTATCACTGTATCTCTTATCTTCAGCATAAATAAACTCTGAAAACACTTCTATGTATGTGTCTCTTCTTCACCTCAGACCACCTGAGAACCCAGCCCAATACAGTAGACTGCTGTTCAAAAAGCAAAGACTCTCCGAGATGCCTCACACGTCAAAATGACAGTCCCACCTGTCCTACAGCTTCAGTCTTTTAATTGGTTCTATAAGTTGTAGCTAATTAACTGCTTCTGGAGTGTTACTTCTTTCTGACCTCATGGCAAAAGAAAGCTTTTAAAAGTCTACTGTTCACACAAAAACCTCTGGGAGCACTTTGTCACACATCATCCTCCTCCGCTCAGACCATCCTCCTCAGCTCAGTCCACTCTTGCTCAAACTCTGTGACACTTTGAGCTTATCTGGCTGCATTCCTCAGCTCATTCTTTAGGTTTTCCGCCTTTCCCAGGCCCAGCTGATCCAGACTTTCCTGGCTGTTGCTGACTTCATGCCTGTTGGGTCCCAGCTGTCCAATCCCATGGATACCAGGAGAACCCTTAGCATGGATAGACATAAACCTACAGAGGAGAGGACCTAACTGATGGAATCCATTCACTGTCCGATCCAGCTGGTTCCTCCTTGTGACATATCACAAATCCTGAAGCAAGCCTCCTTCCAGGAGAATCCCTAGCATGAATAGACATAGACCTACAGAGGAGAGGACCTAACTGATGGAATCCATTCACTGTCAAATCCAGCTGGTTCCTCCTTGTGACACTTCCCAGATCCTAAAGCAAGCCTCCTTCCAGGCGAATCCTTAGCATGGATACACATACAGTAAACCTACAGAGGAGAGGACCTAACTGATGGAATCCATTCACTGTCAAATCCAGCTGGTTCCTCCTTGTGACACTTCACAGATCCTAAAGCAAGCCTCCTTCCAGGAGAATCCCTAGCATGGATACACATAAACCTACAGAGGAGAGGACCTAACTGATGGAATCCATTCACTGTCCAATCCAGCTGCTTCCTCCTTGTGACACTTCACCGATCTTAAAGCAAGCCTCCTTCCAGGAGAATCCTTAGCATGGATACACTGTACATACAGTAAACCTACAGAGGAGAGGACCTAACTGATGGAATCCATTCACTGTCAAATCCAGCTGGTTCCTCCTTGTGACACTTCACAGATCCTAAAGCAAGCCTCCTTCCAGGAGAATCCCTAGCATGGATACACATAAACCTACAGAGGAGAGGACCTAACTGATGGAATCCATTCACTGTCCAATCCAGCTGCTTCCTCCTTGTGACACTTCACCGATCTTAAAGCAAGCCTCCTTCCAGGAGAATCCTTAGCATGGATACACTGTTCATACAGTAAACCTACAGAGGAGAGGACCTAACTGATGGAATCCATTCACTGTCCGATCCAGCTGGTTCCTCCTTGTGACACTTCACAGATCTTGATGCAAGCCTCCTTCCAGGAGAATCCTTAGCATGGATACACTGTACATACAGTAAACCTACAGAGGAGAGGACCTAACTGATGGAATCCATTCACTGTCCAATCCAGCTGCTTCCTCCTTGTGACACTTCACCGATCTTAAAGCAAGCCTCCTTCCAGGAGAATCCTTAGCATGGATACACTGTTCATACAGTAAACCTACAGAGGAGAGGACCTAACTGATGGAATCCATTCACTGTCCGATCCAGCTGGTTCCTCCTTGTGACACTTCACAGATCTTGATGCAAGCCTCCTTCCAGGAGAATCCTTAGCATGGATACACTGTACATACAGTAAACCTACAGAGGAGAGGACCTAACTGATGGAATCCATTCACTGTCCGATCCAGCTGGTTCCTCCTTGTGACACTTCACGGATCCTGAAGCAAGCCTCCTTCCAGGAGAATCCCTGTCACCAATACAAAGAAACCTGCAGAGAGAGGACCTCACCTGTGGGATCCATTCAATGACCATGGTCAAGCTGGCCCCTCCTCATGACAATTAGTAAATTCAACTTCCTATGATCTCTTAAAAAGCAACCAACATTATCCCTTCTTCAGCAAATCAATATTTCTGCCCCATGTTACCAAAAATCATTGTTTGTGGTTAACTTTCTGGGAATTTCAGTAATAAACAACTGTATAAGCAATATACTGTATACAATCACTGTAATAAGAAAATAAAACAGATATTTAGATAGGAAATGTATCTAGTACTGTTTAATAAATAGGCTTACTTAATACACAATTAGAACTAGGCTCCAAAAAGTTTTGTTAAATAACTGAAGAATCATTCAAGAATTATATGAAGAATATTTTTTTTATTGATTTACTGTTTCCTAGCCTCTCTATCAGATAACAATAGGTTAAAATGAATCATATACTGAACAAATTGGAATATTGTTTCTATTCAGGAAGATAGATACTGTCCCCGTTTCCAGAACTTGTATCAGCTTTATTTTATGTACACAAGTTAGCAAGTTCATGCAATAACTAAACCTGATTAGAGCCATCTGTCTGTTCAGAAGCATGTTATGTACTTTTCAAATGTCCTATTAATTCTATATTCCTACTTTCACCTCACATTGAACTCTTCGTTTAAAAGAAGATGGCTATTCCTCAATACCTTCAGGTGCTTAAGAAATGTTTCAACAATCATACCTGAACATTTCCTATTGGAGATTGTTTTTTTTCTCTTGAGAATAAGTTTGACATTGTATCACCTTTTTGTGTAGCAATGGAATATTTCTTTGTATTATTTATACAATAACACTGACTTTAATGCATATCAAGGAATACACACAAAAGACAAATACGCACAAAAAGTTCTTTGAATAGAAGAAAACATAAGTGTTTATTTTATACATTAAATGGAAATCACAAAAACAGTGTCGAAGACTTTCCAGAACTAGTGCCAACCTGAACAAAAAATTGAGCTTTCAAAATGTATCCCAAGCTCTTTGTTATATATTTTCATATTTGAAAAGTGTTTCCAATTTTTAGAGCGTTGCATTTACATTTTTGCTACAGCCAATGTACTGTCTAAAACAAACTAATAAAACTGAGAGATAAAAAATGTTTTATTATTTTATTTTGTTTGCGCACAGTTACAGTTTTTTGCAATTCATTAAAAATTACACAAAAATAAAGAAAATAATCAGATATAGAAACCTTAGCCATACACATAGATGTTGTCCAATATTGTGGAGACAAACCGAACACCCAAGAAAGCATGCTTTCAAGTATTAGATCCTCAGCATATTAAAGGTAAAGCTTCAAGATCATATTTTTGAACCATGAACATTTCAGATTTTTCTTCTGCAAAAGCTGATTTAATAACTACAGTATTTAATCCTCAGATTTGTGTTTAATGAAAACAGGTTGACTAATATATGTCAGCTATTCTCTATAAAGAGATCAAGACTTTCTTCTATTCTCCTATTGTATTTTCTCTATTTATTTTACTTCACTAAAGCTGATAATGCTGCAAAAAGTGATGATGCTTTATAAATAACGAATACTACTTTATTTTATTGGAGCGTTTAAAAATATGCTATACATATTTTTAAGATTAGAGACAATTCTTATGTTACGCCATTTTTTATTTATATTGTCAATAGAATCCATTATATTAAGATCTGAGCTAGAAGTCACTAACGCTGAGGTTACATTTTGATTTTGAACTATACTCCTATTGTATTATTTTTATATATTACTTACAAGACTATTCCCTAAAGAGAATTGCATTTGAATTAATCACCATGCACTTTACCTGACCTTATCAGAAGAAAAATGTTTTATTTAAATTGGTGGCTTTATTATAGAATTTTTCTAAATAATGTGGATATATATATTTAAAAAACATAATTCACGTGTATGCTTCCCTGTAGACTGTAATTTATTTTATTGATGTTACTAAAGAATATATATATACAGTAAAACCAAAGAAGTGGGGAAATATATTCAGAAAATATGAAATGTGATGAAGCTGGTGCTTTCCCCAAATGTATGAAAGCTATCACTTTGCAGACAGCGTTGCACTACAAGATTTTATGATGTGATATTAGTGGTTCCATGCAAGTGAAACCAGAAAACAGTAAAATACTCTTATGCAATAGAGCTTTTTATGTGCAGTTACACTTCATTATCCATATAATTTAACATGGTAGCTCAGCATAACAACGTGAGCATTTTCCAAGTGATTTAGCAAGATGCATTAATGATATACTGAAGATGAGTGTTGACCCTATGTAATGGATGCTAAATTGACAGTGCTGAAGCTTTCCATCTGCCTCATTCAGACTGACCAATCTCTCTATATCACCAGGATTGTCATTTTTATCACACCGAAAATTCTATTGAGGCCAGAGGACTGTGAAATGTCATATAAAAAGTAATAATGGAAAAATAAAATTAAGTTACGTCTGGCATAAATTAGCATTTCTAAACTTCTCCACCACACTGCAATGTTATTTCATCTCTGCCAAGGGGCAGTTTTCATTTAAATACTGAATTTATGTCACTTATTAATGTTAAGCGGAGTAAGGGTCACTGGATAAGATGTAACATATTATGATGCTGATGAGAATAATCTTCTTTTGAGCAATTATTTTCATATATAAATAGAAAACAACAAAAATAGACTAATACTATATTAAAACTTTTAACAAAAGCCAATTTATTTGAATATAATGTGAAAATTAACACAATTTTGTAAAAAAAATGTGGATGAAGCAAAAAGGCAACACTGTCATTATATGCATATGTTGTTGTTGTTGTTTAGTTGTTTAGTCATGTCCTACTCTCTGTGACCCTACGGACTGCAGCATGCCAAGCACATCTTGTGTTGTGTCTGGTTGTGTCTATCCATAAGGTTTTTGTAATAGTAAATTCCGTAGGCATTGGTCTTATTATGTTTTTTGTCTGAAACAACCAATAATAATTCAATATTCAAATAATTATGCAAATATGCAATTGATATGCCACATGCTTTGTACTTTATAATACTTTGTACAATTAGTCTGTACAATTAATACTTTGACCAGGGGATAAATAGCCATAAAGCTTGTTGATATTAATGTGTAGCCAGAAGCCAGCTGAATATGTTCATTTTTAAGATAAGTTATGGTAAAGATGCTAATGATATTAATGTGAAGCTCACAATATTACAAATTACATATTCAGTGAATTAATTTGTGACTCAATAGAATGTAAATATTACTTCTGAAGACAGTGTCCAAATTATGTATCCTTTATTTAGTTTGCCAATTCAAGCTATTGCTTCTATATAATATTAGATATATTCTAAATGTATAAGCATTAATACATCCAACTTATAAACACTGCCATTCGACCTCTAACACTAAATTCAAGGGAAGTAGCACATAATTCATGAGGTCCTTCCAAATTCTAAAAGGTCTTTCAGTATATATCCAAGGACATTATTTGAATATCATTACCAACAGAAAACAAATGTATTTACTAATTTGCAATGGTTCCTTGCCTCCTCAAAATTATTTATATTTTATTTGGAACAGTGGCAGATCCCACACCAGTCTGCCTACAATGGCCCCTATTTAATTCCAAGCCCGTAATTACCTTCACACTGCCTGTATGTCTGCAGATTAGAGATTTGTTACAGTTACAGATGTATTTAATTGACTCAAGCCCGCAATTACATGCTCACAGCCTCAACACGCAAACCATAAACCCGTAAGTAGCATTTTAGGGCATAATCATGATCAATTAAGCAAGCCCATAAGTTACAATTTAGACAGAGCCAATAGTAAATGAGACCGTCATCATGATGTCAGAAAAACATGGAGTTAAAACGACAATCAATTAGGGCCTCATTCTATTACCGGCCGTAAATCGTCCGTAAGGCTGCGATTCCTTGCGGGGGTTCTGTTAACTCGCGATTCTATTATTCGGCCCCGCAAGGATCTCCTCTTACGGACGGCCGCATATCTTGGAACCGGCCGTAAGCTCTGAAATATAAAAACGCAAAAATAAATTCAAGCCTGCACTGTACAGCTCTGTAAATGCTAGTGATCATATTGGGGGACATGAGGATTAAAAGTAACCCACTCTCAAGCTTGCACATCAGTCTAAACCCGACTTCAAATTAACTGTTTATTTTCCGGCTGCGGCGTGGGCGGGTCTGAGGTGCTCCAAGCACTCTGGACTTTTTACATGGATATTTTACGGATATTAAAAATAAAATATTTTACGGATTTGAGTATAGGATAATTATGTGCTATTTTTTCTAACACCTAAAATCCCTTAATAGTCTTCTCAGAGTGCAGGATGGCTTTTTTTTTGGCTTAATAATGTGTTTAATTGGTGCTAGCGGGACCTCTTTCCTGCAAGTAAGCAGCGGCTCGTTTTTATCCTTGCAGAGAGGTTTCCCGGAGCAATTGAATTGCAAATAGGAATTTCTTACGGCCGAAACTCTTGCGGCCGTTTTAGATCAAAGGCTTTCCTCCGGCGCGAGCGGCCGCAAGAGATAGCAAGGCGCCGGCCGCAAGCCTGCCGGAGCCCCCGGCCGTAAGGGAATAGAATAGCCGAATAGCTTGCGGCCGGTCCTTGCGGCCCCGCAACGGCTGCGGCCGCTAATAGAATGAGGCCCCCTAGTGTTTAGAAGTCAGATATGTGATCAGACTCGCAATCTATAAATGTAGAAATCAATACAAATCAATAAATCAACTGTTCTATTCTACGTGGGTATGTATTAACGCCTTGATTCCCAAGATTGATATGACAGAAATAAAACGATAAAAAAATATATTTTTTTTATTGCAGATTTGCGAGCTTGAGACTGTTGTGAAATTAATTCTAATGTCTTTCATTGCTTTCCCAGGATTTTAAAGTACAGTAATGTGTGTTTATTTGCTTTTGTAGTGTTACAAACAGGTGTTAAACCCACTTGCGAGTCCTATCTAGTACTCATAGAAATTCTTGAAACATTTGCCATTTATGGGTTTGAGGACAATTGCGGGCTTGTTGAATTGTTGTAATTGAATATAGATTTTGTGTCTTTAGCATTGGTAAAATTTACATCAAAGGAGGAGATAGGACGGAATTACGTTTTTGACAACTCACAAATTGATTGCAAGTAGCAAAATGCAGCCAATTAAATATCTGTAACATTTACGTGCTCCATTACAGGCACATTTTTTTTTTTTTTATTAAAACACAGTTTAGGTAAACAACGTAACAGAAGGTGTAGTCTTGAGGGATGGGTAATTTAATATAAACTGGTGAAGGACGATCAAGTCAAAAAGAGGTCCTCTCAATTGACTGGTATCAAGTTTATCTTTTTATTTTTAATTAACATGATTAAAAACTCTCCCTCAGCCAGAAGAGTTTAATTTAACACTTTTTCATGATACACCCATCCCAAGACCTTTATAAATAAGTATACACCTAAGAACAATATTCCCCTTGATGGTTAATTCTAGAGTTATGGTAACAACTGGTACAATGTACTTTTAGGATTTTTTTAATCTTTTTGGAATTTTGATGTTTTTTTTTTTTTTTTTTTAATTTGTAGATTTATATTTATATAATAGTGTATTTATTTTTTGTGTTGTGTGGGTTCTTTTCTGAGAAAAGAGGACCTCCATGGCACATAGAGAGTAAATTCCATATGTCATAGGGGTCTATATAGACCCCCATGGTAGTTACTGGGTTTAGTTAGTATACAATGGGGGACTATATAGACACCCATGGTAGTTAGAGGGTTACGTTAGTATACAATGGGGGCTATATGGACCCCCATGGCAGTTAGGGGGTTAAGTTACAGCTACCATGTGAGTCTTAAGGTTAAGGGTTAACCTAGCATATGGAGGTCCTTTAAGGGAGGGAAAGAACATCCTGATTTGATTTAACAATTACATATAGACATTACACTCCAGCAATGCATATAAAAAATTAACCCTCTAAATGGTAACGACGAGCTGACAAGGTCAATTCTCAGGGGCAATGATGAGTTCCGCTTTTATTTTAACTTTCTATGTATTAGATGCATTTGCAAAGTCCAAACCCTGGTCCAGGCTTCGACTTCTCTTCATAGAAACTAATTTGATTAGTTTAACATTACCTATACCTCATAAGTCAATGTTGTCTTCTTATTATCTTATTCACATATATATATATTCTGAATACAGTCGCTTAGCAATCCTGCTAAGATGTTGAAGTGAGACTTCTATAATTTCCTGGATTTACTCTAACTCTCTTCTTAATAAAGGTACCACCTCTGCTCTTTGCCAGTCCTCTGATACTGAGCCTACTGACATCTTAATATTATAATAAAACTAGCGAATTGCCCGTCAAAAAATGACAGCAATGAAATTGTAAGGTAGCTAATGCTGTTTAGTGTGTAATAATGAAATATATAATACATTAATAAATTAATATACTTTACCTATTTTAAAGCATTGTGTGGAAGAGCTGTGAATGTGTTTTGATGTTGCTGCAGCATTAGTGGTGTGGATCTGCTGTGTAAGCGTGCTGAATGTGTGCAGTGTAACACTGTGCGTGCGCGAGACCAAACCGTTAGCGTAGTCGTGTACTTCCGCATTGGCGTAAAATGGTGAGTAATGTGTGGTATACGTCTGTATCGGAATATCCGTAGGTGTTTTGTGGTGTTTTGCGAGTTTCTTGTGGTGTTTTGCGAGTTTAGAGTGCTGTAGCCTCGTTTTCGTTTTGTTCGGCGGCCATTTTTTCTCTCGCTTCGATTTTTTTTTAGTCTCTAAACTGTTTTATTTCGAGTAAAATCGAGGTGTAAGTTGTATTTTTGAGGTCCTGGGTGCTCCCTCTTGGTGTAGGTAAGTTTTTTATGTATGTGCTGTGTGTATGTATTGTGTTTTACATTTTGTAATGTTCGCGAGTTGCGTCCGAGTGTTGCGAGGCCGTAATGTGTGTGAACGTGTGTCGTATGTTGTTTGCGAGTGTCGTAATGTGTGTGTCGTGCTGTTTGGTTTGCGAGGTAAAGTTTGCGAGGGTCGCAGTTGCTGGCATGGAGCGCCTTTGGCGCTCCATGCCAGCAACTGAGACCCTCGGCCACTGCCCACAACCCTCGGCCACTGCCCACAACTTTAAAAGCAAAAATAAATTCAAGACGGCACTGTAAAGCTCTGTAAATGCTAGGGATCATAATGGGGGACATGAGGATTAATAACAACCCCCTCTCAAGCTTGCACATCAGCCCAAATCCGAGATTTAATTAACTGTTTATTTTCCGGCCGCAGCGTGGGCGGGTCTGAGGTGCTCCAAGCCCTCTGGACTTTTTACATGGATATGTGACATAAATTAAAAAAATTTTTTTTTACGGATTTGAGTGTAGGGGAATGTTGTGCTATGAATGCTAACACCTACAATCACTTTATAGTCTCCTCAGAGTGCAGGATGGCTTTATTATGGCTTTGTTATGTGCTTAATTGTGTGTCTGCGGGACGTTTTTGCTGCAAGTAAGCAATTGAATAGCAACCAGGATTTTCTTGCGGCCGTTTAAGATGAAAGACTTTCCTCCGGCGCGTGCGGCAAGGGATAACAAGGCGCCGGCCGCAAGTCCGGAAGGGAATAGAATAGGCAAATAGCTTGCGGCCGGTCCTTGCGGCCCCGCATCTCCTACGGCCGATAATAGAATGAGGGCCTTAGTATTTATTTTTTACAGTATCGAACTGCCGAAGAGTGCCGGATAGTGCTCGTTATGCCGGTTTAGCAGGAGCTTTTTTAATATTGGGAAATTATGCCAGTGCTGGTTGCTTGAGAGTCCCGGTTAGTTAGGTGCCGGATAACCAGGATTTTACTGTAATTGCATGACACTTTAATTAATCTCTAAAGTGTCACTCAAAATCCTCCATTTCTTTAGCACTAATTTCATAGGTTGATGATCTCTGAGTTGTACTATACTATACAAGTGTTGGTATTTAACAGCACTAATACAAATCTGGAATCAAAATCTGGAATCAAAGCATTAGCATGCATAGTATCAGCGTCATTCACTCTTTTTAGACCATCAGTATTAGCATCTAGGGATATATTAAAATGAAGTTTCAATCGTACTTAATATAACTTATTCAAATTAATAAAAATATTAGTTATGTGTTCTGCACAACATTTTAAATCAAACAAATTTCCATTAATAAAATGGGCCAATGCTGCTAGAAATAAAGTATAATGCAAATTGAACTTTGGGGATGAACTCAATCAGTCTCTCAATTTCAGATCTTTTAATGTTCTGTAGCACAAATAAAGAATTGTTCATGTATAAAGCAAAGTAATAATAAATTCTGAAATATTTATGGTCTCAATTTTGCATGTACTTTGAGATCTCATCTGTTCTGCGCTGGTGCTTCAATCTATGTATCAGTTAAGCTGTCAGACCCCACTAGCTTTGATGTCCCGCAACTCAGTACATGGGATTCTTATTAATCTTTTACACCTGATTCCACAGAGGGGGGTGTTGGGAACAATCCTCTTGGAATTCTGTAACAGAGAACCACATGCTTTTCCATTATACCAATAAAACAATAAGTGTATTGGAAATTGATACATGTCAGTATCTGTAATTTTTATGCCTATCTGAAAAAAAAATCTGGGGTCAAAAAAGGTATGTATTGTAAAACTATCCTTTTTTGACAAAATGATTTAAATAAGAAAACAGTTTTACAGCATATTGAAATTCACCCTAATGGTTTATAATCATTAAAGGGTGATAATTATCTTTCCTGCAAAATTATTACAACATGCATGTGACTGCATATCATATAGTGAAATATATTACTGTTTTATCAGCTAAGACCCATGCAGCATAAAATACATTATTTATATTGCCAACTTCAAGTACATTATGGTATACTTAGCCATACAATCATTTACACAAATATGAATTATATTTTTAATTTGTTTAATCATGTGGAAGTAGTATTGTGCTTCCATATGGAGATGTACAAATAAACCTGTAATACATTTGCTACAATTCTTTGTGAAATCTTTTTTTCTTTGATTTGCTCTAATGTTCAGATTAAATATGGATATAATTTTGACTGTTTTTATCTGAACAATTTGACTATTATTAATTAAGCTATTGCTTTTGTTGGAGCATACTTTTAATACATAATGGCTATTTTCTTAAACTGTTAAATGAGAATAAAAAGGAATTTCCCATGGCTCCTTAGCTACTGGAGCACCAAGAAGCAATTTACACCCCAGCTGGTAAAAAAATAATAATCTGACCATGGTTACAGGTATTATGTAATCTAAAGCTATAGGTAATAAGTGAAGAGGGGTGGGGAGAGATAGCGCACCAATTCCTAGTACAAAATAACCAATATATTGTAATCCCAAACCCTTGTTCACAGAGATCAGTAGGTAAAGCTCTCACCTTTTCTAACCTCAGTCTATGAGGTATATTATAGACTTCCCAGCACTTGTTGGCTTGTAGGTTGGTACTTCTTTCCTTCGTGAACGTCTTATCTGATATTCTTCCAATAGAGTATGGGTATTAGGGTAATGTGTTTATGTGTACTTTTGAGAGCATGGGGAATATTACAACACTATCAATACATTGTGGTGGTACCTGAATATATATATTTTGGCCGGGTTTAATATATCCCCTTTGGAGTAATAGGTGTCTTTAATCAAAATACTATATAAAATATGGTTTCAATATAAATATTCAATTTATTCGATGTTTGTAAAAAAAATAAAAAATAATCAAATATGTTCAAAAGCGAAAAATAAGAATAAAAAGGGCAAATTATATAGCTCTAATATTATTGAAAGATAAATAAATATTTAGGAAAAATACTGAACAGACGCGTTTCGTCACTTTTATCCTGTGGCTTTTTCAATGATCAAAAATACCTCAATGATATGAAATTCAAATTCAGAGTGTAATGCTCAGTGCTTCTCTCTATGAAGCAAAAAAAAGCAGCACACCTAGCTATAACCATCACATTGGACTTGAGAATACACCAACTTAATTCCGAGACAAATGAGAGCAATCTAAAGATCGGATTGATAACTAATCCCCTAAGAACTAGATCACCTGAGGAGCGCTACAGAGTATTACAGAGTCATACAACCCTGTACTTTTTTATGTATAGTCTAATCATTGATAATTACAATTGCATATACTGAAAATGGTGGAAACAGGTGAATAGATACTAAATACAAGGTACTGCATTTCACTTTCAATGTACTTCAAATATCTGAGCATGTGCATGCCCATGATGCTCCAATGAGTTATTGGCAATGATTTGGTGTCAAAGTAAAGACTGAAATAAAATGCTATTATTTGTTAGTAATTTTCAAATGTACTGTACTTGTTACTAACCAGAGTTTTACTTTATACCGTTGTAATAATACATTTTTATTTCTTCTCCATATCCAAATTCAGAAAATAAAGTATTTTTGTCTAGTTTAATTCAAACAATTCTAGATACTTTAAGGCTTTTAGACACTGGCTTCAAAGTGCTTCACTGGAAGCTGTGATGGCTATTTTCTATGGGAAACATTGCCATTAAATCCCTTTACCTACCACCTTTTGTCTCCACTTAGAGTACATAATAAGGATATTCCAATGATCTGCACAGCTCTATAAAGTTAGTTCTGCTCCTGTGGATAGCTCCACAATATATGAAAGTAGATCTCTGTTTGCCACATCCTTTACAGCATAACATAGAAATATCAGTTCATATATGAATTATCTTATTAGTATGTTACACTGAAACACAAATCAAGCTTTTTATTACAGCTTCTTATATATTGGCACCATCTATTTTACAGTTCCCTTTCTGTATCCTTGCATTGTCGTGGTGAAGGGACTTATGTACTTCAATGAAGCTGTGAGTTATACCATGTAGGGTCACCCAAGATGGACAGGTCATAGCAGAGAGGTCTGACAAATTGCGGTCCACTGGCAAAGAACTGGCACCCCACTCCAGTATTTTTACCAAGAAAACCATATGGATAAGCACCACTAGAAACACAGACAGATATGCCTGAGTGCTATGGTCCATACGGTCACCGAGAGTCGGACACGACTGAAGGACTGAACTACAACAATTTTACAGTTAATTTACAGTTTAAATATTTTCTTTCATTTTGTAATATATTCATCTTTGCTTCAGAATATTTCTCAAAAAGCATAAATATCCAAAACTATATGTGATGATTTTTTTCTATCATTCATATATAAAATATCAAATCATGTGGTTAAGGCATTCTCTCTATATTCATAAAAGTTTCAGAAACACACATTGGTAAATTATACCTTTCCTACAATCTTTCAAAACTTTTAGTATATAACTTTCATTTAATACACCCATAATATTTTACACACCACCATTTTTGTGAACATTCCAGTTATATGATACATAATATATAATACATCTGCATTTTATGTGCTTAAATTGCAGAGTAAGATTTGGCAGCTTAAGATCTTCAGCATTAAAAATGGCATGGACTGTCACAAAACTGGCTTTTACCTGTCAAAGTTTTGTTTCGATGGAAATTGGATTTGTTTTTTATAACCAAGTTGCTCACATTTATTATCCAAAGCAAATGCATAATGCTTTTAATAATAAAGTTGCTGCTAGGTGTAATAAAATGCAGTTAAAGTGCTCTATTTTCATAACTCATTTAGTAAATATCCATAATATTTAAATAGATGGTTTGAAATAAAAAAATGTATATCAATTAGATTATATTTTGGGTAAAGGAAACCAAAAGAGAATAAGCTGTCACCATTTCTATCATTAATTTAAGTGGATCAAAAAATGTTTTTGCATGCAATAAAGTTTAGAAATTAAAATAAGAATAAAACAATAACGCATATTGTTTACTCTTCCTATGTACCATATAAACAGATGATTAGATAATTGCTTTGCCAGTTGTTCATTCAAAAAGAAGATAATAATTCAGAGTCGTATGAGTTTATAGGTTTCCTTATCATTTTGAAAACTTTAAACAAAAAGATTAGAGGTGCTTATCTAAGAACGAGCAATACATTATTAGGTTTGTCCTATAGGTCTCGTTACCTACTCAGAGAGCAACCTCCTTTAGCTCACTTGTGCCCTTCACAAGGAGAAATATCCTGTAGTATATCAGTCTGGTCTCACTCAGAAGAGAGACCCAGCCCTGAAATACCGGGCAATTGTACCCTGTAGAGGAGATACAGCAAACCCCAGATGCGTTTCAGCCTCTGTGGACCTCGTCAGTGAGGTGCAGCTCTACTCCCGTTAGGCACAGTGAGCAAGGAGTCCACGTCTGGTTCCCCCTATCACCCATAAGGTGAGAAAATCTAAACAAAAAGATTGGAGGTGCTTATCTGAGAACGAGCAATACCTATAGGGTGATAGGGGGCTCCACACATGGACTCCTTGCTCACTGTGCCTTAGGGAGTACAGCTGCACCTCACTGACGAGGCCCATAGAGGCTGAAACGTGACTGGCGTTTGCCATTTGTCCTGTTAGGATAGAATTGCCTGGTATTTCGGGGCTGGACCACTCTAGTGAGTGGGACCAAACTGATATACTACAGGATATTTCTCCCTGTGAAGGGCACAAGTGAGCCAAAAGAGATTGCTTTCTGAGTAGGTAACCAGACCTATAGAGCAAACCTATTGTTCGTTCTCAGATGAGCACTGCTACTCTTTTCATTTTGAAAACTTTAACAAGGTCCGGGTAAGAAAAGGAGAAATAAATCTCAATACTGCAAGGAACTATAAGTGCTTAACAAATATTTGATAAATGAGTTGTTGGAATTCCCTGTTCAGTCTCTTTAACAATCCACACGTTACTTGTATAAATATGTACACTTGTTTTATGTGTTCATACCTTCTCCTCCCCTTCTGGATCGCTACATTGTCGCGGTGAAGGGTTTTGTGTACTTCAATGAAGCTGTGAGCTATGCCATGTAGGTGCACACAAGATGGGCAGGTCATAGACACATTGTGGTCCACTGGAGAAGGAACTGGCAACCCACTCCAGTATCAGTGTCAAGAAAACCTTATGGATAAGTAAAACCAGAGACATATCAATTGTGCCTTGTGTTCTGCTGTAGATAGGGTCAAGAAATTGGACACAACTTAACTACTAAACAACAACCTTCTCCTCTGTTATATAATAGAATGCACACAATTTCAAGATCACATAAGTACCTCTTTATCAGGTGTAGGTGGTGCCACAAAAATCTTGTGCATTTCATCACAAGTTTATAAAACTCACAATCTAGGATAGCAATAACATACACTACGTGCAACAAACGTAGATACAAAATATAAATAAATATACATTTGCAAGCTACAATGAACTCTAAATTACTTTTATATTAGCTCTGTTTCACTGCTTAATATTAGTAAATATTTAGATTACATGAAGTTCAATTTTACTATTTATCTTCATATTGCCTGTGTCATACTAAACTAACAGCTCCACATATCACCCTCCAGTAGACAACAATAATTTAGAGTAATTTAGAAAAAGTTTATAGGTGACCCTAGAATAAAGATAGCTAATTAATTATGATTAACTACAAGACAAGTTGCTTCCAGTAAAATACATTAATCTGTTGTATGATGACTCATATCCAAATATGTTATATATTAAAATGATTAGTGACAGCAAAATAAATAACATCTAACTTTTCCGATTTTATAGTAATAGAAAGGGAAGTAGTGTCATTTATTAATGTATAATGCTCCTTAGAAAAGACTTATCATAGACATAAAATAAGGGTACCTTCGAGCTAAATGTGGATGACACCAGTCAAATTGTTTTTATTGTAATTAAATTGATTTAAATGGAATGATCTTTAGGTTAGGAGTGTTACACTGAGGTATGAAAGGCATTATTTGTGTTTATTTTAGACAGAAGGTTAACAAGATCTTCTCACTGTGTTCCTGCCTGTGGGCTGTTCAGTTCCATAGCCCATTTATAATAGGATGGAGATTATATCTACATGACAGTGATAAATGGTGTTGCATTTATAATAAAGGTTCCCTTGTGGTCACCGCTATACACAGTAGAAAAACCATATTCTTCCAATGTTTCATGTTTTATTTTTTTATTTTATATCTACATACATGCCATAGAAATCTGGAGCTCTATGAAGCAAAGTGTTAGAAAATCTTCAAAAGGTTACCAATGTGACCTGGTGATTTCATGACAACTAAGTTTATTATCAACATGTAGTTATTATTAATATTATTTGTAACAGACCAACATGTTTAATATCACTAGATAGGAGTTACAGTGGGGGGAAAAGTATTTGATCTCCTGCTGATTTTGAACATTTTTCCGCTGACAAAGAAATGATCAGTCTATAATTTTAATGGTAGGTCTATTTTAACAGTAAGAGACAGAATAACAAAAAAAAAACAAACAAGAAAAACGCATGTCAAAAAAGTTATAAATTGATTTGCAGGTCAATGAGGGAAATAAGTATTTGACCCCTTTGACTTAGTAGTTGGTGGCAAAACCCTTGTTGGCAATCACAGAGGTCAGAAGTTTCTTGTAGTTGGCCACCAGGTTTGCACACATCTCAGGAGGGATTTGTCCCACTCTTCCTTGTAGATCCTCTTTATGGTTTTGAGACTGATAATGGCTTGAACCTTCAGCTCCCTCCACAGATTTTTTATGGAATTAAGGTCTGGAGACTGGCTAGGCCACTCCAGGTCCTTAATATGCTTCTTCTTGAGCCACTACTTTGTTGCCTTGGCTGTGTGTTTTGGGTAATTGTCATGCTGGAATACCCATCCACAACCCATTTTCAATGACCTGGCTGAGGGAAGTAGGTTCTCACCCAAGATTTGACAGTACATGGCCCCGTCCATCTTCCCTTTGATGTGGTGCAGTTGTCCTGTCCCCTTAGCAGAAAAACACCCCCAAAGCATAATGTTTCCACCTCCATGGTTGACGGTGGGGATGGTGTTCTTGGGGTCATAGGCAGCATTCCTCCTTCTCCAAACACGGCGAGTTGACTTGATGCCAAAGAGCTCAATTTTGGTCTCATCTGACCACAACACTTTCACCCAGTTCTCCTCTGAATCATTCAGATGTTCATTGGCAAACTTCAGACGGGCTTGTACATGTGCTTTCTCGAGCTGGGGGACCTTGCGGGCGCTGCAGGATTTCAGTCCCTCACAGCGTAGTGTGTTACCAAATGTTTTCTTTGTGACTATGGTCCCAGCTTCCTTGAGATCATTAACAAGATCATCCCATGTATGTATGGGCTGATTCCTCACCGTTCTCATGATCATTGAAACTCCATGAGGTGAGATCTTGCATGGAGCATCAGACCGAGGGAGACTGACAGTTATTTTGTGTTACTTTGCGAATAATCAGATCAACTGTTGTCACCTTCTCATTAAGCTGCTTGGCGATGGTCTTGTAGCCCATTCCAGCCTAGTGTAGGTCTACAATCTTGTCCCTGATATCCTTGGACAGCTCTTTGGTCTTGGCCATGGTGGAGAGTTTGGAATCTGATTGATTGATTGCTTCTGTGGACAGGTGTCTTTTACACAGGTAACAAGCTGAGATTAGGAGCACTCCCTTTAAGAGAGTGTTCCTAATCTCAGCTCGTTGCATGTATAAAAGACACCTGGGAGACAGAAATCTTGCTGATTGATATGGGATCAATTACTTATTTCCCCCACTGATCTGCAAATCAATTTATAACTTTTTTGACATGAGTTTTTCTTGTTCTTTTTTTCTGTTATTCTGTCTCTCACTGTTAAAATACACCTACCATTAAAATTATAGACTGATCATTTCTTCGTCAGTAGACAAACGTTCAAAATCAGCAGGGGATCAAATACTTTTTCTCCCCACTGTATGTACACGGCAAAAACAATATTAACACATTGCAAAAAACTGGGCTCTCTGTCTTTGAACTTAAAATCAAACATTCATAGTACTTGTTTCCAAAACACCTTACAAGACTGAAAACTCTAAAACTTACAAGTAAGTGAACAAAACATCAAAGCAGTACCATTCAATAACTACCCAGTTAATTTTCAGAGGAAATGAGACACAATAAGAGATATGTTTTAGATGATCGTGGGTAAAGTTAAGGATATTTTATGTCTATTTCATAATGTGGAATAATAGTTTTCATGAGAATCTATTTCCAGACTGATGTATAATAAGCTTGGTTAGATTGGGTGATAAGAATTCTACAATTAAATCTGAATGGTGGTTAACTTTCTGAATAACTTGGAGCACTTTATCTCTGTGTGACAGTACGTACCTTAGTGGTACATAATTTAAATGAGATATACATTGCACCTAATTTATAGAAGTCCCTTTGCAGTGAAAGTTTATAATTGAATTACCGTACCTTGCCCAACTTAGTGTCATCTGCAAATGTGGAGATATTACAACCTCACTTCTAAATCATTACTATGTTAAAAAAAGAAGACCTACTACTGGACCTAGAAGGACCTCACTTATCAAATTCCCTTTCCATATGCATATATTTACTGTAATTTACGTAGCCTTTATTTTATATAGTTTATTTTTGTTGCAGTGCACTGGTACCTAGCACCGATCCAGATGGAAAAAAAAATATGTATCTCACATGTATCTCACTATTGAAGAACTACTGTGGTCATACTAAATTTACTATTTTGAAGTACTCCACTTGAAACCAACACAATGTTTTTAAAATGTAAAAAAATAATACATCCTCTAATATCACTTTTATATCCAATTACACTGCTATGGAGTCCATTTCAGTTTTCAGTCACCTACTTCATCAGCAAACCTGTAACCTCCCATTTCGAATCAGCCAATAGAAGACGATACCATCATTATTACTGCAGTAAAACATGGAGGTTAAATGTCAATCAATTAGGTTCGGGGGTACAATATGCGATCAGCCTCGCAAACCCGCAAAATAAAGAATTATGAAAATTAATGCCAATACTGTTCTAGTCCATATAGTTACCCGAGATCGATTTAACCCTGAAATTAAACATAAAAATAAATCTTATATGCTGCCGATTTGCAGGCTTGAGACTGTTGTGCAATTAATGTCTATCATCGCTTTCCCCATTATTTACAGTGCAGTATTGTTTTTTTTAATTTGCATTTACAGTGCTACAAATAGGTGTTTAACCCCCTTGCGGATCCTCTCTAGCACTCAAATGATTTTCTCCATCTTTTGCCATTTACTGGTGTGAAAACATTTGCGGCCTTGTGGAAATTGAGCAATTGAATAGCGATTTGCGATTTTAGCCATAGTAACTCTTGCGGAAGTGAAATATCAAAGGCTTTGGGAGGCTGTAAGTTATGGGTTTAACCATCACAATTTTTTCAAGGCCGTAACTCGTAACCCGTTTGGAGCCTACAAAAAGACGCCAATTGGATAGCAAATTAACTTGCAACCTCACTTACGGGCTATGGTAACATGCAAAAGTTCAATTTAAGTGGGCTCTATATTTCTGCCAATTTCTGTCTCCTTTTGAAAATTAATTTCACATGGCACTGTGTTGTAATCACTGTTCCCCAAGGGTTCCCCTACTACAACATTTGACATTATATCAATATAATTTGTAATAACTAGATTCACGATTGACTCATTTCTAGTACTTTCTTGTACAGCTTGGGCCAGATAATGATCTTCAATTGTACTAAAATATCTTCTCCCCTTAGATAAACTTCTTTTGAGGGATGACGCTAAATATATAATCAACAAACATATTTACATACGAAATGCATCCATAACAATTTGTTATAACTTTGTTTTTTTAATATGAGCTATTTTTTTGGACTTAGACTGCTGTGATTAATTTAGTATGTTTGGCAGTAAAGCAATGTTTTTGAAGTAATTTATTATTTTAACCACTGTCTGTTAAAACGATGCTTAGAGCTTTGTTAATGCCATTATAATTTATGTCATTATACTGATGTAGCAATTTAAAATCTCAAATTAATTACAGTTATAGTATTATGATCCGGAGAGGGTGTTTTCACTGCTCTTCACATATAATGTAAAATATGCATTATTCTACTGCTGAATGATTCTGTAGTCTTATATATAGAAAACATGCAAAAAGCAAATAAGTGAAAGCTTTAGACTAATTATTTTTTTTCTTTTATTTTTCTCAATTGCAAAAAATATTTAATGAACATCGACTATAATCATTATCAACAAAGTTGGCAATGGCTGTGACATTTTAAAATATGCACTTTTAAAATATAAATTAGAATATTAACTGCAAGATTTTATGTGCTACCTCAGGCTTAACTGAGCTCCATATGCTCTTCAAATAATTATACCAGTCCTTTAACTTTGACTGTGCCAAGCTTCACATTGGCAGAACAACAAGAACAGTTATTTAGAATTCCGTTGTCATTTTTAGATAATGTGCCCTTCTTTTGTTCAAGATCAGTGATGGCTAAGTAAAGACTGGCTTTATCGTCCAAGCCACCTGTGTTGTTTTATATTTCCAGATTTTATCTGGCTTTTGACAATAGAGATAGGTGAACTGTGCAAATGTGCAATCAAATGAAGTATTCAAATATGTCACAGGTAAAATGATATATGAATCTAAAAATCACAACATCTGTCTGATGAAAGAACACTGTAATGCCCTAACAAGGAGAGCGAGTTGTTTAAATTATGCATTTACTATAAATAATATTCTGAAAAATGTTTTATAATAGCAATTTTCAATATTAATTTTCAAAGACTATAGTATCAGCCTCCAATTCACCTGTCTCCACCCTGGTTATCATGGGGAATGGCATTGGGTTTGGCTGAGAGATAGATTTAAATGGCTGTAATAACAATCTGAATATAAAAGAGGACACACAATTATTCATAGGTGGCCCCCTAGTAAAACTCATTGCCAAGGAAAACCACTGTAACTCTGCAAGTCTCCAGAATAAGTAGAAAACTGTGTTGATACAACTTAAAATGTAGCACTGCCTGCTAGATATTAAACTTATAGTGGGGGGAGAATAACAGAAGATGAGTTTGATCATTGAGAATAAGTTCAATTTTAAATAAATATTTTGAATAAGTAAATATGAATTTTATTAGCAATTAATGCCCAACTAAAACATCTAGCTAGTGTTGACAGGGCATTGCAGTGATTTCAGTAAGTAATCATTTCTACGTAAAATAGGATGTTTAATTAATATTTCCTTTGAAGAATTAACTACAAATGCCACTGCTAAATACGTTAGATATGGGTTTTAGGTCAAGGTAACATTTTTATTGACATCTTTGGTATGTAACATGTAAAATAAAACGAAACGGATGAAAATAAATATTTCTCAATAAGTCATACACATATTTAATCACCAAACTCTAAACCAAATTAATTTCTTAAGTGTACTGATGTCAAATGAATATAGCAAGACATCTATTATGTGTTTAGAAATATTTAAATTACTCTTCTATGTACTTTCTGCTAATTGCCTGTTTTCTGATTAATTCTACAACATTTTTGTAAACCATATACGTATTAAAGGAAAAATACAGGGAGCAGAATTTAAAGGATCATAAAAGTATTAGAATCAGATGTAGAAGCTTTGAAGAGTCATTGTAACTACTTCATTATTTTCTACCACCTTATGTAGCAATAGAACAGATAGATCAATAGGTAATGCAGTGCTGGACAACAACATAACCAGAGGTGCTGGGTAAAATTCTCCTCGTAGACAGATATTTTTTGTTACTGTTTAAAAAATCAGAAATATGTTCTTTAGGTTGTATAATAAAGCATATGTCAGTTTGAGATACTGTTGTCTTGTTTTTTGTTTGTTAAAAAATTATTTGAATAATTATGTGAACTACACACACATATATATTTACATGTTCAAAAGCACTACACTGTGCTCTTGAACATGTAAATCTATAAAAGAATGTTTAACAGTTACAGACTCCAACCTTATTATTTATGTAGATTCTTGTGTGAGAGCTTGAAGGGCTAAAGTAAAATAACAATGTCGACGTGAATTCTTGATCAATTTCAAAAATGTAAACACATTTTACACATGATTTTCTAGGCTCCAACAGATGGTGCATTGCAGATATTTCGACTTTCAAGTTAATTTCAAGTTCACGTAACTTTTAGGTTCCTTCTTACTAATTCTTATATTACCTTCACATGACAAAGGGCCCTATGTAAATCAGGTGCTTAATGCTTGGGCATTGCCGTAAAAAGGCTGAGGGAGCTTTTTTTCCCCTAACTTCTACATAAATGTAAATCTTTCACTCCCAAGATTAGAGCACTCAGCCCACAGCCCTAAATCCTGCCTTAGACTCAACAGATATCTGTGTAGGGAGTAGCCAAACCAAGCTTTGCGTATGAGACAAGGCTGTAGGAGCCAATAGGACATGTGAACTTCATAAATCTAATAATGAATGGGAAGTGCAGTACAACCATAACTGACAACATCAATGAAATACATTATTTATATATATATATATATATATATATATATATATATATATATATAGTAATTGCTTTGTATTTTATTAATATATTTTAAAATTAAAAAGATGTGACAATTGTATTTATAGCGTCAATAAATGAAGATGTGTTTATTTTGTGTCAAAATATGATATATTTATAGATAATGAATTAGGGTGTTTTTTCCTAGGCAAGGAATTAACCGCTTAAATACTGGGTTGTTTGTCACCCTGGAGTTTCCCTCACCCCTTTTCTATTATCCTTTTATACATATATATATCATCCAAATTGAAGGCGCTGGAGCAGTTTTGCAAGGAGGAATGGGCAAAAATCCCAGTGGTAAGATGTGGCAAGCTCTTAGAGACTTATCCAAAGCGATTTGGAGCTGTAATTGCCACAAAAGGTGGCTCTACAAATAATTGACTTTAGGGGGGTGAATAGTTATGCACATTGACTTTTTCTGTTATTTTGTCCTATTTGTTGCTTGCTTCACAATAAAAAAAAAAAAGATCTTCAAAGTTGTGAGGCATCAAAACACGAAGAATGCCAAGGGGGTGAATATTTTTGCAAGGCACTGTGTATATATATATATATATATATATATATATATATATATATATATATATATATATATATAATTTGTGGTGATCTGCTTTCTTCAGTCAAGCTTGATAAGGCTTTTATGGCCAAGCCTACCCAGCAGATACACCCGGTTCTTTATATCCCTTCACCAAGACGGCAGATATCTCTAAAATGTCCTTCTCAGATGCAGTATTTAAAAATATGGACTCCGGCTCAGCATTAGAAAAATACCAGAAACTGTTTTTATTTCTGTGGAAACTTCATAGACTGCATTCAGAACGGGCTTTTCCTCAGAGACACACCAACTCTGAATCTCAACTGAATCTCTAAACTGTCAAACTGCTTAACTCTGACAGTTACAGCCTGACAACACAACATTCTAAAATATTTAAAACTTAATGAACCAAACATGAAGCATACAGAATCACACATCACAAGTCAATCACACATAGGCAAGAAACATAAAATACATTAATTAGCATAACATAACATAACTTACAGTTACATAGTTACAGGAAGCAAAGGGTTGTTGTAAATGGAACATACTCCGATTGGACTAATGTGGTAAGTGGAGTTCCTCAGGGTTCATTATTAGGTCCTCTCCTTTTTAACATATGTATTAATTACTTAGAGGTGGGACTGGAAAGTAGTGTCTCCATTTTCGCTGATGACACAAAGTTGTGCCAAGTAATTAAATCAGATAATGATGTGCTTTCCCTCCAAAGGGATTTACATAAAATTGAGGAATGGGCATCTAAATGGCAGATGAGATTTAATACAAATAAATGTAAAGTTATGCATCTGTGAAGGAAAAATAGCCATGCAATTTATAATCTTAATAGAGCAAATATAGGGGTATCAGATATTGAAAGGGATTTGGGAGTGCTTGTGGACAATCACCTAGGTAACAGTGCTCAAAGCCAAGCACCAGCTGCAAAGGCAAATTAAATATTAGCATGTATTAAAATGGTATAGAAGCCATGGAAGCAAATATAATTCTGCCACTATATAAATCACTAGTATGCTCTCATTTCGAATATGGAGTACAATTTTTGGCACCACTTCATAAAAAATGACATTTTAGAGGTGGAAAAGGTACAGAGGAGGGCAACAAAACTAATAAAGGGAATGGAGGGGCTAAGTTATGAAGAAAGACTAACGAAATTAAGCTTATTTTCTCTAGAAAAACTGTGTCTAAGAGGAGATATATATAAATACATCCAGGGTCAGTATAAAGATTTGTCAAGGGAGCTTTCAACTGACAAGAGGACATCCCTTGAGGTTAGAAGTAAAAAGATTCCACCTTAAAGAAAGAAAACGGTAAATTACAGTAAGTGTGGTTAATCTGTGGAATTCTCTACCAGAGGAGGGGGTGGCAGCGGATTCGATAGATAACTTTAAAAGGGGACTGGATTTATTTCTAATTAAAATGGGAATTCAGGATTATCCTTGATAATTAGAGAGAGAGTATTGATGCAGGGAGAAATCCGAACGCCAGTATCTGGAGAGGAAGGTTGGCTCAGTTTCACTTTTTTTTTTTTTTTCTGTTTGCCTTCCTCTGGAGTAATTAATAATTAAAAATAAACGTTGATAAATAATTAATTAACAAATAATTAACAACTAATTAATTAATAACTAATCAGCTTATTGCAGATCAGAGGAGATCATAAAAGGTTGAACTTGATGGACTGAAAGTCTTTTTTCAACCTTAACTACTATGTAACTATGTAACTATGTTATATTTATATATCTTTATTAACTCTCATTTCCATTACTCTTGTGCCCTCTTCTCTCTCTCTTTATACCCTCCCTCTACTGAGCATGCTCAGTCTGAACCAGAGTCTGACTGGTCAACCTTTCTTTTTAGCCCAGCTTCCAGCCAGAGCTGGCCACACACCCTGGCACAAGAGAAGATAAGTAGCTTAGCTTGAGGGGAAATTGATACAGTCAAAAGTAAGAAAATATATTAACTTTTATTTATTTTAAACTGCATAATGTTTAATTTGTCTATGCCCAGGAAACAAACATATGAACATTACTTGTAAATGCAGTGATCCTTTAAAAGTTCACTATATTATCCAATCTAAATATTTATACTTTCATACGGGGTCTGTATATAATAAAGTAAAAGGTTGGCACATCTTGATGTCTGCAGCTCACATCAACCTACATATTACTGCTGCCATATTTTCACAGCATTGGTGGGTAAGAAAATCTATTGCATTTCAAAGTTCTGCCCTTCAGCTTACTTTTTATAGAACCAATACAGAAAGTAGGAAACTACAGAGGCGATATAGGAAAGAAACACAAGAGAAAACAAAAAAAATACTAAGAAAACCAGGAAAGTTGTAGTTATAACAGTACTAAAATGAATTAAATTTACTGAAACTGTAAAAAATAGCTCTTAAAGGACCACTGGGGTCACATTTGGTATTTTAAGTACCTAAGCTTCATATCAAGCAAAAATCCTTTAAAAAGCAAAAAATAAACACAATATTTATATGTTTAACTTTTATGTGCAATTATGTTTGTTTTTACTGAAGGCTCCCATTTTCCTTTCTCAGATCATTTCTCAGTCTATTCATTTCTTGTAAACTAATGAGCTTTCCATTACTGCTCTTGAGAACACCTGCAGTAGTAGCACCACACTACAATTATGGTGATAGAAAATTCATGTAAATTATATGACTTCTCCCACCTCAGGTTGTCAATCAGCAGAAACCAAAATGGTAGATTTCAAAGATGCAGAATAAATTGTAATACATTTGATGCTGTATAATATTTAATTCTAAAAAGAAGACTTTTATTTTAAAATGTTGGACCATTAGTGTTTAAATATTTAGATGTTCTATTTTACATAGCTGTAAGACATAAATAGCTTACTTTTTAAATGTGCAACAAAAGTGTATCCAATTATGTAATTTAAAGGAACACTACTATTAAGATGATGTCATTTACTTTTCAAATGTAGTTAAAGTACCTGTATTATATTGTGTTTTTCACCCGTGTGGCAGTAATATGCTTTTCCCCATATTGTAGTTTCTTTCATAGACCTTGTTTCCCCAGGGGCTGAGTGGTCGGTGGTGAGCTGGTTTGCCAGTCACATACTTTATTGCTGTATTCTAATAAATTCACTAAGGTGCTATGAGTAGGTGAGGCTATGCAAGACACATCACCCCTTGATTAATTCTAGCCTGGTCATATTCAGTGAGGTTTTCTCATTATAATAAATCATTATAATTAGCATTTTAATTTCACTTACCCAACTTTTCTCAGCTACTGTTGTTAAAATATTTTACTCTAAGCTTGCATGCTCATTATAATACAAATCATGCATTATTAACCAATGCATGCAAAAATAGAAATAAGGCTTGGTACTTGGTACCTTGGCTTTGTGGAATATTTATGCACATAACAAGAAAATATGAATGGTCAGCTACTTAAAGGATTGCTGTAGTATTATGGGGGGACACTTATTATCCTTTATTTATAACGCGCCAACATATTCCGCAGCGCATTGTATATAACACAATTGTATATAACAAACTAACAACATTAGTAACTATCAGCCTTATTAAATTGCGATAAACACACAGCATATTTTTTTACAGAAGCTTTTAGTTAGTGAAGACCTTGCTTTTGGATAGAAGTTTACTAACTAAAAACTTCTGTAAAAAAATATGCTCTGTGCTTATATAGAGCCCCATTCAATTGGCCGAATCACAATTTAGGCTGCATGTGTCCTGTAAGCATTTTTCAACATAATACTACATTCCCTTCTGCCTTGGGTTTCTATGTTGTTACTTTTCATTTGTGTGTTTTTCCTAGAGCCGGTGGCCATGTGTACTACTATTTTTTCCTATTCACCCACAGAAAGGTGGAAGGAGATTTGTGGTCTTGATTGTGAGTGAGTTCATCTGTTAACATTTGACACCTCCCCTTACTGTACATGCTCAGAAGCAGGCAGTTGAACTACAAAGTGAACATCCTGCTGTCCCTGCTCTGTATGTACACCATCAAGAGTAATAAGCATGGCAACTTCTAGGCACTAGCAGATTGTTAAAAATAGTAGTTTCTCTAATAATGTTTTTATGTCTTTTTTTGATAATGTGCTTAATTTGTTACATACTTCATGAACATATGCCATTTTTTTAAACTACAATGTCCCTTTAAATATTAAAATATTTGCTTATTACTCATGTATAGCAATTCTGGTGGTACTTTTATTTTAACTATTCAAATGGTCCAATTTGCTTCAGAAAAGTTGCTTTAATATTTTCCAATTTAAATGAGTTTAACTGTGCGTTACATTTCCACAGAAGCTAGCATATAGATGGCCTTAATGTATCTGCCTTAGTAAGATATCTTCAAATAAAACAACTAAATAAAAAGAATAAATAATGAAAATTACATTTTTATCTGCAGGCAGTTTTATAGGTTAGGAACTCAATCAATTTTAGAATCATCTAAGCTGGGAGGAATCTGCCTAGTTGCTTGTCTTCTGCAGATGTTTTATGGAGGATTCATGAAGATCCCAACAGGGACATAGGAAATCAATTGGCATTAACTGCCATTCAAATACATTTCATCTAATGCTGAATAATGCTTTGTTGGAACTTTGTGAATTCCCTTTTGTCTTTGCTGTCCCCTGTAACTTTTAAATTAGAATTTGGTGTGCATTGTGTATGTGTTGCTCCTCTCACATAACCCAAGGTGTTCGTCTTTCACAATCTGTTGACTGCTGACAGACTCCAGCTGTCCTGAACTATTGTTTGTCACATTCTTACATAAGGTTTTTCTTGATTGTGCCTCTGTAGATACAAGGAACCGAGTCGCATCCTTTGCTTCTGTCATTGGAGCCTTGAATGTGCATTATAACCATGCACAGCTCTCATTACAACGTTAATAAACATTCTACATTCAACCAATTATTACATTGCAGTCCGACTGAAAGTATCATTGGAACAAAAATATCTGAAATAAATTATTTTCTCGATTGTAAACTCTATACCCTATGGGCCTCATTCAATTGTGATTTGGCCAATTGAATAAGGCTCTATTTAAGCACGGAGCATTTTTTTACAGAAGTTTTTTGTTAGTAAAGACCTTGCTTTTGGATAGAAGTTCACTAACTAAAAATGCCCTATAACAGCATTTTAAAGGACCACTGAAGTTCAATTAAAAATACACTTGTTAAGTATGTACCAAACTAACAACATTAGTAGCTGTGTAAGCCATAGACAGAAAACATTTTTGTGTAAAATCAGTTTTTAAAGTCTGTATTTAATAGTATCAACTTGTTGTGGTGAAGAGGCTTGTGTACTTCAATGAAGCTGTGAGCTATACCATATAGAGTCACCCAAGATGGGCAGGTCATTGCAGAGAGGTCAGACAAGTAATGGTTAACTGGAAAAGGAACGGGTAACCAACTCCACTACACCTCTTTGCCAAGAAATCCTTATGGATAAGTGGATAAGCATCACCAGGGTCAAGATGTGCTTGCCGTGCTGCTGTCAATGGGGGCTGTCCAAATTCTTAGTACAGGTGTGTTACGTTACTTCCTCTGAATTATTATGTTGTGTATTTTGCCTATCAGTAGAATGGGGGGAGGGGGCAGAGAATTTGACACCACATCCCTTTCCTCTCACTGGCCCATCAAAGGATGGAACCATAATGCTCCAGAAATGTAAACTGCTCTCACACACATTCAGGCATCATCAGGTGTCATGGATTCCACCAGGGTTCTGCAGAGGCATCAACATTTATTTATATTTTTTTCTAATTAAAAACTACAGTTATGTTTTATAGGGTTGAATAATACCCAGCTTTGTGAATGATTTTTAGTATTTTAATTTTCCTTTTCCATAATTGTCTGTGTGAATCCATATACTAACTGGAACTATTCATTTAATAACAATATAATGTGCCATGTTCTGTAGAAGCATCTATACTTAAAATTGTTAAAAAATCAAGGTGTAGTATAAAGCATGTCTTGTCCAGTTTACCAATTACTGCTCTATGTTTGAATATAAAGGCCGTTTCTGTCACTGACACCTAGAATTTTTAGCTATGTAATCTGATTTCCTGGTCTCATTTGATCAATAGCCAATCAAACTACAGCGGATATTTTCAAAGGTGGCAGTTAAATTGTTGTTTATTTCATCATCTAACTTTCACATACATGTCTGCTCTAAATATATCATGAATGTAAAATAAAGTTATGTTTAGGTGAACATTTTTCTTCCAATTCTGAATGTTTTATTAGTATTATTTTTGTTTTCCTGTGTGAGAGTTTGTAAAATTACCATTAGTAGTTTCTCTTCATTCTGATTTTGGTACTTAATAAAAAAGCAATTAATAGATTATGAACACTTTTGTCTATATTCTAACTTTTCCTAAATTTCATTATTCTATATATGATAATTAATAAATGCCAACTGTACATAACAGAAGTTGTTAAAGTAAACTTGTAGCTTCCGGGAATTATGTTTTATTTGTTTTAAAGAGTATTGCTTTTAGTTAAAGGAACCCCAACAGAAAGTTGATTTTATTTTAAAGAGCATTACAAACTGGCTTTACATTGTAATAGCAGATTTGCTCTAGAATAAATAATCTTTGAAACATTAAAAAATGATTTTGCAGCTCCTGTATGCTGCAGCTCAGGATGCTAAATTGCAGCTCAGATTGCTTGATAAGGGTGGGTCTTTATTCTGGCCACTACAGAGATAAGCAGACTGTAACCCTAATGAGTACACCAAAGCAGCTAATTAATATGCCTGAGTTGCCCATCTGAATATAAATGCAGTAACAACAACATGGAATTTCCCAGGATTTATTTGCTTTAGAAAAAAATGAATAACACAACATATAGCTAGTTTTACAGTCTCTTTAAGAATAACTTAAACAACAACCTCTACAACAATATTGTAACACAGATATGTTAGTTCACTGGAAAAGTATTAGAGTTTAAGAAATACACTAAAGAAACAACAAATCTTAGATTCAGACCTCATGTAAATGGGCACAGCCCAAATAATTTTCATATATTTGCACTTAGAATCTGAAACAGTGAGTTCCCTTATAATGTCAGTCAGGACCTTTCTCTGTATCATTACTCCTGCTTCTATTACCAAAGTGAAAGAATATAAAAAATCCATAAATGAAATATATGTATTTTATTCTATTCAATAAGAACCTTCAGCGGCACTTTGTGTTGTGTATTCAATGCCTCCGAGACCACCTTGGTCTGAAGTAATTTGTATTGATTCTGCTAGCAAAAGGTATTAGCCATCTCCCTGAAGGCTCAGTAATTTGTTTTATAAAAGATAAATACAGAATCAAATATAGCTTATCTCTCAATTCACATCTTTCAAAGAAGGCAGCTGTTGATGCTCATTGAATAGTGTGAAATAATTGTGTTAGCAACAGACTTGGGAGCTTTTGTAGCTCTGTGTACTGTGCCCCATTTAGTGTTCAAGGTATAGAAACAAATACAATGCACCCAGGCTCAGTGTTAACTTTTTGCAGAGAAGAGAAAAAATAAAGTGAATGTGTTTAAAATATTTATATGTGTAAAATATGTTAATTTACATACATACATACATTACATCTTTATATTATTCAGCTTCATGCAAGTAACTAGTAATTCATTAAAAATTCTCTTAAAAACATGCCACTTCAAAGACACAGTTATAACGATTAGATTTAGTAACCGCAGTATAATGCAACACAATCATTGACTGGAAGACCTATGATATTAATTCTCGAAAATGTTAGTTTGTAAGAACAACTTTATTAAAAAGTATCAACTAATCAACTTTCTGGCTCATTATAAGGAGCATACATGATGATAATTAAATCCACACCAGCAGATTATAGCCTGTTTTGCTTTTAAATATCAACAATACCTGTGGTTTGATCTTTATTTCAACTAGAGAAACTAAAAAAGATATTGTCCTTAGATTGTAAGTTTGCAAGTTTTCAATCTTGTAAGGGGCTTTAGGGAAATCACTGTGTATATTGGACATTAAACTCAAAGGCCCTCATTCAATTGTGATTTGCCCAATTGAATAGGGCTCTAAATAAGCACATAACATATTTTTTTACAGAAGTTTTTAGTTAGTGAACTTTTATCCAAAAGCAAGTTCTTTACTAACTAAAAACTTCTGTAAAAAAAATATGCTATGTGCTTTTTTAGAGCCCTATTCAATTGGCCAAATCGCAATTGAATAAGGCCCAAAAAGACAGGACCCTCCATTATTTTGCATTATGTTAAAATTGTTTTTGACTTGAACTTACTCCTGTATAGTGCTATGGAATATGTTTTGTGTTACAAATAAAGGAAATAATATTATTGTGTAACTGAATGGTTAATACAGTAAGATAAAACGTTATATGTGAGATGGGAGTGCGGGGAAAAGCTTCAGTACCTGTTTTACCTTCCTATGTTCTTTAAACAATCATCCCCAATGCATGTATTAACCATGATGACATGCTAGATCTGTACATGTGACATGTAAATATAATACAAATCATCCACAACTGCATAGTCACACAATATATCCTGAGATTTGAACATAACAAAACATATTGTATCTTCCAGTTTTCATTATAATACACATGACATGCATATACAATGAAGTACAATGCAGTTGTGTGTGTCTGTGTGTGTGTGTGTGTGTGAGGGGGGGGGGTTAGCACCAATGGTGACATTTAGTAGGATCATACATAACGGCGTTTTAAGCCCTTTGGAGACCTCCTTGGTACCAGTAACTTGTGGTTGGATTTTTGCCATTTGCGGGCTTGACAGAGAGGTTAGGTAGGGGGGACCTGAGCAATTTAATAGCGATTTGCGATTTCAGCCTTGTGACGGTGAAAGATCAAGAATGAGGCTAATTGTTAAATACTAAGCTGAAGAACTAGTAAAATGGGTGGAGAGTTTTTTTTAAGCAGACTATCATAATAAACATCAGACGAAAATGCTTGATTTCTGGGTGGTGGTATTTGTTTTCTATTATATTATTTGTAAGCATTCAAAGTTATGTATCTGCTTCTATCCCAGTCAAAATCAATGGATGAGTAATGTATCTTCATAGAAAACAAGCATTTCTTACTTATTTGCTAATATTTTGCTATAGAAAATTTTAAAATTATAGAGATAACCACAATACCATAAATAAGGGCTCATATGGACTTCATTTCTCTTTGCAATGCCCATGACTATAATAAGATATGTGGACCACTATGGTGGTACTTCCTGCACTGAAGATGCAAAGCTTATTGCACATGTTCTTCTGGTCCCCTTGTGCCATCTCATTGACTTTTAGTCGTCTGAATCTAATAAAATGCAAGACCAATGCCCTACATGCCAAACTGGGAGTAACTCATCACAGGGCAATACATGCATTATCTTGATGATGCATCATACCCAAGGAGAGCAGCATCCTGATTCATGCTGCGTCTTTTCTTTTAGGATGTGATGTCAAATACAGCCGCATCCTTCACTTATTAAGTGCAACATTCCTGGGCACTGACAACCGTGTTAAGAACTCTGAATTCTCTTTTCCCTGCTATTGCTCTGCTAATATTTGTGACTCCTGATTGTGTGATTTCAGCCCCTTGCAACTCTTTTCATGTATTTGTTGTCTTTGATCGCTTATTGCCCAAGACTTCCTGTCTTATTCTTTAGCTTGAGCTTGGATTTTCTGCCTATCAGTGTCCTTAGACTTCCTTACAATTCTACTGTCACCTGACCCCAGCTAGAGACACAGTCTGTACATTAGTCATCTATACCTCAGTCCTGGGAGTCTGTTTTGGGTGGCAGTTGCACCATTATCAATATTACAGCAGAGCAGTGAGCCTCATAGTGCTAGGTTAGTAAATCTGGATATTTGTAACTAAGGTGCCACAAACCAAGTTGTTCAGAAAAGTATGGTATATTCAAGTTCAAGTTGGAAGTACACATAGCGATTCTTTTTCTCAAATCCATAAAAACTCATCTTGAACATATTTTCCTCCAACCCATCATGCACATAATGTACACACAAATGTAGTAAAAACATAATTTACTGAGAGATGCTAAATCAATAACAAAGCAATTTTACCTCTGCTTTCTTTTATTCTCCAGATGCAACCTGCACATAATAAAATTCTGTTTAGCATCATCAGATTTCTATTAGGCACAGGTTTTTTTTCCTGAGGGTTTTAACAATACTTTTGATAGAGTTTAGTTTATAGATATACAATACTAATCAAATGTTGTAAAAGTAGTGGGGTTAATTTTCTACATTTTCTTTAATTTCTTGAAAGAGCTTTAATTTTTGAACGGTAAATGATTTACTGTAAATATTGGATTTATTATGATAAATGGCAAGAAGAGGTTTTATCCATGTTTCTTAGCTCATAGATTATTTTGATAAAAAGAAAATACTCTGGATAATGTAAATCCCTAAAAACATATTTCCTTTATAATTTCTTCTGGTGTTGAGTTTATCTCACTAGATTATATTATGGACAAATCAAAGTATGGTGTACAAATGTTAGCTTGAAGAAGAGAAGGAAGATGAAAGAAAAGAACAAATCCCAAAATATATGAAGGGAATTAATAATGTTTAGGAGACAATTCCAGAAAAAAATTGAGATATATAAGAACTAGAGGTCATGAATTGAAGATGGACAGCAGAAGATTCAGTCATTTGTCACGTATTTACAGAAATGGAGTACCTTTCTATTAGAAATGGTAGGAATAAATAAGGAAATGCAAGAATGCATATTACTATCATGAAAATTAAAGCAAGTTGACACTGAATACGATGATATTTTACATCTATGTTTCCTTTAATAAACTTCTACATTGATGTGTCTTTCCTTATTGTGTCTGGACTGGTGCAGCCCAACTGATTATACCTATTATTATAAAAAGTAAAAAAAAAAAATCCTTGATGCCAGAAGGTGGAATGAATAATCTAAATCTAAATGTATAAATATTTCTCATATGTATGCGCAAAGTACATCTGTTTGTACGAGTCTCATTTTTATTACTATTGCTAATATTCAAAAGTGAAAAAAAGTGATTTTCAAGGTCCATTTAATGGAAATTAATGAACCATTAAAGGTTAAAGATCTCTTTGGAAATAAATACACAGGAATAATTATCACCTGCTGTTAAATCAGACAGTGACATAGATAGGCCATGATCCTCTAATTATCCCAGTAGATGATAGATAAATTGCAGAATTTTTATTTAAAGCATTTTATCCTTTGGAAAAAAAATAGTAATTTTCAATGGCAAATTTAAAGGACCACTAAAGTTACATATTTACTGTCCTTTGAAGAACTTGACATAATAATGTGCAAAATAATTTTAAAATTTAAAAAAAATCTTAAAAAGTAGTTATGGTTTTATGTATATAAATAACGTATAACCTGGAAGGAGACTTGAATGCAGATAACATTCATTTCAGTTTATAGGACACATGCAAATAAATACTGTAATGGCGGCTGCCTGAATTCTTTTTTTTTCTACTTTCTACTTGTATGCTATCCAGATTTAAAACTAGCTCATTCTATAACCTCAGCTTCATAGTGTAGGTCTACTAATCTTTATGATGTTTATAGGTGTATTTGAATGACATGTAATTTTGTGAGAATAATAATATAGAATTTTATATGCAAACGGTATAGCTACAATCAGTCATGTCGTGAAAGGAATCAACAATATACCTGGAAAGATGGGTCAAAATATTGAAAGCTATCGCTCTCGTAAACATACCCATGCTTAGTAGTAATAGCTGAAATGATAGGTAAATAAAAAATAGCAATCTGATGGACAGTCGTTAGATTCTCTCTACACTATTGGAACTTTAGAAGTGCCACAACCTTGTTACCCAACCAGTCAGTAGCCTTGCGCATGTGACACAGTATATATGAGTTTTGTCTTTGAAATGTAAAAGTGAATTCACCAAATATGTAACAACACAGGATAATTGGCATATTTGTGAGGCATACTGTCTATTTTAAGAATAATACAACAAGCTTTTAAAACATAAAAAAACACTTCTGATGTTTCAGTAATAAAGTGTGACCGTCAGGTGATAGAATAGTATAAAATTAAAATCTGACCGAGTGCATGTCTAAATATTTGACATATTGTCTATGGCTTTCTAACATCATGAAATGAGGTTAACTTAACAGGTAAGAATAGGCAAACCAGTGACCTCTTAACCCTAAGCCCCTCACAACAAACTACCAATATTCAAAGCCAGTGGAGGAGCTAGAGAGTGTAGGGCCCCAGTGCCAAAAACATTTTTTTGTGTTTGGCCCTCACAGCCCTTGCCCCCCTCCCCCTTTACCACCAACTTTATTAATATATATTTTTATTTTTTATTTTTATTTATTGGATCTATTTAAATCATATGGTGGGAAGGACCCCAGGTGAATTACTTTAAAATAATGTAATTAAAAATTAATTTGACAGCACAGGGGTGTCCCAGAGCAGGGCCCCGGTGTATTGCACCAGGTGCATTAGTGATAGTTTTACCTTTGATTCAAGTAGTCCTGATTTAGTTTTGCTTTATAGGCTATTAGTAACAAGAGAATATCTGTAACTCAAAAACCTTGGGTGATATACAAATTCTGATTGCACTTTCTGAATTAAGCAAGCAAAATATTTTGCATGTGTCATCATCTTTGTTTAACATGGATATTACAGGTCAAAAATACAGATTGCACATTGGCCCTGGAAATAAACATATTGGCAATAGTAGATATTTGTCATCTTTGAGAAATTATTTTGTTGGTTCACCAAACATCACGTTCTGCAAGCACCTCACTAATTATTCGATAACTTGCCTGCCTGTAGTAAATTTATCCATTTTCATAGCAGTCTTAGAAAAAATAAACTGATTATAGCTGATACATTTCTTTTCAGACAAAAATAAATATCTGCATGGATTACCTGCCTGTTTTGACTTATCGCGTGATATACAGTGGGGGGGGGGGGGTATTTGATCCCCTGTTGATTTTTAACATTTGTCCGCTGACAAAGAAATGATCAGTCTATCATTTTAATGGTAGGTGTTTTTTAACAGTGAGAGACAGAATAACAAAAATAAAATAAAATGCTGAAGGGAGCTGAAGGTTCATGTTGCCAAACATCAGCCACAAAACCTTAATGACTTGGGCCCTCGTTCAATTGCGATTTGGCCAATTGAATAGTGCTCTAAATAAGCACATAACATATATTTTTTAAATAAGTTTTTAGTTAGTAAAAACCTTGCTTTTGGATAGATGTTTACTAAGTAAAAACTTCCTTAAAAAAATATGTTATGTGCTTATTTAGACCCCTATTTAATTGGCCAAATTGCAATTGAATGAGGGCCTTGGAGAGGATCTACAAAGAGAAGTCGGACAAAATCCCTCCTGAGATGTGTGCAAACCTGGTGACCAACTAAAAAAAACGTCTGACCTCTGTGATTGCCAAAAAGGGTTTTACCACCAAGTGCTAAGACGAAGGGGTCAAATTCTTATTTCCCTCATTGACCTGCAAATCAATTTATAACTTTTTTGACATGCGTTTTTCTTGTTCTTTTTTTTAATATTTTTTTTATTCTGTCTCTTACTGTTAAAATACACCTACCATTAAAATTATAATCTGATAATTTCTTTGTCAGTGGACAAACGTTCAAAATCAGCAGGGAATCAAATACTTATTCCTCCACTGTATACACATATTTATTTTACTTAGACTAGTTTATTGTTTAGCAAATTTTGCGTAGTTCCATAAAATTATAGTACTGCTTCATTTTTTAACGTCATAATATCTAATTTGCTGATAGGTTGGACATATGATCCAAACAAAAGGACAAATACACACAAGTAAGTAGAACAATGAAAAACAAATTAATTCATGCATTGCTTTACTTGTAAATAATTTGACATAAATAGGGAACTCAAATAATTCATTTTATTTATAATCACTTGAGTCTAAAATAAGAAGCACTGCAGTTTCAAATGCTAGGCGGCCTAATGAATGGCATTAGACATTATACCTCTACAGAAATCTACATTAGCAGTGACTAATTCAGAGGCAGAAAGCAATTCAGCTGTCCTGTATCTATTCCAATGTGTCATATTAATTATGGTTATAGTTTCTCATTAAGGTACCCATCAGGTTTACAGGCAAAACAAAAACTGTCAGACACAGACAGTCACAATCTGTTTTCTTTTCCTTTTTTTATCACCACAAGAAGACAAACGTGCATTCCTCCGATCAGGAAAAATAAGAGCTCTGGGACCTTAATGTAATTTAAATGGCCAAATGCATTATGATAACTGGCAAAAGGTCAAACTCAATTGAATTAAATGTGTCTGTTATTTAGGGCATTACACCTAATTTGTAGGATCTTGACATCATTATGATATTCATCAGGATAATGACCATGATTAAAAAGATATACAGTTGACTTCTTCAGCCTTTTTGAATGTTTATAGCTTTTGTTATCATAATCTAAATGCATAAATTAAAACAGCATTGCAGCTTCAAACAGTATTTAGGTCTTGGTTTAAGATCACTTGCAGTCTAAATAACAGATAGCCAGGATCTGGAGCTAATCAAATATCTGTTACTAATTAATATGTTCATGGCCAGATTTCTCATTAGGTAAACTAGGCATCTGCCCAGGGCACCGATTTTGAATAACAATGTATGCATGTTTTAATGTATTTATTTTTATCACATTGACCCTGCAGCATGTTCTTGTTTGGGGTGGGGAGGAGGTTGGCGTGAAGTGGTAGTCTTGCATTGTGCTGCACTATATTAAAACATACAGGGCAGGGCATATGAGAGCATGGGCAAGTCCACTATGTCTGCCACACCCTGCTCCTCCTTGTATGCTCAGGTTTAGGACATATCAGTTTGCTGTCTTTCATAAGCAAGTCAGATATTGTATTATGTTGTTATGCTTTGTTTATGTCTGTGTCTAATAAAATAACCACATTCTCCCATTTCAAACCCACTTTCTTTCCTTTTTCCATCAGGGTATTTTTTTATTTTTTATATATATATATATTCTTTCCATATATCATTTATACCTGTACTAAACTTTATTTAACTACTTCACTTATTCACTTAAAACCAATAAAAGATAAAGTCACCTCTAATTTCCTGATCTCACTAGCTATACTCTATATCTCACTAAACTATATAAATAGTAGTAAATTTACACACGCCTTGGAAAGTATTTTGTTATTATTTGTATTATAATAATTAAATGCACTATATTTCATATTTAGATATCTCTTTTCAGAGAGATTACCTATTCATATGTTATGGGTTTATCAAAATTAGAAGCACTAAATTAACCAGTCTAAAGCAAAAGCTAACAGTTGAAAACTTGATTCATTGTTAAGGCACCACTCTAGACCAATATATAACATTTGCTCATTTGAAGATCTACACTTGAAAATTTGTAAAATGTTTTTAGATTCTAAGAAAAAAGAATGTAGCTTTCAACATGTTACTGTATACTGTTGGCATTTATTATACAGATGAGTTGACCATTTTCATTTCCACATATCTACTTCAAGAGATGGGAGGAGACTTTAAATACAGGGAAGGCTTCAATCTAAACAATTGAAAAATGGCAGCTATTACTGCCAATGCTTTAATTAGAAGTAATACAGAGTTTATACAGCTACAAGAACACATCCTCCAGAGATAGAAGCTGCAAAAAGCTACCAGGTATAGAAAATGGAAACCTCCAGTAAGGAATGTTTGCATATAAAAGTGTAAAAATGAAAAGATGTGTTTATGTTTTTCATCACGTTATAAAAATATTTTGCTCATACTCAAGTTTACTTATTGAAGGCACCTTAGAGTGATCATTTAAAGGTCTCCTTAAAATGACAGTCATTAATCACACTACTTGTTGATAAATTACATTTTTACATATATAAAAAGATAAATTCACATCATCATTATTATTATGCTCTCCCCACTGAACTACAGAGTGTGTGAAATGAAAAGGGAATGGTAGGGTTCTTTAAGGTTCCTCCAGGTTATGAAGTGGGCCCTGCTGTATATTTTAAAGCTCACCCCTATGAATCAAGTGTTGAATACATCTTAAGGGGGTTATGAATATAGCACACTATTACATATAAGGGTGTCAAAATACTTTATTGTAATATTTTGTCATAGTTTGACGCAGTAATTTAATACAACAATTTTATTTTGTGAAAATATATTATTAATAGTATTTGCACAATTAGTAAATATTCAATGTACTGTATACCTAGCCAGAATGAAAAACAGGACTGTATGTACTTTCTAACTGAACTACAAATAACTTAGCAATCAACACAGATTATTATTAGTGCCAATGTTTATCTCATAAGGCACTCTGTGGCATGGAAAACATTAAACACATAGGGCCTCATTCAATTGCGATTTGGCCAATTGAATAGGGCTCTATATAAGCACAGAGCATATTTTTTTACACAAATTTTTAGTTAGTGAACTTCTATCCAAAATTAAGGTCTTCACTAACTAAAAACTTCCGTAAAAAAATATGCTCTGTGTTTATATAGAGCCCTATTCAATTGGCCAAATCGCAATTTAATGAGGCCCATATTCAGGATTATGCCACATAAAAAACAGAAGATGTTTTATTTAGTGATTATAGCTCTGCAAAATTGAAAGATCATGCTTTAGAAAATAATATGTAATATAATATTAAAGATTTTACTATAATAATAAAAATGCTTATTTTCGTATTTCCTTTATTTTTGGTATGTGCTTTTTAAACCCTCAAGGTACAAATACATATATGGGAAATCTGAAAGGGAAAAATACCTCTGATCCCATAACCTGTCTCATCAGAGATCATTACTTTTCTTTCACGGTGAAAAGAAATAAATCCTGCAGTTCATGAAGCCTGAAATTGTCAAGGATTTAGCAGTTTACTTGATATGTTTGGAACGCAAACCAGTTATTGGACATAGCATTGACCTCCTCAGTGTCCAGAGCAAATGTCTCCCCAGGCTTGTTCATGAAACAGTTTTGATCTTATGTCAGGGCTATCAAATGTTAGAACTATTGATTTTAGATATCTTTTCATCTTTTTAACTTGAAAAACATTTTATCCTGATTGATGCACACTCCTTCAAGATATGAGTAATATATGGAAAGGGTAATAGATAATGTATGGTCATATTTTAACATGACTCACTAGTATTTTAGGCAGATTTTTTTTTATATGTATATGAAATAAACCATGTTTAATGTTTATTGAGAACTTATGTAGACATTCTTATAAAATCCATGCAGTGTCCATGGTTGTGTGAATTACTAAAAACAAAAATTAGTAAAACATTATTAAATAACTTCCCACATTTTCAATAATACAATTATGTTTTGTGTTTTAACGCAGTGCTAAAAATAAAACACCACAATATTTCTGAAAATGTAATATGACTATTATGTATACCAAGTTCTTGGATATATTGCAGATTTATTTAGCTATCTAAAAGTATTTTAGAGTGTTTTAGAAATGTAAACACTCATATATGGTATATAATGTGTGTAATATAAAGAATGACACATTAGATGCTTAGAACATGTTGTTTCAAACAAGTTATATTGTTTAGAAAATAATATTTCTCATTAAATATAGAACAGTTCACAGGTTATAAACAGTGTTCCATTTTAAGGCAAACCTGAGATAATTTGATGTTTAAATTTTCTCTATATGGTTTTGAATACTTGAAATAAAAGATATTCCTACCACATAATCCATGGATTATTTATGATTCTCCTTTATTTTTAAAGTATCAACATAGGGACCTATTCTATTGCCCAATATGTAAATGTATACACTGCTCTTAATATTGCCTCAGCTTCTATTAGCTACTCACAATCCGATTATGAGTTACCCACCCACAATCACTAGGGGACAGCCAAACCCGCAAAACCATTGGTTTTAGCACTGCTCGAATATTACAAGCTCTAACTAATTAATATTACACAAAATTGATATTCTATTAGACCCGTAGATCTAGCTCAAAAATAAAGTCTGACCCGCAACTGAAAAAAGTATCAAGTTTCTGTTAAAAAATATTATGAGTTTAATGTCTAACTTTCATGTTTTACTGATGTCATGATGACGGTCTCATGTGTTGAAGAAGTAAATTACGGGCTTGCTTAAATATTGTCAGATCATATGATCACTCCCCCTGAAATCACACTTAAAAAGTCTGGGTTTACGAGTTCAGGTTTGCGGTCGGAATTTGCGAGATGGAGTCAATAGAATACATCTAAACGTTTATGAAAGAAAGCCAAAGCAATTTTAACAAATTGCAAAAGAATGAAAGGCCCTGTCTTTAAGCATAGAATCTAACGTACATAGGCCCCTATTAAATTGCTACGATTTTAGAAATTGTAGTCCATAAAGGACCCAGCAAAAGTTACGGCTATTAAATTGGCCTCTTTCAGCAACCCGCAAACGATCTGCAGAAAAACCATACGGGCTGTCAAAATCTGGACTCCGGCCCAGCTAAGCCTTTGATCTGTCAAGCCCACAAATGTTACAATCGCTATTAAATTGCTATGAATCCCTAAGAACGCACTGACGTTCAAACCCGTAAGTGGCAAATGGAGCCAAAAATGCTACGGGTACTAGAGAGGACCCGCAAGGGAGATAAAGTCCTGTCCGTAGCACTGTAAGAGCAGAAATAAACACAGTACTGTATTTAAAATTAATGGGAAATTGATATAAGGTATTAAAATTAATACCACCTTATTCTCAAGCCTGCAAATCAGCAATAAAAAATAATTTATTTTATGTTTAATTTCCGTGTTATATCGATCCCGGCAATCAATGTGTTAATGCATATACTAGAACTCACATTGACTCCGATATTATATTTATTGTTTATTGATTATTTCATATTGCATTATTTCTGGAATGCGGGTCCGATCGCAACTCAGACTTCAAAACCGTAGGTGATTGAAATTTAACCTCCATGTTTTAGTGACGTAATGACGACGAACTCTTTTACGATTGGCTCCGTCTAAACGTGTAACCACAGTTTGACTAATTGATCATGTTCACGGCCGCAAATGCAACGTGCGGAAGCATAGTTTACGGATTTGGATGTTGGCCACATGTTGCGGGCTTGGCTAATTTTATCGTTCTGTAACTCCGCCAAATTTCAAGACCACAGGCTTTGCGGCTGTACCAGGGCCGCTGTGGGCTTTAAATTTAATAGGGCCCATAGTGCGGTCCCAAAGCACCTTACAAGACTGAAGGTGCCTGTAAGAATTATATGTAATGACTGATATTCATTGTGAGACTGGATTCACAGAAATCGCCACACACCTAATTTATACTACATATAATTTATATATCCCTCTAGCACCTAAACACGTTGGCCTTTGAAGTACAAAGTCGGTGTCAAGAGCTATGTCAAAGCAGGAGTTTACAGATCCAATGTTACATGGTAAAACCTGTTCGACTGTCTTTGGTGATGAAGAGAAAGAAAAATGTCCTTCTGTCATTTTCCTTAAACAACTGTCAGTCAGAATGATTCATTGTCTGAGTATGAAAGTGAGTCATGGTAAGTTTGGGATGAATGGTCTCTCTTAATGGCATAGAATAGCTTCAACCTTTCCAAAGAAAGTCTTTCTATATGATGTCCCTTAGCATTTCTGCCAATATTGAAGCTTCAATTAATGGATTTCTAACGTATTGTAGTTTCAGACTTTACACTTCAAACACACAAGGGTTTGTTTTATGGGTAAAAGAGTGGTTTGTTGCCATTATATGCAAACCAATTTGTTTTTTTGGGTGAATCTGAAACAGTATAAGAAAGACCAAAGAGCTGAAGTCATCTAGCAGACAATTGCAGTTCCATTGGTTTATGGATGGAAACCCGGAGTTACCAGTACTGATGGTATTGACCTTGACATTGTCTGATATTGCATTGATAAGGACCATTTATTATCCTGATCTAAACGGTCCTCAAACAATAAATGTGCTTTTTCACGTAAAATATTGAGTATCCTGTTTTAACAAATATAATTTTTATTAAATTGATTGAATTTAAGTTTGAAAAAGAAAACAAAATTCCATATAGAAGTTATTTGCTAAATATGGTATTTATTTAAAATCCAGCTTGGCCAAATCTCAAGATATTTTTTGAATGTCCCATGTAATATTCATAGGTATTCCATTTGTGAAATTAACTAGTTGCACACTGCATAAGAGTAGACAGAATTTACATTCACATCAGTATAACCAAGCAACAAAATGAATGGTCATTCTTGAATTGAATGCCATTTATTATATAAAGTAAATGATAAACCTATCAGCAGAATTTCTCCACAAGCTTGCTTTTTAATCAAACCTGAAATAGATTTCCCATCCTTCTCTCATTATTTCCAGAAAAGAGGTATACTCTTAAATAAGTCTATGTTAAACAGTTAAAGTGATGTAATATACTAGTGCCATAACATGTTGTACGTATTTACCGTATTATTTCCTTAATACTCCCCACCAATCTATTAGACAAAGTCTTTCAAAATCTGTGACTGACAATTGGTTTAGGGACTTTAAATTGCTTAAGGAACCACTGTAGTTCAAGAAAAATTTCACTTCTGTGTGATACTGTATATGTCATAAACTAACAACACAAGCAGCTGTCTAAATTACGGACATAACAACACTCTTTATGAGTGCAGTAATCCATTTTCTACTTGTTACATTACTTCCTGAGAGCTGGATCATAAGGGTGTTTCTCTGTATGTAACAGCAGAGGGAGGCATGGGGAATGAGGGAATAGGGAGACATCAGCAGATAATTGGATAATACTGAAACTGACACCGCAACCCTTCCATCTCACAAGCTGAGGAATTAAATCAATAGTTGCCAGAACTGTCAATACCACTCACTCACACACAACCATTATTGATACCTACTGGATCCAGCACAAGTATCTCACTTTATTTTTTCTAGTTAAAACTAGCTTTATAGTTAATTATAGTTAATTATGTTCTTAGACAGACTCTAACAGCCTTATTAAATTGTGATTTGGACAATTGAATAGGGCTCTATTTAAGCACACAGCATATTTTTTTTTATAGAAGTTTTTAGTTTGTGAACTTCTATGCAAAAGCAAGGTCTTCACTAACTAAAAGTTTCTGTAAAAAAATATTCTATGTGCTTATATAGAGCCCTGTTCAATTGGACAAATCGCAATTTAAAAAGGCTGCATGCTTTTAAATGTAGCTTCATAATCCTATCCCAGTTATCAAACTCACTTCTATTTATCTCTCTTGGGTTGTTAAAATTTGGCCTCATCAGTGTTACCCTTAATGAGAGACCAAATTAATTTGTATACCTACCGCACAAATTTCCTTTCTCTTCCATTTCTCCTTTCCTCTAAATACATATTGTAGGGGCCTTGTGATTTCACCTTGAAAGCCTTGTATGAGTCTCTTATATAAGGTGTGTGCCACAGAACTAAAACCATGAACTGTGCAGCTAAATACTATGTAACCATATCTGGTACCCAAATCCCCCTATTGTCACTTGCTTAAGCAGGGCTACCCCCACTCCAAATGAACCTCACTATGTGCTTCTGCATATTGGCTAATTCCTGCCTGCTCACTTCATCTAGTAACAAATCTTCCTTACTGCATTTATTGTAGATATCCTGACCCATGCATGATCCATTTAGGCTAGTTGATGGAATACACGACAACTTGAGTTGGGAGAAACAACGGGCCACAGCTTTATTTTGACACAATGTAAACAAACAACCGTAACTTATTTAGATGACTAATTTAGTCCTTTCCTTCCGGGGGAGGAGCCCGGCCACGAACAGTGACCTCACGCTTTGAGCCATGCCCAAAGCCCCAATGCTTATCTTTAAGCATGCCCTGTGAGGTGGGGCCATCGCCCCCTTAGGCCAGTGGGCCGGGCAACTCACCTCCCGCCGCACAGACATAAATTAAGAATACACAACATACAATAGCCACTTCTCCGAATTATTTAACCAAAATTATATATTATTTAAATATTTCTTATTTATATTATATATATTATATATACTTTCTCTTTTTTTTTTTTTTTTTTTAAAGAATAAACCATAACATCTGTTAACAACAAAATACAGGGTGGGTGGGTGGGATTCCAGTCGGGAGACCGTGCTGCTGTGTTCAATGGCGCGAAACGGGCTTCCGACACGCCCCCCGACGCTCCTGATTGGCTAATAGCCTCACAGGCTCCGCTGGGTCACGTGACGCTACAGGCTGACCCAGGGAGCCTGTGCAGCCTCCGCGTCGTTCATGACCCATGCATGATCCATTTAGGCTAGTTGATGGAATAACTGACACGACAACTTGAGTTGGGAGAAACAACGGGCCACAGCTTTATTTTGACACAATGTAAACAAACAACCGTAACTTATTTAGATGACTAATTTAGTCCTTTCCTTCCGGGGGAGGAGCCCGGCCACGAACAGTGACCTCACGCTTTGAGCCCTGCCCAAAGCCCCAATGCTTATCTTTAAGCACGCCCTGTGAGGTGGGGCCATCGCCCCCTTAGGCCAGTGGGCCGGGCAACTCACCTCCCGCCACGGAGCATGCAAGGGACGCCTCACGAGGCTGCGATCCGCCCCTGCTAGACATTAAAGCCAAGGCCCGCAAAACACTCTCCCTAAACTCGAACATCATCAACTCATACCCTATTTCCGTAAGATGAACCTTATCCTTTGCGAAAAAATCATCTGCGCCGACCGGTTCGAAATCTTTATACCGGATGGCAGAGAAACCTTGTTTTCTCACAAAGCTCGCAATCTGCTGGTTTATCTTCTGTCTAGCCTTATCTAAGCATACTGGGTCGCGCGCGTTACGCCATGATCTTCTCTCAATCATCTCAGACCAGATAAGGAACGTGCCAGGGAACTTCTTCACCCATTTCTCGATGTCTCGTCTCATCACCTTTAGCATTCGTCTCATGGGAACTGTCCCCAAATCGTTCCCGCCGGCATGAAGAATTATAACACTGGGCTGACCGTCGAGCTGCGTCGAGCTGCGCCCATCGCAGACCCCTAATGCCACACCACCTTACGCGTAAGTCCGTAACAGGAAAGCCCAGTTGTGCCTTTTCTTCGGTAACTGCGGCTAACCTATGGGCCCAGTACACGTAGGAATGGCCCACAATCCATAGTTGCTTCTGTTCCCCTGAAAGTAGAAAGCAACACCATTAAACCACTGCATTTGGCCGTACATAGGAATGAAAACGGTCTGAGTCCCACCTCCCGATGCGCTTTACTGTCGCGTCGGGCAACCCCAACCTAGCCGCTTCAGTGGCAGCTCCAATCCGAAAGGAGTGTGTCCCGAAGTCGGACTGCTTGAAACCGAGCCGATGCAGTGCGCTTTTTAAAACTCTTTTAAACTGATACATAGACAGTGCCGTTCCATCGGCGTGGACCAGCAGCGAACACCGTCCCACCGGTCGCTGCTTAAGGTACTCCACTACACATGCATATGGGCAACACTCTGTGCCAACCTGATGCAGAACCACTTCTCTTCCTTTACCCACTTGGTCGGTCTTTGACTTCCGCAACCACAATACCACCGTACCTTCCCTGAGGCAGGTATCCACCAATTGCAGACCCCCCGAACCGTGTCTACTGTTCGCGACTAACTCCCCTATCCTAAACGCTCCGAAGAACGCCAGGGAAAAAGCCGTTCGGAAAAGTAGAGATTCAAAGGGGTCCCTGCAAACCACCACCAATTCCTGAGCCAATCTCAGCAACAGCGCAAATGTTATTGGCCGCCTACTATCTGGCCTTTGCGCACCGCTGAACATTCCGCGCACCACCTTGCGCACTAGAAACTCCTTAGTAAGGTCCCTCTGCCCAGCAAGCTTAAACATAAAAGCAAGCGCCGTGACCTGTCTCCCTACTACGGGTTTTGATTCGCCTTGCTCGGCGCACCGCAGCAGGTACCAAAGCAGGATCCCTACGCTCTTGTCCTCCGTCGTGGCACCACCTGCCAGTGCCACTAGACTATCCCATTTTGCCCACACGCGTCTATAAGCGTTCCACGTCGCTGGGGCAACAGACTGTCTCACGAGTCTCGTTACCTGACAGCTCCAATCTCCCAGAGCTCCTCGGGGATGTGCTCCCCCAGGGCGTTCGCACGAGGAGCCAGCGCCCTGAAGCGATCCTCCTGAAACCGAGAGAGGGCGTAAGCAATTCCGTTATCCACATTTGTCACGTGTCTTGCTTGAAACCATATGTTCAAGCGAAGGCAACATAGCACAAGATGCCTGAGTAATCTAATCACTGGTACGGATGCCGCCGTGATGTTGTTCACGGCTTCAACCAACCCCTTATTACCCGAATGGAAAATGACTCGCCTGTCCCTGAAACAAGGACCCCATAAGTGCACTGCTACCACCATAGGAAACAGCTCCAGGAATGTAGGGTTCAGCAGTAAACCCGCCTCTTCCCATTCCTCCGGCTATGCCGCAGCGCACCATCTCCCTTGGAGATACGCCCCACAACCGATCGGTCCAGAACCATCGGTGTGAAGGTCTAGCTTTCCGCTGGTGGTGCCCTCCTTTTGAAGGACCACCCGCCCGTTAAAATCTGCAAGGAACATCGCCCATACCCCTGCATCGTCACGCATGGCCCTAGAGACTGTTAGGAAATGATGCGGCTTCGCAATCCCTACCGTAGCCAGCGACATCCGTCTACAGAATATACGCCCCATGGGGATAATTCTGCACGCGAAATTCAACTTCCCCAATATTGATTGCAGCCGCTGCAGGGTCACCCTCCTTGCGCCCCGTAGCGCCGTAATCTCGGCTTGCATGTCCTCCACCTTCTCTAAGGGAAGACTGCACTCCATTTTGCAGGAGTCAATCCGAATCCCCAGAAAAGTCAATTGTTCCGTAGGGCCCTCCGTCTTGTCATGGGCCAGTGGTACCCCGAATTCTGTACAGATTTCGGTGAACACCTCCAGCATGAAACGGCAAGCGTCGTTTCTCGCTGGGCCAACGAAAAGGAAGTCATCCAGGTAATGGGTAACACTCTTGTACCCCGCCTCGATGCTCACAACCCATTGTAAAAATTTGCTGAAGGCCTCGAAGTAAGCACAGGATATCGAGCATCCCATGGGTAAACATAAGTCGACGAAGTAACTTCCGTCTACGAAGCACCCCAGCAACCGATGGCTTGACGGGTGTACGGGGAGCAATCTGAATGCTGCCTCGATGTCCACTTTTGCCATAAGGGCCCCCTGGCCCTCCCTCCTCACCAGATCGACCGCCCGGTCAAATGACTCGTAAGACACAGTAGCCTGGTCTTTTGATATGCCATCGTTTACCGAACGACCTCTGGGGTAGGAGAGATGCTGGATCAATCTAAATTTACCCTTCTCCTTCTTGGGGACCACCCCAAGTGGAGACACAACTAAACCCTGGATGGGCGGGGCCGCAAATGGCCCAGCCATCCTCCCCAATTTTACCTCATTAAGCACCTTAGCTTTGGCTACCCCTGGGAAATCCCTAGCCGACTTCAGGTTTGGGACAAGAAAACCTTGAATGTCGACCCCACATGGAATCCGGAATCCTTCTCGGAACCCGTCCTCCAACAGGCGCGCCGCTTCGGGCGGTGCCTGCCAATTTACCGTAGCGCTTTAGCCACGGCAGCATGGCGGGGAGGCGTATGGGCGTCCTGCCCCTTTGCGGGAGGTTCGCCCCTGCCTCCCTCTTTGGGTCTACCGCATCTAGACAGGGGGTGTTCACCTCCGCAGTTTGAGCATGCATGCTTAAACCTGCAGTTAGGTGCCCATCTGCAGACCCCCTCGTTGTACGAAAAACAGGTCTTAAGACCTGCTCCTGAGGCGTGGGTGGGGCCCTTAGCTCCACCGGCCCCGCTCCGAAAGGGCGTCGTGACTCTCATGGGTGTCATGATGTTTAGCCAATACGCCACCGCTTTGTCGCTCCACGCCATACTTGGCCTTGAGGCCAAGTATTGCCGGAATTCCTCATCGTACCGCCACCAGGCCGTACCCCCATAAACCTTGTGAGCATTCCGAATTTCGTCTATGTAAACGAACAATCCCGAACTCTGTTCAGGGTGCCGCTCACACAGTACGCAAGCCCAAATAGAAAATGCTTGCAGCCAGGTATCAAACGTCCTGGGTAGCCTAGCAAAGGATTTACCCTCCCTGGGGCCCCTCTCGGCCAGGTCTGTTTGCCTAGACATAGGGAGAAGGGAAAACAACTCTATAAATTCCCTCCTCCAGATCTTTTCCTTTACATCCTGTGGAAGGTGTGCACCTAAATTATCCAACGAGCAGAGGACTATAGGCCTCATGGCTGCGTCAGTAACTCCCACAGTGTTATTCCCAACTGCTGCTATTGCGTTGCCTACCGGCTCGGGCGCGCGCAAGCTAGCTAGCGCCTCGCTCGCGCTCGCTGGCGCCACTACCGCTGCTGGCTGGGACCATGCACCCTTTGCTAGCCCCCCTATCCAAGCTCCCATTTTGCGCTCGCTAACCGCAATGTTATGCGCAGCTAATAGAGTCTTTAATGACCCAATAAAACCACCCTTGTCTGAGCGCTCACCTGCTTCTGGAAGCTTTGGAGTAGATACGGCCAACGGAGTATCCCCGCGTCTCTCCTGACGCTCCGGGGACTCTGACCGTCTGGCCCTCCGCGGGCTTCTCCTGTCAGATCCCGTGCAAGCACAGCTGCACCGACAAGATCTTCTGCTTCTAGACCTGGATCTCCTTCTGGATCTGTGGGTACAAGAAGAACAGTCACTAGCTCTCCGCGACCTGCATGCCCGCGCCCATACCGCCCTTTCCTCATCTGAGGAAGTGTCCTGGTCAGCTAAGCTTGCGCGGCTGGAGTAGGCTAGCACTGCCTCCGCTGCCCCCTGTAGGGGGTCCCCTGAGACTTCCTCGGGCGTTGGAATATCCAGCTGTTGGTCAGTCTTAGACCCTTTGCGCTGTGGCCTAACCGTATCGCCCTCAGTCTCTACTCTGCTACGCCTTAGCGGTGTGTGCGTAAATAGCAGCGGACTGTACCTGCTCGTAGCCTTCTTAGCTCGAGTGGGGCGTCCTAGCCTCGCCACTGCCGCTGTCACAGGCATGTCATCAATCATGACCATGCTGTCTTGGCTATTCATCTCTCTGATGACCCCATCTCTTCTCTCTCTCGTCGTCGCCATGCTCCTCTCACTGCCAGTTGGGGGCGTCCCTGTAAAGTACCAGAAGCACTGTTAATGAGGGAAACCCCAGGGACCGTCTGCTTGGCACCGTGAGGGCCTGTAGGAGCCTTTTTAGGACTCCCGGCTTTTCTCTTACCCCCTGCACCCCCCTTACGGGGTGTTAGAGGGGTGTTTCGCGACCTTTGTCGCGGCCTAGGACCTTTAGGCAAGTTGGCAGGTGGTGGCCGGAGTGCTAGGCCCTCACCCCCACCGCCCGTGATCCTGGCGCTCGCCTGCCTGGGGGGTATGGGGTCCTGGCCGCCCTGACCTGTAACCCCCCCATCTCTGGTGTCTCTGCTACCTGATGGACGTGGGTCTGGCAGCTCTACAGTGGTGGGATGGGAAAAAATTTCCCTGGAGGCATCAGAATTGGCTAGGACACCAGCCACCGCAGGCTGTTCCTGTACAATGTGCTGAGCTCCAAGCGCAGAAGGCATGGGAGGTCCCAGCCTGTCCTGCACCCACCTGACCCCTTGGCTTAAGGCACGGGTCCTAACCTCAGCCAGTAAGGCCTCTAAGCCTTCTGGATCCATAGTAAATGCTAACAGGGGAACAAACAGGGGGAACAACAAGCAGAATACAGGCACACACAGACACAGGAACACACACAGACACAGCACACCACAGGGAGACAAGGACACACACACACACACACAAAAAACGGAGGAGGAAAAAACACAAAAACGGACAAAGATAGCCTCAACAGTGATATCCCCTTATATGCTGGTAAGCTGGGGTGAAATCTCAGTAATTAAACCTTCCTACTTTATTTTCAGCTGCAGGACCTCAGACCTCCGTCCATCCAGTCGGGAGACCGCGCTGCTGTGTTCAATGGCGCGAAACGGGCTTCCGACACGCCCCCCGATGCTCCTGATTGGCTAATAGCCTCACAGGCTCCGCTGGGTCACGTGACGCTACAGGCTGACCCAGGGAGCCTGTGCAGCCTCCGCGTCGTTCAAAACATACACAAAGATTTCTACCCCACATTTCCTTGAAAAGTTTGTCAGACTACATGTGTATAGGCAATTTTATTTACATAGCAATGCTGTCTTGGGCACTATAATACCTTTTGGGATGCACATTATTATCTACTAGCGAATTGCCCGTCAAAAAATGACGGCAATCAAATCGTAAGGTACCTAATGCTGTTTGGTGTGTAATACTAAAATATATAATACATTAATAAATGAATATACTTTACCTATTTTGAAGCATTGTGATGAAGAGCTGGCAATCTGTGTTGATGTTGCTGCAGCATTAGTGGTGTGGAGCTGCTGTGTAAGCATGCTGAATGTGTGCAGTGTAACACTGTGCGTGCGCGAGACCAAACCGTTAGCGTAGTCGTGTACTTCCGCATTGGTGTAAAATGGCGAGTAATGTGTGGTATAGGTCTGTATCGGAATATCCGTAGGTGTTTTGTGGTGTTTTGCGAGTTTATAGTGCTGTAGCCTCGTTTTCGTTTTGTTCGGCGGCCATTTTTTCTCTCGCTTAGAATTTTTGTTAGTCTCTAAACTGTTTTATTTCGCGTAAAATCGAGGTGTAAGTTGCATTTTTGAGGTCCTGGGTGCTCCCTCTTGGTGTAGGTAAGTTTTTTATGTATGTGCTGTGTGTATGTATTGTGTTTTAAATGTTTGTATGTCGGCGTGTTGCGTCCGATGTTTGCGAGGTCGTAATGTGTGGTAACGTGTTTCGTACGTTGTTTGCGTTCCTCGTAAAATGTAGCGAGTGTCGTAATTTGTGTGTCGTGTTTTTTGAGTAGCGACGTGAATTTTGCGAGTGTCGTAATTTGTGTGTCGTGTTTTTTGAGTAGCGACGTGAATTTTGCGAGGGTTTGAGGCCCTTGCCCAGTGACCTCGCCAGCAACTGAGGCCCTCGCTTCGCGAGGGGCCTCAGTTGCTGACATGGAGCGCCTTCGGCGCTCCATGCCAGCAACTGAGGCCCTTGCCCAGTGACCTCGCCAGCAACTGAGGCCCTCGCTTCGCGAGGGGCCTCAGTTGCTGACATGGAGCGCCTTCGGCGCTCCATGCCAGCAACTGAGGCCCGTGCCCAGTGACCTCGCCAGCAACTGAGGCCCTCGCTTCGCGAGGGGCCTCAGTTGCTGGCATGGAGCGCCTTCGGCGCTCCATGCCAGCAACTGAGGCCCTTGCCCAGTGACCTCGCTACGCGAGGGCCGCGGCTCGCTGCGCGAGCCGCGGCCCTCGCTTCGCGAGGCCCGCGGCTCGCTACGCGAGGGCCGCGGCTCGCTTCGCGAGCCACGGCCCTCGCTATGCGAGGGCCGCGGCTCGCTGCGCGAGCCACGGCCCTCGCTTCGCGAGGGCCGCGGGCTCGCTACGCGAGCCCGCAAGCGTGAGCAACGACTCGTACGCTCACAACTATATATGTGATGTGATTATGATAAAAGATGAGCAGCTCTGCAGATCAATATTATAAGCAATTAATCATCTTATTCTAAAAACAGAAATATAGCATTTTAAATATTAAAGCATTATTCTGGCCTTTATGTAGAGATAGTAAATATAGATACATATATCTTCTCCTCTGCAACAATGGGATTTTTACCCTCTGCAGTCTGCATCTAAAATGCATTATTGCTTGTTAAAATGTTTTCCTCCTTCCTAGAAAAGGCAGTCACAATGAAAAATGAGAGCTCTAAAGTCATCCACAGCAGTCAATTTGTAAGGCGACTGTGCAAGCTCCGAATGCTGCAAGCAAGAGAGCAATACCATAAGGGTTTGTAAACAGCAACACAACGCTTGCATATTGATTCATTATTGCATATTAGAGGATATGAATGTGAAGATGGGAGTTCTATGAAAAAGCACACATCTTTCTGACCAATATGACATAATTTGGGTTATTTGTCAATCTGAATGAATAGCAAGTGTAAAATCTGTCAACAGCCACACACAGGGAATGGGAAGTTATTTTGTGCTTTAAGCCCTGAAGACTGTAATACTGCTCAGTGATAGTAAGAGTAGAATAAAGTCATATTTCTTGTTGGCATTTAGGGCCTGATGCTGTAGCAGAGAAATGGAAGTAGTGTTACAGTTATAGACATGAGACTATTTTATTCTGTTAGAAACTTCAAATCAGATGTATCTACTACTTCTAAAGAATCTAAAATAAAGTCTTATAATTTATACACACATTTTTATCCTTATATTATACTTACAAAAAATACTATACAAAAAAAATGTCCTAGGGGCGGGGTCAAATCTATTTTTGTATCAATAGATATATAGTGAGATAGATAGATTATATATTATATTTTATATATAATTTAGATTATAAATATATGATATGTTATTTATGTAATTTTATGTATATATGTATATATAGATAGATTATAAATATATAAAAAATATATATCTATTTTTATATACATATATATATATATATATATATATATATATATATATATATATATATACATATATATGTATATATCCATTGCAGAAATAAACTTATTTTTTAGACATTCAAATAGAAGCATAGAATCAATAATGTACTATTTATTACATATATATATATTTTTTTTTTTATAGTGTAGTGCCCCTGGCTCATGCCCCCATGGCCCCTCTCAGCCTCCAATCCCCCCCCCCCACCCCCCACCCTGGATCCCTCAGTCTTACCACAAAATCCCCTGGATCTCCTCAGCCTTATGAGCATCTCCTCTTGTGGTCTTCTAACGCTAATCTGGAGGAGTTTGTTACTTCCATGATCCAAATGTCTACATAGCAATGAATATATGGTCCAATACATTTTTACTGTTACCCATTAAAAAAAGATTTCAAGATAATCCAAATAGCATGTAAAAGGTGTCTTTCCCACATACCAAACAAAGCTTATCTTTTTTTTTTCATTCAAGTTTAATGCAGTGAAACATGTAATTTACATTTTTTGATAACTCTAATTGTTTTTGAGATAAAAAAATTATGCAGTTTGCTTTTTGTCTATAAGTAGTAAATATAAAGTTATAGTTGGAAATATTTTATTAGGCAAATGTAGTAGCTGTCTATAAATAGTACCCAGTACTTCCAAAACTTCATAAATGCTAAATGAAAATCAACCGCCACCAGGAAAAAGATGCAAGTTTATACATACTAGAACTTCAAAATAATAAGATGGCTTTAATAACTAGGTAAAGTACCACATACCTAAATTAATCTTGACATTAATATGTCTAAATATTATAGCCATTATTAAAGTATATGCTATTTTGGCATGCTTAACAAGGTCTATTGACAAAAGCAAGAAAGTCTAGCAATTTGCAATACAAGCATGTTTTTGCAGTATTTCTGCAGGTGCAGCTTCATCTTTCTCTATGTTCTCATTTATTTGGAATTGGACTTCACCAACACTATTTTATTACTAGCGAATTGCCCGTCAAAAAATGACGACAAAAAAATGGTAAGCCGGACAATGCTGTTTGCCACACAATGTGAGGCTTTTGCTTCTCTGAGCACCTTTGGCGCTCATTTCAGCCTAAGTCCTGTGTGCTTCAATGCCTTTGGCGCTCATTGCCTAAGTCCTGCGAGCTCGGAAGGCTTCAATGCCTCAACGGCTCGCCTTGCTACGTGAGGCTCACAAGTGTGACGATAAATTGCAGTTTGACAACTACTATATGTGATATTTGCATTTTGATTGACCTCATAGGAGTTATTACCTCTTAATATGGAACTCGCTACCAGATCATACAGGTCAAAATGTGTGTCAATGCACACAAGGAGGTTCTCTACCTTCTCTCACTCTGAGTGGAATGCAGGAAACTGCCTTCTTTATATGATCAAGTAGCAAGGCACTTGTGTGTTTGCATTGTTCAGTCATGTCTGACTCTCCATGACATCATGGACTGTAACACACCATGCTGATACACCTGGTATTCATGGCAGAGATACTGGAGTGGATTGCCAGTTCCTTCTCCAGTGGACCACAGCATACAGCTCCTGGAATTCCTAGGTGGTCTCCCATCAAAGAACATACCAGAACCAATCCTGCATTGTTTTTTCCCTCCTGACTGGAATCAAACCCAGGTCACAGCAGTGAAAGCACTGAATCCTAAACACTGGACCACTGGGGAACCCAGCAAGGCACTTACTTACTTCCATCTATTTTGTTGACGTGGCAAATAAAGCTCTGGACTTTTATCTAGTACTTATTTGCATATTTTATTGAGCAAGGTAGCATGTAAAAATGGATTAGCTAGGAACTGTGAAGATGATAATGGGGTGTAATAAGGATAGAACAATATTTAATCCTATGCAATGCATGTGCAGCATGCTCTGAAATAAAATAGAAAGCCACAGCATGTGAGGGAATGGAGAGATTGGAGAAAGGTAAGGTGAAAGGACACAATTCTTGTTGACTCAGTTGAATGAATGTAGGTGGACAAACACATTCTTGAGTAAAGAAGAAAACAGGCTGGTTAAAGGTTGGTAAATTATTGTTTTGGTACTCCAATGGGTGAGAAGCACTACAGAGAGGCGTCTATGGCACAACCTTGGGGATACAGATTTCTTCAGAAAAATAGGCATGGGGTAACCATATCTGACAATATGCTCAAGTGTGTAGAACAGGTTTGTGAATGCCCACTGAAACAAAATCCTCAATACATCTAAAAAAATAAATAAAATAAAAAAATGTTTTTCACTAACCTAATTGATCTGAAAGCATTTTATTATTTTGATAACAGCGGTTAGATGTTACATGGTATTGCAACATTAAGGAATGATGTACACCTCCCACAAAAAATTTTAATACGTACCCATATACCAAAATCGTACCAGATTTCTTAACTTTTCGAGGTAACTACAGTAGATGCATAATAGTAAAAAGATCTAAATTCCAAATATGCCTTCTGGAATCTCAAAATGTCCACTAAAAGACACCATACTAGTGCTAACAAATTGCCTACATTTACATTGTTATTATCTCAGTGATCTAATTTAATAACCATCCAATATTCACTCATCCACTCTATATATTCTTCTCCCTTCTTATTTTTCAGATCTTTGTCTTCCCCTTATATTCACTTTATTTATTGGTAATCTTTCATTTAAATGTAATATCACAGTATGTATAATTATTGATCAAATTTGTGTTTCAGATATATATTTATATTATCCCTGTAAACATTGTTACAAAAATGTATAACTGCAAATGTGATGTCATATGTTGTAACTAAAATATTAAAGGGCTAATTTAATACCTTAGCGAGAGAGCTAGCTCTTTTAATTATGCATTGATCATTAATAACATGTGCATTTAAGAATTTATAGTAGTCTATATTCAATATCAAATTCATTTTCAAAGACTAGAGAATTCACATCCAGATGAGTGTTTGTATTCACCCTGATAAAGTCATTAAGAGGTGGATTGGCTGAGAGACATGTCTAAACAGTTTTAAGAACAATTAGGTTTGATAAGAGACTAAATAATCATTGATAGGCCGCACCAACAGCAATTGCTCATTGCCAATACAACATGCCTCCAATATAGATCATCGTGTTGGTAAATGTACTGTCTACCTACTAGACAAATTTGCTCATTGGCCTTATAATGGGTGAATACCGGAAGCAGCTGAGTTTAACTCTGAAAATAAGTTTAAACCATCACACCAACATGAGGTTAGTTTAATCTTAAATAGCATGAAAAACTTGGAAATACATTATTGTTTTTATGGCTGATGTGCAGCTCAATATGTTAATTATTATATCAGAATGCCTGATAAGAGTAGGGGAGGGGTTGTAACTAAATAACAATATTGGGTTCATTGTGTTGGCCACCACACAGACTGACAAACAGATCAAATCAGACAGTTACAGCCTTATTAAATTGTGATTCGGCCAATTGAATAGGGCTCTATATAAAAACAGAGCATATTTTTTACAGAAGTTTTTAGTTAGTGAACTTCTATCAAAAAGCAAGGTCTTCACTAACTAAAAACTTCTGTAAAAAATATGCTCTGTTTTTATATAGAGCCCTATTCAATTGGCCAAATCACAATTTAATAAGGCTGTTAGTATTCAGGAGCCAGTCATTTGCATGAACATGTAGCATAGATAATATTGGAAATACCAAGAATGGCCCATTTTAGAAAAAACATTTTAGTCATGTTTTCATGATGTTTAAGAATAACCTAAAAAAGCTACTCTGTCTGGGTGACAGAGCCCTATAATGTTGAATGTTGCTTTTTTTTTTAAATCACTGAATATGAATTTCAAATGATCAATGTGTTATTAAACCAACAAGTCTAAATGAAGCTGGAAACACCCACAAAAATGAGGAAAGTCCATATGCTGTTTAGCTGCTTAAAGTTATTTTGCAGGTCATCTTTACCAAATTATTTGGTGATTTTTTCGCTTTCACCAGTATATAGATGTACAAAATATCCTAATGAAATATAGTAAATGACCTTACCGATATTACTTTAACTTTGGACTTTAGCTTTAGTTTTCTTTGTAATAGAGAGCATAATTAAATCGATGAATCTGGAAGTTCCAGTCATATTATCATTGGAAAGGTTATTCATTCCGTGAGTTCAAATCAGACACAGAAGGTATTTTCTGTTGATACTTTTGTTAGAGGAGTGATGAATGGGGTGCGGTTTAGTACAAAATAAATTTTGGTACAACACTTTAAAAAGCCCATCTTTAAAGCCATCAGTGGAACAAATAGGGCAATAAAATAGAAGAAAATTGAAAATTTTATGACTTCCTTTAGAAACATTGGTGTGGGGAAGTTGCACTATAGATGAACTTACTCACTTCTTTTTACAGTAATGTTTGTGGTTATTCAAAATGTAGAGGCGTATAAAACAAATTGAAAGGCTTGAGCATGTTATTTGTTGGTCTTATAATGTTAATTGTGATTGAGAAATAAAAATACATAAATTCTACTTGATTCAAAGCGCCGAAATATGTAGCGACAATAAAAGAAGACACGACCTTGACGTTCTTGGTACTGGGAGAGATACTCTAAACAACCCTTTTAAAACCACTGCTGTTTTATACAAGCCACCTTAATATTTCATTTGATTTCATGATGTGTATCAGCTTTAAAGAGCGTAGTATAAACTTTAGGCTACAATTTATTGCAATGATGAAGACATTTCTAACAGCTATGTAACTCCAACTTCTAGTATTACCACATAGATCTTTTTCAGAGAGATTTTATGTTTGGTGCAGAAACTTTACTATAAAACCCTAGGACTAATAAGATTAGCTTAAGACATTAGACACAAAAATTGAGAGTTAAAATTACCGCTTTTTGTATATAGTCTTTTGAGCATCCCAAAAACTTGAAAGCATGCAACATGTTTTAAAAATGCAAACCATAACCTATTTATAACCTTTTATATGTAGTTATGCTGAGGTGATAAGAAACTTTGATAATTTTCTAATTTTAATTTTCTATCTAAATTTTCTAATTTTCTGTCTGAATAATGGAAATGTGACAGCTACAACTGCCAGTGCTGTATACATGACTAATAGGAAGTTCATTAGTATACAAGGAGGCACTCGGATCAAAAAGTACCATAAGGATGAAGTCACAATAGGAACCTTGCAGTATTGAAGAATTTACACACAAACTGAAAAAATCTAAAGAATGTGTTGGACTACAATGTTTCTTTAAGAACTTGGTTAAGAGTTTTGAACAGGGGTGGGCATGTTTGGTCCTGGAGGGCCACACACATGCCTGGATTTGAGGATATCCCTGCTGTGAGTCAATCACTTCTTCAGTCATCCTGATTGACTCACCTGTGCACAGAAACGATATCTTCAAATCCAGACTTGTGTGTGGCCCTCCAGGACCAAACTTGCCCACTCCTGGTTTTGAATATGGTTATGGACCACTTTGAGGGCTGGTATTACTGGAAGTCTAAGGTTTAGGATAGGGTTAGCCTGGGGTTCAGGCCTGGAACATAAAAAGGACAATATATCATTAGCCACTTCCATCTATTAGTAATTTGGGAATCCTTAAATCCATTCCTGTTTGAAGTGAAAATACACTGGACTAAATGCAACATTAAATAACTTAGCAATGTGATGTTTGAAACCACTTAGGTTCTTATAATATCGAAATTTACCAGTATACAATTGTTCAAAGTTATTTTTTTTTAATCTATTCTGGTTGATTTTTTTATTACATAATAATAAGATACATCTGGTCAGTGTTTTTGCTCTAGAAATAATGTGGATAATTTTTCCATAGAGTGCACAGTATTTTGCCAATTTTGGTAATAAAATATACCCTGTTCCTGTGCAGATACAGACATCCTGTGTATTCAAAGTTTTATCCTACATCAGAAAGTTGATCACTGGAAATTAAAATGACAGATTCCCCCGTAGCATAATTGCATCAAAAGTAATAAATTATAGGCTGTATGATTTCTTGTTTTACATTCTAAAATATGTTTGATATTTACAAGTATAGTTCTTCAAAAGGGGCTATTTTCTTTTTTTGACCTCAGTGGTCAGATATGATAAGACAAAGCACAATAATTGATAGGCCGCTCTAATAGCAGAAGCTTGGTGCCAAGGGAAACCTCTAACACAACATGTCTCCAGCCAATGGGAATCATTGTGTTGGTGGTAAATATTATGTCTGAAAATATCAGCTTCTGGTTATGCAAATGCTACTCCCCATTGATTGTACAGTGGGTGGGTACCTTACTTTGACAGTAAGTTTAATATTGAATATTGCTTATTTAAATAATTTAATATAAATTGTATTAATAAGCAATGCCTAAATAAAAATAGACGGGGAAGAAGTGGAGGCAATGACAGATTTTATTTTCCTTGGATCCAAGATCTCTGCAGATGGTGAATGGAGTCATGAAATTAAAAGACGTTTGCTTCATACAGTTGGTGCAGGAGATTACTTTGAGATCTTGCTCTCTTGAAAGTGTAGGTGAAGAAACTGTTGGTGTTATGGTTGCTAGTTTATGAGGAAGGGGTCAGTTTGAGGATAGATCACTAACCTTTAGGGAGCTGTAACAGTCAGTGAGAAAAATGGTCATTGTTTAAGGTTTAAAGATATAAACATTAGTGTAAAGAGTTTCACAGAATGGGAAGACACAAGAAAACAATCTATAGATGATCATTTTAAGAGAAGGTAATGATTGAGGATTTCAAGTCAGGGAACCAAGAGGCCATACCATCCTGAAGCTGAGCAGGGTTGGGCCTGGTCAGTACTTGGATGGGAGACAACTTAGAAATACCAGGAGCTGTATGCTGTGGTCCACTGGAGAAGGAACTGGCAATACACTCCAGTATTTCTGCCATGAATACCAAGTGGATCAGCATAAAGATGTCTTGGTGTGTTACGGTACATGAGGTCACGGAGTGTTGGAAACGACTTAACAAAGCAAAATAAAAAAATAATAATGATTGAGGAGAAATGGAGTAGTCCGCAAGAACTATTGTGGTATTTTGTGCAGATGTCAGCTGACATATAAGAGAAACAATATTGTTCATGGCTTCATAGCTTGAGCTAATCTCAGTTCATTGAATATATATTTTTATACATTTAGATATGTTGTCGAAATATATTTTTGTGAAGCTAATTTTTGTTACTGTTTCTTGCTATCTTGCTATGTTTTTTATAGCCTGTAGTCCATATGTATCACGTCTCCTATTTATGTCCTATATTGCTTCTTTATGCCTGATCTTCCAAGACACCCTGATTCCTCAGTAATCTCTATCTACTTTAAGCTCTCTGAGAAGCTCTTTCAGCAGGCCATGTGGTAGCTTGTGGAATAAGTCACTACAGCTCCTTATTACAATGATATCCAATGGTTGCATATGGGAGATAGCTAAATACTCAAGGTAGAAAGGGCTTAGGTAGCAACATTGACAGCAACATGTATATCAAATATACAATAAAACAGTAGAAGTCAAAATGTTATATAAAATAACAATGTAAAGGAAATAATCTTTCCAGAACCATCAAATTATATTAGGATTATTTGAAAGGGTTGTGCTAAATAGGGAAATATTAAAAAACAAAAACAAATTCATGATAACAATATTAGTTCTGGGCAAACTGTGCAGGGCTGTCTATGCTCATGGAGGACTGAGTACACAGTTCTTGAATTTTCATGGCACAAATAAGCTTTTCCATCCAGCATGTCACTTCTAAAATCAATAGCCTTAGGAGAGGGAACACTGCAGAATATAAAAGAAGTTTGTGCAGAAAAATCTTGGAGTCTGAAATAGTAATTGCCACGTATAATATAAGGAACAAATATTACATTGTAATTCAGAAGCTACAGGGATAGAAGCAATTTTCTAATCTCAATGAATTTTCTGCCTTCTATTTTTTGTACACAGTGATTATAGTGTAATAGTAATTTATTTTCAGATAGTACTTTGGTAAATAAGCCGCACTATTGCCACTAAAAGCCATTAATGGGCATTTTAAGTGAACATCTGTTAAAGGGTAAGAACTCTCCCATTTTATTTTATAGATTGCACTGAAAGAATTAATACATGTTTAGAAGAGAATAAAGCACTGGTTGTCGTATTGGTTCTGGATAAAAGAGTAACTTGAGAATAAAAAGATACATTTGTGTGTTCTGCCACTTACATTTGGCATAGCAGGTTTTAAAGGATCAACAGTGTCATACAACCAACATTGTCAATTTTGAGCAGGTACAACACTTATTGTACTTTATTTTACTGCATTACGTATTCCGGCATTATGATCTAGGAATATGCTGACAATTACCAAGTTTATGATGAGGTTACATTGTAAAACAGACCTATTTTGCTTAATTCAGAGTAACTCATCCTAAGGCGAAAAAGTGGAAATATTGAGCTATGCTGGAAAGAAAAGAATCATAATAAGCAAAAGCTAGCTACAAGTTATAACATGTGCAGTTATTAACTGAAAGTAACAAGTAAATCCCTGTAAGGTAACCATGAATAAGATAGTGGTCCACCTATGTTGTGTGGAAGTGAGTTAACCTTAGGACAGAAGTCAATGATTAACAGACGTGGGAAAACTTACTTAAAGCAGAGGTGATGAGTTAGATTGGCTACTCACTGAAGAGTAAAGTTTAAAGAAAGCAAAGAACAGAAATGAGACAGTGTATGTGTACGAGACATATAGTGAAGGAACAGTAGAGCCCTCAACTGAACTACAGACTGAGCACATACAGGAAGTGTTTAAGACAGTCTATCCTTGGGCAGATCTAAGGAAAGCTGGCAAGCATTGTTGTGAGGTGGCTCAGGCATTGAAGTGACAGGAAGGTGGATCCCTATTAAGTGTATTGGTACTAACCGCTGGTGATTGGTGCCCATACATACCCATTACTCTTTGGTGGAGGTGGGAACAAGAAAGAAAGATCAGTGGAAGGGTGGGAGAAGCAGTTACCACAGCAGTATGCACCACAGTAAACACATTATAGACGTCCTATTAGGACGAAGTATCCAGACAAAATGGGGCACATTCATATTATTAGTATTATGTCAAGGCAGCAAAGGCAATAGCCCCAGAGCATGCAAAATAACCCACTATTAAAATACCACCTCCTGCACTGCCTGTAAATTTGAAACAGTGTTGTTTACCAGCTGTCTGTGTCACTTCCCCTTTTGGTCAATTAGGAAACAGAATAGGAGCTGGAGAATGACTATAGATTACAGAAACCTTAATAAAAAACATGCACATCCTTTAGTAACTGTTGTGTAAGACATGGTTACGCTTGTTGAACAGGTGGCCAAGAAGGCCCAAGAGTGTAATGCTATGATTAATTTGGCTGATTCAATTCCCATGTACCCTGATTTGCAAGACCCTTTTCCCTTACTTGGAAAGGTCGAGAACATACATCCAACGTACTGCCATAAGCATATATAAGTTTACTTACCATATGCCACAGGCTTGATGCTGGTCCTAGTGCAACCAAATCAACCATTCACCTGGGATGTACTTGCACCAGACAATGTGATGTCTTAGGGATTGCATCCAAAGATGCTGGATTTTAGTCTAACAAACTCACTGGGGCTCTGTAGAGATATAAACCCTTATAAAAAAAACTTTTGACAGCCACTACTGCCTTGCAGCATGTAGAAGCATTCACAAAAAACATATAAGTAACTGTAAAACCTCAATTGTCCATAGCTTGTTGCGTAAGAGATGAATCATTACCAACTTGATCAGCTGGAAGGAAGGAAGGAGGAATCACTGATGGAGATGTAAAAGACATGTCACAAATGATGGTGGGTCTAGTCACATGGCTTTTAAAGAAGCGCCACAAATAGATATTTTACTACTGGAGCCCTCCTTGAGCAGTTGACTATTGAACAGCAGCATTCTGCATGGTTTACTGATGGATCCAATACTTTCACTTAGGGAGAAAGTGGACTACAGCTGCTTATAACCATGTGCAAAAAGCAATCTTATGGGAGCATGGCCCATACAGATCAACTCAATATGCTGAATTGCAAGCTACAGCAATGTGGTACTGGAAGCACCCTCCCATCTATGTATCTATACAGAAAGTTGGGTATGTTATAAGGCATTAACTACTTTGATGAATACTTAGAAAGCTGCTGATGTCATGATAAGACATCAGCTATGACATCATTAGTGACAATTCATATAACATCATAAATGACATCAATAAAGTTCTAAATTTCAGAGAGATAGATAAAACAATTGCAAATTTATGAGCTATATAAGTAGTGTAGTATGTAAACACAATTTCTTATAACTTTATGAAAAATATATACTCACAAAACAGTGATACTAGCAAAACACGCATTTTGTTTAGACAGGACTTTTTCAAGGATATTTCAGTTCATACAGGAAGATCATATGACCTGCAATATCCCTGAAGAAGTCCTGTCTGTGTGAAACATAGGAGCCTGTTATGTTCTTTTGCTGATACCAATATTTTAGCACTGTTTTGTAAGTATATTTTTTTCTTATGCACATAATAAATAGTGTTTTTGCTAAGAGATCCACTTGGATAAGCACAATCAGAAACACAGACAGATGTGCCTGGCGTGCTGCGTCCATATGGTCACAGAGAGTGGGACACGGCTGAAGGTATGAACAACAACAACAAGAGGACTGAAGCATTCAGATCCAGCATCCATATCTAAAGATTAAGACGTTTACTTTTTCCGGCATTGTCTTGGGACACTGATTTACTGGAATCTAGGCAGATAAGTGTCTTGCCACGAGTAGAATTTTACCACTTTCTGCTTGAGTGCCTACGTTTTGGTCTACAGTTATAAGCACATTGAAAAAATATTTAGAAGGAGTCTTCAACTTAATTGTTACTGTAACAGCTGTGCTGGAATATTTGTAGAGAGAGAATATGTTTACATATAACAACTGTTTATTCCATTATTTTTTTAGCAGCACTTCAGCAAAATCTGTATATAGTACTTATAAAATATTTGCAGCACAAAACTTCAAAACAAAAGAACAATGGGTTCTTGAGAAAGACAAAAAGGTGCTGGCAAAGGAAATTAGACCTCTACTGAACCATGTAGTTATCTGACTTTTCAAGAATTCTCACAACTCTTTCTATATACACAGCAAATAATAAACGTACCTTCAAATGTACCTTCAAATGTCTTGTAGCAATCAGAAAACCTGCTAACAGCATCAAAAATATAATGTTTCCAGTTTAGCAATTATCTCCTGGAATAGAGACTTCAGCCCAAAAACAGTTTTCACTAATAAATCCAAAAACTAATATTACATGGCCCCTTTTGGCTTACCTCTGCCAACACAGCTTTGTAGCACTGCACATTGTGGATATACATGAGTTAGTTCATCAATGTAAAGCTGTTTGCAAGCTCATTAATTAAAATCTAGAAATCTTGTGAAATAAACAATGATAATAATATGTTTATGATACAAAACATTCCAAACATTCCAAATAGCCAAAAAGGGACACATATTTCTGAAAAAATATGCATTTTTAAGTATGGCTAATCCCATTCTGTATAGTGTAAAACATAGTTTTAGACATATAAATATAACAAATTTGTACACTGCTCTATTTAAACATAGGGCCGTTTGCTAATCCCGGCAAATGCAATTATGAGCACCGTAGTAGCACAGAAAATTCTACCTAGCTATGTAACCCATCCCTAAAACTTTGCAAGAGAACTCCTATGAGTCAACTTCACAACAAAGCCAAAAAGCAAGACAAAATCTTCACTGATTCTTGCACTGACAATAAATTATGAGTTACTCCGTTAGACTTTGACACCCAATCCCTATGCTAATAAGAATTTAGGGATCGCTCGCAAACTAGGTCAGTGCCCTAACTACAAAGAAGTGAAGACAATTTTACTGGTACCAAAGATCTGATAAATATGATATGTTATTATTATACCTGTTTTATTATACAACATACAGGGTAACACACAACCCATTACTCAAGGGGTTAGTAAATGTCACAAAACCACAAAGCATAGGAACAAATGCTCTAACGCAATGTCAATAAATACATAATATTTAAACACAAAATAAATACATATTTATTTATTGAAGCTAAAAATACAATAGTTACATCTTTTTAATATCAAAATATATTATTAAATAAAAGAGGAATTTGTGGGCACATTTGCATGTCCCAGCTCAGCTTCCCATCATGCAGTGTAATAACTGTTTTTCTTGGAATTCTGAGCTGGAAATTAAATAGAAGAACTTTGGACAGAAGTTTGAGACATTGTCCAGAAAACAGCAACAAAGAATAAACCCAAACGGAAGAAAACTAAGAAAGCGAACAAAAAAAAAATAGCCAAGGAAAGAAGGAAAGCAAAAGGTAGTGGTGATTGGAAAATATTTGTCGGACTAAATGCAGAATTCCAGAGGATACCAAGAAGAGACAAGGATACATTCTATAAAGAGCAATGTAAAGAGATAGAAGAAGATAACAGAATATTAAAGTAAAGAGATCTCTTGAAGAAATGCGGGCATCTCAAGGGAACCTCATGGTATAGAGGTTAATATTAAGTAGGGGCCCCATGGTTATTCTTTACATTACTATGGGATTCATAGGGACATTTATGGTAATGGGTTAATATGTGATGCAATGGGACCCCATAATTATACTTTAATTGAGGGAAACCTGGGGGATACCCAGCTCATAGGAGGTAGTGGATCATAGGCAGAGGGCTCATGAACCCACTGCGTTCCATTTTTAGTATTATGTATTTATATAGATAGATAGGGAAAAGGGCGGAGGTTAGGGTTAGTGTAGTGTGTTCACCTTAGTAGGTACCATTCCGTAGCATTTCTATAGCGACTACTGAGATTCAAACTCAGACTCTCCTGTCAGCCCAGGGCAAAACCCCTATGTGTTTGAGTCAGTAATTCCAAGAATCATTTTTGAGGAGCCACAGAATAGATCTGCGTAGCTGAGAGTCATCCTTACCTGAGTTCTTAACAGAGCCATTGAATGGAACCAATAGTTAGGAAGTAGTTAGTAAATAAACCAAATGTATGTCACAGAACTTGCCTCATAAATTTAGGACTAGCATTACATGTTTTCTAAATGCATTTGTTCCACAAAATCTATCTCATCCTACAAACAATGCAATGCTATTTCCTGACATACTTTTATTTCTGTATTCTAGTGAAATATTTTTCTTTTAAAGCTACTGCAGTCACAGCCATGAAAGTTTCACTACATGCTTTACTGAGGAGCAATCAGCCACAACTCACTGTGGATGTCTGCAGAAACTGACATTTTATTTACACTATGTTTATAGTATATAAAAACAAAATGAGCGAGCATTGTTTTTTTGAGCAGAAAACTGTCTACACGCCTATTTAAGCAGTGCCCATGGCTGTAATTTCAAAGTATTTGATTCACTTGGATATTTTTCCAAAATACTTTGAACTCTAGAGGGTTGAATGTAATGCCGAATAAAGCATTGTTGGTTTTACAGTTCCTTTCTTAATCCAAAAGTTTCTGCTCTATAGAAATAAGTTCAGCATTTATCAGTAAAAATGATTGGGAGGATATGTTGTGGTAACTGCCAATACAAAAAGTTAAGGTTTGATCATGGAATGTTAGATTAAATAGTGATTTTTTGTACACTGTTGTGTACAACGTGATGTTAATTTTAGACTTGCCATCCAGTGAACTGAAATGTTGGTATGATCATGAACTTAAAAGTACGTAAGTAGCAATAGATTCATATTACATATAAGTAGTTAGAATTAATGTTAGAATTATTAGTTAGAAATATAAAGGATTAACATAGCCATATAGCAATATGAACAATATATATAGAATTATATATTGAGATAGAAAACAATTCACCTTACTCTATGTACTGTGAAAAATACTTCTCCATACTCTTTCTACCTTCCATGTCTATTCTTTACATTATTGCAAATTTTGAACACTTGGCAGGAAGCACCCAGATTTTGTTTGCTGAACCAATATGAGTATATGTATGCCATATATACTACCATTAAATAGGCAGGCCATCTATTTATTGCTATGTATATTTATGTTTGAATTGTAAATAACCGGTTGCAAATTATTTTAAGCATGTACTTTGGCTGTGACCTTTCCAATTTATTACTTTATTCCAATTATTGTGATCCATTTTTAACATTTTTAAATATTTGAACCCAAGTGAGTATGCAAGCTTTGTTAGTGAGTTCACACACCACTGTCTTTTTACATTAAATGATCACTATAGTTTGGAAAAAATGTCATAGTGGAACCTTATGTCTCTCATAACTGGCTTAGGAGGGTACTTCTACTAGGATGTACATTTCTATATACCGGTAATCATTCAATTAAGTGCCACTTCAAAATAGCCATATTTTTTTAGTACTGAATTGATATTTATCTACATACAAGTGCTTCATAAGTGCTTGATCCTGCTATGAACAAAAGAAAATGATGACTCCAGTAAATCAAAACTGAATACAATAGTTAAAAGTTAAAAACAATACTGGATTTATTTTTTTAACTTGCCCATTATCAAGTGAAATAATTTAATAGGGGACAATATACACATGATACTTTATTGGTCCTTTATTGACTTTCGTACTGGTTTATTTATTTATTATTTATTCCAACGTCAGCTAAATTAAAATACAATTTTACAGGTGATCATATAAATGTTTATATCCTTACTAGAACATTTACAATCAGATGAAAATATCTATAATGTAGCTCAAGTGATTAAAAATGAAGGACTTACATATTAAAAATATATATATAATCAGGAATATGTTATTGTTGTGTCTATAAAAACAGTCTGGTCAACTCTTGTTTTCTGGTAACTTACATTTTAATAATACAATATTTCACAATACATGAATGTAACTCTTTAAGTGTCCTTTAAATAGCTCATACCACCATCTTGTTACTATATCTTAGTTCTGTAAGAGAATTGTTTTTTTTTTTTTTTTTTTTTACAAATAGTGCAAATAAAGGCCCTTTTCATTGTCATTCGTAATTTTACATGATGGTCAGTTTACAGTTTTATAAAATAGTAATAACAGGTTCTAAGGTTTGGTCTGTATTCACAAAATATTTTTTTTACAACTACAGAATAATAAACAGACGTTATTTGAGATAGATAGTATTTACATTACATTATTCATGCTAACAGATGTTCACATCAAGATTTACTCAATGCCACAGTTACCTAGGGAATGCTGGATATATTGCACATATTATGTCCTTGTATATAATAACCATCTTTGTCATACTTACATATGTGAATATATTCTGTCAAACAAAGAAAAATAATTTTGATGTTTTGCAGTATGGATATGTACTTTGCGCAGTTTTTGAGTTACAGTGTTTGTGCAGTTTTTGAGTTACAGTGAGTATAGGCAAACAAAAAGAAATCATTGACAGAAATATTCATGGGTACAAAAAGAGGTAGTTATAGTATGTACCGACAAGGACATCTACATGAATAAATTATGAAAGATAATCATTTCAAATGCCACAATGTAGAGTGTTTCTATATGCACTTCCAAACTAAGCTATGTTGGTAAAGTAGCTATGATTATCCTTGGATTGCCAAGTTCAAGAACTGTGATTCAATAAAAGTAAATTGCCTTGTGATGTGTTCTTTGCACACATAGGGTATACTTAGATGAACTGTTCTATTAAACATATAATATAGTAACATATTCTACTGAATCAGATGGTTGCCGCACATGTTCAAATACATGTAATACATAAATAATAATATTGGAAATTGTATAATTATTATAACTGAGAGCATCACCATTAGGGAGGTTCCAGGGGTTTCTAGTTGTAGGGAGCTCAAAAAAGAAGATGGCACTGGGTGCTCTAGATTGATTTTGTGGTTTGAGCCCAAGGTTTCTAAGGCTTTAGATTTTAAGCATGAATATTAGCTTTGACCTTCCTCACTTACTGCTTTTATTCCAATAATTGTGATACATTTTAACATGTTTAAAAATATCATGTTGCAGATGGTTGATCAAAATATATGTACGTTTGTGGGAAGATGGGAGTAGGATTGGCTGTTAAATGATTACCAAACCCTAAGATTTCTTAGACAGCCCATAATCACAACAATGGATTGAAATTCTACAGAGAAAATTTGAGTAATTCAAAATGTATTTTTTGTTCACAAAGGTACAGGTAGTTCATGTAATTAAAGTCTTATAGCCTTTTAGTAAACACCTCAGATCAGACATCTTCACATGTGTAATCAATATGGATTATTTGTTGGCTTTTAACCAGAAATTTCATTGTGAACCAGCCACTTATTTAAGAAGTACTACATTTCAAGCATTCAAAGTAACACTCAGTTTTTCAAAACCACCTTTATTAATTGAATAAAATAAATGAAAAATGGCCACTTTCAAATTAAGCAATTAAAACTTGCAATCAAACAGTGATTGCATTCAGAAACTAAAATTACAATAATTTTGTGTAATTATGTCAGTCTAAAGCAAAATCTAATACTTTTTCTTATTATGTTCGTTCTATTCTATTTCACATTAAACTAACATTCATGCAAATGAAGAAACAAAATAAGTTGTGCTATTTAATTCAATTTTTAAACCCACTCATCCCTTCTTATATTAATATACCTAAGTGTTTTCTAAATGTCTGCCATGCAATTAAACATACTCATGTAAGGTACCATGTTACACATGGTGGTCAAAATCACCTACATCAATTAAATGGTTAGTAACTACTATAACTCTTTTGAATTTAATTTAGAGTAACCTGTTTAAATTTACACATTTGGAAGTTAAAATCACATTCCTATTTTGAGGTAGTGGAGCCTGCATGCTGCTGATGCAAGTGAGCCGCCATTGCCAATGGATTGCTCTAGGAGAGGTCATTTTGGGAGTTAGGGTTAGGGTTAGAGGATAGGGCTATACATTTATTAAATATATGTTTTCCCCTTGGCACACAAAGCATTTTTTTCAATCAGCATAGTTAAAATTAATTGAAAGTTTAACTAGAGAGTATAACACAAGTATAACACAACACTAATATATTCAAAGTGAACAGGATCCAATGAAAATTTAATAAAATACTAAATAAATTGAAAATGCAGACATAAAATTACAGATAAATAAATACCAGACATAAAAATGTAAGCTGGCATTTTAAATAAATTACTGTAACTTGTAATGGTATTTTCCAAGCTCATTCTACCATTAAATACAATCTACTGTTTCTAGAGGATGAGTTAATGATGGATATCATTAAACATAGGCTTTTACTGCAATAAAGTAGTCAGAAAAAATAGGGTTGATATGAAAAGCTTAATATCATTGCTATTTACAAATCAACATTCAACTGAATTAATGAATACAAACTGCAATAATAATGAGACCATAATATTTAAGTATTTTCATTCTCCAATTCATTCAGTTTAGCCCTATCATTTCATTTCATTATTTATATTACAGGAAACCATACAGATCTACAAATAAATGTAAAGGGGAGGATAATTTAAAGGCCATCTACAATACTCCTCTGTATTTGCTATTTTAATCTGTAGAGTTACTGGTCATAGATTGAATTATTCAAAGAAAACTTCCTTTATATGTAGAATTTTATGTCTATAGAACAGTACTAAATATTGGTGTTTCAATTTCATTGCCAATAATAATCCATTATAAAACAATTGGCTCTTTTTTGTAAATTAATTATATAGGTTTTATTTCTCTAAGCATACATTTTAACGTAAGTTTGTGAGTTTTCAATCTTTTATGGTGTTTTGAAAAAAGCACCATGTATATAAGATTTTAAACTCAAAAACAGGGCCTCTACTGTTTTGGCATGTATTTAATACTGTATTTTCATTTTTTTCTTTATACCTAATCCCTGTACTGCTCTATGGAATAGGTTGGCACTTTATAAAAAAAAAACTGTAATAATAATAATAATATTGATATTTGACTCCCTTTTACTATTACTAATAGTAAAAAAATAATTTAAAAAGGTTACATATTTACGAACGTAATTAGAAAACATCAGCTACCTCATAAACTCGTCAAGCTCTGCCCACTAACTTCCTCCATCTGTGTGTAAGCAGTTCTGACTAGTCAGATTCTTTCACATCTACTACCGAGCACATGTCCACTGTCAACTAATACAACTAATGCATACCAACAAAAAGTTTATTAGTTGAGCTTCAAACCAACAGCTTACCAGTCTATCTATTTTTTCTTGTTTATATAATGGTAAAATAGTTGCAAATAAATGCATTGGCTTAAAAAAATAAAAGTCAGCAATGAGTCATGAGTGCAGGACATCATCCATATTTTGGGTGTAGATCATGATGCATAGAGCATTAATTATTCTGCTTTTCAAATTGTAATTATGACAGTAGATTCACTTCTTATTGCACAGCAGTTCCATCGGTTTGCATCTATCTTTTTAATAGAGTTTTTAAGCAAATTGTATGCTTTTAGTTGTTAGTATCTGTTCAGTGAGAACAAGTGAAAGAAGTATAAAACAATAAAGGGTTAATATGGCAGTCATGCACATAGCAACACTTTTATGGATGCGTGTTCAGGAAAAACACTGCATCAACAACATGTATATTGTACCAGTTTTGATACTTTATTTAGTACCTTATTTTGTATTTAGCAGCACAGTAAAAATCCATAATAAGTAGTAAAATAAAATATAGCACAATGAATATACCGGTGCCTTAGCAAGCAAGCTCAAATATATCTAAAAGAGCAGAAACACCAATATACTGTTTAGTGTTTTACCTAACCACACAAAATACTAAAATGTCACCCTTCATTAATTACCAATATTTCCTAAGTAAAATGATAAAAACAAGCCAGTCCAATGAATGTTAATGAGTTTTCCCAGCAATTTGTATAGCATAGATTTTCAATAACACATTGTAATTAGTTTGTTTTATCTCCTTTAAACCTAATATATAAAATGCATTGGCATTTCTAGGCCTATATGTTTTGAAATCAATGTTGCTTGAAAAATTACCATTACCTCTCCATTGACACTTATCGCATATCATTAATGGCTGTTTACAGCCCAGTAGTAGGCATTTGTCATCTTGTCAGTTATAATATAATTACACGCACATTTGTGAGATCTCCCCACTCCTAAACAAACAGCAGAAATGGAAAGGATTACAAACACTAGACTTAATGGCTTTTGTTTAAACTCATGAACTTAAACTCTGAGATTCAATTATGTGTAATGTGAGCGACCCACAGACATTGAAGGGAAGATAAATTTGTACTCCAACACCTATGCCCTGCAATTAGGAGGGTGTGCATATACCATGAAACGGGGTGCTTGGCTGTGAAACAGATTAGTTGTGTTATGTTGCCGGAAGTTATACAGAGAGCAGAAAACAAGGTACCAACTCATAATAACAACGGTAATAGTCTCAAGAGCTTAATGATTGCAAAGGCTGTCACTGAGTACTAATTATCTACATGTAATTATGCACAATTATCAAAGGAACTAAAAAAAAAGATTATTTGCAACTTGAATCAAGAGTCATTGGCAAACCTGATCTGGATTTTAAGTAATCATATCATTAACTACTGCTCTATTTATATAACAACATGTCCTTTCATTGAATTTATTTTCTTCTGAATTTCTTGAATGTCTTTTTAATATTAATCAGTGTATATATGAGTGGGTAAAATGTTTTATAGTGCCATGGAAAATGTTGGCGCTATATAAGTGAAGAGTAATAACAATACTCCCAATGTTATCATTAGTTTTTTTCATCGAGATATCTCGCTGATTTGCACTTTTACTTCAGTGAAAAGGAGGACAGAATATGGTTACTTAACCCAGTAAGTACAGTGAGGGAAAAAAGTATTTGATCCCCTGCTGATTTTGAATGTTTTTCCACTGACAACCCCCCCCAAGAAAAACCCATGTCAAACAAGTTATAAATTGATTTGCAAGTCAATTAGTGAAATAAGTGTTTGATCCCCTATCAATCAGCAAGATTTCTGTCTCCCAGGTGTCTTTTTTATGGGTAACAAGGTGAGATTAGGAGCACTCTCTTAAAGGGAATGGTCCTAATCTCAGCTTGTTACGTATATAAAAGACTCCTGTCCACAGAAGCAATCAATCAGATTCCAAACTCTCCACCAAGACCAAAGAGCTGTCCAAGGATGTCAGGGACCATATTGTAGACCTACACAAGGCTGGAATGGGCTGCAAGACCATTGCCAAGCAGCTTGGTGAGAAGATGACAACAGTTGGTGCGATTATTCTCAAATGGAAGAAACACAAAATAACTGCCAGTCTCCCTCGGTCTGATGCTCCATGCAAGATCTTACCTCGTGAAGTTTCAATGATCATGAGAACAGTGAGGAATCAGCCCACAACTACAAGGGATGATCTTGCTAATGATCTCAAGGCAGCTGGGACCATAGTCACCAAGAAAACAATTGATAACACACTACGCCATGAAAGACTGAAATCCTGCAGCGCCTGCAAGGTCCCCCTGCTCAAGAATGCACATGTACAGGGCCATCTGAAGTGTGCCAATGAACATCTGAATGATCCAGAAAAGAACTGGGTGAAAGTGTTGTGGTCAGATGAGACCAAAATTGAGCTCTTTGGCATCAACTCAACGCTGTGTTTGGAGGAGTAGGAATGCTGCCTATGACCCCAAGAACACCATCCCCACTGTCAAACATGGAGGTGGAAACATTATGCTTTGGGGGGGGGGGGGGTTCTGCTAAGGGGACAGGACAACTGCACTGCATTAAAGTGATGATGGACGGGGCCATGGACCATCAAATTTTGGGTTAGAACCTCCTTCCCTCAGCCAGGTCATTGAAAATGGGTCGTGGATGGGTATTCCAGCATGACAATGACCCAAAACACACAGCCAAGGTAACAAAGGAGTGGCTCAAGATGAAGCACATTAAAGTCTTGGAGTGGCCTAGCCAGTCTCTAGACCTTAATCCCATAGAAAATCTGTGGAGGGAGCTGAAGGTCCGAGTTGTCAAACATCAAAACCTTAATGGTTTGGAGAGGATCTGCAAAGAGGAGTGGGACAAAATCTATCCTGAGATGTGTGCAAACCTGGTGGCCAACTACAAGAAACATCTGACCTCATAAATTGATTTGCAGGTCAATGAGTGAAATAAGCAATTACAAACGTTTTTGACATGCATTTTTTTTGGGGGGGTTTTGTTTTGTTATTCTATCTCTCACTGTTAAAATACACCTACCATTAAAATTATAGACTGATAATTTCTTTGTCAGTGGACAAACGTTCAAAATCAGCAGGGGATCAAATAACTTTTTCCCTCACTGAACAAAACACTGACAGTACTCTTGAACCCATCTGTATTAGCGGACATTCATTATATTTTTGCAAGACATAATGGTCAGTTAAATAGAGCAGGTATTATCAGCCTTATTGAATTGCGATTCGGCCAATTGAAAAGGGCTCTATATAAGCACAGAGCATATTTTTTCTACAGAAGTTTTTAGTTAGTGATCTTCTATCCAAAAGCAAGGTCTTCAGTAACTAAAAACTTTTGTAAAAATAAAATGCTCTGTGCAAATATAGAGCTCTTTTCAATTGTCTGAATCACAATTTAATAAGGCTGTATGTATTTAAAAAGAGCTTGTTTTTACATATCTACTTCATTTACTGCTACAGGTAATCTGACATAAATGTATTAACATTTTTGGAGTGTATACAGTTAAACAATAGTAGTATTTCTGTACATCATATTAACAAGGGCCATAGAAGAAGTCTAATTGGTTCCTAAAATGTCTAAAATCTGCTTTTATCAGGGTAATATTTTTTTTGCAAATACAAGTTTTCAAGATATAAATTCACTTGTTATCCATTTAAAAAAGAAATGTGATGCAAATAACAAAGATAAAAAGCCTTACTATAAAAAAATAATAATAAACAAATTACTAATTACAACTACAATTAATGGAAGTTGCAAGAAAAAGTGAAAAAGTGATTAGACTCAGAATATGGCATGAGGTATGTTGAGAGTACGAGCAACACTGAGTCTCCATTCAGTGGATATAACTATTTTGTTTGAATACGGAATTGCTCAGAGGAAAAATAAATCAATGCTTGTAAGCTAATAAATTATTTCCTACTTTGTTCTGATAGCTGCAGCAACTTAAAAGAAGACCACACACAGAGGTGCTGTGGTGCATTATACTGTGCCTTGCAAAAGTATTCACCCCCTTGACTTTTTACCTATTTTGTTACATTACAGCCTTAAGTTCAATGTTTTATTAATCTGAATTTTTTGTGATGATCATAACACAATAGTTTACGTTGGTGAAGTGAAATGAGAAAAATATATACATAAAACTATTTTTAGAAATAAAAAACAGAAAATTGGCATGTGCATATGTATTCATCCCCTTTGTTATGAAGCCCATAAAAAGCTCTGGTGCAACCAATTACCTTTAGAAGTCACATATTTAGTGGAAGGATGTCCACCTGTGTGCAATCTAAGTGTCACATGATCTGTCATTACATAAACATACCTTTTTTGAAAGGCCCCAGAGGCTGCAACACCTAAGCAAGAGGCACCATTAACCAAACACTGCCCTGAAGACCAAGGAACTCTCCAAACAAGTACGGGACAATGTTGTTGGGAAGTACAAGTCAGGGATAGGTTATAAAAAAATATCCAAATATTTGATGATCCCCAGGAGCACCATCAAATCTATCATAACCAAATGGAAAGAACATGGCACAATGGCAAACCTGCCAAGTGACGGCTGCCCACCAAAACTCACGGACTGGGCAAGGAGGGCATTAATCAGAGAGGCAGCACAGAGACCTAAGGTAACCCTGGAAGAACTGCAGAGTTCCACAGCAGACACTGGAGTATCTGTACATACAGTAGGACGACAATAAGCCGTACGCGCCATAGCGTCGGGAATTATGGCAGAGTGGCCAAAAGAAAGCCATTACTTTCAGCAAAAAACAAAATGGCACGTTTTGAATTTGCAAAAAGGCATGTGGGAGACTCCCAAAATGTATGGAGGGAGGTGCTATGGTCTGATGAGACTAAAATTGAACTTTTCGGCCATCAACGAAAACACTATGTCTGGCACAAACCCAACATTTCACATCACCCAAAGAACACCATCCCCACCATGAAACATGTTGGTGGCAGCATCATGCTGTGGGGATGTTTTTCAGCAGCCGGGACTGGGAAACTGGTCAGAGTTGAGGGACAGATGGATGGTGACCCTAAACACACTGCTAAAGCAACACTTGAGTGGTTTAAGGGGAAACATGTAAATGTGTTGGAATGGCCTAGTCAAAGCCCAGACCTCAATCCAATAGAAAATCTGTGGTCAGACTTAAAGATTGCTGTTCACAAGCGCAAACCATCCAACTTGAAAGTGCTGGAGCAGTTTTGCAAGGAGGAATGGGGAAAATCCCAGTGGTAAAATGTGGCAAGATCATAGAGACTTATCCAAAGTGACTTGGAGCTGTGATTGCTGCAAGAGGTGGCTCTACAAAGTATTGACTTTAGGGGGTGAATAGTTATTCACATTGACTTTTTCTGTTGATTTGTCCTATCTGTTGTTTGCTTTACAATAAATAAAAAAAAAAAAACATCTTCAAAGTTGTGAGCATGTTCTGTAAATTAAATGATGCAAATCCTCAAACAATCCATGTTAGGTCTAAGTTGTAAGGCAACAAAACACGAAAAATGCCAAGGGGGTTGAATACTTTTGCAAGGCACTGTATGTCATTAACTTACACTTATGAGGGTTTGTTCTAACTGATAGCACTATTAAAATGATGCTCACAAATGCCTTAAATACAAGGCTCTGTTATTGTATCATGAAGGTTACATTGTACAACATGTACAGTTCATGTTAAGAATTGTAATGTAAATCATCCTAACTGGATAACCCACATAGCAGCCAAAATACAGAAGAGCTCAGTAATCAACACTTTACTTAAGCAGATGTGTTTTGTTTTGAATAAAATGTAATTAAACCAACGTTAACACCTACATGGCATTCTGTATTGATTTTAAATTTGCACCCTCAAGATGATGTGCTGTTCGCTTGAATTAATTCTACATCGTGGATATTGCTAGACCTACTTTTTCATTTCTTACAAGGAAATTAAATCACATTTTGCTTAGCAGCCTGTTAGTCTCTGCAAATTACAGAAAACAAATGCCAAACAGATTCTTGTTCTTACATATCCACTAAGTATGATTATATAAAAGAACTTCTCATTTGACTAGAACTATATATTTTCTGTTCCTGTAGTCTAACCTACCCACCATATAACAAAATACATTCTATAATTTATTTAAAACAATAAACATTTCTTTAGATATGAAAAATAAATGGTCTATGGTTTATAAGATTGCATTTCATAAAGATGGGGGTGGGATGGTTTTGTCCTATGCCTGACGTCTTACATGACACAAAGGGAGATAAACCATGATAATTTATTTTTATAGTTACATATTTTTCTATGTTTAATTGCGAACCTATTTAATGTAAAACTAGTTGCACCAAGAAAGATAAATTGCTTATTGAGCCATCAGATAACACTTCTACTCAAATTGTTTTAATTCACAAGCCAGGCTGTTATTTATCTATTTCCATGATGTTTTAGTTTCCTTAACTTAAGAGAAGGGAAAGCCCCAACTTTACATTAAAAAAGTACACATAGAGAAAATTAACTATTTAAAAGTTGTGGACGTTACTGCTCCATGTTTAAGGGAAGCAGGAGCCTTGAAAAAAACATTTTCCATTTCTGTCACGGAAATTTAGAATTCTGAACTGTGCAGTTGTATTGGTTCAACTGAAACTACTGAAATCCCATCAAGCTACAGCTACAGTTCTAAACTGTGGTAGTTACATTAATATTTATATGTTCTTCAGCAGCCCACATCACCCAGCAGGCAGATGCCAGTAGAAATAAAAGTGCAATAGTACTAACATTTTTACACATGTATTTGAACTTCTATAACAGTGCATTTTCATATAAAAGCAACATGTGCCCTAAACATATATATGATAGAAAATTGGGGGTTCAAAGAAACATAGATTTGATAACAGTCAAGAGCCTTTTTAGTCTTCCTACAAAACTTTGGCTTAAAGAACCATAAAAGTCGCATATGTGATCTGCGCCGTCAGTTAGAGGGTAAAAAATCATGTAGAAAATCTGTTTACATTTTTAAAATTGTTCAAAAATTTACTTAGTAATTGTCATTTTAATTTAGCCCTTGAAGCCATCCCACAAGAACCTGCATAAATAATGAGGCTGGGCTCTGTAACTGTTGCACATTATATTAGGGATTTACATTATTCTCATGAGTGAAGTATGGTGGCACAGTGGTGAGTGACCTGTTCTAAAGATTTTTTTTTTATTGCTAAGTCACAGGTTTGAATCCTTTGCCTTCCACTTTTTTTTTTTTTTTAATAAAAAATGTACCTATTTATTTGTTATTTATATTTATTTATTATTTTATATATATATATATATATATATATATATATATATATATATATATATATATATATATATATATATATATATGAGTCATATGTGTGTTAATAAATATATTAGTTAATTTAAAAAAAAGTGGAAGGCATTGATTTAGAACCAATGACTTACTAATTAAATTTTTTTATAGAGCACGCTTTCCACTAGACCAACATGCTCTGCTTCAAAATGTATGTGTAAAAGCTAAACTAAATTCATGATTTTTATCTATATATATTGAACAATTAAGTGAACTGTGAGCTAGTTACTTAATATATATATATACATATAATTATGTGAAAAAGCCTATATATATATATATATATATATATATATATATATATATATACAGGCTTTTTCACATAATTATTATTTACATAACCAAAATACATAAGACAACAGTACCTTATACTGACACATGCTTCAATATATTTTTGATTTTTAAACCAAGACCTTTAACTCCACAAGCAGCTGCATTACTAACTGAACCATTTCACCAGATTTGCTTCTAGAATATGACTATACAATGAGCCAGTCACAGTCTGATTCAATCCCCGAAAGCTTCTGCACCTGAATCTAATTAATTAATCATTGTTCCGCATGGTACAGAGCTCATTACTCATTCAGGCACAGTTAACTCACTGAAACAGCCAGACTTTAGCTGATCTTAACTCCACCAATTCAGCATCAATTTTCAAAATGAAAACACTGTTGTCACTATGATTTTCACCCTCTATCTTATGGTGCAGAGCACATATAGGTGAATTTTGTGGTCCTTTTATTTAGGACAGTATTATGCATATCCACAGCATGCTTGAATTCCTTTACTTTTATTTATCCTACCATTTCCAATGGAAGACTATTCCATTTATCTGCTACCATTTCTGTAATGAGCACATTGTTGACAATTGTAGGGAAAGTTCCTCTCTGAAGAAAAAGTGAAAGAAATGACTAAGCTGCAGCATAGGAAGCAAATTTAATATAAGTCTGTCAATTTAAAAAAAATAATATAATGTTTTAAACATGCTTTTGAAATGCTTAATAAAATGTTTTCATTGTGAATTATGAAATAATAATGAATATAATTGACACCATAAAAAACTAATAATGTCTGAAAGTTATTCCAAATAGACATGACAACTTATCTCATGCAACTATTTTGCCAAAGCAAAGAATCTTTCAATGATACTGTGGTTCAAAAATGTGCCTACCTGATTAGAAATGCTGTTTTATTTCTATGTTTTATTTCACTGAAATATCCACTATGTTTTGTTCAGTATCTATCATATAATAAAAAAAGATCTGATGTTTTGAAATGATTACCATCACTACTGTATGATGTGAAAGCCACCACCCACAATTCCTAGCAGCAATAGCAGCACTATTAACACAGTAATTCTGTGGGGACAACTGTTTTTGACCTTCTTTACCCCTATTATTGATTTCTATACCTGGTTTGAGGGATTGTTTCAGCTTCAAACAGTTATAGCCAGAAACTTTGCCCTGAAGAGTCAATAGAGGATGAAACACGTTACTGTTTTATCGACTGGACGAGCAGTATGTGTGACAATTCTACTTCGTTTTTTTTTCTTTTTGGTCTCTAAGATCTGTACAGTATAAATCTATCTTATTCCTGTCCCCTATATTTTAAATGCTCATAACCAGTGTGCTGAATTCTTGTTGTGTTGTGTGTGTTATGTGTATTGTTATTTATATTATGTACTCTTTGTATAATTCGTGTACAATGCTACACAAGTTTTAATACATTTATAGAAAAAAATATATTAACCTAAAAAGAGACAACTGTTGTTGTAACAGACAAGAATTGGTATTCATATCTATGCTAACGAATTTACCTTCCTAAAGCGCAAGGGAAACTATGTTATTTATAAAGAAAACTAGTCTGAAAACATGTCTATTTTCAGGCCTACTTTCAATAAGATTGAATTTTAAACATGTGTATAAACATAGATGATCAATTCAAGCACATCACATATATAGTTGTGAGCGTACGAGTCGTTGCTCACGCTTGCGGGCTCGCGTAGCGAGCCCGCAAGAACTGCGTCCCTCGCGAAGCGAGGGACGCAGTTCGCCGCAAATGCGGGTCCTCGCGAAGCGAGGGCCCGCATTTGCGGTTGTCGAGGCTCAACGTCGGCTGTGTTAACACACACATACACACACACGACTTTTTTAACAGAATAAACCCAACCGCCCAGCCAACAAAAACCCAAGTCGTTGCTCACGCTTGCGGGTTTGCGTAGCGAGCCCGCAAGAAACTGCGTCCCTCGCGAAGCGAGGGACGCAGTTCGCCGCAAATGCGGGTCCTCGCGAAGCGAGGGCCCGCATTTGCGGTTGTGGAGGCTCAACGTCGGCTGTGTTAACACACACATACACACACACGACTTTTTTAACAGAATAAACCCAACCGCCCAGCCAACAAAAAACAAACAACGTCCCCGCAAATGCGGATCCTCGCGAAGCGAGGGTCCGCATTTGCGGTGGTGGGAGCATCCCAACATCGGCTGTGTTAACACACACATACACACACACACAACTTCATAACAAAAAAAAACTCAAAGTCGCCTCACACCCGCTTACACCCAGACACACAGACGCAAGACTTAACAAAAAAACAGTAAAAAAGGCCCCTCACACGCTCTTAACACACATACGCACGACTTAGAAACAAATACACTGCGTCGTACACGTAAAAGCTAACTGCGTATATCGCAACAAAATACGGCCGCATCGGAAAAAAATACGGCCGCGAAAGACCCATTCCAACCGCCGCGCATCAAAACATCACAAACACAAGAAATAAACACAACAAACACATAAAAAGCTTACTTACAGCACGGGGGGGCATCCGGCACCTCCAAAAGTTCATTAACACGTCAATTTAAGTGAAAACAAACAGTTTAAACGACCGAAAATCGGCTAAGCGAGAGAAAAAATGGCCGCCGAACAAAACGAAAACGAGGCTCCAGACGTAACTACACTACACTTACTCGCAACAAAATACGGCCGCATCGGAAAAAAATACGGCCGCGAAAGACCCATTCCAACCGCCGCGCATCAAAACATCACAAACACAAGAAATAAACACAACAAACACATAAAAAGCTTACTTACAGCACGGGGGGGCATCCGGCACCTCCAAAAGTTCATTTACACGTCCATTTAAGTGAAAACAAACAGTTTAAACGACCGAAAATCGGCTAAGCGAGAGAAAAAATGGCCGCCGAACAAAACGAAAACGAGGCTCCAGACGTAACTACACTACACTTATTCGCAACAAAATACGGCCGCATCGGAAAAAAATACGGCCGCGAAAGACCCATTCCAACCGCCGCGCATCAAAACATCACAAACACAAGAAATAAACACAACAAACACATAAAAAGCTTACTTACAGCACGGGGGGGCATCCGGCACCTCCAAAAGTTCATTTACACGTCCATTTAAGTGAAAACAAACAGTTTAAACGACCGAAAATCGGCTAAGCGAGAGAAAAAATGGCCGCCGAACAAAACGAAAACGAGGCTCCAGACGTAACTACACTACACTTACTCGCAATAATGAAACACATACTATGCGGAACGGATCACACTCATATTAAACACCATTTTAAACACTACTACGCACAAAATGGCGGATGGAACGCAAATTGTAAGCTGGAACGCAAATAGCGCATGCGTATTACGTTCTAACGGTCTAACTTTCCACTTTTACTACAAGTTTATAAATACTGTCTATTTGACAGAGAAAAATACATTTCTCCTCAGGTGATGAACAGAGTGACTTCAGACATAACTGCTGCTCAAACTTGAGAAGATAATTCTTTCCTAATTTACTACTTTACATTGTGCAAATTACAACTGAGAGGTAAGCTATAATATATTACTTATTTTCAAGACAGGACATCAAAAAAAAAAATTAAAGAAGACAAAGAGGTTTATGTATACTGACAAGTGACACGCACATATATGCGTATAATGTATACTGACATGTGACACGCACATTTATGCGTATAATGTATACTGACAAGTGACACGCACATTTATGCGTATAATGTATACTGACAAGTGACACGCACATATATGCGTATAATGTATACTGACATGTGACACGCACATTTATGCGTATAATGTATACTGACAAGTGACACGCACATTTAGGCGTATAATGTATACTGACAAGTGACACGCACATTTATGTGTATAATGTATAGTGACAAGTGACACGCACATTTATGCGTATAATGTATAGTGACATGTCAAACGCACATTTAGGCGTATAATGTATACTGACAAGTGACACGCACATTTATGTGTATAATGTATACTGACAAGTGACACGCACATTTATGCGTATAATGTATACTAACATGTGACACGCACATTTATGTGTATAATGTATAGTGACATGTCACACGCACATTTAGGCGTATAATGTATACTGACAAGTGACACGCACATTTATGTGTATAATGTATACTGACAAGTGACACGCACATTTATGCGTATAATGTATACTGACAAGTGACACGCACATTTATGCGTATAATGTATACTGACAAGTGACACGCACATTTATGCGTATAATGTATAGTGACATGTCACATGCACATTTATGTGTATTGCCCCTGCAACAAACTAATTAAACAACTACATTTAAATTACATTACAAAAAAATAAGTTGGGACTATTAAAATACTATTAAAATATGAGTCATGTATACTGATATGTGACACGCACATATATGTGTATCATCTATAGTCACATGTCACACACACATTTATGTATGTTGGCCAAAAATAAAAATAAGGTTAATTTAACAATTAAAATATGATTCATGTATACTGATATGTCACACGCACACAAAAAAATTACTTTCAACTATGGAAATGTGCTTCATGTATGTGACATATGTGTGTAGCACCCACCAAAAAATAATGTTAATTCAAATTAATTACAGAAGTATAATTCAATGAAATTAATTTACTGCAATTCAATAGATCACCTAAAACTCAATCTTTCTACTTTTTTAAATATTCAAACAGACTCTGCATCAACAGCGTCTCTCAACAATTTGCACTGTGCACTGTGAAGCACAATCCCTTTTAAAGAACACCAACAAAGAACAAGAGGTAAGATACAAAAATACTTTAAATGCTGAAAAGGCCATGGTTTGTTAAATACAAATAAAAAATTCTATAATTCACTATTTCACTTTATTTTTCAAACAGACACTACAAGAAGACCGGCGGATTAAGATTGGCAGGAGGGGACCCTCTGTCATTCCACACTTCAATCAAGGTAAAGTATTTAAGTATAAAAAAGAACCGAACCATGAGCCTTATTCAATTGTGAGTTGGCTAATTGAATAGGGCTTTATATAAGCACATAATAGGTCTTCACTAACTAAAAACTTCTGTCAAAAAATATTTTATGTGCTTATATAGAGCCCTATTCAATTGGTCAAAACGCAATTGATTCAGGACCTAAATATGTTTAATGGCCGAGGGCCTCATTCAAATGTGATTGTTTAACAATGTATAACCATTAGAAAAAACACTACATAAGTATAACAAAAGTGGTGCCCATCAAACAGGATTTACATTTACATTCTTATTTTAATGTTTAACAATCTATAAGCCTTAGAAAGAAGCCTAAATAAGCATACCAACATTGGTGCCCACCAAACAGGATGGTATGAAAACTCACACAAACACATAACAAACTACATTTACATTCTTATTTTATGTTTAACAACCTATTAGCATTACAAAACTACATTAATAAGCATACCAACAGTGGTGCGCATCAAACAGGATTGTATGAAAACTCACACAAACACATAGCAAACTACATTTAGATTCTTATTTAATGTTTAACAACCTATAAGCCTTAGAAAGAAGCCTAAATAAGCATACCAACATTGGTGCCCAACAAACAGGATTGTATGAAAACTCACACAAACACATAGCAAACTACATTTAGATTCTTATTTAATGTTTAACAACCTATAAGCCTTAGAAAGAAGCCTAAATAAGCATACCAACATTGGTGCCCACCAAACAGGATTGTATGAAAACTCACACAAACACATAGCAAACTACATTTAGATGTTTATTTAATGTTTAACAACCTATAAGCCTTAGAAAGAAGCATAAATAAGCATACCAACATTGGTGCCCACCAAACAGGATTGTATGAAAACTCACACAAACACATAGCAAACTACATTTAGATTCTTATTTTATGTTTAACAACCTATTAGCATTACAAAACTACATTAATAAGCATACCAACAGTGGTGCGCATCAAACAGGATTGTATGAAAACTCAGACAAACACATAGCAAACTACATTTACATTCTTATTTAATGTTTAACAACCTATAAGCCTTAGAAAGAAGCCTAAATAAGCATACCAACATTGGTGCGCACCAAACAGGATTGTATGAAAACTCACACAAACACATAGCAAACTACATTTTGATTCTTATTTTATGTTTAACAACCTATTAGCATTACAAAACAACATTAATAAGCATACCATCAGCGGTGCGCATCAAACAGGATTGTATGAAAACTCACACAAACACATAGCAAACTACTTTTACATTCTTATTTTATGTTTAACAACCTATAAGCCTTAGAAAGAAGCCTAAATAAGCATACCAACAGTGGTGCGCACCAAACAGGATTGTATGAAAACTCACATAAACACATAGCAAACTACATTTAGATTCTTATTTAATGTTTAACAACCTATAAGCCTTACAAAGAAGCCTAAATAAGCATACCAACAGTGGTGCGCACCAAACAGGATTGTATGAAAACTCACACAAACACATAGCAAACTACTTTTACATTCTTATTTTATGTTTAACAACCTATAAGCCTTAGAAAGAAGCCTAAATAAGCATACCAACAGTGGTGCGCACCAAACAGGATTGTATGAAAACTCACACAAACACATACCAAAGTACATTTAGATACTTATTTTATGTTTAACAATCTATAAGCCTTAGAAAAAGGCCTAAATAAGCATACCAAAAGTGGTGGACACCAAACGGGATTGTAGAAAAACAAAGAAATAATGTCATTTTTTACTTCATACAAATACATTAAAATAATATTACATTTTCATTTTTATTTTATATCAGATACTGCGTCAAGAACATCGGACCAGGAGTTTCAACTGAGGACCACACCAGCGGACGAGGACTTTCAACAGAGGACCAGACCATTGGACGAGGACTTTCAACAGAGGACTACACCATCGGACGAGGACTTTCAACAGAGGACCAGACGATTGGACGAGGACTTTCAACACAGGACCAGACCATCAGACGAAGGCTTTCAACACAGGACGAACAAAGATTCTGCTTCAAATCAAACTTCAACCAAGGTACAGTATAACAAGTAAAAAAAGAGAAAAATTAATTAATATTCTTCTTTAATGTTTAACCACCTATAAGCCTTAGAAAATAGCCTACAGAAGCATACCAAAATTGTGGCGCACCAAAAAGGATTGTAGAAAAACACAGAAATAATGCCATTTTTTCATTCATACAAAGACATTCAAATAACATAACATTTTCATTTTTATTTTATAACAGATACTGCGTCAAGAACATCGGAACAGGAGTTGGAACTGAGGACCACACCAGAGGACGAGGACTTTCAACAGAGGACTACACCATCGGACGAGGACTTTCAACACAGGACCAGACCATCGGACGAAGGCTTTCAACACAGGACCAACAAAGAATTTTGCTTGAAATCAAACTTCAACCAAGGTACAGTATAAAAAGTAATATCTATCATCTATCTCTTATTTGTCTTTTAGGGCCAATAATCTTTAACAATAAATACAAACTTCAATGTAAACTTAAAAAATAAATTGGCATAGTCCAAAAAAGTCTAAAAACACAGAATCTATATAATTTGTCATTGTAACATTCCAGTCCTAAACCCTAATTTAATTGCCATTTGACAAATTGAATAGTGCTGTAAATAAGGACATAACATCTTTTTTAAAATACCTTTTTAGTTACTGAAACACTTGCTTTTGGATACATGTTTAATAAATAAAAATGTCTTTAAATAATTATCTCATGCCCTTATTTAGACTTTTATTCAATTGAACGCATTGAAATTGATTAACTATAAAATGTTAACACACTATTGATAACTATATGTCATGAAAAACAACTTAACATCTCAAAATAAACTAATGGTACATTATTTTATTTTTACAGATTAACATGGCTGATAATGAGAGTAAACAAGAAAAGAAAAGACGCCAAGCTAGAGAACGACGACAGAGAGCAGACAGCCAGCAGACACCGGAGAAGAAGGAAATTCGACGAGAAAAAGAACGCAAAAGAATTGCAAGCAAAAGACTGTCACTTGCAGAAATTAAAGATATGTCAAAAAAAACTACAAAGAAAATAAAGCATTTACAACCTGTTGCTCAAACATCAGATGACATTTTGCCAGAAAAAAGACAAGAGATACCAAAAAAAGCAACAAAGAAAACAAAGCATTTAGAACCGTTTCATGAAACATTAGATGACATTTTACCTCAAACAATACAACATATACCAAGAAAAGCAACAAAAAAAACAAAACATTTAGAACCTGTTGTTGAAACATTATATGACATTTCACCTGATGAATATGAAAGGCAAAATCCTATATGCTTTGCAAATTGTCCTCTACTCAAGTCTTTAGCAGTAGAGGTTCATAGTTGTGGGGACATGACTACTCAATGTCAGTTTTGTGAGGCTTATTATTTTAAACAGGAGAGACCCAGAGATGGACAATTTATTAGTTGTTGTCAAAAAGGCAAGTTCAAACTTCCAGAAAGGAAAGAATTTCCAATTTATTTACAAAATATTATGACTGAACCTACTTTTCCAAACTACAAAAATTTTAAGACAAACATAAGATTCTACAATAGTGCCATATCCTTTGCATCCATGGGGGCAACATTAGCTGCTAATGTACCAGGACATGGTCCTTACTGTTTTAAAGTCCAAGGACAAATTTATCATCGCACTTCCCATTTACATCCAGAGGAAGGAAATAAAAGAAAATTCGCTCAACTATATGTCCTAGATACAATGGAAGCTGTTGACCAACGTATGCAGATGGAAGAAAATAAAAAATGCTTACCCACTGTTTTCATAGAGCTAAATAACATTATGGACAACAATCCCTACAGTAAAGCTTATAAAAAATTGGCAGAAGTAGAAAATGAACAACTACTTCATTCACAAACACATCAATTACCAATGCCGAAGGTTAATATGGTGCTTAAAAGAGACAGACATACTGATAAACGTTGTTATAACTTGCCAACAACAAATGAGGTTGCAATGGTGTTTCACAATGATGAAGGAGAACCACCATTTCAAAGAGACATACGAATATATCCTAGAAATGAGGACCAACCGTTTATTAATATGAGTATCTTAAGTCCAAATTTAGATCCAATGACATATCCCATCTTTTTCCCACACGGAGAAGCAGGTTGGCAACCAAAATTAACTCTTCCCAGTTACCCAAATGCTAAAGCCAGAATCCGAAATAATGTTTCTATGCTTGAATTTAAAGTAGCTCAAATTGCCATTCGCAATGTATTTAATCCAATTTTATGTGGTGGGAAACTAACACAACAATGGATTATTGATTCATATTTGCAAGTTGAGGCAAATAATTTAAACTTTATCAAATATCAACAAGATAAACTCCGTGTAGAACAATATTCTGGACTCATGGACTATGTTGCTGACGTGGCTACAAGCAGAGACATGACAGCTGGCAAAGCCATCATTTTACCATCTTCCTTTCAAGGATCTCCTCGGAATATGAGAGAAAGATACAATGATGCTATGGCTATTGTGACAAAATTTGGCAAACCCGATTTATTTGTGACATTTACATGTAATCCACAATGGCCAGAAATTACACTAAATCTACTTCTTGGACAAACTGCTTCAGATCGACCAGATTTAGTAGCCAGAGTTTTTAAGATTAAATTAAATGAATTAATACGTGACTTCACTATAAATCAGTTATTTGGCAAATGTCTTGCTTATGTATATACCATTGAATTTCAAAAAAGAGGCCTTCCACATGCACATCTTCTAATAATACTTCAAGAAAAAGATAAATTAGATACTTCAGACAAAGTGGATGCAGTCATTGTTGCTGAACTACCAGATCCAGAACTATATGGTAGACTATATGAGATTGTTACTCATCGCATGATTCATGGACCCTGTGGTGACCTTAATCCACAATCACCATGTATGGAAAATAATAAATGTTCCAAAGAATTTCCCAAAGATTATAGAGACAAAACCTATGCCAATTGTGATGGATATCCACTTTATAAAAGAAGAGAAGGAGATAGTGCCATTATTCGTGGGAAAAAAGTGGACAATAGATATGTAGTACCCTACAATCCACATTTACTCATGAAGTACAACGCCCACATCAACGTAGAAGCCTGCACTTCCATCAAATCAATTAAATATGTCTATAAATATATTTACAAAGGTTACGATGCAGCTACTGTAGTCGTCAAAAGTGCAGACAACCCTGAAAGTAGTGAGTTAGTACATGATGAACTTGCATCTCATGTAGATGCTCGCTATGTCAGTGCGCCAGAAGCTATGTGGCGGCTTTTAAAATTTGAAATGCATGATAGATCACATGCAGTATATAGGTTAGCAGTACATTTGCCACAACGACATTTAGTCTATTTCCATGCTGGAAATGAAATGAATGCATTGGCCCAAAGTGAAGATCGTCACACTACACTAACTGCATGGTTTGCATTAAATTCCACTGATGCTGAAGCAACACAATACTTATATATTGAAATTCCATATCACTATGTTTTTGTGAATGGATTATGGAGACCAAGAAAAACCAGAGGCAATAAAATTATTCCAAGAATTTACACAGTCAGTCCAAGAGATGTTGAACGTTTTTGCTTACGGATATTACTTTTAAATGTTCCTGGAGCACAAAGTTTTGAACACTTAAGAACTGTTAATGACATTGTATATGAATCCTTCCATTTAGCTGCAAGACATAGAAACTTACTCGCTGATGATACAGAGTGGGAAAGATGCTTAGAAGAAGCAGCACATTGTCAAATGTCACGACAGATGAGAGAACAATTTGCTTTTATTTGTATCTTCTCAAATGCTCCAAATGCATTAGCTTTGTGGGAGACTTTTAAAAGTAATATGGCTGAAGACTTTATGCGACGATACAATGAACCCATTGCACACTTAAAAGCGTTAATGGAAATCCAAGAAGTCTTTTTAACTCATGGATTAAGTTGTGCAAGTTTTAATTTGCCTGATCCAGGTCTTATAGATGACATTAACTTTGAAGACTATGACATTCAACTACAAGCAGAAAGAACAGAAGAAAGACTTGCAACTTTAAATACACTACAATTGCAAGCATTTCATGCCATTAAAAATGCTATAGATGATGACATGGTGACAGAGCGTTATTTCTATCTTGATGGACCTGGCGGATCAGGAAAAACATATTTGTACAATTTATTAATGAGTTCAGTACGAGCACAAGGAAAAATAGCAATGGCGTTTGCCACTACTGGAATTGCTGCACTTTTATTAGAAGGTGGAAGAACTGTTCATAGTGGATTTAAACTGCCAGTGCCTATTTTAGAAAATTCTGTGTCAGATATTCGCATGACATCCTTACAAGCATAGAAATTGAAGAAATGTAAATTAATTATAATAGATGAGGCCACAATGATGTCATGCTATGCCCTCCAATGTATTGACCGTTTGCTTCGTGAAGTCATGGATAATATTTTTCCATTTGGTGGAAAGGTAATGTTGTTGGGTGGCGATTTTAGACAAACATTACCTGTTGTTGTACATGGAAATCGAACTGACATTATCGAAACATGTATAAAGTCAAGTACAGTATGGAAACATTTTACCCATCTTCAACTGCAACAAAATATGAGATCAGAAGGCCAAACTGATTTCAATGATTGGCTTATTAAAATTGGAGAAGGCAGAACAGAAAAAATACTAAATTTACCTGACGACACTGTAGAGATCCCACCTCATATGATTTGTCAACAAGATATTATATCGGCTATATTTGAAGGGAGCATAAATAACGAAGAATATTCCGAGCTTGCCAACCAAGTCATACTGACGTGTAAAAATAAAGATGCATTAATCCTCAATAATAAAATCTTAAAAAAAATTTATGCACCACAAAGAAATTATCACAGTGCTGATTCTGTACTTGCTGATGACAATGAAAGTCAGGCTAACTTTTCCACTGAATTCATAAACTCTTTAACTCCTTCTGGAATGCCACCACATATTTTGCAGCTAAAGAAAGGTGCAATTATCATGTTACTGCGAAATATGAATCCCAAAAAAGGCCTATGCAATGGCACAAGATTAATTGTTCAACAATTAAAGGACCATTTTATAGATGCTGAAATTTTAACTGGGACCCATAGAGGAGAGAGAGTTTTCATACCAAGAATAGATTTAGCACCAAGTGAAAGTAGTCTCCCTTTTATACTTCAAAGAAGACAATTTCCCATTATTATGGCATTTGCCATGACCATTAATAAATCACAAGGTCAAACTTTCAAATCTGTGGGTATTTTCTTGGAAGAACCAGTTTTTGCACATGGTCAATTGTACGTTGCGTTGTCAAGGTGCAAAAATCCACAGGCAATTAAAGTTTACATTGAAAACAATGAAAGTCAAGGTGATTTATTAGAAGATGGACGTATTTTTACTAAAAACATTGTCTACTATGAAGTACTATAACTTTGAAGGATACTAATTAAAGGTGCCAAGATTTTTTAAAAGCATTGCAAAATACATAACAATTGGTTGTTTAATTCAGTCATAATTAATGGAAGTCATGTTTATGAATGATTCGCCTCACAAAATACTTGCCTTGCATTGTTAGTAAAAATTATGTTAAAATGTTAAGTCACTATGTTAATGTTTCTAATGTTACAAGTTTAAAAAATATATTTTGAAGTTATTTCATTCAACATATTACAAAGTGGATGTTAAGAGGTCAAGCACCTTTTAAGTCACAATGTAAATATTGTCTGTTATCTTAAGATTACTACCTACATTAATGTTTATCGCCAATTTATGTGCTCAGTAATAAATTAGTTTAATTACGTACGTTTTAAGAAGAGTTTGACTGTATGCCTTCCTCTACATTCAATGTATATTCAAGTTAACAATTATTGTGATAGAAATTGAATTTTAATACTGATTAATTTAAATGTCAATTGTTTTTACATTCAAATGTTAATACTTTTAATAAAAAATTACTTTACAAAATGTATTCACTATGTTCCTGTTTATAATGTTCAAAATTATACCAATGTTTTGTCAACTTCTAAACTTACATAAAAAATAAAGTTCAAGTTTAAAAATATATACTTTGATGGTTATTGCTTACATATATTTTAAACTTCATGTTAAAATTTGCAACGTTTAAAAAAGGCTTTTTACTTTTGGCTTTCCTATTCATTCAATGTATATTCAAGTTAACAATTCTTCAGATACTAATTACATTTTAAAAAACCATTACATCAACATTTTACAAAAATACACGTTCATATTAAAATACTTACAAGTGTCAAAAATATATGTTAATAACTAAACAACTTGACAAACATATACATAACATTGCCGTCATTTTTTGACGGGCAAGTCGCTAGTATTTAATAATTGTCACTCCAGTGGGTCTTTCTCTGTTTCATAATTTATTGTTATAATTTGTTATTTTGTTTTTAGAGGTTTAATAAAGTTATTAATTTTATTTGACATATTTGAGAGGTTGTGCACATACTATCAGAGTCGTTCTGTCTAACGTCTTTGAAGTGTTCATTATATTTTACCTAGGTGAGCTTCTAAAATATACTTTTCTGATACTAATTTTGAGACAACTACACCCTTTTGTTTTGTACAGAAATATATATATTCTATAAATAGTAAGGTCTCAAGTAGAATAATTGAACTATAAACTAAACTAATAATTAATTGAAAAAAATTGAAGAGAAGCAAATATATATTTGAGTATTGTCTTGTTAAGCATTAGATAACAGGTAAGCATATCTAGTATCAAAACCAAGAAAGAACATTTCTAAAAACTTGGATCCAAAATATAAGGGCATACCAACAGGTTAGTCCACTAGGAGTAAAAAATGTAACATCATTCTACTAAAAGCAGTTAATAATCTTTACTTCAGAAAATATTATAATGTGGAGCTATTAATTTGATCACAAACCTTCATTAAAATTTCTGCTAACAATTTAAATGGCTTTTACTGGGACTTGAGGACTTTGGGATTTCTGTAGAGATCCATCATTTAGTCCTAATGAGTCCATATGAGTCCTTAAACAATTAAATCATGACAAGAGGTATGAAGGGTAGGTAGAGTATAGCTAGGGGGTGACTCACCAGCCAGTAAAAGCTGGCATGGTCTAGATTAGGATTCTTTTTTTTTAATTTTGCTTATCCAACCACTCCAATTCTCCATGGAGAGAAGCCCATATTGTTATGAAGGAAGCCCTGAGGGAGTGCATTTATTGTTTTTAAGATATGCATTAAAGAATCTACCATCTTACTGAATCAATATTTTTGAGAATTATAAACCATTCCCCATAGAAATGGGGGCGAGTATACTTATAGAAAAGAAAATGTTTAAATAAATATAAATGTCATTGTTACTTGTATACTTAACACCTATCATATAAGAATCTTCACAACATAAACTTTGATGATTGAGGAAGCTCCCAGAATATGTCATTATATCTCTTCGTTTTGTGGAGTTTTCTTATCACATTTCTATAATAAACCCAGAAATATACTGTAGCACATCATTATTTTCTTTCATGAGAGGTGAGGAAATTGATGAAGAAAAGAGCTGCTGCCATCAAAAGTATGTCCCATTATTCCTATAGGTCCACTATTCTGAACAACATTTAAATATTTAAATGACAATTAACTATGAACTATCCATACTTACTCCTACGTAACTCCTCAAACGCAAGAACCAACTGAACAAAAATACTGTATTTTTCGCCGTATAAGACACACTTTTTCTTCCCCAAAACTGGGGGGGGGGGGGGGGGGGGGGGGAGTTGGTGCGTCTTATACTCCGAATTAATGCATGAAAAATGTGTAAACTGCCTCTTTCAGCTGATCCTCTCCCCCTCCTGATTCTCCCCTTCAACCCCTCTGATCCTTCCCTTGGCCCCCTTTAGATCCCCACTCCTGATCCCCCCCCCCCCCATTGGCGCTTCCTACGGCACCAGCAGCATGCCTCTAAACGGCATTGCGTCGGCCAGTGCATCTTAGTGACGTCACACACGCAACGCAAGGGAAGGCTGCAGTACAAGAGGAGCGCTGGTAGGAAGCGCTGCGCGATGGGGTCAGATCAAGATGGGCCAAGGGATGATCATGGATGGACAGAGGGGAGAAGAAAGGGGAGGATCAGGAGGGTCAGGGAGGGTCAATAGCTCCTGGAGGCTCCCAAATGCTCCAACATGTGTATGTGTATGTATGTGTATGTATATATATATATATACATATATATATATATATATAACTCTATTTGCAGTACATTCCATTCTATTTAAATGACAATGAATTAGGTGTACTTTAAAAGCAAATCTTTGTATCTTACTATATTTACAATACAATGTGCAGAGTAGATTGTATATTTCACCCAACCTCACCCACATTCTACAGTTAATGACAATTTGATGTATTATTCATACCCAAGCCTTTTAAAAGAAACATGCATGCAGTATATGTATATAATATTTTCATTAATAAATTAAGACATATTATGTTGAAAACGTTTGAGAACATAAGTCCTAAACCTCAAAACAGACATGGCAACAAAGTCAGCTTTAAAACCCTTATTTCTACTTTGAATTCTAGCATACTATGTAATGCAAGTGTACACAAACTATATGTAGCATATACAGTATATATATATATATATATATATATATATGAACATTTATCTTCTATATGCATGTCTTTAATAGTATATTATACTTATAGAAATATATTGTCATAGACAAAACTTACGGAATGCAGTGTAGAGTTCTGGAAGTGTCAAGAAGCCATCATTATTGTAGTCATCAAACCGTAGCAAATCTCCCACTTTACAATCCAAGAAATCATCATCCATATCTTCTTCCTTTGTAAACTGTTGAATATATGGTATACATTTTAAATAAAAAGTAACACTGGAAAATACATAGACTCGTCGGCTTCAGGCCCTGTATTGTAACTTCCTGTGTTCATGTATGAGGTAGGCTCATGTGCTATTCTAGCTCACATTAAATCTATGCCAGGTCACGGATGTGACCAAATGATTGGCTGGCAGCATCCATAGAAAGGGAGTTACTGGACAGGGCATGAAGCAATTTGTTTGCCCGTCTGTTTTCTAAGTAAGCTTTTATAGATTCTCCTTTTAAATAAATATTACATGAAAAAAGACATTTTAAATATTAATTAATCAATTAATGTATTTGTTTAGAAAAACACCACCCAAACAACCATTTTAATGCCTGCAAGGTTAATTTAAATATACTGACTAATGTTGTTGGCATAGTTGAGAGTCTATACCAAAATCCTAATATATTAATATAATACAGTATATATAATTTGTATATATAATTACATACTATTTAAATTATTAACCACAAGGATTTATTTATTCTCATTTTTAACTTAAAGGTGTCTTTGCTCAACCAGTAAAGATATATAATTTTTTGTTTGCAAAAAAAAGCTTTTATTTACTAAGATTAACCTGCATTTGCCCCGTGGTTATAGAATAGAAGTTAATATTAACCTAAATAAGTATAAAGTTAAAGGGACATGGGGAGTTTCTGGATTTCACTAGGAATATAATATACTTATGTATCTGTTTTCTTTTGTGTTTTACTTTTGTGTGCTTTTTTATTAAGAAGTACTTAAAAGCTCTGCATAAAATCTTAAAATAGTTCCTAACTGTATTCTCCCCTCTGCATCTCATGAAGACAGAGTACAGGGGCTGCTCTGTCTCATAGTAACCAAACAGTGGCCCACATTCTGCAACGTCATGCTACTTAAGAGAGGTCACTGACAGGCTAATTTGAAACACTGAACTTCCCAGTCTGTCTATGCGTAAGCTGCATGAGCTTCAGAGGGCAGACTCAAAAAAGGTACAAATTGTAGGATTTTTAGACAGAAAAAATAGAGCTTATAAGCACTTATTAATTAAATAAAGTACATAAAAGAGATAAAGAGGTAAATTGTAAGTGTAAACACATGGGTGTAGGAACTGGGGGGGTAGGGGGGCGAGGGGGACAAATCCCCCCAATACTTTTCAGTGTGTGTGTTTATGTGTAGAGAAGCAGTTGTGTGGTATTTGTATACTATGGGCCTCATTCTATTATCGGCCGCAGCCGCTGCGGGGCCGCAAGGACCGGCCGCAAGCTATTCTGCTATTCTATTCCCTTACGGCCGGGGACTCCGGCAGGCTTGCGGCCGGTGCCTTGCTATCTCTTGCGGCCGATCGCGCCGGAGGAAAGCCTTTGATCTAAAACGGCCGCAAGAGATTTGCAATTCAATTGCTCCGGGAAACCTCTCTGCAAGGCTAAAAGCGAGCCGCAGTTACTTGCAGGAAAAAGGTCTCGCTAGCACCAATTAAGCACATAAAATAGCTCAAATAAAGCCATCCTGCACTTTGAGAAGACTATAAAGGGATTTTAGGTGTTAGAAAAAATAGCACATAATTATCCTGTACTCAAATCCGTAAAATATTTTATTTTTAATATCCGTAAAATATACATGTAAAAAGTCCAGAGTGCTTGGAGCACCTCAGACACACCCCCGCCGCAGCCGGCAAATAAACAGTTAATTTGAACTCGGGTTTGGGCAGATGTGCAAGCTTGAGAGTGGGTTCCTTTTATTCCTCATGTCCCCCAATATGATCCCTAGCATTTACAGAGCTGTACAGTGCAGGCTTGAATTTATTTTTGAGTTTTTATATTTCACAGTTTACGGCCGGTTCCAAGATATGCGGCCGGCCGTAAGGGGAGATCCTTGCGGGCCGTATAATAGAATCGCGAGTTAACTGAACCCTCGCAAGGAATCGCAGCCTTACGGCCGATTTACGGCCGATAATAGAATGAGGCCCTATATGCCGTAACCCCCCAGATTTTCTTTGGCTCCCACACCCATGTGTATACAGCAAGGGAGGTGGCGAGTGTTGTGAACAGATAGTGATGATCAGGGACACATTGGTAAATATAACTTAGTTTTTGCCATTTTACCAATTAGTGAAACAGCAAGGTTTACCTTTTATATGCTACTCACACTAAATTAGGTTTTACCATTCAAATACTGCTCACACTACATTTGGTTTCACCTTTCATGTCACTAATACTTCTTTATCCCATTTTTGATATTCTATATTTCCAAGTGATATTTTAAAACTTCGATTAACGAAAGTTACTGAACATGTATCTTCTAATTTGGAATGCAAAAATACATTATTTTTAGCCTATTTAAAATAACATTTATTTCCACATTTTCTAAGGCTTAAAGCAAAGGAGGCGTTAATGAGCAGAAGTAGTGTTAATATACAAGAGACATTTTAATTTACAAATATTACACATAGTATCATACTCACCCCAGGATATGTGGAAATGAAGAAGAATCTGATATAATAAACTTATTTTTTTCTTTTATTAGAATTGCTAAATAACTTGTTGTACAGTGTAAATATTGCTGCAATATTCTTCAGTAATTAAAGGAAAGATGACACAATATAAAGTTTATTTTAATTTCAATCATCCAAGCTGTGCATTTTTTAGATTTCTAAATGTTATAGCACATATTAATAAATACAAATTTTAATGACATGCTTTGTAGTTTTTTCGTCAATACACCAAAATAAAATAAAATCAGCTAAATGTATCTGTCTCCCTGCTTTGGAACAATGCCTGCAATCTTTAAACATGTGTCATCCTGGGGTATTTTTTTCACAGTGTGACTACTTTTATATTTCTAATTCTCAGATCTGCAGATAAGTGGAATTGTGTATGTTTGGATGCAGTCAATGACTAATATATTAATTTGTTCTGTCAAGGTTTTTTTTTATATTCTCAGGATAACATTTTGCATATCCAAGACTTTCTTTAATTCATTTGCTACCAAATCTAGAATGTTAACCCATTCTGTAAAGTTGTGCTTTGCACATAAAGTTTATTTTGCTCTCCTACTTCGCTGTCCTCAATCCTGCTAAACAGCACAACTTCTCATTGTTAATACCAAATATACAGCCTTATTAAATTGCGATTCAGTAAATTTAAAAGGGCTCTATATAAGCACATGGCATATTTTATTTACAGAAGTTTTTAGTTAGTGAAGACCTTGCTTTTGGATAGAAGTTCACTAACTAAAAACTTCTGTAAAAAAAAATATTCTGTGTGCTTAAATAGAGCCCTTTTAAATTTACTGAATCACAATTTAATAAGGCTGATGGTCTCCAATTCCAAGCGTTTGTTCGCTACATTCAACTCTCCTCTGCCCACCACCACTCCCTGCCCGTTCCTGTCACACAACTGAAGACTTTACCAGCCACTTTAATAATAAGACTGAAAACATCCAAAACAAACTTGTCCCTTAATGTGGCTCAAGCACTCCCTCCATTATGCCAGTGGTTCTCAACCCTCTCCTCAGGACCCCACACACATGCCATGAAGTAAATTTAAAAGTGACTGAACACAGGTGAGGCAATAAGAGGCTCAGTGGCCTGCTGAATACTAATTGCCTATGTTCACTCACCTATGTTCACCTATGTTAAATTGAAATCCTGGCATGTCTGTGGGGTCCTGAGGAGAAGGTTGAACACCACTGCTTATGCATTCCTTTTACCTTGTAACAGAGGATGAAGTCTCTAGTCTACTATCATCCTCTTGCCTTACAACTTGTTTACATGATCCTGTTCCATCTTAGCTAATCCCTCCCCTCTCGACTACACTTATTCCAGCTCTCACACATTTATTCAACCTTTCCTTAAACACGGGCAGATTTTCATCATCTTTACAACATGCAATAATTGCACCCATTTGTAAGAAACCCTCTTCTGACTCAGCTTCTCCATCTAACCATTATCCTATCTCTCTACTTCCCCTTGCTTCAAAACTGCTTGAGTCACTCATCTACAATCGCCTTACCCAATTTATTTCCTCCAACGACCTTCTTCACCCCTTCCAATCTAGCTTCCATCCCAAAACTCCACAGAAATAGTTCTCACAAAAGTCAATAATTACTTGAGCAACACAAAGTCGAAGGGTCATTTCTCTATTCTAATTCTCCTTGATCTCTCTGCTGCCTTTGTTACAATTGACCACCCCTTCAAATCCAAATTCTCTGCTCTCTTGGCATCCATGATACAGCTCTCTAATTGTTCACACCCTACCTAGAAGATCAAACATTTAGTGTATCATTCTGACACCTCTTCTTCCCCTCACCCTGTTGGCATACCCCAAGGTTCACTCCAAGGCCTTCTCCTCTTCTCTATTTATACGTCCTCCCTTGGTACTCTAATAAAATATTTTGAATTTCAATATCATATATTTGCAGATGACACTCAAATCTACCTCTCAGCTCAAGATCTAACTCCCTCTTTTCTAGCATAAGTTGCCAACTGCCTCTCTAGCATATCCTCCTGGATGTCCCCCCATCAATTCAAACTCAACATGTCAAAGACGGGGCTCCTAATCTTCTTACCCTCTACTACAGCTTCTATGCCTCAAATATCTTTCACAGTTGACAATGCCATGATCACTCCCACCTCGCAGGCCTGCTGTCTTGGGGTTCTACTGGCATCATCACTTCCACCTTGCAGGCCTGCTGTCTTGGGGTTCTACTGGCATCATCTCTTCCACGTTGCAGGCCTGCTGTCTTGGGGTTCTACTGGCATCATCTCTTCCATGTTGCAGGCCTATTGTCTTGGGGATCTATTAGACCCTGCCCTCCCTTTCATTCCTTATACACAGTCAATAACAAAATGTTATCATTTTCACCTAAGAATATCTGCAAAATATGTCACTATCTAGACACAACTAAAATTCTAATCCATGCTCTTATCTTATTTCACCTCGACTACTGCAACTTGCTTCTTGCTGGTCTCCCCATAACTCGCCTGTCTCTACTCCAATCAATAATGAATGCTCATAATCACTCAAACTCACAAGCTACAGTGCAACACACAAGCACCTCTGCTTGCTTGAGATTATTGCCTTTAACCTTGTAAAGTGCTTTGGAAACAAGCACTAGGTAAGTTTTATTTTAACCTTAAAAATAGGTCCACCATTCTTTTGCAATGTTTTTATATTTTTTTTGCTTTGTACTTCGCCCCTGTATAGCTCTATGGAATATGTTGGTGCATTAAAAATAAACTATAATAATAATATCCCTAAATCTTCTAAACTTCAGTGCTAACCTCTTGCTCTTGTATTTCTCTTTTTATGATAAACGTTCTTCATGATCTTTATTACATTTATATATATATATATATATATATATATATATATATCATAATATTTTCTTATTTCACTCCTCTCTCCTCCAAGTTACAAATATTAAGGCTATGAAGACTTGCCTTACAAGTTTTGCCTTGCATCAATTTAGTCAATCTGCCTAAACAATGCAACTAGATTAGTCTGACATGATCTCCCTGCACAAAATTCACGCTGTGTTGGATTTTATAATTAATGTGATATTACATATTGAACAATACTTTCCTTCAAAATTGATTCCATCAACTTACACTCTACTAATGTCAAAATCTCACTGGCCTTTAGCTAGCCGGGTATTCCATGCTACCAATTTTGTGAAGTGGTTCTACACTAGAAATTCTCTAGTCAGTGAGAACAACATCTGCCAATAATGCCTTATTTATTTTTTTGGGGTATTTTTTCTGCATGTATTGATCAAAGCTCTCTTAATACTATCATGTAGTTATGTGTCATGGTGATGCAGCAAGGCAGTATTGTTGATTAATTAAGGTAAAACGTCAGCTTACGCTAGGATACAGAAATAAAAGGGCATCAAAATGTTATAATATTCCTATAGAAATGATGCCAAAAATGTTCAGTGCATAATACCAATTCTAACTAAACCATAAACAGGATAAACAGGAATACTACCCTTTATTACTTCCTTAAATGTAACAATGACACTGTAAAACCTGCTCTAATCATCTAATAAATTACGGGCTAGCTTAAATATTGTCAGATCATATGTTCAAGCTCCCTGAAATCAGACTTAAAAAGGCAGAGTTTACGAGTTCAGCCTTGAGGTAGAAATTTGCGAGCCGGAGTAATATGATGCATCTAAATATTAATAAAATAAAATAAAAAAACACCAGCAGATAAATGTGTGAGTTTGAGGCATTTGCGAGCAGCTAATAGAATATGGACCAAAGTTTTGTTCTTGAACATTATTATGACAAAATCTGTCCATCTCCACCTCTGCAGTCTCCTTATTCGTGTGCCTTCAATCTTTCCCAGCAGAATTTTCTCTAGGGAATCATGCCGTCTCATGATATGGCCAAAATATTTGAGCTTTAACCTCATGGTCATACCTTCTAGTGAACAGTTTGTCTTGATTTCCTGTGGTGTGGATTGATTGGATCTTCTTGTAGTTCAAGGAACTTTAAGCAGTTTTCTCCAACACCAAATTCAAATGCATTAACTCTATGACTCTCAGCCTTCCTTACTGTCCAGCTCTCTCATCTGTATGTTACCACTGCAAATACCATAGTTTTAACTATGCAGGCCTTTGTTTATAGTGATATATCTTTACTCTTTAATAGCCTATGCATACTTGCCATAGTTTTCCTCCCCAGAAGCAAACATATTTTAATTTCATGGCTGCACCCATTACAAATAGCTAACTCTAAACTTCCATTTTTCTTTGTATTCTTTTCTCGTCAATTAAACAAATACTGTTCGGGAAGGCCGCTGTCTGATGTGGATATTAAGGGGTACAGTCTTTTTTGCAGAATAATGTGTAGTAATTGGAGAAAAGGTGAACAGACAAACAAACTGGTGAGGACAGTGAACTGGAATATCGTCTGGCAAAGTGCTAACAAGAATACTGACTTGACAATTCAGAAGTCTGAGGCTGGGCTAGAACCTGCAGCTAGACAGGGATAAATACTGAGTCACCTAAGGTACAATATCCTAGAACAGAGCCAGAATATACAGGATTGGCTAAGCCATGCCCTATAGTTGAAAAAGTTTGAAGCTATGACACATGGAGCAGCAGGAAGTAAACTCTGCAGACCTAGTGGAGCCCCCATGTCACAAGAACGTGGAAGGATCCGGAAGCCTCCCAGTGTGCACAGGTGTGGTAGCAAATACACACCTTCTATGTCTACCCAGTACATGTGTCACTAGGGTAGGGATTCACATATACATTAATGGATGTCCTTCCAGGCCTGCGGTCCAACAGAACAGGTACCTCATCTGAAATCTATTATATCTAATTTTCATCAACTTGTTTTTTCCTGGTTCAGTTTAATGGCAAATAATGTACCAGAACATATTTAAGATATATTTAAGACAGTTATGAGCAAGCTATTTAACTTGAAGGACTTCTTTGGGTAGGAAAGTAATTAATTTGTAATAGAGCCATATATAATGAGAAGAAATGTTAAGTACAATTTGGTATTATCTGCTGGTTTTAGATAAATATAATGACTGTGTATTGTGGAAGAAGGGTATGCTCTCCCACTCCAGATAACAGGCTGGGTCGCATAGGAAATGCTTGAGGACCACCTATTGCCCACCACTTATATAATGGAATGCAACTTAACATTCCACATTGAGGAATTATATATTTATTTTTGGTAATAGAATATCATTTCTAAAAATGACGATTCTTGTCACTTTAGGGGATAGTACAATGAAAAAATGTAAATATTAATTTGAATGGTATCACATGGAATTCCTCCAGTCCTTGTATTCAGATAATTTTTAATGGGCTGAACTAACACCTGTTGAGAAAACTGTATTTGTAATGAGCTGATTGTCAATTTAAAAAATGATTAGTTCACTACAAAAAAATAAGTAGATTATGTCACCCAGGACGCATATTGATTCTTTGTCCTTGGGGGATATTTCCTAAGCACGTTCTCACTTGAGATGAGGTGACAAGAGCTAAGCTAAGGGGAGAAGAGCTTTTGTTCCCCACAGTAAATAGTGCACAAGGGAGGCACGAGGGATCAAATTGTCAATGTATGCTGGATAATAGAGAAACCAAGAGTTCCAGAGAGTTACTTCTACTTCATAGACTTTTCTAAGGCATTTGACTGTGTGGATCACAACAAATTGTGGCAAGTTCTTAAAGGGGTGGGGATTTCAGACCATCTCATCTGCCTCCGGAGGAATCTGTATGTGGACCAAGAAGCCACGGACAGAACCGAAGATGGAATAACCAAATGGTTTAATATCGGGAAAGGAGTTCGACAAGGTTGTATATTGTTTCCTCGTTTATTCAATTTATATGCTGAATACATCATGCGTAAGGCTGGATGAATACAAATCCAGAATTAATATTTATGGGAGAAATATTAACAACCTTAGATATGTTGATGATGCTACTCTAATGAGTGAAATTGAGGAGGAACTGAAGGGTCTATTGATGAGGGTGAAAGAGTAGAGTGCAAAAGCTCATGGCATACGCCAATATAAGTTCCTGGGAAGTTGGGGAAGAAGTGGAGGCAGTAACAGATTTTATTTTCTAGGGTTTCAAGATCTCTGAAGATGGTGAATGCAGCCATTAAATTAAAATATGTTTGCATCTGGAGAGGAAAGCTATAGCAAGTCTGAACAAGCTATTAAAACTCAAAGATATTAAGTTATCACTAAAGATCTGCACAGTTAGGACTATGGTATTCCCAGTGTTATCATATGGAAGTAAGAGCTGTACCATAAAGAACGCTGAGCTTAATATAATTGACACCTTTGGATTGTGGTGTTGGAGAAGACTGCTTTGAGTCCTTTGAACTGCAAGAAGATCCAATAAATCAATACTACAGGAAACCAAGCCAAAATGTTCACTGGAAGGTATGATCATGAGGCTAAAGCTCAAATATATTGGCCATATTATTGCAAGATCCAATCAATCAATACTACAGGAAACCAAGTCAAAATGTTCACTGGAAGGTATGATCATGAGGCTAAAGCTCAAATATATTGGCCATATTATTGCAAGACAGGATTCACTAGAGAAAACTCTGATGGTGGGAAACATTGAAGGCATACAAAGAAGGTAACAGCAAAGATGGATAGATAAGGTCCTTGAAACAATGAGCATGAGCTTAGTGGAGCTCAAAGGGACAGTGGTTGATTTTTAATTAATTATTTTTATTTTACCATGTTTAAAAAGCATAGTAATACAATAAACTGCTTGCAAGTTACTGGAACCAATACACTGCACACTTACTATGCTGAAGATATCAGATTTATATATTTGAAAGAGAAAAAAGAAAATCCCTACTGAAAATAAATCTGTTCATTCAATGTGTAAATCAGTTGTTTACACCACTCAGTAAAGACTACCAGAATATGATCAGAGCCACTAGGGCTGCAAAGCATTGCTTTTGTAAATGTCTCACTGGAATAAAAAGGTTTATTCAGGTGGAAATGTTTCTCTGTGGAAATAGATAGGTGTATGTTATGAAACCTTATTTGGATTTCAAGCTAAAAACTATCTTGTGCAATATTCATCTTACAAATGTACTCTACCAAGCATTTAACAATAACATGTAAAGGATAAAATTATAGCAGTAGCTTATTTATGTTATAAGATATTATAATATGTTTTTTCCACTTTTTATATGTGACCTTTTTTCCTTCACAAAGGGGATTTATCAAAGAGCTACATTTTGTTATTCCTTCTACTTTTGGAGAAGTGGACTTTTTGAAAGGACTCGCATTTAGGAATCTCTCCCTTAAAAGGAGGGATAGAAGAAACCAGCCACCAATGACATCAAACTACAATATGAAGATTATAAGGCATTTTGGGGGGCAAGTAAGGCAAGCTATTGTATTGTATTGTACAGTAATAAACAGTTGGGGTGAGTAGAGGTGTAGGCCAATACACACAGCTTTGGTAAGTGCTTGCTAAAGAGCTCTGGATTTTTTTCTATTTTCTATTATTTAGCTAATACCTGATTTGTTATATTCGAAGATAGCCCTTTTGTTATTTCCAATGTTAAGGAAAACTTACTTTCATTAATGTTTTATTATTGAGTGTGTAAAAAATTATTGTTCAAGACTATCTGTCCACTGTTAGTCTAGTGCAGGGGTCACCAAACTCGGTCCTGGAGGGCCGCACCAGGCCTGGATTTGAGGATTTGTTTTCTGTGCACAGGTGAGTCAATCAGGATGGCTAAATAAACAATAGTCTCACCTGTTTGCAGCAAGGATATCCACAAATCCAGGCCTGGGTGCGGCCCTCCAGGACCGAGTTTGTTGACCCCTAATCTAGTGAATCTAGCATAAGACTTACATTGGATGACTTACATGAACACACTACCTAAAAACAAACAGCCCCAGTGTGTATATAATTTGGAGGGAGATTATATGGTTATAAAAGATTAGGAAGTTATACCATTGGATTTAATCAAACACTGGAGACCGTTATAAAAATTTTAAAACACTGTCTGAATCTTTCAAACAAAAGGGTTACAAACCCCATATTATTGCCCAAAAAATAACCACTGCCATCAAAATACCCTGTGAACACCTGTTAAAGTACAAAAGAAGCTACTTCACGTATACCTCTAGTGACCACATGCCATCCAATTCTAGAGAAAATACGGAAAATAATCAAAGATTTAAAACCATTACTAATTGAAGATACTGAATTAAAAAATATATTCCCCAAAACTCCCATCCTTGTATTTAAACAACCCCCAAACCTGAAACAAAAACTTGTCAGCAGAAAATTGGCCAATGACCAACTAAATATAAAAAATGGAACTAAACCTTGTAACAAACGTGCCTGTAAATTATGTTATCACATTTGTACTGATGATACAGCCACACATAACAACAAGACCTATAACATCAAAGGATCATATTCATGTACATCGTCTAATGTGGTTTATATAATACAATGTACTTTATGTGACAGAGGCTGTTACATTGGAGAAACCGGCCAAAAAATGCATTTAAGGATGAATTTACACAGGCATTCAATAAGAAAGCATAATGAGGGCAGTAATTGTACCCGAGTGGGACACCATTTTAGCCAGAATGATCACTCCAACCAAAACTTAAAAGTCAAAATACTCAGAGGAAAATTTAAAAACAACCAATAGAGAAAAGCATTTGAAATAAGGATGATCACATTCTTCAACACTAAAAACACAGGATTAAATATGGACTTGGATTTTCTAACACCTTATCAGAATTTCATGTGAATTTTTCTTCTTATACCAGAACAGACTTAGCACTTTTAGTGATATGTTTGTCCAACAGGAAAGATATCACTGTGGGCTACAGTGCTCTGTTTTTTCATGTATATATTGATGTATATGTGTATATATGTTTCCTTTACTATGTTGTGTTTATTCTCCCCTATATGTAATTACCTGATGATGTCAGATGCTGTCTCCACTCTCTCTGCATCTGCTATTTTTATTCAAACTGAGGGTTCCATCTAATGTTCATATTGCTTCAGACTTGATAAAGAGAGGTTCAGCCTTTCAAAAGCTTGTCATTATAAATAAGACGTTTGTCCAATAAAAACGTCATCATAATATACTACAATACTCCTTATTAATCTTATATATATAGATTAATAATTACTAAATTACTAGATTACTGGACCTTCACGGCTGTTTCACTCTTCAAATATATAAATACTAGCGATTTACCCATCACAAAAATGACGGCAATAAAATTTGAAGCCATCGTAATGCTGTTTGCCACACAATGCGAGGCTATGGCACCACTGAGCACCTTCGGCATTCATTGCAAGCCCAATGCTAAGCACCTTTGGTGTTCATCGCGTGGCTCCCAATGAGCGCCTTTGGTGCTCATTGCAAGCCTCTCCCCTGTGTACTAATGCTGTTTGCCACACAATGCGATGCTCTGCTCCCTCTGAGCACCTTCAGGGGCCTCACAATGAGTGTTACTGCATTGAGTTAAGTGTTACTGCCTTGGGTTCAATGTTACTGGCTTGGGTTAAGTGTTACTGACTTGTGTTAAATGTTACTGGCTTTGGGCTCTTTTTTACTGCCTTATGCCTTATTTTCATACTGTTAAGTTTTTTTGCCCGCCATTTTTTTTTCTCGCTTTGGCTATTTTTGAGCATAAAAAAAACAACAAATATGCCTCAGATTAACTTGCAACCTCACTCACAGGCTCCCTGGCTCTCCCCCTGTGCTATGTGTGAGTTTGTAAGTTAATTTGAGGCATATTTGGGGGGTTTTGGTGGTCTTTCCAGTTCCATGGTTCAGCCGTTAAATTCGTAAATTTTGTGATGAGCGCCTGCAGCTAAGTCCCGCAGGCATTGTGATTCCACCCCTGCAAGGAGTGCTTTCAGTGTAGCCTCGTTTTCATTTTTTTGGGTGCCATTTTTTTTCTTGCTCAACCGATTTTCAAGTTCCGAAACTCCTTAATTTCGACTTTAATTCGAGCGCAACCTCACTGGCAGATGTTGTGGCTGTCCCCCCATGCTGTGTGTGATGTTTTTTTTTTTTTTTTTTTTAAGTGTTTTTGTTGTTTTTGGATGTCCGCGTTTCGGCCATTATGTTCGTATTTTTGCGACCTCATAGTCCTGCAGCTCGTATTTTTTTGTCTAAGTTCGTATTTCCTCTTTGCGCGTTATTGTTTTTTTTTCTAAGCACCGCGGCGTGGTTGTTTTTTTTTTAAGTCCCTCTTTTCCGGGTTGTGTTTAACTGCGTGTGAGGAACCGTAGAGCCTCCACCTCTTGCACTCTCGCACTTGCAGCTTTGTCAGATTGCGAGGGCATCTCTTATATAATGTTTATATATGTGTATTTGTGGTCGGCCCCCTCTCCCTGATGTGGCAGATGTGTGGCCAGAAGCTAAGCCCAATTAGGCCTGCTTAGAGGGCCATGGGCTGGTGAATAAATAGAATGTGGGGAGGGGTGGGGGCGTGAACTATGTGTGCAAAGGTAAGAGGAAGGGGAGTACCTATTTAAAGGGAGGAGGAGAGGGACCCTCCCACAATACCAGGTAGCCTTACATGGAAATTTATAAAATTGGCACCGGAGGGTGGCCCAAATGTATTTTTTTTGCACTGGGGCCCTGCAATGACTAGCTCTATCACTGATGTTTAATTCCACTTTCTGTCATTATATTATTACCTCATTATCACAGTGATAATACATATATGTATGTGCCTTATAAATAAATGTTGACATTAATTGAAATAATTAATTGAAATATCAAATATATTTGTTACCCCAAACAAATGTATAAAAATCTGTCTTACAATTCCCATTTTATTTATGAAAGCTAGAATTGGGTCCATATTCATTAAGCCACTTATTGTTTCACCTTCATGTCACACTTGTTAATATTATTGCAAAAGTGTATATCCCTCAAGCCTCTTTTTCTTATTGATATGCATCTTTGAAATGGACATTGGTGAATAGTCTAGATTCTGGCTTTTTCAAATCATGGGTAAACCTGTAGTATTGTTAGAGGTCTGATTCTACCTTGCTGTGTACTGAATTAAGGTGGAAATTGAACTATAGAGCAAAAATTAGGCACAGTAGGAAATTCTGCATTGAGTTGTATTTGTGAATTATTTTTGTTTCATTGGTGCAAACAGAGAAACTTGAAAATAATGAACTGAAATGTCTATCAGTGTACTGCAACAACATTTTCGGGAATACATTTATTTCCACAGTTAATACATAATTACTATATATTACATTATTTGTATGTTTATTGATTTGCAAAACCTTTCTGTGTTGCTTAAAGTAACATATTGTTTTATACTATATATAGGATACACAGCCGTAGAAAGACAATACCATTATTATCAACGTATGAAGCAGAATTCCAATAAGTAAGTTATCGTTATTATGTCAAGGTTTGATAAATGAGTTAATACTAGCACTCTAATATTTACGCAATATAACATATTTTACTACCTTTTCCTAGAGTTACTATAATTTTTGGCAGTGTTTCCTAAATTGTGCTCCATGGATCCATGGCTTTCTGTTTTTTGAAGGGATTCAAGAAAAAAAATGCTCTCAATATGTCTTTTTATGAGTGTCTTGCAAGAGTTGAAGAGGGTTAAATAGATGCCAAGTGGGGATTCCAAGGTAATATGAAGGAGATTTGAATTCACAGTGAAGAGAATGTAAGAAGTAGTTTGTCCAATGAGCTGGAGCCAGACATTTTGGAAACTGAAGTGAAATGGGCCCTAGGAAGCATTGCTGATAACAAAACTGCATGAGTCGATGGAATCCCAGCTGTACTGTTCAAAATCATAAAATAAGATGATGTTACTTGCATTATGCCAACAAACTGGAAAACTCAACAATGGCCAGTAGTTTGGAAAAGGTCAGTCTACATCCCAGTCCCAAAAAAGGCAGTGCCAAAGAGTGCTCCAATTATCAAACGATTGCTCTAATTTCACATGCCAGCAAGGTAATGCTTAAGATCTGGCAAGCTTGGCTCTACCAATATATGGACTGAGAACTACTAGATTTGCATCCTGGGTTTTGCAGAGGCAGAGACACAAAATATCAGTTTGCCAATGTCCACTGGATAAAAGAGAAAGCAAGAGTTTTCAGAAAAACATTTACCTCTTTTCATAGACTAATCTAAGGTCTTTGACAGTGTGGATCGCAACAAATTGTTTCTAGTTCTTAAAGAGATGGGAGTACCAGACCATCTCATCCTCCTCCGGAAGAATCTGTATGTGGACCAAAAGATCAGAACTGAATATGGAACAACAAAATGGTACAAGATCGGAAAAGGAGTTCAACAAGGCTGTATACTGTCACGTTGTTCAATTTATACACAGAATATATCATGTGTAAGGCCAGGCTATACGCAAACAAAGCAGGAATCGATATGGTTGAAGAAATATCAACTTCAGATATGCAGATGATGCTTCTCTGATAGATGAAAGTGAGGAGGGAGGAACTAAAGGGACTATTGATGAGGTAGAAAGAAGAGAGTGCAAAATCTGACCTGCTGCATAACGTTAAAAAGTTGAAGATTATGGCAAACAGCTATCTCAGTTCCTGGGAAGAATTGGAGACAGTGACAGGGTTTATTTTCATAAGGTGCAAGATCTCTGCAGTTGGTGACTACAGCCATGAAATTAAAAGACATCTGCTTCTGGGAGGAAATAAATGGCAGGTATGGACATGTTATTAAAAAGTAAAGATATTATACTATCAACAACAAGTTAGCATAGTTAGAAATAATGGTATTCCCAGTAGTAACATATGGATGTGAGAGCGGGACCATAAAGAAGTCTGAACATCGTAAAATTGATGCCTATGCATTGTAGTATTGAAACAAAAATGGACTGCAAGGAGATTCAAACAATCATTGCAACAAGCCAGACTGTTCACTGGTAGGTATAATCATGAGTCTAAAGCTCAAATATTTTGGGCATATCATGAGAAGGCAGGATTCCCTAGAGAAGACTCTGATGCTGGGAAAGAGTGAAGGCAAATGAAGAAAGGGACGGCTGAGGTGGAGATGGATAGAAAAGGGGCTGTGTCTGACAGATGTGTTTGGCGTGCTGCGGTCAATAGGGTTATCATACTCAAATGTACAATTAAATGGCAGCAACAATACCCTGCTTTTATTCTGTTAACTTAATACTAATTCTGTGAATTGCACTGCAACATTTTACTATATATACAGATCTAGTCAACATTACTGCATTCATTGATGTGCAGATCTCTGCAAATACAAAGGCATAGAATTAATTGGTCATGGAAAATCATATGATTTAAAAAAAATTAAAAAAATAGCCTTTAAGTGGGAATACAGTACATTTTTGTCTAGACAGCACCAGTTGCTGTCAAAATATATTTACATAAACATATTAATATGTATATCACATATATAGTTGTGGATCTTGTAATGTTGGTGACGTTTGCAATGTTGGTCACGTGGTTGCGTCCCTTGCGAAACAAGGGCGCAACTGCGAGCCTCGTGTAGTGAGGCAAGCCAGCGGCCCCATCACACATGCCAGACTCGCAAAGCGAGGCAAAGCAGTTTGCGCAGAACTTAGGCTGCAATGAGCATTTTCGGTGCTCATTGCAGCCAGCGTCGCCATCGCCCATTCGAGCCTCGCAAAGCGTGGGTCTCGCGATGAGCACCGAAGTTAATCAGTGCAAATCAGGAAACTTGAAGTACACAGGGGAAGAGGCTTGCAAAAAGCACCAAAGGCGCTCATTGCGAGCCACGCGACGAGCGCCAAAGGTGCTCAGCGCGGGGCTCGTAATGAGAGACGAAGGTGCTCAGAGGACCAAAAGCCTCACATTGTGTGGCAGACAGCATTGCCAGCATTACCATTTTAATCCCGTCATTTTTATGGGCAAGTTCCTAGTATATATATATATAAAGTATATAGATGTAATCCTGGAATGAAGATGAAGCAAATGGCAAAGTGGAAGAAGGGAATAATGTGTCTAGTAAAGCAATACCTCAAATGTGTCTAGGAAAGCAATACTTCAAATGACAACACACATCAGCAATGAAATGGGTCAATGAATAGTCACTCTACTGAAATATGCTAAGAGTATTTAATTTAATATATATCTATGTAATAAATGGACAGTGTGAATGTTTTTAATGCAGCTTCCACATTAGATTATGAGACCTATGTAACATAGAGATGAGTCTTCATTGTTTACTTATATACGTGATTAAAAATGTTCTATGGAATACTAACCAACTTTTAAAACATTTACTAAATACCTCCATAGAGTAATATATTACTATACTATTAATACTCTCTTTTTAATACACACTTTAACTCCATTAGCTATACAAAGCTCTTTGATGTTTATTTTTCTTTTATTGAATACATAAAAATGCTTCAAATAAAATAGATTTAAAAATGTTGTGATAAATTGTAGAAATGAATGTAATAGCAGCACAGGATACTTTCAATTGTAAAACAAATATAATGTGTATTTGGAAATGGACATTTTCTCATTTGATTAGTTACTATCCTTAAACCTCCAACTTCAATAGCAGAACAGGGAGTTGGGGAGCAAGAACAAAATAAAAACAGAACGCTTCCTTGCTACAATGTGGATATTAAAATGATTTGTGGGAAAACTAATCTGCATAATTTTAACGCAAAACATATTTACTAATTATATATTTTCAGTATGCACTGTGACTCTGAGACAAATTAATCAATATGCTGGCAACAAACTAGATGTAAATGCCTCTGTATAGTATTTTAACATGTTTTAGATATAATATCTTCACTCCCCCAGGATAGAAAATTCTATGCTTTACAATTCAAAGCATCCTGCTTTTCTTTTTCTGTCTTTCTCTAGGCAAGTCGTTGGAAAGTGTTTTTCTCACAAGAATATCACTGTGTTATATTCAATTTACACTTTGAATGAAGAATGCAATTCACTTCATAATTCAATTTTCAGCCAACTATAAGCCCACCTGAGCCAGTTCAGAGCTGTCTAGATGACCATCATTGTTTATATCCAAATAGTTAAACATATCTTCTACTAGGGATCGTTTTTGAGCTATTTTATCTTCTACAAGGCTTCTTTGCAGCTTCTTTCGATTAGCCTGGAGATCAAGTAGAATGCTCTTGAGACGATTGTAGTCAGCCATGGTGCAGGTATCACCTATAAACAGATAGAACAATATTGTCAAATACTCTACATAATAGTAGAATTTTATTACATGAATTAAAAACATGGTGTGTGTAGCATATCATTTAAAATGCTGTTTTCATTATTTCAATATGCAATTGGTTATTAGGTTAAATTAGGTCATACAATTTACTATAAGAAAATAAGACAAGCGTTCCAGTTCTTGGAAAAAACATTGTTGTGCATAAATATACAGCTAAATGCAATGTTAAAAAAAACAAAAAAGATGAGTGTTGACAGCCTGTGATAATTATTATTATTGCATGGGTACTTGTGACACTTGTGTTTAATTATGACTAATCCTATAATTTTAGTGTGTACTGAAAACAATTCTGTATATATAATTCAGTTGTAAATGTGAGCTTTTCCCTGATGTAATATTGAGTCGCATGTTACATGTTTATCGTAATGTGGTAATGTGACATACTGCAGATAAGCATTAAATAGTGGACTAACTCAGGCTTGTGTATTATCCATTTTATTTACAATTAAATTCAGTATATATATATATATATATATATATATATATATATATATATATATATTATGGTAATATAGTTTATTTTTTTCAAAGTGTAATATACAGTAATTTTCAGCTTAAAGTACCATGGGAAATTTCTGGATATTACTAGAAATATAATATGCCTATGTATCTCTTTTGTTTCTGTGCTTTATTTTTGCTTAAACAAATAGTTCCTGAGTAGTTTCTCCCCTCAGCAGCTTGTGAAGACAGTGCACTTCTAAATACAGGGTGTGAAGTGTCTCATAGTAACCAATCAGTGGCAACATTCTGTAACACATATACATATACATAGGTACATTATATTCCAAGTGATATCCAGAAACCTTCCATATCCTTTTAAATGCAATGCTATGTACTCAGAGAATTAGACACCAACATATATACAAATATGTGTTACAAATATGTACTTAGTAGAAAGCAAACAGCTCAAGGGGCAGTGACTGACAGATGTATCTGGCGTGCTTTGATTAATAAGATCACAGAGAGTCGGGCACGACTAAACGACTAAACAACAACAACAAGCAAATTTATTCAGAGCTTCTTATGTGTGGCCTCACAAATAAAATACTTTTAACTAAAACTTGGAACATTAGTCACAATTTATATTTTAGCAGTAATGCATCACATATCTATCCATATAAGCCTCTATTTGATGGTTCCCATAAAGCTGTCTCGTAACTACAGGAGTTTTGAAAGCACATTTGTGGAGCTATTCTATGGCTACTACAGAAAAAAACAATCCTAGTTGGCCCTTAGCCCTGTAGCTTTAACGAGTGCTCTAAACAACCTCGCCGAAGACTTTGAATCTCTGAATGGTTTTGCACCCACTAATGTGAACACACTACACTAGCCCTAACATCTTCCCATTTCCTTATTTACATCCTTCTGTATCCTTATCTGTATACGAATAAAAACTGTTGCAGGAGGTTTATGACCCCTCAGCCTATGATCTGCTACCCCAAATAAGCTGGGTATGCCTCAGGATTCAACTTTAATAACCGTTACCCTCTATGAACCCAGGTATCCCCTGGCAATCCCCCTCAATAACTTTGGGGTATCTGGCCCCCATCCCCCATACCTGGTGCTGTGGAGCGGTCAGGTATAATAATCTCATGGCGGCCCCTATGATGAAGAATTGAAAAGTTTTTCCAACCTGACATTGGTACATCTGACACATCACTTTGCTTATTAAATGTATTATATCAGAAAGTTTGAAATGTGTATTGTATATACAGGAGGTTCCCCGGCTTATAGGTGACCCATACTTCAGAATGGGCTCCCAAGACTTTTTGTATGACTTTGTTTGAATTAAAAGAAAGAGCACAATTGTTTCTGTAAGTTAATATCACAGTACAGGGGTATTATTCTTATTATTACTACAGTATATTACTGTATTATTATTACCACATATGCAACACTATAGTAATGTTGTTATTATTATTATGATTTCTTTAGGGTTCTGAGTTACATACAGATTTGGTCCTTAACCTGGGGACTGCCTGTACTTTCCTTAGGGCAACTTGAAAAATATATGAAAAATATCATTCTAATTTTATTACATTTTGTGTAGCTCCAATACTGATTATGTGAAAGTACTACTGAATATATATCATATGGAATATCTTACAATAGTCTATCAGTGTCATCTTTACCTTAGATGATTGTCTGTTTGCACTTTATATAAATCAGAACTATCAGAAATGTAATTTAGAAAAATACAGAATTTCAGTCAATATTATTTTTAATATGTACAAATTTATACCAACTCTTTACAACAAAATTATGTTTATCTCCTAAATGTTAATGCCTATTCTAAATTGTTATTTCCAGGATATGATTTATGAGGGCATCTCAGTCATCTGTTTTTCTAGATAAGTAAATGCATTTACCCAGCACATATAAACTTCAATATTCACTATCATTTAAAAAATATGAAAATTTGACATAATAAGAAAACCATTTGAACACAAATCCAGGCTACTACAAAGTATGAGAGACTACACTCTGAGAACATGACATAGATATATCTTTGATGTCATCTTGGATGTGAATTTCAAAGTCACATTGAGGAGACTAATCCATCTCCTCATATATGGTGGAAAGGTAAAGGAAAACAATTTACCTCCCATGGTCAGGAGATGAGAGTAAGCATATTGAACAGCTTTGAATCAATTAATGGGATACAATTATTGCTCAAAAACAATTGATTGCAAAAATAATTAAAGGTGTGTCATATATTTAATTAAAAGTACTTAATTGTCAAGTGTACCTTCCAACAGCTAATGATTATGTTTCAGATAGTCAGGTGAACAAAGTTTGCCATGTGTATTGTTTTAAATGTTTTAATTATTAACTATTTAACTACTATATGGTATTTGTATACATTACCAACCAAGTATGCTCATGTTTGAGGAACATTTGAACAAATACATTTGCTGTCTAAAATTATGTTTGTGTGGTATAATACATACTTTAAGGAACAAAATGACAAAGCGAGAAGAAAGCAAGCTATTACTGTAGTTCAGGTACAACTAAAGCTCATATGTTTGTTTGTTGGCATAGACTATGAATAACAGTATGCAGATAATTTTTTTTTCTTCTTACTTTTGTCTGTCAGTTTTCCCTCAAGCAGAGCTGCTTATGTCTTCCTGTACCCATCAGAGGGCCAGCTCTGCTTGACAGAGATGTTAAAAATAAGAGGCTGACCAGTCAGACTCTTGTTCATACTGAGCATGCTCAGTCCGCCTCCCCTGAAACCTTGTACTTTTTTGCTGAATAAAAGTGGGGTAATAGTCCCCCAAAAAGAGAAACAGTTTTGTGTCCTCCAAATTATCAGCCTTATTAAATTGCGATTCAGTAAATTTAAAAGGGCTCAATTTAGGCACATAGCATATTTTTTTTACAGAAGTTTTTAGTTAGGTTCTATCCAAATGCAAGGTCTTCACTAACTAAAATCTTCTGTAAATAAAATATGTTGTGTGCTTAAATAGAGCCCTTTTAAATTTACCGAATTGCAATTTAATAAGGCTGTATATTTGCAGAGCTCACCACAACTCCCAGGAGAAAGGTAGATCTGCTTGAAGAGCAAACAGACAGTTTAAAAACTAAGAAAACATATAAACTTTTATTTATCATAAACAACTTACTCTTTTTAATAGTCTCTGCCAATCAAACAAGTATATGAGCTCTTTCTTGTAAATGCAGTACAATGGTCCTTTAAGCAACCCAGGTAGTTGCTTTGCTAACCTATTGATATATCCGGCCTTGGATATTACATTTTGTGAAGTACAACAAATATTGAACAAACTGCAAAATACTATACCTCATAAGAGTAATTTTAGATTATTTTGCTTTACTTGTATGTCAAGCCAGACATATAATACTGAGCAATTAAGGGACTAATTCTTAATAACTTTATCATTAGTAACACTATATTTATATAAAAACATACATTGATACAATAATACAATGCAGAAAGAAAGAATTGGCAATTGTTGTGGAAGATACAAAGATAAATTGAATCCCTTTACTATAAAGAGACTACAGAACATACAGCCTTATTAAATTGCAATTTGGACAGTTGATTAGAGCTCTATATAAGCACAGAGCATATTTTTTTTACAGAGGTTTTTAGTTAGTAAACTTCTATCCAAAAGCAAAGTCTTCACTAACTAAAAACTTCTGTATACAAATATGCTCTGTACTTATATAGAGCCCTATTCAATTGGCGGAATCACAATTTAATAAGGCTGATAATGTGTAATGTCAAACTACAACCACTATCAGTTCATATACTTCCAGGCTTTTCAGACCCATTTTTTAAAGGAAAAGTTCCTACAAATATTTGCAGTGTCTTATAAACACACACACACACACACACATATGTACTGTTGCTGTAGATGTAACCTCATCTAAGACCATAAGAAATGGATACAGGCAGTATATACGGTATTTGTTTTTTATAGGGGGACATTTTTATTATGAAGCAAATAATGTTTATTTTAGAAGCAATTCAATTACTTTTTTCTAATAATTAATTTTGGTTTGAAAAGCATTTCTTTTTACAAATTAAAGGGACAGCCATAGGCACCAGGTTTTCACCTATCTTGTACGGGATAATAGGAGTAAAAGTGGTTAAAGGAGATGTGGCATAAGCCTGATATCATGTAAATTATATGTGTACAATATGTTTGTATCTGTAAGGGAGATCAAAACTATTGAAATGATTTAATTAAGGTGATTAGCACAAACCCCTGTGAATTTCAGTTTATGGAAACACAGTCAGGAAATACTTAATTTCCTAAATTGAAATATACATGTTGGGGGGTGTAAACTTTACAATACAACTACAGATTATACAAATTAAGTCCTAAGAAGCCAACAAAAATATACCTAAAGATTAATTTAAACAAATTTAAATACATTCTACAGTTAATATTTTTCAATAACAGGTAGAACCTCTCAAAAATCTGTTCCTACAAAAGAAATATAGAGAGAATGAAATAAACAAAGCATTATATAAAGTAATTAGGATGGATAGAGAGTCAATATTGAAAAATCTGAAAAAAATATAATGAAAAGGATTAGATCCCAATCATTTTATATATACATATATTGAAAATCCATAAGAAAACATTGGCCAATTTTATAAAATCAACTCACATACTTGATCTGACCAAGCACTTAATTTATGATGCCTGTCTTCTGTCCCATATGGATTTGTTATTTCCCAGCATCCCATTTTGTTGCATTCCATTAAATATTATTGCTTCTGACTTGAGAAAGAGAGATGTATCTCTGAAAAGCTTGTCTCTATAAATAAAATGTTTAACTAATAAAAAGGTATCACTGTATACTGCAACATCTGATTATTAATCTCAGACAATTTAATAATATACACACAGGTATACCCCACTTATAGCAATGATTCGCTATAGTGCTGTTTTCACTGTAATTCCCCTCTTTGCACTAAACCCTGCTATAGAGCTGTTTTTTTCACCAAAGATCCCCTCTGAATGCTCTGCTACTCAATAACACTGTTTATTTCCTGACAGGACACAATGTAATGCTCAGAACAGCCTCACATCATTAAGAGAGGCAAGACAAAAGTGAGAGAGACAGAGAGAGACACACAGAGAGAGAGAGAGAGAAAGAGAGAGAGAGAAAAGAGCAAATAAGTTGAAGCTGGAGAGAGAGATTGCCACAAGAGACCCCCAATTCCTACCTACAATATCCAGAGGCAAGGTACAGAATATTTTCATTGTTCCCTTGTTTCTCATGATGTGGTTGTTAATTGTCTAATAAAATCTACATTAATTGTATTTATTTCTACTGTTTTGCAGAACATGTCTGAGTGCAAGGAAGACCAGGGCAAGTTGAAGCAGCAGAGTATTCCTCTGGATGTCAAAATGCAGGTGATGGAACAGTTGGTGAAAGGGGAGAGCCAAGTGGATATTGGGGTGGATCTGAAGTTGCCCACCTCCACAATCTGCACCATTCTAAAGAGTAAAGAAAAGATCAGGTCTTCACCAATAAATAGCACTGCATCTTCAGCAAAGAAGATTAACCCCTGCAGATGCTACAGCTTGGAGGAGATGGAGAAGTGATTGTCCATCTGGATTGACAATGAACTGGAGCTTAAAATGCCTCTCAGCCAGGCCATCATAATGGAGAAGGTGAGAAGCATATACAGCCATTTCCAGAGCCAAACTCCAGCTTATCAACCAATAGAGGTTGGCTTTACCACTTCAAAAAGAGGAACAACCTCTACAACATTAAGATCAATGGAGAAGCTGCGGTGACCTTTCCAGCCACCATAAAAGTGATTGTGGAAAGAGGCAATAAACTTCCTGAACTGGTGTTTAACGTGGATGATACTGGCCTCTTCTGGAAGTGAATACCAAGCCGCATGTTCATATCGCAGGAGCAGAAGAGAGCTTCAAAGAAGCCAAAGGCTAAGTCTTCTTCGGAATGAGAACGCCAGCGGTGACTTCAAAATCAAGCCATTGCTGGTCTACCACTAAAGACACCCAGAGACATGAAGGGAATCCCAAAATAAAGTTTCCAGTCATTTGGTAATTCAACAGGAAGACCTGGATCACTATGGACATCTTTAAGAAGTGGTTCAGGGAGCAAGTATGCCCATCGGTGCAGCGCTATTGCAGACCCAAAGGACTTGAGGCCAAAGCGCCTCTCTTAATGGACAATGCTCCAAGCCACCCTACCAACTTGGCTGAGCTCCACAGTTGCATCCTGGTGAAATTGGTGCCTGCCACCCAACACTACTTCGCTCATCGAGCCTATGGATCAGGGGGTCTTTGTAACGTTCAAGGCCTACTATCTTTACCACACATTCTGCCAGCTCATTGACCAGACGGACAGCAAAGTCAAACAATCCATGATGGATTTCTGGAAGAAGGACACCATCATGCAGGCCATCATGAACCTTGATTTATCCTGGAAGGAGATGACACATCAATGTCTAAAAGCTCTGTGGAGGAAGATCTGGCAGAGCTGTGTGGAGATGTGCAACCAGAACAGCCATCATAGTGGAGACAGTGGACCTTGTGAACAGTGCTGAACTGGGAGATGCGGATGCCCAGGACATAGAGAACTTGGTACAGGCTTCAGGTGAGAGCCTGATCAATGAGGACATCCAACAACTGGCGTAGCAGGGCATTGAGGAAGCGCAGGACAGCAGTAACTCTGATACGGAGGAATGTAAAGAACTTTCCACCAAGTTCCTGAGCAAGACTTTGAGTTCCATCTATGAACTCATGGATGATGTAGTGGCAAATGTTGTGAGGAGCAGAAATGTGAAAATCACCATTATTGGGACAATGTCCAGCATGAAACAGAGACAAATGTCCCTGGACCAGTATGTCACAAAGAAAGCCAGGTTGGAGGATGGGCCTGAAGCTTCAACATCTGCCACTTGTTGATTTTTTTTTGTGTGGGTGCTGTTCCTTATAATTTTATTTGAAAAAAAGCTTTTTATTCTCTTGTGAAAAAGTTTGAAAATTATATTGGTTATGTGTCTTTTTTTTCAATGAGTTCCCCTATCCATATCTTTCCTATGTTAAAATGACCCCATTTAGCATTGTTTTGATTAACACTTCTATTGCCCGGAACCTATCTACAGCACTAAACTGGGTATTCCTTTATATTATATCTCTTATGTATAGTTTATATTTGTCCTTAAACTTAATTTGCAAACATTACCAAATGTACAAATAGAAATAATCCAAGACTCAGGGATATATCAAAGTTATCATATAATAAATGAAGTGACCCTGATGTCAGTAGTATATTTAAATTTTTAATTTTTTTACGAGACTTCTTTGTTAACGACTCCTAATTGGTGTTAACTTTTGGATAATTAGACAAACATTCCTAAGTTTAGTATCCTGCTTACTGAACATGTGGAATTAGTAAGTACCTTAAATCATGTATTGACAATTATTGAGTTAAGTTGACCAAAGAAGATGTCCCTATTGAAATGTCCAACCCATTTTCTAATATTTGCATTTATAAAACTAATTAACATTGGGAGACAATTCATTAAATGACTATTGTGGCGTTCATATAATAGTGTTTAATATGTTTATTTACAGCCTTATTAAATTGCAATTCGGCAAATTTAAAAGGGCTCTATTTAAGCACATAGGATATTTTTTTACAGAAGTTTTTAGTTAGTGAAGACTTTTGGATAGAAGTACACTAACTAAAAAAATCTGTAAAAAAAATATGCTCTGTGCTTAAATAGAGCCCTTTTCAATTTGCTGAATCGCAAAAAGGCTGTTAGTTACTAAGTATCAATATAAACAATATTTGAAGAAAATTCAATGCAGCATTTAAAGCTTACCTTCTAGCAGATGTGCTTCTTTCCAACACCTGTGTCCAGGAGGTGAAAGAGTATCTGCCCATAAAAGGGAGCTAGCTAGAGCTTATGCTGCCCGGGGCTTTCACTGAGTTTGCCATAGTCCAACCCACCTCCCCCTCCCTTCAAACATTTATATATATATATATATATATATATATATATATATATCGCCTTCTCTCTCTCTCTCATACTCCCCCTTCACTCCCCCTCTCTTCCTCACACTTCTTTCTCTCCCTCCCTCTCTTTCTCACCCTTTCTTTTCATGTCTCTCTCCCTCTCCTCTCTCTCTCTTCTTTCTCTCTCACCTCTCCCCCCTTTCTATCTCTCCTCACCCTTCTCCCATGTGCGGTGAAAAGGTCAGCCCCCAAAAAGGTAACTCCCCCCCCCCCATATATGCTACTGGCCCAGAAGGCTGTCCCAATTTTTTCCTGACTGGAATATGTTTATCTTCAATAGCCTCTGCAGGGAAGGAGGCAGATAATCAATGTTATGAGGATAAGAGATAAAGATCATTATCAGGACAGCAAGGATTTGTAGCATATGGGCGGACTGAGGTAGGGCTGTAAACGCTGGGCTGAACCCAATTATACATTTAATATATAGTTTTAATTATCACAAATGAAAAATGAGTGACGTAAAGTGTGGGGCATTTTTTACTATGGTGTCCATTTAAAGTTAGTTTATAGTTATGGCATAAACATATTTTTATTTCCTACAATATATTTCATATGTACTGTATTGCACTGACATACTGATGCTGACAGATTTATTAAAATGGTGTAATACATTATTTACAGTTTAGCAGGTGGGGTCATATGGTGAATGGAAATGTTATATTTACTTTCATTTTTCAATTCTTTATTACTTACTGGAAATAAGAAAAAATACATCTATTCTGTGAAGTCACTTTCTGAATATTACTTTAAAATCAATAGTATTTTACTAAATGAGCTGTGTCACAGAGAGTGACATTTAATATTTTATCTCACCGACAACATACTGCACACCTTAAATCAAAAACAAATTGGTACATTGGTCATGCTGAGAGCAGTACAAGAAGATGAACCGAAGAGCCTTTCATGTTTGCTTATTTTTGTACTTTTGTTTTACAAAAAATAAAAAGCTTTAAACTACAAACTGAATTCTCAGTGCTACAAAAATGACACAAAACTAAAGTAACAAATAACATAATATTTTCAAGCAAAATTACTCCTTTTGATATGCATTTTTTAAAGCGTCTAAAATACTTTATTTATAGTAAGGTGTTCTTAAGAGCCAGAACAGATAATAGACTAAAAACTAGTCTTATTACTATCTGTAGTGACCAGTTGCCTATCAGATACCAGTCAACACAAGATATCCCAAGATATGACTTGTGATTGGCTGACAAATCTATATGGGGCTGTCTCAGCAAAATGGAAATGTCTGGGAAGAAGGCAATATATTTATCCAGCACTTCTCTGTGGCACAGTGTCACAGTAAGTTTTTAAGATTTTCTGTTGAATAGTGCCAGTTTTGCATTATTTACTGATACATTTTTTATTATTCAATTATTTTAGTTTGAGTGACAAGCTTTCGAGAGTTGCACCTTTCTTTATCAACTCAAAATCAATACTGATTAAGCCTTAGCATGAGCCCAGTAATACAGAGCAGGTATTGTGATTCAGTGGTTAGGATTCGGTGATTTCACTGACGTGACCTGGGTTTAATTCCAGTCAGGGAACAAAGAGTTTACATCATTCTGAAGCCAAGCAGCAGTACTTGAATGGGAGACCACCTAGGAATACCAGGAGCTATATGCTGTGGCTCACTGGAGAAGGAACTAACAACCCACTCCAGGATCTCTGCCATGAAAACCAAGTGGATCAGCATGACCATGAGCATAAAGATCTGCCTGTTGTATTACAGTTCATGAGGTCACAGAGATTTGGAAACGACTGAACAACGAAACAACAAAAAAATTAAGCAATGAGAAAACAGAAGGGACAGAAGACAGGTATGTGGGACAGAAGACCGGCATCATAAATAAAGTACTTGACCTGTCGAATGTGCAAGTCAAGTATTTGAATTATTTTGATTTTCAGGTTTTGGATGTGCAATTATTCTGTGTAAAATTGTGTCTAACTGGGGTACAATTACTGTTTTCATTGTGCTTTTTCATTAGATTCATCCTTAGAAGCAGTTTTAGGCTGGCTTCTCCCAACATAACACACAGTGCATTATGTAAATCACATTGGAGGATGTGCATTGATATGACTCTCTAATGTTATAGCTCTTGTAGTTATGTGCGGCTGTGTCATCCTGTTACTGTATGTGTCATCTTGCTGACATGACCAATCTAATATATTCAAATGTTTTATATCCTAATTCTGAATTATGTTTAAAATTGCATTACCATGACTTTTTAATAAAGCATAAAACTTTTTCAAAATATTACAGACTGGTCATTGAAATAACTTTCGTAAAACTGGAGTCAGTGAGTAAAATGGAAAAATAAAATAAGTTTGCAAAATTGTAAATTTACACAATCTGAATAAATGATAATTGCCACCAACGGGTTCACAGCTGGTAGATAATACATGCTTTTAAAAAATATGTAAAAATATCTGAAATGCTTTTAACATTTCTCTGACTAACAATTTTGTTAGTACTTAAGGTATTTCACTGCAGTAAAAGAAGCATACCTTTAAATAGAGAAACATTGATTTGAAGGCTAGACAAAATATGCAAACGGTGAAGAAAATGTACTATAATACAGGGGTTATTAGTATATATGGTAACCACTGGGGAGTTTTTACTAGCGAATAAATATTGGCAAATGTTAAATTTGGTTGAAGATTTATGTAAGTTTATGGGTGACTATCCTCTTCTGAATTGCTAACTTGTCATGGTTAAGAAGTACCTTAATAAAGCTATGAGCTATTCCATGCAGGGTCACCCAAAATGGACAGGTCATAGTAGAGAGTTCACAAATCACAGTCCACTGGAGAAGGAACTGACAACCCACTCCAGTATATTTGCCAAGAATACCATATGGATAAACACAACTAGAGACATACTGTATGTACCTGGCCTGCTGCAGTCAATAGGTTTATGGTGAGTCAGGCACAACTGACTAATCACATAATTTACACTGGTAAGAAAGAAGTTTAAAGTGGTAAACCATGTCAAGACCCTTACACAGCTTGCTGTCCACACACTTCACACAGTGATACACTCCAAGGGGTGGAAACAGATCTAAAAAAGTTTTTAACTTGATGGACAGTCTTTTTGCCCTTACTACATTACTATGTAGAATTAAAATATTCTAAGATGCAGTCTATATTTAAACTGATACCTTCTTTTATATTCCACATCATATCTATCTCAAGCATTTTTAATTTTCTCACTGTATTGACTATCCTCATTTTCTTTGGAAGCAAAATAAACCAATCTACCTACCCTTTTATGTAGTATTTTTTTGCAATTTTACAAGACTTAACATCAATAATTGCAGAGAATGGCCTCATGATCTAGAATTGCTTTGAAACAGGTATCATTTCTGTACAGTTTAAGATCTTAAATCTTGGAACTTTTGTCCTCAGATCCCTATTCACCCAAATCAGCAGTGATAAAATGAAAGTAGGTTATACCATGGATTTCAGTTTCATCTGAGTTGATCAGATAGTTATCAAATCTGCATGTTTTGTAATCTATAAAACAGTGGGGGTGTCAGTCACAAAACCATCCATCAGAGCAACTGGTAGATTGGGCAATACATCTATATTTCCACAGATGGATGGTTTTGTGACTGATTCTCCCATACCTGCTGTGCTGCTTCTAAAGTTCTTAGGGTAATTCCTCAAGCAAGAGTAATTATTTAAAATATCATATTGTGTATCAGCTGCAGGTGTCAAACTTAGTGTTCATGCTTCCATCATATAAAATCACAGATTTGTCTTCTGAACTATATATGCTGAGAAAATATTAATTATAGTACGTCTGAAATCTTCTTATTCTGGGACTATGATGGATTCCAAACAACAACATACACTTACTAGACCCATACTGTATGTTAATTGTGGTTATTAATACTTCCTCCTATATATCCATTAATTGATTATAGTAGAATTATATAAATTTTTGCACAGAAATGTATTTTGTTTGCCCCAATTATAACTGAAAATAGAGGCAGTCATTTCTAACAACTATCATCAGCTACAATGTCTGCTATTTCCAATGGTCTGGTACTTTCAGCAACATGTGATCTCATTGTACTCAATATTCTAATACTTTTTTTTGCAATGAGAAACTTCCATCAATCAAATCAAGTACATACAAGAGAGTTAACGCTCTACCTTAATGTCACTGAGCACCATGCACAAGAATAACAAACCACTTCCCTCACAAATTAGTGTTAAACCGAGAAATACCTCACAGGGGGAATATATCACCTGCCTCACAAATTAGTTTTAAATAGAGAATTACCTCATGGGGATATAAATCCCACTTAATACTTATTACAATGGGTTGCCCAATTAGGCTTTATGTAAAGATAATAATTATTACTTTATTAGTGTTGCTAAGCTGGGAACATACACCACCCATTGCCAAGCTCGGTACAACCACCACCCATAGTTGAAAATAATCCCTGCCTATCTCATTTAGTTGGATCATCCCGACTATGCATTCCCTGAGATGCAGATCCAAATGTGATGTTATCTCTAGGTGACCCGACGTGCATTTCATCTAGGCAGTAGACCAAGACTCACCAGGGATCCTTCATTGAAGTTTTTGCTCTAATAGTATCAAGCAAATTCATTTTTTTATTTTTTTCATTTAAAGGATCATTATAGTGTTGTATTTACAAAATGCTTTTTTGAAGAAATACACTTGATAACATGCACACAAATTTTTTTATAACTGCACATAATAAATAATAAAATAAGTCTGTAATTTGAAAAAAAATATGTTACCCATTATCAAGTGAAGTTCTATAGTATAATAGCTCTACAAAGAGACAAGTTATATGTATTATGAATTAAAAAGCTTATTTAAATTAAGAGATTCTTTCAGACTTGAATTACCAGTCTCTAAACATATAATGTTATGAACTGGAAAAAAATGAGAGCTCTCTATGGAAATATGCATATTCTGCTTTTGGAAAGGAAAGCAATAAAAAAAATGCATGCTCTTAGTTTGGTTAGTTTTTCACCAAAATACATTTTCAATACCCCAAATGCATGCATAGTCAAAAAACAAAACTAAGGGAACTTTAAGTCTGTTCATATAAACTATGAATAATGATTATGTTGGTCCACAGAGAATAACAAAAACTTTAGTCAACTTACTTATTCCAATATGACAGTCAACACTCTGTAGTACATAAGCAGCAGAAAATGAAATTAAATATTTACATGCGTTTGTTTTCATTTCAAGTTAATTTACCTTGTTAATTTCTTTCCTTGAAATTGAAATTAAAATAATTAAAAAGGCAGTGAATTCTAATTATATCTGTTATTTATGGAGCATCTTAATCAGTATTCAAATGTATTTTAACACTAAAGTGAATTTAGTGGAATATAAGAAAGGTTAATGTTTCCATCTTACTGTAATTATAGTTATCTTCAAAATTCTTGGTTTAGCGCATTAGTGCTGCTTTCATGGTGATATTAAATATAGCGTTTGCCATTTGCTATTCAAATGGACTGTAAACAAACGACCATAAGTATCAATAATGATGAAAATCAGGAAATTGTGCAGATAAATAATTTGAATTATCTGAACATGTTTCAGCATAAAAGTGACAGTCAAAAATGTTCTTCAACAAACTGTGATCACAAGAGAAGCATTTATGGAAGGTTTCCAATTTAGTTACGCATTGAGCCTTAATAAGATGAAAATCATGTTACACTATTCTAGCAATTTAATTCTATAAAAATGATTTTTTTTCTCTATAAAATACTGTAAGCTGCATGGTATTATGTACAGAAATTAAATGGTGCCCAAAAACATTCAGAAAAGATTTTGCATTGTAATACATTTGAAAATCAAACTAAGTTAAAAAAAATAGTATATTTAGTGAAATATACAGTCAAATACAACTTCTCTTTACTTTGTGTAGTTATATCCATCCCTCCTCCATGCTGTGCATTTGGGGTCATATTTACTACTTTTAAATACCAAGTTTGATGACTTCAAATGGGACATTGTAATGTTCTTAATATATATATATATATATATATATATATATATATAGTATGTACAGCTGATGCAAAAAATGTTTTGTAGTACCAAAGTAGTTTGTAGTACCAAAGTGATTTAAAACTTCAGAAGAGCCTTGATGGCTGATGTTGGGCGAACCTTGAATACATGCTATATTAGAATCTAAAAACAATCTTTAAATTTTATAACAAATTAAAGGGGCATTCATTTAGTTTTACCAGCTGGCTGTATATTTACATATAGTACATGATATATACTTGCCCTTCTTTTACATTAATATGGATGTTTGAAAGGGTAGGACATTTAATTTAAACATTAAGGGCCTCATTCCATTATCGGCCGTAGGAGATGCGGGGCCGCAAGGACCGGCCGCAAGTTATTTGCCTATTCTATTCCCTTCCGGACGGGGATTCCGGCAGGCTTGCGGCCGGCGCCTTGTTATCCCTTGCGGCCGCACGCGCCGGAGGAAAGCCTTTGATCTTAAACGGCCGCAAGAGTTTCGGCCGCAAGAAAATCCTGGTTGCTATTCAATTGCTCCGGGAAACCTCTCTGCAAGGCTAAAACCGAGCCGCAGCTTACTTGCAGAAAAAAGGTCCCGCAGACACACAATTAAGCACATAATAAAGCCATCCTGCACTCTGATGAGCCTATAAAGTGATTGTAGGTATTAGCATTAATAGCACAACATTCCCCTACACTAAAATCCGTAAATACATTTTATTTTAATTTATGTCAAATATCTGTGGAAAAAGTCCAGAGGGCTTGGAGCACCTCACACCCGCCCACGCTGCGGCCGGAAAATAAACAGTTAATGTAATCTCGTATTTGGGCTGATGTGCAAGCTTGAGAGGGGGTTGCTATTAATCCTCATGTCCCCCATTATGATTCCTAGCATTTACAGAGCTTTACAGTGCCGTCTTGAATTTATTTTTGCTTTTAAAGATCTCTGAGCTTACGGCCGGTTGCAAGATATACGGCCGGCTGTAAGGGGATATCCTTGCGGCGCCGTATAATTGAATTGCAAGGTAACGGGAGCCCCGCAAGGAATCGCAGCTTTGCGGCCAATTTACGGCCGATAATAGAATGAGGGCCTAAGACTTTACAAAGCCAGAATATTGGTATTTTATGTAAAACTATTTTGATTTACTCAATTGGAATACATTGTCACTAAAAATATGTGATGTTAGTGTGGCAGGATGCAAAAACACAAAAATGTTTGGTTGTGGACAGGAATTAATTAAAAAAGACACTTTTCTGACTATTTCCCAGACCCATTTAGCCAATAAATGAATGCTGTCCAAAGTGAACAGAGCATGGAAAACTATAAAAGCAATTTCAATCAATTAATATAAACACTCTACATACTAGGAATACCGTATTGTATTAAAGGATATAAGTGAATCAACCTGCAAAAATAAAAATAAGGCATAATCCTATATAGCTTAGCATTATGAAATACTGCAATTAATTCTGCTTTGAGCTTCGGCATGATTTGAAAGAAAAAGTATTGACTATTTTGCCAAAGAACATAGAATTTAATTATATTTTCAAGTCAAGTTGGTAATGAACTGCATTTATCAAGTCCATCTTTGGTGAAAAAGATCAGTGGTGAATGCTGCAAAGTTGTTGACACCTGGAGTAATGTAACACAATCAATTATTGTTGAATTCTGCAGAATTATTTGTGAGATTGTCTAATGTAAGTACTATAATATAAAAGGAAGAATAGTATCTTGACAGAGTTATTATTCAAACAATATCTCAGTCTTTTGATAACAATCATTCTCAATGACAGGATATTAATTTGGATATACTCAGAAGAAATATGTAGATTCTATTGATCTTTACTGTTCGTCATGAGAATCACTGAAATTTAAGACATCGGTTTCATTAACAGCATATTTTAAACATCTTGCCTGACTTTGGTCAAGTACATCTTAATCTGACCTTCAGCCCCAAGCTGTAACACTGTTATGGACTAAAATCCATATAAAATGCATTTATGTTTGTGTCCTACTTATATATCTTATCTTTTCAGTATTATCACGTAACCAAAGCTTTATTAATATTGCTGCAACATTGGGAACTCTAAGATGGAGGATTCATCACTTCCACATGCAAGATGTCGGTAACAACATATCCTGACAGTAGTACGATGGCATTCATATCCGTGACCAAATAAGGATGTGAGCCCCACCACCTTCCGGGGCCAATCAGAGGTTTCACTTAAACTGGCCATAATGACATCAGATCCGAAACCTAATAAGGATATGTGCCCCGCCGCCTTCCGGAACCAATCAGAGGCCTTACTTAGACTGGTGTTCACCAAGATGCAACATTTATCTGATTACTAAAAATGTTATAAATATGACAGCTGATTTTAATAAAGAGGGGGGCGTGAGAGAAAGCTTTATACCAGAACTCCGTGTTGGTGTATTATTTCTCTAAGGTGTGCACACTAAATATATATATATATATATATATATATATATATATATTGGTAATTTGGCCAGGGACAGATATCTCCAAGAACTATTTTGTTTTTCTCCAAAACAACACCATAAAATTAATTATATATTCAAAATCTTTAGATAGCATAATGTGAGAAATGTTATTCTCATTATAATCCATGTAAATATATATATATATATATATATATATATATATATATATAGCACAAATAAGGAATAGTACATTAGTAATTCTATTTGAATGTCTAAAAATAAAAATAAGTTGATAAAAACTTATTTCCTGCTCAAATTTCTCAGAAGTATAGTATATGCACTGCATATGACAGAGTGATGGTTCATTATATGGCCTCATTTGCATGCCCCTCCCAGTTTTCCCAGACTGCAGTGCATATACTGTATTTCTGAGAAATTTGAGCAGGAAATAAGTTTTTATCAACTTATTTTTATTTTTAGACATTCAAATAGAATTACTAACGTACTATTCCTTATTTGTACTACTGTACTTTGTACGGTGGAGGGCTTCTATCACTCTTATCCCACCATATGTGAAATAATTGCTATATACCGGTATATGTATATATATATATATATATATATATATATATACCATATTTTCTGTGTATAAGACAGTATTTTTTACCAATTTTTTAAGTCTAACTTAGGGGGGTCGTCTTATACACGGAATGTTGCAATTACATACCCTGGTCTAGTACTGTAATGCTGCACCTGGCCACTAGATTTAAGGCAGGAGAAAAGACACACATTTGGTAACTAATTGTTTTTTTAATTAGATTGCATTACACTGCAAGTGTGCATAAAAATGTATATTTTATAAGCTTTTATTGTGCTACATATATATTTAAGGACACTTTCTGTCATGATTTTCACTGATTTCCATTCCAGCTCAATATCCTTGTGATCACATCACTTATTGATCAGTCGCAATGTGCAATTGCATTTTTGACGTTTACACAGGGATCACAAAGATATTGTGCTAGATGGAAATCAGTGAAAATCATGACTTAAAAATATGTGTAACACAATAAAAACATATAAAATACACATTTAATGTGCAAACTTGCAGTGTAATGCAATCTAATTTGAAACCAATGCATTTCTAATACATGTATCTTTTCTCCTGCATTAAAAAATGCAGCAATGGAGTGTAATCCCTGTGTTAAACTTACACATCGCAAATGAGCTGTACAGCTTGTGTGTGGCATGTGTGTGGCATATGTGTGCTGCTTGTGTGGTTAGAAATGTGTATTTTATAGGCTCCTTTTGTGTTACACATATATTTAAGGGCACTTTCTGTCATGATTTTCACTGATTTCCATTCCAGCTCAATATTGTTGTGATCCCTGTGTAAACCAGAAAAATGCAATGCACATCATGACTAATAAGTAAATAAAAATGACTGTAATAAGTGATGTGGTCACAAGGATTTTGAGCTGGAATGGAAATCGGTGAAAATCATGACAGAAAGTGCCCTTAAATATATGTGTAACACTATAAAAACATATAAAATACACATTTGTATATTTATTTATTTATTTATGAAATTTGCGGTCCAAAAATAAGAATTGTAAAAAAATTATTTGACCTGATTATTTTGTTTTTGATCCATCCAGATTTAGCTGGATGGAAGCTCTGGCTAGTGAGGGAACAAACTTAGTTAGTGCTCCATGGGAACTAGGCCATTTATTTGCTTTTGTTTTGTTCTCTTTGAAAAAGTAAGTTAAAGCCTCCTGTGTTGTTGTTTACAATAGGAATTTCCTTTTAGACTGCAAATTTGACAAAGTGCATGACTGGGCAACTGTGAATACAGCCATTAAAATGATTCCAGGTGTGGTGGACACTGGGCTCTTCATTAACATGGCGGAGATAGTCTACTTTGTGATGGAAGATGGATCTGTTGGTGTTCGTGACAAACCTGTGAATGAATTCTCCTTAAATACCAACCTTGCCTTATATGTGATGGCTAAATTTGTCTGTGTCATTTAATTAGTGTCAGAAACACAGCCATAAAGAGAGAAGAGAATGGCAGTATACCACAATACACACACATATATCCAAGTATACAATAAGTCAGAAAGTGTAAGGTACATTTACAGACAGAAAATTCTCTGCATATAGACATTTCTGTGCATATTCCTTGGCATTATATAGGCAACTTCAGTAAGCCTGCTGCCCTCTGCAATATATAATATACTGTTCATATACTATACCTGTTCATACTCCATATACTGTATATTAAATTGTTATATGTTTTCCTTCAGAAAAAACAATAAATAATATGTCTGTTCTGTACAAATGTAACCTACCTAGCTATACAAAGGATAGATTTTATTAAGACAAAAATGCTAGCTAGTGTTTTTTTCCCCACAGGGTCTTGACATTTGACTCCATATAAACCTTTTGTTTTTCACCTACATGATAAAAGGCCTCTGGGCCTAAGTTAACATTTTGCTATGTTATTTATTATAGTTATTTTGCTAGAGGTAATGTCTCAGCAATTATAACATCCTCCAGGAAATAGGGTTTAGAAAAATAAATAAATTCTGAGGGTAACAAGGTCATACAAATGTCAATTCAATGTCTCAAGCTTGCTTTTATATATACAGTTGTGCTCAAAAGTTTGCATACCCTGGCAGAAATTGTGAAATTTGGACATTTATTTTGAAAATATGACTGATAATGCAAAAAATATATATTTTATTGAAGGATAGTGATCATATGAAGCCATTTATTGTCACATAGTTGTTTATAAGAGAAATCACCCAAATGGCCCTGATCAAAAGTTTGCATACCCTTAGTTCTTAATACTGTGTATTGCCCCCTTTAGCATCAATTACAGTGTGCAATCTTTTGTAATAGTGGTGTATGAGGACCCTAATTCCTGCAGGTGATATAGCTGCCCATTCGTCTTTGCAAAATCCCTCCAGGTCAATTGGTCGTCTTGTATGAACAGCACGTTTGAGATCTCCCCAGAGTTGCTTGATGATATTAAGGTCAGGAGACTGTGATGGCCACTCCACAACCTTCACATTTTTCTGCTGTAGCCACTGGAGAGTCAACTTGGCCTTGTGCTTAGGGTCATTGTCATGCTGGAAAGTCCAAGAGCGTCCCATGCGCAGCCTTCTTGCAGAAGAATACAAATTGTCTGCCATTATTTTCTGACAACATGCTGCATTCATCTTGCCATTAATTTTCACAAGATTCCCTGTGCCTTCATAGCTCACTCACCCCAAAACATCAGTGGGCCACCACCATGCTTCACAGTGGGGATGGTATTCTTTTCACTATAGTCCTTGTTGACCCCTCTCCGAACATAGCGCTTATGGTTGTGACCATAAAGCTCTATTTTTGGTCTCATCACTCCAAGTTACAGTGTGCCAAAAGCCATGAGGTATTGTTGAGCATATTGTAACTGGGCTTTTTGTGGCACTGGTGCTGTAAAGGCTTCTTTCTGGCAGCTCATTTTTGTTCAAGTATCGTCGTATTGTGCTCCTTGAAACAACCACACCATCTTTTTCCAGAGCAGCATGTATTTCTCCTGAGGTTACGGTAGGTTTTTCTTTGTATTCCAAATAGTTTTTCTGGCAGTTGTGGCTGAAAAATTTCTTGGTCTACCTAACCTTGGCTTAGTATCAAGAGATCCTCAAATTTTCCACATCTTAATAAGTGATTGAACAGTACATTTCAAGGCTTTGGATATCTTTTTATATTCTTTTCCATCTTTATGAAGTTTCATTACCTTGTTACACAGTTCTTTTGACAGTTCTTTTCTGCTCCCCATGGTTCAATATCTAGCCTGCTCAATGCATCCATGTGAGAGCAAACAAACTCATTGACTATTTATACACAGACACTAATTGGAATTTAAAAAGACACAGGTGTGGGAAATTAGCTTTTAATTGCCATTTTAACGTGTGTGTGTCACCTTGTGTGTCTGTAACAAGGCCAAATATTCAAGGGTATGTAAACTTTTGATCAAAAAACTATGTGATAATAAATGGCTTCATATGATCACTATCCTTCAGTAAAAGACATTTTTTTTCCATGAACACATATATTTTCAAAATAAATGCACAATTTCCTCCAGGGTATGCAAACGTTTGAGCACAACCATATATATAAATATATATATATATATATATATATATATATATATATATATATATATACAGTATATACCGTATTGGTCCAAATATAAGCCGCACCTTTTTTTTTATTTTTGAGTTTGCGAGTTATGGGTGCGGCTTATATTCGCAACCGTAAAAAAATCATTGCTGATTTGAGAGTCTGCAAGTTACGCGTGCGGCTTCTATTCGTGAACGTAAAATTACTGCTGATTTGCGCGATTGCGAGTTAAGGGTGCCGATTTGCGTGCTTGAGACTGCGGTATTGAATAGTGATTTACGGTTTTAGTGATTCTAACATCCTGTAAGGCCTATAACCTGTAAAAAAAGCTACAGTGCTAATTAGAAAGCCTGTTTATTGCAATGGCTGATCACTTGGAGAGTCTTTTTCTCTCCAATTTTAAGGGTGCGGCTATCTTTTTTCTATCTTTTGCAACTTTTGGTCCAAATCACAAGAGTCAAACAGCAAAACAGACACATATAGTAAAAAAGTGAACCATCTGAAAACCATTTTTTCAAGCTAGTTGTAGTCCTGTCTGAATCAAAAATAGGGAGCTGGAAGAATATTTTATTATTTCTTTGTCACACTGTATAATGGCTAATATCTATCTCTGTATTGGTTTAAATTGTATGTGATCATGCCTATAGTTAAAGTTATGTTTTTGCTGCACACTGTTAGCAAAGGTATACCCCAAAAAATCAATGTACTAAAGCAAATAGGACAGGCTTTTAATATGTTGGACGTGTTTACTAAAGTTGTCACACAAGTTAGCAGTGTTTAATGCTATTTCACATTGGCTTCCCAGTCGGCCACAGTTGATATCCCAGTATGTATTTTTCTATGTGATCGACTGCGACTGGATAACAATTAGCAAAGAGAAGAGGAAGATCTTAAATATGACCCACAGTTTTAGATTGAGTTTGGAGTGTATTTCTTAAAATATAAACCACTTAGTGGTTTATGTTGTGGTATTAAAAGCAGTGCCCTTCTAAAATCCTTAAAATGTAAGAGCATATCCACTATGAATTTTCAGCACTGGATATTGCGGATAAACTTCCTAATTATAACTTATTGTGTTATACAGTGGTTCTAAGTAAAATCCCAGAAACACTATAATATGTAGTGTTTGTTACTATTTGCACTCTATAAACAACTTTTCAAGCTACAGAAGATGTCATTAAAGGTACATGCTATTTATATTATGTGGTATGACAAATATTTCCTAAGGGGAATGTGTCAGAGCTTAGTTCCTAGATGTCACTGTAAGAGATAAATGTGATTTTTTTCACGGCAATCCTATTATAGGTAATTTTTTTTAAATACACTTAAAAATTAATCAAAATGTAATGTAAAACAAAAGCTAATGCAGCCTCTAATTTATTATCTTTTATTTGCAATTATGTTGCTTTGGGATTTATTATTTTGGTCGTTGCAGATTAACTTTCTGATGCAGAAAAAAACTTTGCATGCATGGGAAGTGTCTATCTGAAAAGTTGGAACGTGCTCTCAGCTGGATTATAGGGATGCTCATTAATTTAGAAGTACACACCCTCTTGAAAAAAATAACAGGTAACAAAATGGAAGCCCAATAAATCACACCTCATTCTCATCACATTCCTTATCACCTTTCCCCATGATAGCCTCATGGATCAACATATAAATAAAAATTCTACATATATATAGAAACATCGATTTGATGCAGATAAGAACCAACAAGCCCATTTGATCTGACATACATTATAGATTTATGTTCAAAATAGCACAATTGCTAGTTAAGTAATATTTGCACCCCTAGCACCTTACGTCCATATAACATGACTAATTATTCTGAAGGCAATGTTTGCCACAGCTAATATTTTATGTTCCTGTATTCTGGTAAGTCAACAAGCTCACAGTTTAACCTTTTAATCATAAGTAGAAGAAACAGATATATTCACAACTATAACATGACCTTCACAATACCGTAATTGAGTAAAGCATATATAATCATAAGTAGACATGTGCTCCTTCGATTTTTAAAATGCCACAGCAAATCTACTTTGAGTTTTGTGCATTATTGAGGATTATTACTCACATCTTATTGAGAAATTGAGTCAAAGTCCTTGTTTCCTGGTAACAAATTCACATCTAAATGTAAAGTAACAAACAGACTCACAGGGACTGTAATGGAAGTGCAGGCTATTATTTTACCTAGACAGATTCAATAAGGAGGTACTTATAACTAGCAGCACTCAACATGACCTTAATGGCTTGTTTGTTTGGAATGAATTAGAAGCATTTTCTTGTGATTCAATTTTCTATTTGTTTGATGGGTTCTGTGCAGAGCAATCACTATAATGTTTTTTTTCTCCAACCCTGTGAATGGGAAGGAATGCAATGCCAGCTTTGAAAAGGTCAGCACTATAATATAAATCAGATAAAGAGAACTAGATAAAATAGAGCACCTTCTATAGATTGCAAATACTGTCCTTACATCTGGCTTTATGATAGTTCTAGACATTATACAGTACATAGGTCAGATACTACAAGTCACCAAGAACATTATTGCTTAAAAGTGGAAATGTGTTCTGACGGCACAGAATGCCAAGTAAAATGTAATTACAGCTTTGGAATACTTTACATGTTTTATTGGTTCATATTTTCAATATTTTTTGCCACAACAATCATTTAATTTACGGTGGGCAAAAGAGCGACAGAAGCCCTACCTCGTACAGTAGTAAAATAAGTAAATAGTATTATTATTATTATCGTTTATTTGTAACGCGACAACATATTCCGTAGCGCTATACATAAGTTAAGTTACAGGCAATGACAAGTTCAAGATTCATACATTGCAAAGAGTGGATGGCCCTGTCTTTGAGCTCGGAATCCGTTGTCCATAGCACTTTCCCTAAAGCACTGCACAGGATTGAAACTCGCAGACTTACAGTCTAAAGGATGAAGTTTGTATGTGGTACAGTAGGGAGAGAGTAGTGCTGAGCATGTTAGGGAGGAAGGTTATAGGCTTCTTTAAAGAGGTGCATTTTTATTGAAGTTTTTAAGGATTTAAGGCAGGAGGATAGTCTGGTTAAGCGAGGCAAGGAGTTCCAGAGAATAGGGGCAGCACAAGAAAAATCCTGGAGGCGGGAGTGAGAGGAGCTGACAAGAGTGGTAGAAAGAAGAAGGTCATCAGCAGAACGAAGTGGGGGAGTATTTGGAGATGAGAGCAGAGATGTATGGGTGTGCGCTGTTGTTGAGGGCTTTATAAGTTAGGGTCAAGATTTTAAACTTTATTTTGGAGGCTAAGGGAAGCCAGTGAAGTGTTTTACAAAGAGGAGCTGCCGACACTGAACGATGTGTACTGAAGAGGAGTCTGGTGGAGGCATTTATTATGGATTGAAGTGGGGAGAAGCGAATGATGGGCAGGCCAACAAGGAGCGAGTTACAATAGTCAAGATGAGAAATGATGAGAGAGTGTATTAGAATCTTAGTAGTGTCTTGTGTAAGGTAATGGCGTATTTTGGATATGTTTTTTAGATGGAAAAGACAGGATTTGGTTAGAGACTGTATGTGTGGGATGAAAGAGAGGGAAGGGTCCGGTAGAACCCCTAGACAATGGGCTTGGGAGGTGGGAGTGATGATGGCATTGCTGACAGAGCGAGAGATGTGAGGAATTGAAGCTGTAGTAGAGGGTGGGAAGATTAAGAGTTAGTCTTAGACATGTTGAGTTTCAGATGGTGGGTGGACATCCAAGAGGATATACAAGAGAGACAGTCGGAGACGTGTGCTAGAAGCGAGGGGGATAGATCTGGTGCTGAGAGGTAGATTTGGATGTCATCTGCATAGAGATGGTACTGGAACCCAAAAGAGTTTATTAGGATGCCGATTGAGGATGTGTAGATGGAGAAGAGGAAGGGGCCTAGGACTGATCCTTGGGATATGCCAATAGACAGGGGGTGAGGAGAAGAAGATGTGCCGGAGAAGGAGACGCTAAATTATCGTTCTTGAAGGTATGATGTGAAGCACAAGAGAGCAGTATCTCGAATGCCGAAGGAGGAGAGAATGTGGAGTAGAAGCGAATGGTCAACTGTGTCAAAAGGCAGCAGAGAGATCTAGAAGAAGCAAAATGGAAAAGTGGCCTTTAGACTTGGCGGTGAGCAGGTCATTGGTGACTTTTATGAGGGGTGTCTCAGTGGAGTGTTGGGGCCGGAAGCCGGATTGGAAGGTGTCCAGAAGAGAGTTAGAGGAGATGAAACTGGTAAGGCGATTATAGACGAGCCGCTCCAGCAGTTTGGAAGCCAGGGGAAGTAGAGAGATAGGGCGGTAGTTAGACGCAACGTCAGAATCAGATGAGGGTTTCTTGAGAGTGGGTGTAATTAAGGCATGTTTTAGAGATGATGGAAATGTGCCAGTGTTTAGGGAAAGGTTGAAGATGTGTATGAGAGCTGGGATTAGTATAGTGAGATGGAATAGGATCCAAAGAACAGGTAGTGAGGTGAGAGGATGATATTAGGATGGAGACTTCATCCACTGCTGCAGGGGTAAATAGTATATCTGTGTTCACATTTGAATGTCTAAAACAAGTTAAAAAACTTCTTTCATGCCCAGAATTCTGAGAAATACAGTTTTTACACTGCATTCTGGGAACCTGAGCAGGGACATGCTAATGTGCCCACAAACGCTTTACTCTTGTAATCCATAATCATTCAAGCATGGCTTCATCTAAGCATATGCCTGCTGTATTACACACCTTTGGGCAAAGCTAAGGATAGATTATACACAAGCTAGGAATCCTGCCGATGTACAGCTGTTTCAAAGTTAATGACTCTCATCAGCAGGGGCAGGGGGTCCTAGCCTGTGTAGAAGCTTTTATGAAAAGGTATTTTACCACAACAATCATTTAATTTATGGTGGACAAAAGAGCGATAGAAGCCCTCCACCATACACAGTAAATAAATAGTACATCTGTATTCACATTTGAATGTCTAAAACTTGTTTTCTGGTCAGAATTTAGAGAAATACAGTTATTACACTGCATTCTGGTAATAAGTCTGCTTCTCATCACCACAGAAATGAGAACACTTTGAGTCAGCTTCAAAGCCAAACTCAAAATGTATTTTGGTAGTTATAAAACAGCAAATAAGTTGTAAATATATACTTCAAGTAGGCTCATATGGTCCTGGAGAAAAGAATCATAGGACTCAATTCACCATTATGCTTACAATACCTAGGGTCACAATACAGAGCCAGTTCATTTACTGCTCTAATTGGGAGAACATCCTGTGTTTTTATTACCACTGATGCCTTTAGCTTCTGATATTATGAGAATTGTAAAAAAAAAATAAAAAAAAATAAAAAAAAAGAATTGTAAGAGAGGTGCCCTGGGTTAGACTGGCTAGTGATTACATTTCTGGCACAAGCAGAAGCTCCCGGAAAACTTACAACTGGAGGAAGGAGTCACATTATTTTCCCATGCATCTTGTGTATGGTAACAAGATAACAATATAAAAAAAAAAAAACTTATATTAGATTTAACATACTTATGTTTCTAAACAGGGTTTGTTATTTTTGAAACTTGTTTCCTTAAGTGCATATTAAACATATATATGTGCCTTTAAAGCCACTCAGGTCAATATCCCTGAGTGAGTAAAATCTGTTATATTAAAAATGCAATTAAAACAGATCAGAAAGGTACCCTGCATGTTATAAGAAGTGAGGCTTTTTACATACTGTGACATTCAAATGAACTGGAAATAACCGTTTCTGTTCAAATATGGGTTTTATACATCTTATTTGAAAAACCCTGACTTGTTAATGACCGTGTGAGTCTAAATCAAATCCTTTATCATGAAATGTAGCTTTTATTAGATGTGATACTTTTGGCACTGTAACAAATTCATTTTGGAACTGAGTTATTGAGTTATAAAACCATGAGGCAGTATTATTAATGTTGCAAAGCAGTAATAATTTTACCATAATCCTTCATCATTAAAAATATTAAAATATAAATGCTAGAAAATTAAATGAAAATAATAATTAACAGAGGTTTTATGGTTTAAATGTGTAGTGTGGAATAATTACACTCTCATTACATTTGAAATGCATTGCAGACTACTCGCATTCCCTATTAATGTTGTCCTTATACACAATCATTTTAAATATTTAACAGAATTGAACTATTATTCAATCATTTTCAAAACCTACAACATTACTTATATTATACAAAAGTTTTTATATGATTTAAATAATATCAACTATCATCTTATTCATTTATAATTGCATCCCTAAGTTATGTAAGAGATTAAAATAGACAAAAGTAAAAACAAATATTCTGAGTAAAATTGACCAATATAGTAATATCTATATAAATGTGCAAAAATGTTAAACATATTTTGAGGCCATTCTCCTTCTGACATATTATATATACTGACTCATGAAGTGTGAGGCTGGAACTATCAAGCACCAACCGCACTGGCATATCTGTTATCACTAATTATATATTACTAATGCAAGGGCATCAGTAGCACTTTGTCTAAATCTTACCCTTATAGCAAGTTGTGCCCACTATAATAAACCAAAAATACACTTACATTGGTATAAACTCAGAAACAGAGACACTACATATATGATCTGTGCATTGTAGGAATATATTTAGTAATTTTCTGTTAACCTCCTTTACCTTCCACAATAGTGCTTTGTTTACTTTAGTTTCCAATACCAGAGCTGCTCTGTCGTTTGCACTGGCAGAGAAAGGGTAAATGAGCAATTAACAGCTTATAAATATGTTATTACAGATTGTACGAGGCTTCTCAATATTTCCTCATTTCCTGCAGCAGCACTTTTGCATAACACTACTCATGTAGACTGGTAATTTCCCGGAATTACACTGGTCCTCAAGATAAGACTATGGCTAATATTACGTAGAATTAGGTGACCTTCCCAAAGCAATAAACATCACCTTCTTGGTTAGTGTGACTGCTGCAGAAGCTTATATGAGTTTGTCTAATCTGCCTGTCTAATAACAAACTCTATTACTATATCCATTATAATAGTTCTCAGATGTGAGGAATGCCTACGAGATTGATTCTGCGCAGACATTACTCACATGCTGATTGCGAGGAATCGTGCAACATCGCATTCGTGGCACAGAGAGAGAGGGCACAGAGAGAGAGAGAGCACACACAAATAGAGGGAACACAGGGAGAGAAAGAGGGCACAGAGAGAGAGAGACGATGCACAGATAGACAGAGGGCACTCAGAGAGAGAGAGAGAGAGAGAGGGGCCACAGAGACAGAGAGAGGGTGCAGAGAGAGAGAGAGCACACACAAAGAGAGGGAGCACACAGAGAGAAAGAGGGCACAGAGAGAGAGAGCGACGATGGACAGATAGACAGACGGCTCTCAGAGAGAGAGAGAGAGAGAGGGGCCACAGAGAGAGAGAGAGAGAGAGGGTGCAGAGAGAGAGAGGGCACACAGAGAGAGGACACAGAGTGAGACAGCACAGAGAGATACAGAACAGACAATTGAACATAACATATGACACCGTCATTTATGATGGGCAAGTTACTAGTAATAAATAAAAATGGAAATAGAACAAAAAAAACATTAATGCTTATAATGTCAAAACCTATAATACTTTGTAAAATCCTATGAATTGGATCATAATATGCTTGAAGTTTATTTACCAATTTATTTTAATGTCTATGGTATTAAGCCCGGCACATATAGGTAGCACTAAATAATTAAAAACACTTTTATGAATAAGGATGCTGTATGAAAGCTTTCACAGGATAGACTGCTGCTTTTCTTTCATTACTTGTTTATGGATTTTGTGAATTAAATGTAATGTCAAGCGCTTTTAACAGCCACTTTCCTCTGTAATTTCAAATCTTATTGAAAGCGTTTTTGTGCAACACTGGAAGCTACGTAACACAATAACAGAATGCTTTATAGTCACAACCCCACTTATCACTTCTGAAATTGTTTCCTACCACTGTAACTAAAATATTCATTAAATGCATTATTTTTATTTAACTGTTAGGATTCAATTATTCTGGAAGAAACCTAATGCATTAAGAAACTGCTTTTCAGTCTCTAGAACACTCTAATGGATATAGTACAAAGAAACAGTTTATATGGTTTTAACACATCTCAAACATGTGAGATATTTTTATTGATTCATTATGTCAATAAACAGTAACTGTTATTTTTATTATCTTGATATATTATTTGAAATATCCAGATCAAAATGATGATCTTTAAAAAAAAAAAAGGAACTGTGCTAATCTGTAATTATTAAATGATCACTGTAATGACATAACAAGAGGGGTTATACATTTGAATTGGGTATTGATAATTAATACAATTGCTAATACATGATTAAAAAGCAATTGGCAATATTAAATTATTTTCAAATACATTATCAGCCTTCAATTCCACCTCCATGAAGTGATTAATGGGGTGATGTAGCACTAGCTTGGAGGTAGATATCATTGGTTTTCAGATAGCGGGCAGTTTATATTCAGACATCGGTCTTCACTAGATACCTCTCAGTCAGAGTTGATATGCTGATCATTGCCAAGAGAAACCACTTTAATGCATCATTTTATAGACTCAAAATTAATATTCACTAGTACTCAGTAGGCTATCATTTCTAATTCCCTTCACCACAGGGGCATGTTAGGGGTGTGATAGAAAATAACCAATTGTTGTTGTTCAGTCTTGTCCGAATCTCTATGACCCTATGGACCGCAGCACACCAGGCGCATTTATGTATGGTTGTGCTTATCCATATGGTTTTCTTGGCAAAGATACTGGAGTGGGTTGACAGTTCCTTCTTTAGTAAAGGGTGATTTTCTGACCTCTCTGCTATGATATGTTCATCTTGGATGACCCCACATGGTTTAGCTCACAGCTTCACTGAAGAACACCAGTCACTTCACTATGACAAGGTAGTGATCTAGAAGGTGCAATAACCAATACACAACTGAGTAAGAATATTTATTCTCTAAACTCATAAAAAACAGATATCCAATTCTGTTATCTGAAAGATAGTGAGGTGCATCTCCTGTAATTATATTAAAAGTGTAAAATCACAGTGAGTTCTAATAAAATATTCGGCATATGTTTATTACTATGTTACTACTGCCTTCTATTAAAATAGAGAATATTATTATTCATACAGAATATATAATTTTACTGTATCAAAAACTAAAAAAATGACATTAATGCTTTTACTACATTTGCTCACTTCTGTTAATAGTAATTGTCGCATTCTGCAGTTAGGATGATAGGGTATTGTTCTGAATTGCTTAAATCACTATGAGCATTTTCTAGCTGTGTAAATGCCCAGAACGAGGTAATGCAGTGTCAGTGATTAGTGATGCCAATTCAAGGTTTTAAAATAGCAATTTATGTCTAAATTTAAGCCCAATAAATTAATCTTAAATAAAATATAATCACAAATGTACTTATTTCTGATTGTAGTTTTCAATGATATGAGATATATCAATATTTGTTATGCTACCAAATTAGCAAAAGTGTTTTATGGCAATCCATAACTGTTTTCAGCCATTTCTCGTGTGTAGATGTCCATTGTATTGTCATATTTATAGAATGACATTATGAAGAACTTAATTTCGTAATTACCAAATGGTTTTATAAAGTTTAAAATAAATTAAACTTTGCTGTATATACTGTATATTGCTTTAATGAAGGCAAACATTTGCTTATATGTCTGACCTTGGAGTACCAAATAGAAGAGCCATGTCCAGTAGCATGATCCTATCTCTCAGACCCAGGGCTCCAGATACACTAGCAGTCCAAGATAGAAGAGACAGTGAGGTTGATAAATTTAAATTTACCTCTAAAAATGCTTCTGTGCTCATAGTTTTGGTAGCCCTTGATGTTGTTAGTTACATGCCTAACTTTTGAGGTTTTTGCCAAACTACAGTGGTCAATTAATGCTTACTGTTTTATTGTTTGGGTTGCAATAATATGACTATAACATCGTTCACATTTATGTAGATCATTACATTTTATATGTAACTTGTACATAAAAATACTGGACCACAACCTTGTTGTGGTGAAGGAGCTTGTGTACCTCAATAAAGCTGTGAGCTATACCATCTAGGGTCACCAATGATGGGCAGGTCATAGTAGAGAGATCAGCCAAATTGTGGTCCACTGGAGAAGGAACTGGTAACCCACTCCAGTATCTTTGCGACGAAAACCTTATGGATCAGCACATTCAGAGACATAATTGTGCCTGGTATGCTGTGATCCATAGGGTCACAGAGAGTCGGACATGACTGAACAACAACAACATAAAAATATGTATTGCTGCTCTACCTCCTATTTTTCTCTATAATATTATTAATTTTGCACTTGTCAGAACAGAATTGTGTGGAAAACTATCCAAGCACAATATTTGTACAGAGCATAGAAAATTATATTTCCAATATATATCCAGACATTGTGATCAACTTATCAAAGTCAAAGTTTTACCATCCTCTCTTGTTTTATAAGTTAACATATTTGTCATAAAGTGTAATTTATCAGAAGACAATATTTACAGTATCAAAGTGGCTAACATGCTGCCAAGAAGATAGCGTATTCTTTTGACATAAACTTTTTTGATATTTTCATCCAGTTGTGTATGCTTCATATGAGCAAAATGGATAATATATGTTTGTGATTGGAGTTATATTAGATATAGCATTGAGGTGGACACAAAATGCAAAAATGCCAAATTTCACAAATCCAATAATATATTTACCACTGCAAACCATATTTATCGTACTACCTGCATTCACACCTAATTCCACCCATTCACTCTTATGGATCGCAACACTTGCATAGATTTACTAAATTACAGCAAGATCTGTGAAGTCCTGTTAAAGTAACTTTCCCCACACACATCATAATCTTCAGTGGCAAATACTGCAGACTATGCAAAGTATATCAAACAGACATAATTGATTCAATTATATATTTTTTTAGCTTATAAAACCAGATCATATTGTTATATAAACATTTAAAAGCAGGCTTATTTACAAAGAACATTATTTGATTACAATGAACAATCCTTTTAGGTAATCCTGTTTATGAAGTTACCAGAGCAATGTTATCGAGGCCTCAAAGGGACATGAAATTCATCAATACCATTATACAGAATCAAAGAAAACAGCGAAAATCAAGTAACATGTATCTGCAATGGCATGCCTACTTCCAGCTAAAAGGACCAACCTTGGGACCGTGATGTGTTAGAAATATCAACGCCCAGCTTGCTTCTCCAAGTATCAGGGACAACAGGATCAGAAAACAGGAACAGGACAAGGTATAGGTCTCTTTAACATAGGAACTAGCAGGAGCAGTGTCGGGATACTAGTAAGGGATTTAGCTCCAGCCTTCTCTCAAGAATGACACATACACTGTGGTTACATATAGTCAAACTGAACATCTTATTTACTGGTTACAATACAACACATTTATACAAAACAACACCCAATCAAAACTAGACACAACATCTGATGTCGTTCCCCCTGATCACTCCCTGCTGGCCAGGAACCTGGTCTCCTAATCCTCTTAATCCTCTCTTTGTTCCCAGCCTCCCATGGTGTAATCAGTCAGAACATTATCAGTTAATCCTATCTCACGCACCCTTTCATAATTGAAACTCCATTGTTCCCAGGCATCTGCCAGCCCCCCCCCCCCCCCCCTGTTCTGCTGGACCCCTAAACCGAATACCCTGTAACTTGCAGCCCCCTTTCCCAGGGAATCCTGATTATATACTTTATTAAAATCCCTAGGGAAAATCCAACAGTTTGAGACCAAACATAACTGGGTACCATGTATACAACAATAATTACATACAGGAATAAACTATGCATTCACAGTTTTTGTGAACCAATGATAATTATTAGTAATCCATATATTATTATGGCATTAAAAAATTAATTTCTAAGGTTAACTATAAGTCCACATAAATCATAAAAACAGACATAACATAACTCAACCAATACATCACATATATACCTTTCCTGAATACCTGCCAGCACTCACTCCTGTGCTTTGACACAGAACATTCACTAGGTGAAGATAATAAGCTCCATATTAGCACTACTCCTTCACAATGTCTCCCAATCAGATTTTAACTCTCTCTCTTACTAAGGGAAAACATCTTCCTAATTTCTCACATTTTCTACCCAGGTCAACTTTTATACCTGTAGAATGGTCTTCTTTTCTTTGTCACCATCAGTCTTAGCTTTCCTGCCCATCAAGATTTGTTAATCTTGCCCATGTTTTTGCCTCGCCATCTCCCTTTAGATTGTAAATGAGTGAGTTTCAACCTTGTAAGGTACTTTCGGAAAAAGCACCATGTACATAATATTTTTAACTCAAGGACGATGCCCTCCATTTTTTCCAAATCTAATATTGTATTTTTCAGTGTACTTAACCCCATTATAGTGCTATGGAATATGTTGAAGCGTTACATATAAAGGATAATATTAATGAAGGAAACATTGCACTTGCTGGTATTCTGAAGCCAGGTGAAATAGCAGTTTAGTAGTTCCATCTTTTTGCATCAGCATATGCATGATTACTGCAGGCTGCACCAGGGTGAGTGTTAAGCATATTGAGTTACCATGCACCAGTGAGTGCTATACCATTAGATTCCTCTGTATATATGTTTTAACGTATTTGAAGCATTGGGTCGACTCACTCCAAGGTTATGAGACCAGATGTTCCTGACATATTTAATATTGAAATGTCCTTACAAGAAATGATAAAAAAAACAACTTTACCACTGGAGCATAGGCTGGAGGCCAAAAGAAGTCAAGACATCATTGTGAAATGGCACTGCAGTATCAAGTTTGATGACTGCAGGCAACTTTGTTTTCACTGAAATGCTGACAACAATAAAAATTAAAGATCCCCTAAAATGTTAGTGCTGCAGTTCAACCAGGGGAGGTGTCTTAGGTTCTTTCAAGTAATAGAAAATAAACAACACTGATCTTGATGCAGACAAGGAACTTACTGCGCTAGTTAAAATATTACTTCATGCATATAACTATTATTAAAAATTGACACAGGCACCCAAACTTTATCTTATACGTTTAAATAGATGCAAAAGTTACATAAAAGTGAGAAATGTAACTTTACCAAACATATGCAAAGTGTTTGCTTTGATGTTAGTCTGACCTGCAAACTAAAACTAACTTCAGTTAAAATCCCTTGTTATCTATCAGTTATCTGTGTTTGGTTACTCAAATGTGCATTCAAAATAATGGTAATAACTTGAAGCAGTTTAATCCATGATTTAACAAGACAAATGTAAGATGAGAAGCTGCCTTTGTCAGTTTAATGCTAGGTTTCTAAATTATAGATCTTATGTTTCATTTTTTTTTTACAATAGAGTGAATGATAGAAATTGTTGACTTGTTTTTCACTTTAATAATCTTTTTAGTTATTTTAGTTTTTAGTTTTTACAGAACCATATTAAGGAGACATTGAAAGCATTTTTACTTGCACCCAAAAGAGGGTATTTGATGATGTACCACTGTGCATTTTCTTTTCTCAAATTAGCAGTAAGATAGATGTATGTAGGAGTCATATTGGCCTGCCAGTGTCTGTTTACTACTTGATGCCAAGCACCAAGTATATGCTGCCCTGCAAAGCATTATGTGCACTCACAGATAAAAATGTTACTTCATATTGACATCTCTGTGCATATTGACACATTATTATGGTACTACACTACATTGGGTAAATATAGATTCTCCACTATATTATATACATTATATCACAAAAATGAGTACACCCCTCACATTTTTGTACATATTTTATTATATCTTTTCATGTGAAAACACTGAAGAAATGACACTCTGCTACAATGTAAAGTAGTAAGTGTACAGCCTGGTAATTTTCCCTCCCCGGTGTCATGTGACTTACAAGGTCTCAGGTGTGAATGGGGAGCAGGTGTGTTAAAGTTGGTGTTATCGCTCTCACACTGGTCACTGGAAGTTCAAAATGGCACCTCATGGCAAAGGACTCTCTGAGGATCTGAAAAACAGAATTGTTGCTCCACATAAAGATAGCCTAGGCTATAAGAAGATTGCCAAGACCCTGAAACTGAGCTGCAGCACAGTGAGCAAGGCCATAGAGCAGTTTACCAAGACAGGTTCCACTGAGAACAGGCCTCAACCATGGTCGACCAAAGAAGTCAAGAGCACGTGCTCAGCATCATATCCAGAGGTCTTTGGGAAATAGACATATGAGTGCTGCCAGCATTGCTGCAGAGGTTGAAGGGGTGGGGGGTCAGTATGTCAGTGCTCAGACCATACTCCACACACTGAATCAAATTGATCTGCATGGCTGTTGTCCCAGAAGAAAGCCTTTTCTAAAGATGATGCACAAGAAAGCCCACAAACAGTTTGCTGAAGACAAGCAGACTAAGGACATGGATTACTGGAACCATGTCCTGGAGTCCGATGAGACCAAGATAAACTTATTTGGTTCAGATGGTGTCAAGCGTGTGTGTCAACCAGATGAGGAGAACAAAGACAAGTGTGTCTTGCCTACAGTCAAGCATGGTGGTGGGAGTGTCATGGTCTTGGCCTGCGTGAGTGCTGCCAGCACTGGAGAGCTACAGTTCATTGAGGGAACAAAAAAAATGCCAACATGTACTGTGACATACTGAAGCAGAGCATGATCCCCTCCCTTTGGAGACTGGGTCACAGGGCAGTATTCTAATATGATAACGACCCCAAACACCCCTCCAGGACGACCACTGCCTTGATAAAGAGGCTGAAGGTAAAGGTGATGGACTGGCCAAGCATGCCTCCAGACCTAAACCCTATTGAGCCTCTGTAGGGAATCCTTGAATGAAAGATGGGGGAGTTCAAGGTCTCTAACATCCACCAGCTCTGTGATGTCATCATGGAGGAGTGGAAGAGGACTCCAGTGGCAACCTGGGAAGCTCTGGTGAACTCCATGCCCATGAGGGTTAAGGCAGTGCTGGAAAATAACACTTTGGGCCCAGTTTGGACATTTCCACTTAGGGGTGTACTCACTTTTGTTGCCAATGGTTTAGACATTATTGGCTGTGTGTGGAGTTATTTTGAGGGGACAGGAATTGTACACTGTTAAACAGGTTGTACACTTACTACTTTACATTGTAGCAGAGTGTCATTTATTCAGTGGTTTACTCACTTTTGTGAGATACTGTATATTCTGACAATATATATATCTATATATATATATATATTATTTTTCTCAGTTTTTGTTTGTTATATTGTTTTTTTTTAGATGGATCTAGTAAGGTATGTGTACACACATTATGTTTTCACTGGACAATTCTTAGAGCTGACAAGAGCAGCTGATAAAATATGTTGTTTATTGTCTTGAAGACAGATGTCAGAAGTGAAAAGCATACAGAGAGTCTTACACAGAGATATACATCTGTATCCTACTGACTCAAAGAGCATATTGTATGTTTACTGACACATGATGTGCTTGTCTTTGTTCAGACACACTGGTCTACAATGACCTGATGCACCCTACATATGCTTGTATGTACTGTACTTGGGGTAAAGAAAATAATAACATAGTGCCCTATAAATGAGTACTTGTTACCACATGTGCCCCCCAAGGCTTGATATTGATTAAACTACTGGGGAACTTATTACTATTCTCAAATAATAATCTGTTCAGATCTTACAGTAGTTACTGTATATGACTTGTCTTTCTGTGGATAAGCTATGCTCAAAGGGACACTATTAAACAATTATCATATCCCATTATCATAAGCAATTATCCATCAGCATATAATTCAATAAATGAATAATTACAAAAACATAAAATAAACCCTGAATAGATGTCATATCTACTGAATAACTCGTTCTCCTTAACACACAATCATAGGTTATAACCCCAAATGGCTTTTTATCTTGATCCCCTATTAGGGTCTCGGAAATGACATAGGAAGGAACTAGTGCATATTCATTGTTTCCCTGTGGGCAACAACACTGTAATTATAAAATGTTACTAAATCCTTACACTGCACAGCAAAACATAAAGAGAAAACATAACAATTGTTACCATCCACTGAGCAGCAGAAGCAATGGCTCATCAAAATAAAATCTAAAAAATAATGTTCTGTTGGTTAATTTGTTAATTATTCGCTTTCAATAATAAGTAACATTTCCTCAGCATTATGGCACATGGATTATATGATAGTATGGATTATTATGACCCTCTGCCTCTTGGAGGTTAACATGGTGGCCTTCTTCATTGGTGTCACTGTGAGAGGAGGGTGGGCAGCAAGCTATGAATTTATATATGGCATATTAAGCTTCTTCCTGTAACAATATGACATTTACTAGCTTCCTGTCTGCCAGTCTCACACTGTGATGGACAGGAAGTAGACAGATGACCATACTGGTAGCCCCCTTCTGGCTAATAGGGCTTTCATCAAAATGGATGCAACCATATGTTAAATTAATCAATATTTTTAGCACTATGGGATGCATTTAAAACAGTGTTTTACAGTTAGTATTTCTTCCTTAAACGTTTAAAACAATATCTGGAACTTTTCATTAAAGGCACTGCTTGCTTGTGTTTCCTTTGATGTTGGAGTGCTGTTAATTTATATTGTATGAACAACATGGGGGTAGACACAGAATGGCATGTTTTGCTTCTGCAAACTCAAATTTAAAACAAATTATTTTATTCAAAAGAACATAGCCACAGGATATCAAGTCTTAGTTTACAATTATTACAAACTCTTTAGAAACAAATTATATACATTTTATGGGCACCTATTTTTTAATTAGTCACTTTCATCTTAATGTAAATGCTCCTTCCAGAGAGCATACATTATCAAAGCACTCCTCTGAAGTTGCAATTCTAGTTACTTTAACTAATTTAGGTGTTTTATGTGTTCAGTTACATAAAGTATTGACTGTGTTGAAGTTTTAATGAAACACCATTAAAGTTTACATTTCTTCACTGTTACTGTTAGCTAAACTTGTTCTTTTCACACCAGTGTGACAATGAGATCAGCTATTTGTAGGGTTTCTGTGAAATATTTTGTTGCAGAATAGACTGTCTCATACGAATAAAGTAATATATAATTGTGACTTCAGTTTTCTAGGGAACGGGGTTGCTTTAATTTGCTTTAGATAAAGATATACATCTATAAATACCAAGACAATGAAGTCAAAACAACTGGGTAATTTACTAAGCATTTTCTCACCTAAGATGAGATGAAAAGGGCTGTGGTTTGAGTGTTTCCCCTTAGAGAACAGTGCCATGGTAAATCAAGGTAAATACTCGAGATGCATAGTAAATTCAGCCCACACATTATAGGTCATTTATAATATGACAAAAAGGTAAATACACTACTGCTAGATACAGTCGTAGTACATTAATAAACACCTCTACTTGTCTAAGCTTTTTTTTTTAATTGGTCAAATGAATATGTACCTTAAATGTCTCAGAATAGATCCCCATTTATGTTACAACATCTTTATCAAGAGAGACAGTTTGCAAAAGTTAAATCTATTATACAGTATATTAACATAGTATGTGGTATGAATGATCATTAAAAAAATCCAAGCAGGTATTAATAAAAATAACTTCTAAAATCATGTTGCAAAGAGCTAAAAACAATTATCTAATTGAGATAAGACATACCTTTGTAATAATTGCATTTGACTGATCATGTCTAGATTTTTGTAGAATTTCAAGTTATAAAACATAATTATAACATATAAACATATAATTATACATTTCAAATTTAGGGGCCTTGTTAAATTGTTTATTTTGATGAAAGATATATACTTAATAACATTTTACCATTCATTTCACATGCTAATTTGTTGGAGTATGCTTTGTATTACTATAAATGGAAAAATTAAAGAGATGTTTATTTAGTAAACTGGTAAATTAAATGTTTTTAAGGAAAACCATTTATACTGGAGATGTAGCAGGAGCAGGTTAAGAATAAATTTGCTTCAGATAGCTAATTTTAATTACATGCAAATAAGCTATAAGGATGTGTGATTACCTAGATCAGTGCTGATTTAAATGAAATATTTAGTATCTCACTAATCAATATGATCAGAGAAAAAGCACTTTGAGTTTTCACAGTTACATGGGCTTAAGTAGACCCAACTTTTAGAGTAATCCTGGGCAGCAAAGGGATATCAGTTGACCCTTAATTCTAACCTTATATATATATATATATATAAGGGTTTGTCGTGTACAGAATTCCGAGAAATACAGTTTGTACACTGCACTCTGGGAACCTGAGCAGGGACATGCAAATGTGCCCACAAAGGCTTTATTCTTGTAATCCATTACCATTTCAAACATGGCTTCCTTTAAACATATGCTTGCTGTATTACACAACTTTCAGCAAAGCTCAGGATGGATTATATACAAGCTAGGAATCCTACCTGCGTACAGCTGTTTCAAGGTTACTGACTCTCATCAGTGTGGGTCAGGTTCTTAACTTGTATAGTGGATATTTTGAGGAGGTAGTTTACCACAAAAATAATTTCATTTATGGTGGGCAAAAGAGCGACAGAAGACCTCCGCCGTACACTAGTATATTATATAAATAGTACATTTGTTTTCACATTTGAAGTAAAAAAATAGCACATACAGCACCTATATGCATATATACAATATATACAAATGTTGGCTTCAGTCTCCTTTTTTAACAATGTTACCAAAGTTTTTTTGCACAATTTATAGAAAATGCAGGTTTGCACTATATGCTAGATGGAACTAAAATATGCTCATAAAACAACCATCATGTAAAATAATGATGGGATTTACAGTATTAATAATTATAAATCACTAATATGGTACATATTATGCATCAATCTTCCTAGAAAGTACAATAAAAAAACGTATTTAACAGTAGACAATGAGCCAATAAGTAAAAAGTTGCTTTGGGTACACTTTTAACCTCTGAAAATAATTTCAAGGAAAGTGATAAAGATCATTCTTAGAGGAAATCTGGGTATATTTTAGTCTATTTACATTTACAAAACCAACCTACTAAGCAAGAACATGGATATTAGAGCCAAAGAAGGACTTAAATGCTACGAATGGCATATTATTTATCAGTGGGCAACACTCGAATCAGCAACCTTAAAAATTCATAGACCTCTCAATTGCTTGGTAATCTGCAGAGTCTTGAAGTTGACAGCACATTGAAGTGTTTTAATAGCTATAACCCAATTCCTACCTATTTCCATTAAATCCACCCATCCCGTAGAAAATAGACTGTGGAAAATAATAGTGAACATAAAAAATAATAATAAAAAAAGAAACTGCTGAGTATGGCAGGTTTGCAGTCCAACACCTGCTACTGGTATAGCGTTCCTTTGTTATATTTTTTCTATACCATATTTGGATAGCTGTATTCACTAAACTAAAATTGATTCAGTTCTATAAATTATCTGTGTCTAAGATCTATTTTTAAAATGTAGCCTTATTTATCAACCTCATTTCTGAAAGCAAGTCTTTTCACCCAATTTAATCAAAGCATTAGATATTGTAATTTAAATTAGCAAAACCACATGGACCTTTGTTAGATAAATGCTGTGTTTGTTCTGCACTTCTGATTCTATTGCTGTTATTATACGATCTGCTGTTTGACATTTGCAATCCTCTATCTTATTCCTATTAGATGAAGCAAAATTGGTTGGATTCCTAAGAGAGGTATCCAGCACTCAGTTTTTTATGGTTGACTGGCATATATATCATACACTGCTGGGTAGCAAATGTAATATTTGAAAACTTTAATAAATGTTAAAGCCCTCCGGCATTGACTCAGATTTCAGTGATATTGATGTGTCCTTTGAAAATATTCAACTTACACTAACCATTTACCCGGATGAAAAGTCAACAATTACTGAGTGTCTAATGAGATCATGAGAAATTTACAGATCAGTTAGTCAAATGCATTATAGGGAAGATGGTATGTTAGTTTATACATTTATATTAGTAAACTGATTTACAGTATATATGTGGAAAGGAACGTCAGCACATACAATTCACTGCTGTTGGTGTCAAGATCCTAAACTTCTAAACTCCCACAGTGTATTTTTTACCATATAAAAATGCATTCAAACTAGTAAATAGATATGTCAAGTTATATAAGCTATAACCCAAACCTCTCCTTGGGGAACCACAGACAGGCCAGGATTTATGGGTAGCACATGTGAATACAAGTGAGGCAATTAGAGCATCCAGAACATTTTAAATATTTACACAGTGCTACCCATAAATTCTGGTCTGTCTCAGATTCCCTGAGCAGAGTTTTGGAAACCACTATTTTAATCAAATAGAAACAAATAAAATGTAATAGATGTACAATGGTCTGATTGTGTGAAAGACTGCAGAGATGTTTGTGTATGAAGGTGCGTGTATATGTGTGTAAATATATAACCATCTCACATATAGTAAGCTAGGTTCATTAACTTTCAACCATGCTGCTAGTATCTGACAATTTTAAATGCATATAGTATATATTGAAAGCAATCTGGATATAAAACCATTTATATTTGTAAATGTACAGCTCTGTATATCTCAAAGTATGCCAGCAATATAAATAAGGGGAATTTTAACCTCAATGACAAAGGTAATGGAAATAGGTAATAGAAAATGCAACTGCATTATATATGACATTAGGTATCAGACAACACAAATCAGCTGTTGTGAGTATGCTTCACAGTTACTTTAAACCCTCATCTCAAGAAGAATCTAGTTATCAAACAAATGTAATGACAATATGCTCCATAATGTTATGCAAATACCATTATAGTAAATAAATCTCTAGTTATAAACTCTTTCTACTTTATGTAGATGAGTGACAGAATGGAAGACAATCAAAGATTACAACATTTTAGCTAAATCTTCAGATGTATGGGACTAATAAAGTTTAATATGTATGACTTTAAATGGATATTATTACCATATTCAAATTGTAACTGTAATTGTAATTGTAGTTATAATTAATTAATGGGTGAATCTTGAGCATGAGGAAAGCTCAAGGTCATTTCCATAGAAAACTTGCTAAATTCTTGAGAAGCTATGTGGATGTGTGAGTATATCAATGTAATCTTTTTGAGTATGTATGGTTACTGTGGAAATGAATCACTAACCAAAAGCATATTAGCCAGCATTATTTTAAAAGCAGAAGCAATATGACAACATACAGTGCCTTGCAAAAGTATTCACCCCCTTGGCATTTTTCGTGTTTTGTTGCCTCATAACCTGGAATTTACATGGATTGTTTGAAGATTTGCATCATTTAATTTACAGAACATGACCACAACTTTGAAGATGTTTTTTTCTTGTCTTTTTTGTGTGAAGCAAACAACAAATAGGACAAAATAACAGAAAAAGTCAATGTGCATAACTATTCACCCCCCTAAAGTCAATACTTTGTAGAGACACCTTTTGTGGCAATCGCAGCTTTGGGTAAGTCTCTATGAGCTTGCCACATCTTACCACTGGGAATTTTGCCCATTCCTCCTTGCAAAACTGCTCCAGCTCCTTCAAGTTGGATGGTTTGCGCTTGTGAACAGCAATCTTTAAGTGTGACCACAGATTTTCTATTGGATTGAGTCTGGGCTTTGACTAGGCCATTCCAACACATTTAAATGTTTCCCCTTAAACCACTCATGTGTTGCTTTAGCAGTGTGTTTGGGGTCATTGTCCTGCTAGAAGGTGAACCTCCGTCCTAGTCTCAAATCACGCACAGAGTGGTACAGGTTTTGCTCAAGAATATCCCTGTATTTAGCACCATCCATCTCTCCCTCAAATCTGACCAGTTTCCCTTCTATCCAAAAGCAATGTCTTCACTAACTAAAAACTTCTGTAAAAAAAAATGCTATGTTCTTATATAGAGCCCTATTCAATTGGCTGAATTACAATTTAATAAGGCTGTAAATCAGCAATAAACATAAATTAAGTTAATAACTACAAAGCACTTAAAACATCTATTGTAAAGGTGCATGGTACAAGATATTTCATGACATGTACATAAAGTGGCCAGATAATGCAAATGTTAAGAGATAGTTAAATTATGGGTTCATTTCTAAAATGAAAACAGATTATTAATATTAATAATTCCAGAAAATAACTAGGGCACTTGACTATACAAACCAGTGACTTATCAAACGTAAAAATGACACTACCTGTTTAGCGCACTTTTTGCAAACTGTGCAGTTTGCTTATTAAATAATTTCTAAAAGAAGACATTTAATATGGTGATATTATTAATATCAATAACCTTTATTAATATTAATAAAAAATGTTGGCGCTCATTGCAGCCTAAATCCTACGGCACTCATCGCGAGGCCTGCAATGAGCACCAGAGACGTTCATTGCAGCCTAGGCCTAGCGGTTGCGGCCTGAAATGGCTCGCTTTCCTTCCAGTCAAGTTGCAGCCCTCTATTTTCTCTTGCATATAGTACTCTCATTGATTAACATTAAAATAATGTATAATCTGTGAAGTAGTTCATAGTATATGCTTGTAAAATACAGTAATATCTGGGATATACAAAGGGTTTCTAAAGAATTTATATGGTTTTGAGAGTCAGCCACACACACATGGCTTTAGTCATGAAGGGGGAAGCAAGTTTTATGGCTCTGTAAGAGGAGAGCAAAATACAGGCCTGGGTTATTAGTGACCTAAACAGATAACCCTGGATAGAAAATGTGTAAGGAGAACAAGAAAGCCAAACCCCTCTATACATCTGGAAATCATGTGGGTGGGGGGGATAGCAAGCTATTTGCCCAGGAGGATGGGCTAGAAATGGGGGGGAGGATTTTGGTGTTTTGTGTTCTGAAAATGTGTCTTGAAAAACAAAGAAGTACCAGTCTGATTTTGGACAAAATAAAGGTGGTGTCAGAGTCTGCTTGTACTAATCAAAGATACAGGGTGTGTGATTCTTAGATCCTATGAAAAGAGGTCTAATGCTGCTCAGAAATTATGCTGTCATCTGAATTATCTGCTGGTGCCGAGCTCTGAACAAAAAGTTGTGACTCATAGAGAGAGAGAGAATTGGGCTGAGCCTGGTTCCCAAATCAGGCGGTCGTAATAGCGACTGTAGCCATTTTTTTCTATATCTTCATTTGAATATAATCACTTCATAATGAGCAACACATTGTTAGAGGATGTGTCCTTGTAAACTAATAAGCCTTCCATTAGATCTAATAAAAGCATTGACTGCTGAAGCCATTTTTCTATTGCTCAAGCAAGAAAAATTTGATAATCCAGAAATATGCATAAAGAGCGGATACTTTCACTGCACAGTATAATAACAATCATTTCAGGTACTTTTCGTTTGCCAGATTGGGATCAGCTTGTCAGTATGCAGGCTGTGTTGAAGCAGAGCACTGACATTGATCTGTTGCTGTAAACCAGATCAAGGCAACCCCTTGCTGTTATTAAGAACATTACTGAGGAGGTGCAGGTTGCTGGCTCAGCTTTGTACTGTAGTGAATAGAACACACATAGGAATAATGCCCACAGCCCATCACTGACACCGGTCTCAGCTTCAGTCGCTCTTATTCTGTATTCTGTCAACAGCATAAGCACAGTGCAAAGTTATGCCCTGAAAAGACCACCTCATTAGAAATGTCTAGTAATTTCCAGTACTAGTGTATTTTATGCAAATGAGAACTGATGCAATATGGCACAGTATGAGAAAAGTGCATTCTGAAAACAAGTATAATTTACCACTTTCTTACTGACATGACTTTTGTGTGAAAATGACATAATTTACTAATTCACAGTGACACTGATTTATTTACCGGGCCAGACAATTTTGTATTATGCTTTAGAGACATGTGGCTTGAGTCACTGTCTCAGATTCAGAGTTTTGTGTCTACAGTTCAAACGGTCCCCCCTTTTTTTTTATATTCTGTTCTGCATGCAGAATGAAATTTAAATGCATTTTAAGAGACTTTATTTACAAATTATTAAAGTATTTATATAAATGTGACATATCTTCTTTTCATTTAGTTTTCAAAGTAACATGTACAATTTTTCATTAACTCATTTATGATTGTTTGTTGATTATATTTATCAGACAGGTTAAAAATGTAGGTGAAGTAAAGGTTGGTTACATGTTTTAAAAAAAAATTCAGAAGAGAGAATCTTTATCCAGCTTCAGATCTACACCAGTCAGAGACCAGAAAACACAGCAGGAAGTCTGTAACAGCTCACCCGCCCCTAACTATGCAAAAGGGGAAGAGCTAAGCAGTATAGCTCGTCGGGCAGAAACCCATAAAAGTAAGAGCTTTAAAGTATTCACCCCCCTTGACGTTTTACCTATTTTGTCACATTACAGCATTAAGTTCAATGTTTTGTTAATCTGAATTTTATGTGATGGATCAGAACACAATAGTCCACGTTGGTGAAGTGAAATGAGAAAAATATATACATACAACTATTTTTTAGAAATAGAAAACAGAAAATTGGCATGTGCGTATGTATTCACCCCCTTTGTTATGAAGCACATAAAAAGCTCTGGTGCAACCAATTACCTTCAGAAGTCACATAATTAGTGAAATGATATCCACCTGTGTGCAATCTAAGTGTCACATGATCTGTCATTACATATACACACATTTTTTGAAAGGCCCCAGTGGCTGCAACACCTAAGCAAGAGGCATCACTAACCAAACACTGCCATGAACACCAAGGAACTCTCCAAACAAGTAAGGGACAATGCCGTTGAGAAGCACAAGTCAGGGTTAGGGTATAAAAAATATCCAAATCTTTGATGATCCCCAGGAGCACCATTAAATCTATCATAACCAAATGGAAAAAAAATGGCACAAAAGCAAACCTGCCAAGAGACAGCCACTCACCAAAACTCACGGACCAGGCAAGGAGGGCATTAATCAGAGAGGCAGCACAGAGACCTAAGGTAACCCTGGTGGAGCTTCAGGCTTCCATAGCAAAGACTGGAGCATCTGTACTTAGGACGACAATAAGCTGTACTCTCCATAGAGTTGGGCTTTATGGCAGAGTGGTCAGAAGGAAGCCATTACTTTGAGCAAAAAAACAAAATGGCATGTTTTGAGTTTGTGAAAAGGCATGTGGGAGACTCCCAAAATGTATGGAGGAAGGTGCTCTGGTCTGATTAGACTAAAATTTAACTTTTCCTCCATCAAAGAAAACGCTATGTCTGGCGCAAACCCACCACATCACATCACCCAAAGAACACCATCCCACAGTGAAACATGTGAAACACCTTTACAATAGATGTTTTAAGTGCTTTGTAGTTATTAACTTAATTTATGTTTATTGATGATTTACAGCCAATTGATTAGGGCTCTATATAAGCACACAGCATATTTTTTTACAGATGTTTTTCTTTAGTAAATACCTTGTTTTGGATCGAAATTCACTTACTAAAAACTTCTGTAAAAAAATATGCTCTGTGCTTATATAGAGCCCTATTCAATTGTCTAAATCGCAATTTAATAAGACTGTTAAATTGCAGCTATAATATGCCTTTGATCATGAGGGGGGAAAAGAAAAAATGTTCTACGGATACCCAAACTCATCTCTGCAAAATGTGGTATGTTTAAAATAAATTAGACTCTTTCATAAAAGCTAAGTAGTCTGTAAAAGATTGAGGGTGCTCCTCTCTAAAAAAAATTAAACGTAAGTTTTCTCACAAAACAACAACATTGTTTAGTCTCAATTAAATGATAAGCTGTGTATATGTATCTTTACTAACTGATATCCATGAAGGCTTGATCTTTACAGTGACCCATTAATACCCCATTTGTATTGTTCCTTTAGAGCCTATTTATCATACACGTTTAACCCTGTTTGGAAATGAGCCTCAATAGAAAAAATATGAAGTTATATGAAAGTTTCCATTTTGAATATTAAAATAAACTATCTAAGTTATTTTATAACGCACTTAGCCCTGCTCAAACATACTATTTTATTTATGTTTGATAATTATCTTAACACTGTCTTTATAATAATATAAATACTTTATATACCTATTAATTCTGTTAGCCCAGAGAAATTAGCACCTTGAGATGGATAACACTGTCTATAATGCAGGGTATACCCCAATGAACTTTAAAAACAATTGTATTTATTCTTCAGCTAGTATGTATGCACTCTAAAAAAAGCAAGTCACTCATAATGAGATATCAAGCTTATTGAAATATCAGTTTTCCTAGGGCAGCACCAATTATCTTTTTATAATTTGTAATTACCTAAGGGGAGGACCTTTGAAGTAAAAAATATTATACAGATATGAAATTAATGTCATGAAAATAATAAAACACATTTTGAAACATCAAACAAAATACTTCAGGCTAAAATCACCATGTGTGAAGACAAGAAAGACATAGCTATAAAATTCCTTTTATGTTAATGGTGCATTTGAAAACTGTATGATTTGTTACACAAAATAAAGCTGAGTACATAAGCATTCAAATAGCTAGCATTTTATGCAGTAATGCAGTCAGTATTACTTACAAAGTGATAATATTGTGTTTTAAAGTAAATTACAGTTCAAATATGTGCAATAAATCAAATAATTTTGAATGAATTGATACATTTTATAAAATATTACTTGGTTGGAAAAACTAAACATTTCCTTCATCTATACATATAGAGTTGATATGTCAGAAAATTGTTATAAAAGCAAGTTATATTAAATGGCCGAAGGCGCTCATTGCCAGGCCCACGATGAGCACGAGGCACACAACACTTTGAAAAAAATACGACTTTAACGGCTGCCATTTTTTCAAGCCCGTAACTCAGAAGCGGTCGGAAGACTGCCAAAAGACACCAATTAATTAAAAAAATAACTTACACACACAGCTCAGAGGAGAGGCAGGGAGCCTGTGAGTGAGGTTGCAAGCTAATTTGAGGTTTAATTGGTGTTTTTAGGAGATCGGAAATCGGCTAAGCGAGGGGAAAAATGGCGGCCGTAAACCTGTACTTGTTTTGAAAAAGGCTCAAAATGAGGCCAAAGGCAGTAAGACTTAGGCGCTAATCCTGGAGGCACAAAAGACTTGAGCAGTGAGAGAGAGGAAAAAGAAAAAGGGAAGGGAGAGGGGGGAGAGGGTGGAAAGGGACACAGGGGTGAGAGAGGGTGGAAAAGAGACACAGGGGAGGGAAATAAGTGAAAAAAACAGGGCAGGGAGAAGAGGGAGAGAGGGGTGAACAGACACAAGGCTCAGAGTGTTGGGAGAGGCTCGCAGTGAGTGCCTAAGGTGCTCAGTGCGAGGCAAGAAAGTTGCGGGTTGGACGACACATGAAATGAGCAGTAAAGTGGTGGAGAGGTTTGCAATGAGCACCGAAGACGCTCATTGAAGGCTCACGATGAGCTCAGAAGGCGATCATCGCAGGGCTTGCAATGAGCACCGAAGGTGCTTATTGCGAGGCATGAAAGTGGCTTGTTGGACGAGGCCTGCAATGAGTGGCAAAGCCGCTCATCACAAGGCCTATAAAGTAGACGGTGGTAGAGGCTCACAATGAGCGCCAAAGGCTTCAAATGTTATTGCTAGTATACAATAAAACTGCATTGGGTACATTTATTAAATGGGCTAAAAATTGGGTGTAACGGAGCTGGAACACGCAGTCCAAAATCTCCGCTGGTATACGGTAAAATATCCAATAAGCACTACAGGCTCACCATTCCCGACCTCCCATATTGGACGACACACAATTTGGGAGTCAAATGAATACTGACTTTATTTTGTTATTGCAGAAATATTTATACCCATCTCTTCCCACAGGCAATACACATGCCCATATTTGGCCGCACAATACACATAAAGAGAACAATAGGTGGGTCACACGTCTCCGAGGCTCCCTGGCAACTTTGATACAATCAGCCATTGATTCAATTACACTTCTTTGTTCTTATCTGAGAATGAAAACACTGTATACAATAGACTTCCTTTATCTTATGCGGAGTCGCTGTAACAGGATTATCTCCCATGCCAAGTAGCTGCAAATGTCTGGGACAATATTCTGCAGAGCATCAACCAACATACATATAGTAGGATCATATTTTAACCATAATAATCATAAAACAGGGTAAAACAGTGATGGGTTCCGCTACACACCTCCCCCGTGACAATAAGCCGGCATACACAGTCTGATCCCAACGGATCGGCCTGGGGATGTCCGGAGAAAAGTATTTGTTGTTCAATTCTCTAGTTTGACAACCCATCAGCATTACTGCAATTCACATTTACTCACATTTCCCATATCCCCAGATAGCTGGGATCTGGGCACACAAAACTACCGAATAGCGCTCAGATCCTCTTCACACAGTTCAATTGCCATGTAGCTAAAGTCTTTCCCATAGTCTTTCATTATATGAATGGGCTTCATGGCATAGCTATCTGTGGTATCATGGTTCACACAGGGCAAGTACCGAATGACCCCCCTGTATGTAAAAGGGCCAGAATGAGTGACATACACTCTGGTATGGCCGAACACTGGTTCCAAAGGGCAATATGTCCCAGGGCCATAGTCGCAGGGCAGGAGACTGGCAAGCAGTCCTCTCCAAGCCAAAGTGGCGAAGGGCACTTCGTCACACATCTCCCCTTTGGGGGGAAGTCTAAACAGGCACCTGGATATTTCGCTGGGGTGATGGGGCAACACGCTGAGGGGACTTGAGGGGCAGAGGCCAGCGGCACTCTGCCCTGATGCCAGCTCTTCTGCTGGTATAACCTGCAGGACCTCCTGCTCTGTACAAGGGACAAAGGGAGGGCAGAGGCCGACTGCACTCTGCCCCACTGTCAGCTCTTCTGCTGGGGTACCTGGGACATATTCCGGCTCAGTAGCCAGGGAAACGTGGGGGTCAGTGGGGGTTAACATTTCCTCTGTTAACCCTGGGGCCACATTAGAAGTTAGCTGGGGAGGGGAATTTGTACTTACCCCCTCCTCCGGTTGTCCCATTGAGGGTAGTTGGGGATCTGGACAGGCTGCGGGCGCAGAGACCACGGTCCCATCTGCGCCGTCTGGGAGATTGGTGTCTCCCCTGGTTAGGGTAAACTGTCGCTGGGGGGGAAGGACGACACCTTCTGCCCCCTGTGTTTCACACTGCCGCTGGGGGGGAAGGACGACACCTTCTGCCCCCTGGGGTTCACACTGCCGCTGGGGGGGAAGGACGACACCTTTGGCCCCCAGGGGTACCCACTGCCGCTGTGGAGGAAGGTCGACACCTTCCGCTCCCTGGGGTACACACTGCCACTGGGGGGGAAGGATGACACCTTCTGCCCCCTGGGTTTCACACTGCCGTTGAGGGGGAAGGACGACACCTTCTGCCCCCTGGGGTTCACACTGCCGCTGGGGGGAAAGAACGACACCTTCTGCCCCCTGGGGTTCACACTGCCGCTGGGGAGGAAGGACGGCCCCTTCTGCTCCCTGGGGTACACACTGCCGCTGGGGGGGAAGGACGACACCTTCGGCCCCCTGGGGTACACACTGTCGCTGGGGAGGAAGGACGACACCTTCAGCTCCCTGGGGTTCACACTGCCGCTGGGGAAGAAGGACGGCCCCTTCTGCTCCCTGGGGTACACACTGCCGCTGGGGGGGAAGGACGACACCTTTGGCCCCCTGGGGTACACACTGTCGCTGGGGAGGAAGGACGACACCTTCAGCTCCCTGGGGTACACACTGCCGCTGGGGAGGAAGGACGACACCTTCAGCTCCCTGGGGTACACACTGCCACTGGGGAGGAAGGACGACACCTTCGGCTCCCTGGGGAACACACTGCCGCTGGGGAGGAAGGATGACACCTTCCGCTCCCTGGGGTACACACTGCCACTGGGGGGGAAGGACGACACCTTCTGCCCCCTGGGTTTCACACTGACGCTGAGGGGGAAGGACGACACCTTCTGCCCCCTGGGGATCACACTGCCGCTGGGGGGGAAGGACGACACCTTCGGCCCCCTGGGGTACACACTGTCGCTGGGGAGGAAGGACGACACCTTCAGCTCCCTGGGGTACACACTGCCGCTGGGGAGGAAGGACGACACCTTCAGCTCCCTGGGGTACACACTGCCACTGGGGAGGAAGGACGACACCTTCGGCTCCCTGGGGAACACACTGCCGCTGGGGAGGAAGGATGACACCTTCGGCTCCCTGAGGCACACACTGCCGCTGGGGGGGAAGGACGACACCTTCAGCTCCCTGGGGTACACACTGCCGCTGGGGGGGAAGGACGACACCTTCGGCCCCCTGGGGTACACACTGCCGCTGGGGGGGGAATTAGTTGGAGTATTCCACGTGGAGCGGTTTCTGTTTCTGGGACAGTCTCACTGCATGTGGCCCTGCTGGTTACACGTGTGGCACCTGATGTACCGTGGAGGGGTTTGGTAGTTCCCACCACCCGGACGCAGTGCTGGGGGGGGGGGGTTAATGGTGGGAGGTGGGTTAGCAGCTCCCAAGATGGACCGCTCCCGTGCCCGCTGCTTTTCCATTATGGATTTGTGGACATCTGTCATTAACCATTCCAAGGTTTTCATGGGAAGCGTACCTGGGAAAAAGGCCAGTCTGCTTTGGAGTTCTCTTTGAAACTCAGTCTGTGGGGTAATAAGAGGTACTGTAACCATGAGTTCCTTTTTGTCTGCATCCCTGTAGTCCTCGTCCGCCTCCTCCTCCTCATGATGGAACGCTGTCTGAAAACTAGCCGGTTCCATCCTGCTGTAGCCAGCGGCGCTGTACGGATACTAGCGTTGCCCTCAATTTGTACTCCACGGAATGGTGTCTCCTGTAGCTGTCCTTCTGACCGTGGGAACAATCCCACCACTGCCACCAAATGTAACGGAGCTGGAACACGCAGTCCAAAATCTCCGCTGGTATACGGTAAAATATCCAAGAAGCACTACAGGCTCACCATTCCCGACCTCCCATATTGGACGACACACAATTTGGGAGTCAAATGAATACTGACTTTATTTTGTTATTGCAGAAATATTTATACCCATCTCTTCCCACAGGCAATACACATGCCCATATTTGGCCGCACAATACACATAAAGAGAACAATAGGTGGGTCACACGTCTCCGAGGCTCCCTGGCAACTTTGATACAATCAGCCATTGATTCAATTACACTTCTTTGTTCTTATCTGAGAATGAAAACACTGTATACAATGGACTTCATTTATCTTATGCGGAGTCGCTGTAACAGGATTATCTCCCATGCCAAGTAGCTACAAATGTCTGGGACAATATTCTGCAGAGCATCAACCAACATACATACAGTAGGATCATATTTTAACCATAATAATCATAAAACAGGGTAAAACAGTGATGGGTTCCGCTACATTGGGATTAATGGGATATGAAATTCATCAATAATAATATTTTGTCTTTGGCCTTCTGCGGACAACTTTGTCTGTTCCTGCTGAGTCTCCAGCAGGGTTCAGTAGTGTTAAGAGACAGAAAACAGAGACAATCCCTATGCAAGTGCCTGATGTTTTATTGGAAGAGGACTCCCCTTCTAAGCAATATCATCTGTACTCTTCTACGTCATTACCATCCCATTGGATCATTAACTCCTCTCAGCACAGGTAAAGTGAAGTTCAATTTTATTTTATCTAATTATTGTTCTTTGACTTGTCTGCTTAGTTTTAAGGTTTTGTATCAAGAAACAACCCCATCAATTAAAAGTAAAAAGTTAAATTTCTGGAGTTCAGAAACAGATTATTTCAATTTACATTATTCCTTATGGGAAAAGTTTGCTTGGTACTCATTTTCAGCACTCATCGTGCCGTCTGGAAAAAATTAATGATGAGTATTGAGGTACCACTGTATTAGATAGAATGAACGTCAGTGAACTAATAACACTTTTTGTATTTGTTTAATTTATTTAATAAACAGTTATCCTACACAAGTATTGTTTGTCTGAAAATGCTATTGACCCATTTCACTTAATAACTGGTTGTGCCACCTTTAGCTGTAATGACTGCAACTAAACACTTCTTACAATTTAACTCAGCCTTTAACAGTGGTGTGGAGGAGGTTTGGCATACTATTTCTCACAGAAATGCTTTAATTGAGAAACACTGCTTCCCACTGCACTGCTCGTTATAGGCCCTGCCACAGCATCTATATTGGGTTTAGGACTTTGATTTTACTTCTTTTCAACCATTTTGATGTGAACTTGCTTTTTTTTTGGGGATCTTTGTCTTGCTGTAGGACCCAGCTACCATTTTGCTTCTGCTCATGGACAGATGATCAGAAATACTCCTTAAGATTTTTCTGTTACAGAACAGAATTCATGGGTCTCTCCATTATGGCAAGTTGTACAGGCAGCAAAGCATGGATTATTTTGTTAATTCTTGGATACATTTTAGCAGACAGGCCATTCCTGGAAAGATTCATTATAATTTCTCAATTTGACTTTTGTTCGGTGGAGCTCCATAGCCTTTGAAGTGTCTTTGTAATCCTTTCCAGAGTCATACAGCTTTGGCATATGTTAAATATATGTACTCTAAATGTCATTTTTTAATCTATTACAATGGGCTACTGATACGAAGGGGGCATATTCTATTGGCCAAATTGTAAATCTATACACACTTAAAACCACTCTTAAAATTGCCACATATTCTATTAGCTATTCACATTCCAATTACGAGTTACCAACCCACAATCACTAAGGGCCAGCAAAATTCACAAATTCTGGCTTACATCTCCATTGGTTTTAGCACAGCTCGAACATTATGAACTCAAAATAATAAAATTTACACAAAATCGATATTCTATTAGACTCGTAACTCTAGCCCATAAAGTAAGTCTGACCCACAACTTGAAAAAGTAACATGTTTATGTCAAAAATATTATGGTTACGTTTTTTAACCGCACTTGAAAAGCCACTTACATCCTACAATTGTAACTGCTTAGTCATTTTTCATAATTGTATCTTGTTTTATTTAAATCCATTAAAGACAGGGAATACAGAAGATAAGTTTGCACACAACATTAATACTCTCCTCCGCTACTAAAGGATTTCACAAGTTGTGGCATCACATATGGCATGACTAATTACATAGCTATGGCACCAGTGATGACAACACAACATATCATGAATGAAATCAACCATAACATTACTGATTACAAGACTACATAACCCTCTTTTAGATGCAACCTTTTGTATGAACCTTTAACATTTCCCTCTTGATATCATTTCAAAGATTAAAAGGAACACTATCTGGTCTTGTTTGTTACTTCTTTTTCTGTTGCTGTGTGGAGTTAGATAACTACCTGTCTAAAATTCAATTTTAGTGGTTCTGTGAGTAAGATAAAATGCTACTGGAATGTGGCATCAATCTCAGACAGAGAAATAGCAATTTGTTCCTTACACGCAGAAATCGCAAGGCACATATGGTCTTTCCACTGAGTGGTATAATAAATATAAAGGAATAACTGCTTCTGTTATGGAAGGTGTAGAAGTCTTTGTTAGAAAATAATTTACTTCAGAGTCATTGAATGGGTAAAACATCTACTTAACTGTCTTAAGGATAATATTTACAGATCTTATACTAAACTTTTACATAATGACTAATAACTGATGCTAATGCAATATTGTGCTGTGCTGATAATTATTATTATTTTTTTTTATATAGTATTTTCGTCAAGAATTTATTTGAACACATTTGTCCTCATGAAGTCCCAATAGAAATGATATGCAGAGGAAAAGCTATAACATGACCCCTATTTGCATAATCTTCTTACACGCAGTACTGGATTATTGAAAGTCTTACAAGGGGCTCCATGGATTTGCCCTGACCTAGAAAGTCCTAGAGGAAAAATGAGAAGATTGATGGCAGGTGATGGCATGGGAATTGTTTTATTAGTAGGAAAACAATGTGTTTTTAACATACTACAGCAAGAAGTGCTTATTTGTTCCTACAAATTTTGGGGTTGAGTTTACTTAATATGGATAATATGGAATTTAATAATATGGAATTATTAAAATAAATAGTATTTGATCCCTAAGTTGTATTTGGTCCCAAAATGCAATATACATGCAAATGTTTGAAGCCTTGTAAAGTCCCTGGATTGTAATGCACTGAATGCTGTTACAAAGCAATTTTGTCACCAAACCAATGTGATTTTGTTGCATTTGGAATAAGAAATCAATGTAATATTGCCCATTCAAGTGTGTAGTTTGTGTAAAGTTAAAACCCTATAGGGTAAAAGTCAATAATATATGACTTATAATGATTTTTATAACATATTGTAGAAATATGGAATATTCAGTGTGCTTCTTACAATCTTCATCATAAACCCCTGAGAAAGTCATAGGGGATATTTACTAAAGCATTGCAGCTGAGTTCACATTCGCATTAATGTATATTAACCTGCAATCCAGTATCTCAGGTCAACTCTCAATTTACTAAAGGCTTTTTCGGCTATAACAGCAAGTTGTATGCAGGTCTATGGCAAGTTATTGTGTACAGTTTGCTTAGTGGGCTTGATAAGGCGTGTTATTGACATGTGACATGCGCCACACCATTAAAATCCAAATTCTCTACATTTTCCAAATCTTGCTTTTCACTACCCATTCCAATGTCACAAATCTGTGTAAATGTAATTTGTATTAATTTTCCTTCTTTCTGAAGTGATTAATATCTAGTGCTAATGTTATAATGTTGCTGCATTTGTTGTTATTACTATATATATGTTAGTGCCAAACATTACATCTTTGCTAACCACTATTGCTTCTTTGACGTGAGCAATCTAAACACAACTGAATTTAGCATCATGTTTTTTTACATGCAACTGCACCTGTGCCGATGGAAAGAGCTGTTAAACTGCACATGATTGATCCCTGTAACATATGACTTACTCCATTCAAAATGTGTAAAGGGATGGTAATGCTACATCAGGCAATTTCATATCTCATCGCGGACCTAATTCTAATACCTGAGTTTTACTAAATTACTTATAGATGTGAGTTGCATTAACATGCGATGTGCTGCGGTATATTGTTGCTTATCAAGCGTCCTGTTAGTAAATTTCCCCCACAGTGTACTATGAAACTTGGATTAATTACTGTTACAATTTGACAGCCTTATTAAATTGTGATTCGGCCAATTGAATAGGGCTCTATTTAAGCTCATAGCATATTCCTTTAACAGAAGTTTTTACTTAGTGAAGACCTTGCTTTTGGATAGAAGTTCATTAACTAAAAACTGTAAAAAATATGCTATGTGCTTAAATAGAGCCCTTTTCAAATGGCCGAATTGCAATTTAATAAAGCTGATAATTTGCAATATTAACTTGATCCTAAATTCTATATGCAATAAAACCACATTCATTGGTGGGCTAAATATTTATATGTAGATACCCAGTCATATCCATTGGCTGCACAAGGTGTCAAATAGTGTTTTGATTGTATATTTAAATATAGGAGATTTAGGGACCAAATTAATTTTATTTTATTCTTTTCACAATCAGTCTTTTCCATTGTACTCTTTTCTATATTTCACATTTGGCGTTACCTCTCAAAAAACCTTCTTTGATAAAAAGTGCAGACTCACAGACTGTATCAGATCACAATGAAAAGGAAGGATTGAAAGTACAGCAGGTTTGTGTTTTATGTAATAAGAAAATATCTATATCAAGAAAGTGGATGCTATTTTAATCGTGGCAATTTATAGAATAATTTAGTTTAGTAAAAAAAGTTAGTGGGTTTAGCAATTTATAAAACAAATGTTGAAACATTAAATTACTTTTTTTTTCTTAATGAAGCCAGCATGACTGTAAAACTAGTTGTAAGAATGGATTATATAATCACACAAGGTACTCTCTCTTTTTCCTCACGTGATTGAGGTGGAAATTATGCAGGCAGATGAATGCAAATGCACTACATGTTTGCTGAGGAGCTGATCGTTCTCTAATTCTCAACTCAGCATTGAGTTAAAAGGATACCTACATTTCCTTCATTATGAGTGCATCTGATAAAAGAAAATCAGCAGTGTATGGAAAAAAATGTTTTCATGCAAAAATACCTAAATAAACATTTAAACATTTACCTTGCAGTTAGCAAAATGTTTTCACATTTTGTGTGAAAATTAGGGTTATAACCCTCTCCAAACCTAGGCTAAATTAGCATACAATTTGAAAATTTGTTTTGGCCAATCAGGAGGAAGCAGAGACTGAAACATCACAATCATTGGTTGCTGTCTGTACTACAAAGCAGCCTGGGATATGTAGTCTGAAACATGTTAGAATGTACTATATATTTACATATACAAGTCTTGTACAGCACATTCACACTAAATTAAAAACCCTGCAGTTTGTCTGTGACTGTCTGCACTTCCTTTAGAGGTCACAAACTGTACCCAGATGCTGTGCAGCAGTGTACACTTTATGTAAGCTACCTAGGATGTGCAAATGCAATAAAAACATATAAACATATAAGTATATTCAACTTTTCAATATAATGCATATTTTTCTACTAATCAGTAGCTGTTTTTTAGGAAACATTGGAAAACCAGGAAACTTTTGTATCCCTTAAAGTGAAGATAAAACAGCAAAAATAGTTGGTCTGATGTTTTAAGTGATATGCATTGTGTTTTTGGGTGTATCTACCAGCCTTTGTCATATATTCTTAGTTAAAACATAAGACATACTGTCTTTAAAACATAATTTGGATGATGGTGTTGAGATAGGAATTTTGTCTTCAAATGTACTTGATTATATGTTGGTTAAGCATCCCTTCACTCCCATTTTCTGCCATTTATCGAAAGTACTTAAAGGGTTGGATAAATGGACTGGTAGATTTATTGTTTCGTGTATAGGAACTGAATGGATTGATGAGCATTTGCAACTTTTGGTACAGAATGAGATGAGATGTATTTTGTAACAGTTGATGTCACTGCATTACATTCATCTATACCCCATCATGTTGGGTAGGAAGCATTGAGAACAAATTTGGCATCATGTAAACTTTATGACAACTAGACTACATAATTTATTTGCAGAGCTATACAGTTTCTCTTTTATGTACACAGGATGATTACTTTTTATGTATCAGGGGGACATTTATGGTTGCTAGGTTTGTGCCAACCTGTTTTTATGTTGATGTGAGCTGTCACACATCCCTGGGGCTGGTAGACATTTTAGTTCCAATATTTTGTATTATCAAAATTGTATTAATTATTTTTTTATTATTTGGGCATGCATTACATTTGATATTGATACATGTTTGAGTTATTTGAACTGTAATGATTACAATATGAAGTTTACAGTCAATCATCACAGGGATAAAGAATGTGTGTGCCTAATACATAATTATTCTTGTAATGATCAGTCTGAGTATAGGGCACTTGAGTTGCAAGAAATATTGAAGCAAAGGGGTTATTCATCTACTGATTTTGAATCAGGTACAAGGAATCAAAGTGTCCTAGATCTTGTATTTGCACAAAAAACAATAGAAAAAACAGTATCAACAAGAACAATAAAAATATGGATAAAACAGTATATTAAGTCAGGATTTTGATCAAATGTGTTCTGTTATAAGGAATGCACTTCCCAATTTCAGAAGAGATGATACATTATCAGTTTTTGATTTTGGTAATTGCAGATTTGTAGCTAGACAAAAGATTACTTTAGGAAATGTGTTTGCTTGTTCTTTATGCTTCTAAAAAATAAAAAAAAAGTAATTCATGTTTAAAAATATTGGGTATTTATAGTTGTAGATTAAAAAGATGCACAGCATGTCAACATATACACTGAACTAATTGTTTTGTTTGTTATGATAAACAGAAACAATAAAAAATGTACAACATATTAATTGTGATACTGATCATGTGATGTACCTAATCTCTTGTGTACAATGCTGTATACAATATGTAAGGCTCATTAGCAGGGTTTTGAAGATTTGTATACGTGAATGTATAAAGGGACATCTTTGCTCTTTATTGTGAACACCCTTTATTGATGTACATCATTTAGATGTGAGTACATGTCATGCACATGTTATTGAAGATATTTTATGACAATAAATTTGAGTAATTATGCAAACATTTTTTTTGTATATTTCATATTGATAGCCAGCTGGATTTAAGTGTGAATGGGATGTTTTCTATTACTATGTTTAGTGCCTTGAGGGTTTTTTCGAAGATTATTATGGTCATTACAAGTATTCTATACTCATGGGGTTAACACGTGGCTATTATGTGTTCAGTTGTTTAATTTTGTAACTGGAATGGTCAATGTACAACAAGGTTTGTTGGTTTCAGATTTATTAATGCATGTCATTATATAAATGCCATGTGATGTACAATAGGGTCAGTTACCTATGACTAAGTGCCTTGTATGGCACAAAACCTTTACAATCATCTTCGGACCTATCCCTTAGCTATGTGTACATAAATTGTTTTTAAATAAGATAAATTAATAACATTTTGAATTGTTTACCTTCTTTGGATATCCCTGTCATGGCTGTGGATTGTTTGCTGCCTCTTCACCATTTCCATTAATTTCCATCATTAAACTATAATCTGAGAATCGCTTTACAATATTTATACTTATTCTAACATGACCACTGGTTTCCAACAGTGCAGCTAGCCTGACATGTTATCTACATATTCTGGCAGCCTGCCTGGTAACTTCAACCCTATGATATAACTGGTCTTATGTTTTACTAATGCATTAAGCCATGTATTTTTCATAAATAATAATTCACTCAGCATTGAGGAAAATTAAGTCTTTTTTTTTTTTAGATAGCAACTCAAAATTGCCAATTTGATTAAACAAATATCCTTGATTTAGACAACACTGAGTTTCAAATTACTATCTTAGCATCTAAATATTAGACTAGCAGAGACAAAAATATTTGCTGTCACCATTCCTTTAGGAGAAATCACAGTTGTGTGTTTTTAAGTGTTAAAAGCCTTTGTAGAATGGATTCCAACAACAGACCAAACATCAAATATATATTTTCTCATAATATCCATGAATTCATTATTAGTGTAAAACAATTAATTAGTGTTTTTGAATAATTGTAAGTAAATTTATTGAAGAGTATTATTACTTTGGAAATGTTTTTATTGACGTAGTGAATTTCAATATTGCAAATTTATATCCATTCATATGCAGAACACATCAAGTTCTACATGTACTACTAGACATGTAAAGATTCCACATTAGGATTTGGGGAAATTATATTTAATTAGATTGTATATCAACTCCAAAATCAATTTAGCTAAAAATATTTATTTTTAAATATTTTAGATTAATTTGTTTTAAATAATGTTTGAAAGTGTACAAAATATATTTAATCAAAACTAAATGAATAAAATAAAAATATTTCACTTACAGGGCTATTGTAAAGCTTGAAATCTCTACAGCAGTTTTTCCCCCAAAACTATTCTAGCCACTGAACACTTCTAAATTACTTAAAAAATATTAAACTATAAAAATATAATATACAGTATAGCATTTTTGACTGGTATTAAAAATATAATACCTGTATTATGAAGGCTTTTCACAACCTGAGATAAGCACGTTTCAAAATAAACCAATCAATGTATCCTTAAATACAGAAAGAGAAATAGATGATGAGCATTCCATTAGTGTAATTAATTTAAATTGAGATGATTTATTCTCTAGTGCTGGGAAATCATTTCTGAAGAAATGGATAGGAGTATTTTCCTTGATGATCCAAACGTTCAGAATGGTAATGAATCCTTCAGGAAAGCAATTTAATATTATCACTTGGACCTAGGTCTAGCCTTTCTGATCAGATGAAATTGTTTGGTTATGAGAGCTGCAGTATTAAAAACTGATACACACTGACAGGTTTTGTGAGCTCATAAATTTTGACGCCAAGTCATAAGGTTATTTTTTCAATGTATTTGAGGTGATTTCTGAGGTCCTACACAATGATCAGATTGCAATTGTATGCAACTTTTTAATGTTATGGCATAAATATTTTGAGATACAGTCAATCAAGATGAACATGTATATCTAGCCGTCAAATAAATTAGGTTAACACTGTGAAATATGTTACCATTGCAGGATACCTTAATGTATCATAGTGACATCCGAACAATAACAGCCTTTTTCTATTAGTTTGATCCATTTTTCTCTGTGTTGCACTATTCCAAAAAAACTCCACATAAATGACATAAAAGATTATGCTGTTTATAGGTTACCTCACTCCTTTTTTGGTCCTCTGAAATTTATTCATATCAGAATAACATATTATTTATTATATTTCAGTTCTAACTTGTCCAACCTATCATCATTTTGTACAAACTGTGAAGAAAGCACCGGATTACAGTATGCCTTTACAAATGCTGAATTAATTCTATACTGGTTTGTTTGCACAAGTTGTAAGGAACGTTACTTATATTGAAACTTAAAGGTACTCTATAGGAAACATTTTCGGTGTTATATAAATGTTTTAATTATGTTAATTCATTTTATCCTCCTTAATGTAATTGTAAAAATCACTATACTTACTTATAAGTAGCTCAGAATAATATATTCTTCGCTAATGATGCCTGAAGAGTTTCTTTAAACATTGCAGACTTCACAGTTCGCCAATAATACTCTTAGGCCATAACAAGGTTTAAATGTAAAGCTTAAACAAGTAGAACCTGTTTATTCAATAGTATTTGGACATGCTGTATACAATATGTTATATCAACCATTACGGGCAGAAGCCTAACCCATGTTGTCAAATATAGTTTCACCTTGTCATGGTGAAGGGGCTTCAATAAACTTCAAAGATGCTATGAGCCATGCCATGTAGGGTCACCCAAAATAGGCAGATCATAGCAGAGGGGTCAGGCATATAGTGATCCACCGTAGAAGGAACTGGCAATCCACTCAGTATCTTTGCTAAGATGGCATTAAAGACAAGCACAGCCAGAGAAATAATGGCAAAGAAGGATTAGCCCCTCAGGTCAGAATGTGCCTACCACATTATTGGGGAAGACTAGAGGGTGAGTAAGCGTAGCACCAGATCTAATTAAGTGGTTGAGCCAAAGCAAAGAGGACATCCAACTGTGGATGTGTCTGGAGAGGAAAGGAATGTCTGCTGCTGTAAAGAACATTTCAGCATAGGAACGTGAAATGTTAAAGCTATGGAACAATGCAAACTCAACGTGGTCAAACATGAGATGACAAGGTTAAACATTGATATCTTGGGAATTAGTGAACTCAAATGGACTGGAATTGGGACATTTCACATCAGACAACCACCATATCATTTTCTACTGTGGTCAAGAATCCCACAGAAGAAATGGAGTACCCCTCACTGTCAATCAAATGGTTGCCAAAGAAGTGCTCATTACAATCCAATAAATTACAGAATTGTTTCATTTCAAATTCAAGGCAAGCCATTTAACATAACAGTGATACAAGTCTTTGCACTAACCATGGATGCTGAAGAGGCTGAAGTTGTCCAGTTCTATGAAGATATTCAACATGGATATAACACCAAGAAAAGATGTTACTCTCATCACAGGAAATTTCTAGGCTAAACCAAGGAACCAAAAGATACCTGGAATAATGGGCAAGTTTGGCCTTGGAGTACAAAATGAAGGCGGTCAGATTAGTAGAATTCTGTCAACATAATTCTCTGGTCATAAGAAACACCCTCTTCCAACTGCCTCAGAGACAACTCTACACATGGACATCACCAGATCAACAATACAGAAATCAGATTGACTATATATTTGTAGCCAGGAAAAGAGGAGCTCTATATAGTCAGCAAAAACAAGACTTGGAGCTGACTGTGGCTCAGATCACGAGTTTCATGTTGCAAAGTTCAGATTTAAACTGAAGAAAAGAAGGAAAATCATAAGATCAAGCAGATATGAAAAAATTAATAACCCCTGTGCATATGCAGTGGAGGTAAATAATAGATTTAAGGGACTGGACATGATAGAATGCCTGAAGAAATTTAGACTGTCCGGTTTGCAACATTATCTAGGAAACAGCAAGAAAGAATATAGCCAAAAGAAAGAAAACTAAGAAGGCAAACTGACTATCTGGTGAGGCTTTGAAATTAGCCCAGGACAGAAGGAAAGCAAAAGGTAGTGGAGATAGGAAAATATCTGTCCAACAGAATTCATACAGGATAGCAAGAAGAGACACGGAGACATTCTATAAGGAGTGATGTAAAGAGACAGAAGAAGATAATAAAATGGTAAAGTCATGGGGATCTCAAAGGAACCTTTTATGCCAAAGTGCGGTGATAAAAGACAAAACGGGTAGGGAAGTAACAGAAGCAGATTAGATAAAGAAGAGGTGGCAGTAATACACTGAAGATCTATATAGAAAGGATCTTAATAGCAATGCTGGCCTCAGTAGTTTGTCTAACAACTTGGACATTTAAATGACATGGGCCCTAGGATGCCTTGCCAATAACAAGACTGCAGGAATTGATGGAATCTGAGCTGAACTATTCAAAATCCCACAAGATGATGATTGAAAGTGTTGCTTGCCTAAGTCTAACACATTTTGAAAATCAATGATGGCCATTGGATTGGAAAAGGTAACTCGACAACCCATTCCCAAATTAAAGAGTGCTCCAATTATCAAACAATTGCACTAATTTTACATGCCAGCAATAAAATATTTACCTCTGCTACATAGACTATTCTAAAGTTTAGAATCCTTCCAGACAGCTATCAGTTTAAAAATTCCTACATATGCACATAACAAATGACATGTCTAATATATTTCTTGCTCAAGCTGCTGTAATTGTTAATGAATAGCAATATCATTAGCAAATAGTTATTATGGTTTGTAAAGTTTGGTCACTTGAAATTTTGGACGTATGGTAAGGGGAAAAACAAGCAGATTGTTAGGGCACAAATAACTAAAAATAGAACAATCAAATGTTTGAACAGATATTTTTATTAATTTTCCCATCATCAACTATTTTTTTTTCTTAATAAGATGTTATTTTGCTTCTAGATTTTCATGGCATATCTATATCGAGAAATATTTGGAATGATATGCATAATGTAAAAAATAGACACTTCATTAATGGCTTGTCATAACACCGGCCTGGTACTGTCATTCATTAGCTCCTAAAACTGAAAGTTTTGTGTCAGATGAAGTGAAAATTCACAGGATGTTTTATATTAAAAAGGGACATGACAGTTACTGCTATTTCCTAACTGTATAGAAAAAATAATCTGTAATATTGGCAGCAGATGTTCCATAAATGTGTTAAATACATATTTCAGATTGGGAATCATATTAAACACAAATCATAAAGATAATCATTTCATATACATCTGACCTCTAGCATACTGTCAACTGGTTTATTTTCATAAAATTATATTTAGGTAAATGCATAACCTAGTTTTACACTAGCAAGAATATTTTTTTTCTAAATACATTAGGTTCAGACTTGTCATAGAAGCTATACTGACAGTTGCAAAAATAAAGCAGAATTTCAGAAAACTCATGAACACAGTCCCAAAATTAACCCATTGTTGGTTCTCCTTTGTCAGTTCATTGTGGGAAATACCTTTTAGATATTTTTAAAACCTAACTGGAGGAGGGATTTTAGTATACTTTTATATAATAATTTCTACTGAGGTCTTAAACCAACAACCATCTATCTATTTTTAATGAACATAGTAATTATTTTCTTATTGAATTGTCCAGTCGTTAGCTTAGCTGTCTAACATGTACATGGAGGTGCTTACAAGTATGAATTAGCGAGTCAAAATGTAAAATCTAAAAAGAACACTGGCCCTACATTCCTCCAACCACCGCCCTATATATTTAGAGCTGGTGTGGTTGGAGGAAGGTATATATATATATATATATATATATATATATATACTGTATATATATATATTTATATATACATACATACATAATTATCAACAGCCTTATTAAATTGCAATTCGGCCAATTGAATAGGGCTCTATATAAGCAACTTCTATCCAAAAGCAAGGTCTTCACTAATTAAAAACTTCTGTAAAAAAAATATGCTCTGTGCTTATATAGAGCCCTATTCAATTGGCCAAATCCCAATTTAATAAGGCTGCAAATAAATAGTACATTTGTGTTCACATTTGAATGCTTAAAACAAGTTAAATGTGCCCACAAATCCGTTTTGATTAAATGGAAGTGCAACTCACAGATAACCTTCCACCTCAGATATTACTAGTGTTTTAGAGGTTCAATATGGAAAACCCCAGACTCAAGCAATATCTGCTAAAGTTAAAGGACAGCTGTAGTGAATTTACAAGTAAAGCGCAAATGTTTATTTGTTGTGCATAGGCTATTAAAAACAGTATAGAGTTAAAATAAAAGTTAAGATATTTTGTTACTTTTGACTGTGTCAGTTTTCCCTCAAGCAGAGCTGCTTATCTCCTCCTACCTGTGTGGGTCTAACCAGGTGTGACCAGCTCTGCATCGAAGCTGGACTAAAAAATGAGGCTGACCATATGAGTGAGCTATAATTGGTTTAGAATGCAGCTGATATCTCTGTGTAGGTCATGGGCTAGACATGCCTCCAGGGAGGTGCAGAAAGGCAGCTCTGATTGAGGAAAGAACAGACAAACAAAAAGAAAAAATATTAACTTTAATTTATTTTAATTGCATACTGTTTTTGATAGTCTATGCCCAACAAACATATGTGCTTTAATTGTAAATATGCTCCTTTAAGATATTAGCTAACATGCTTTTATGCTCTTAGCTTCTTTTTTGTGTCATTCAGTCGTTTTTTGACTCTCTGTGACCTCATGGACCATAACACAATACACACGTAAAGATTTTCCATTATGACAGTGGTCATTTGTAACGGAAATCTGTTGGGTCTTTGAATATACTAATTTGTTAGGAAATAAAAGGTTGCATTAGTTACAACTACAGTAAATTTGTTGCTGAACTGATTGGAAAATCATATGGAAATCGGTACCATTGTATTGCTTTTACTACTCTAATAGCAGTAGTATTGTACAGACTCCTGTACATTAAGAAGCGGACAATCTGAGATAACAGAATTTAGTAGCTTTTGATTTTAATAGAACGGGCTTTGAATATTTTTTTCTAAGGATGTAGCAATACATGATTTGAAAAATAACTGAACTGATTTCACTGGATACCTGACTTCCATAACAGTCACAGAATTTAATACTACTACAAGTTCCTAGACATCGGGTTGAATAATTCCTGTGACTTTGAAAGTATGCCCAGCTGTTGAAATCAGTCATGCAATAAAGGTATCACCTTAAGTTCACTTTTTATTTTTAATCACAAAAGTATCTATTCCTACTTTATCTGCAGTTAACACGGTAGCACCCTTGACCTGATTCCCTCAATCGCCAATCAAGTGTTTTTTTTTCTCCTTATCCACGCTGTTCTTATCAAACATCCAATTAAGATAAGAGAAGGGGAGCATTAGGCAGGAGGCAGCAGGGGAGAGTTCTGTCTTCTCATTGACAGGAGAGAGGAAGAAAACAGGGGTTAATTGGCAAGGTGATGTAGTTTAATTTGGGTACTCTTAGCGCAGAATATTCTAGGTGGCCTAAAGCATGCAATCTTGGCTCATTAATTAATTTATCAACCTTTAGTTCACTTTTAAGTACAGCACACACACACTTACCCATATATAAGCACAGGCCGGTATTTTATTTGAAGGAATATGAATTTGATTGAAATTCCCATTATAGAAGTGTGCCATGAAGTTATATTGTTAAAGAAAAGACATGAGGTTTTCTGAAGCTCTATGAAAAAACTATTTTCTCAATAAAATACTTTAAAAAGTACAAGAAAAATAATATATAACATTATGTAACAGTCCCATTGTTTTAATCTAATGAGCACAGAAATCAATGGTTTATTATTTTATTTTTCACTTTAAATGACTGGAACTAATTTAGTTGCTAATAGAAAATTAATCTTCAATTATTCAGCTTAAATTCAAAACATGAACTGTTTTAAAGACCTAATATAAAATGTCATACGTGGAGATGGTATTGTGCACTATTCTACTTAAAGGGACACTGTAACCCCAATAACAATGAGCTAAATAGGCCTGCACCTCCTTTAATTACAGACCTAAATAAGGACAGTGCAGTCTCAGGTTGGGACATGTTAGGCCTCTGTGTACTGTAGAGATATGTGCTGAAAGAAAAGCCATTTGTTGTGTTTGTTACATTGCATAACTGACAAAGAAAGTCAACGATGAACAGAGAATAATGGAATACATTTATTGGGAATAACAAGCCTAAAAACAGGACAATTTCTATTTTACTTCTATGCACAGTGAGGCTATTACAGTTAATGATTAAATATATTAATATGGTATCCCTATAAATGATAAACTAGAGTCAAATTCAAAGGTACGGTTGAATTCTCCACCCATCTAATTCCGAGGCTTTTGTTGGTTGATTTAATCTATAAAGTATTAGGTGGTTTGCACTATACATGTGTATGTATTGTTCTTATGAAATATATTCAATACCTATTCCATAAGATCTTGCTCATGTTTGTCTATTTCAGTACATCACAAACTTACAGTAATCTATTTTTCTCCAAAATCAATGCAGCCATAGGAATTTTATATCTCAAGAATAAACGCTCAAGGCTTCGAATAAGTGAATTTGAAATTCTAAGAATAACTTTGAAGATTGTAAAGGAAAAATGAAAGGGACATGCATAATCATATTTTAAGATTTAATTCAGTATTTGTTTTCGTCAATAACTAAATTGGATACAATTTGTCTGACGACTACATATTCTACTGGGATTAATGTAGTAATATGTGTGTGTGGTTTGGAGGATGTTAGTCCAGTGATGGAAATGAATGAAGCATTGTGGTACATAGTGATATCTGTTTGTTACAGAATACTAAGCTCCGTAACACAGTAGATATAAGGAGAGGTGAGATGTGGTGTGAGGTTATTTATATAAGGTCCAAAAAGAATACTTTATTTGTGTGTAATTGCTTTAATGGTGATAACAATTTTCTTTCATTTCCAAATGGATTAAATAACTGGGCGCAATGGGAAGAACCTTGGATGCAAATAACATCTCTCAATTCTACTTAAATACTGCCGCTATGGATAACCACTTAATAATAATAGTAAATAGAGGATCAAGCTCCCATAGGCTAATCCTCCCCCTAATCCTCCCCCTCAGACTCCATGCACATTAGCAGCCCAGGATGGAAATGCCCATTAAACAAGCAGAATCTGCTAAATTTAATATGTTCTCAAAATATGCTGAGCTATAACAACCACTGTGATGAGGTGTGGAGGTCTGAGATTGATTTTTTTCATCAGAGAAAAAAGGGAATTGTGAATACACAAAACAGTCATTGTGATGCATAGTAAATAACCCACAATTTTAGTTTTTTACATACAGTATTTCAGAAATGCGACTTTTTCACAAAATACAGTTGACCTTTAACATTAGCTGTGCTGCTGTGCTGATTCTGAACAAATTACACATCCAAAGAATAATGCTGCCATTGCATGTCAAGAGAGAAAATGAACCCCTGGATGTTTAAAATGATGTATTAAAGTGTCTTGTATGGCTTATCATGTCTTTTAATAGCTTCAAAGGTTTAGATAGAAGGATGAGAACTTGAATTATCAAATTAAATACTCTGAAAATTGTAGCTGTCCTGATTTCAGTTATAGCAGCAACTGACATAGCACTATGGCAGACCCCATGAGCTAGACTTTTTGTAAGAGGAGTTTCCATAACTAAGGAACATAAGATATAAATTTCATGTGTAAATTGCATTTTATGTTTAAACAATGAGCAGAGTTGACATCCTTCCAAAAACATTAAATTAGATAATGAAGCACTTAATGAAATTACATTTTCACACCAAAGCGAAAAGAGCAAAGAATGAAAAATGTAGTAAGATACATTGGCATCAGGTCAGATGTGTTATACCACATAATGATGTGTTCATTGAAATGCCCTTTTCATACTAAAGAACAAGGAGCAAGAATAATTCAATGTAAACATAAAGTGCCTAGTAACCTTACAACATAGTCACACTATTTTCCATAATGATTTTATTCCAGTGACACATTAGAATTCAATATTGCTCTTCAGAAATGTCAACAGCCCTTCTCACAAACTCAATTTCCATCAATGTTTCATGGATACATCCAATCAGTAAAGGTATCATTTTTTTTTCCTAATAAAAACTATTTTTTTTTCTATGTTTGTCTCAAAGATTTCAAACAGATATATGCTTTCATTGTACAGTGGTCATTTATGAAGCAAATACTTATTCTAATTGTATGAAAAAGTAAAAAACCCTCTTTATCTTTACTCTCTTGATTTCCCAACAGCCCGAGTGAGACCAGAATGAAAGCGTTGCATAGTGTATCTGCTGGCTAGTGTGTGTGTGTGTGTGTGCTTGGTAAGACACTCTGCTATGATCATCAAAACATGCTACTCCCTGATCAGTGTCTTTATAGATCTTTCCTGCACCCATTACTCCTATATCTCTTTAAACTCCCAGTTCGAAAACTCTTTACATCAATTTGTTTCAAAAACCATGCTATATTCATCACAGAAAACCTTATTAATCTATTATTAATAGTTCTAGCCACAGTAACTGTGAATGGATTCTGGATGGCCCACCTCAATGTTTTAAAGTTACCATGTGTAAGAGGGAACATTTAATATTCCTCTTAAACTTGGCTTTATTATCCACACAAATCCATACAATCACTAACTTCTATGTGCATCAGTAAATTCCACACTTAAAAGCACATTTCACAGTAGGCTAGGTGAACGTTTAGGAATGCACTTTGAGGGTAGTGGAAGGCTCGTAGTAGGTAGGGCTAATAGTAGGGTAATGTACTGATTAAGAGCCATATTCTATTAGCTACAGTACTTGCAAATGCCTTGAACTCATAAATTTGGCTTCAGGTGTTTTTATATAAATGTTTATATGCATTCTATTGACTTAAGAATTCATTAGTGCCAATAAGTAATATTTGCCAAATATGTAGCAATATTAAGAGTGATTTTAAGTGTGTATAAATTTACAAATTGGGCAATAAAATAGGGCCTAAAGTTTGTAGCAGAATAGGCAAAGGTTCAGGTACAGATTAAGTAGGAATATTGGATAGTTTTCTAATTGTTAAGCGGGCTTGTACATGTAAAGGTTCATCATACAAAGAAACTTGAAAAGATCAGTCAACCATGCAAGCAGATGAGCTTCCTTTTTTGACTTGGCTTTATTAAACTAGGAGTGAAATATGTTCTTGAATGTATTTTACAAATATTAAGTAAAAGATACATTAATAATCAGGATATAGTACCCATCATTTACAGTTTGATTAGATATCATACAATTTAGAACAGTGCTCCAATACATCTGGTAATAAATGTACATGGAGCACTTGTACTGTCAGCCGAAAGCTTTAAGAAATGATCTACCGTACTTTAGCTGTACAGAAAGCCATACTACACAGTTGTCACCATTGGATTTGAGTCATTGGAGAAATGATGTAACATGCTGTCAAAATCTATTTTATTCACTGCTAAGCAATAATTGAATGGAACAGTGGCAACAGTGACACTATTCAGTCCTTTCCTTGACCTGTACAATATGAAGAGAGCATTTAAGAGCAGTCAGTCTATGGGCTAATTTCCCTTAACATGAATCTGATGAGGAATTGTCAGAGACATCACACACAAGGGAGGACCACCTAGCCAAAGGGTCTACTTACCTGACCTACCCAGTTTCCCTAATGACATTTTTGCTGGAGGCATTAATTGACACAGAAAGTACAGAAAAACCATTTTCAGGAAATGTTTGAATTTCAGAGTGTGAAGTTTTGCACTGTCAGGTTGAAAGCAAGCACAGAAAAGTAAGAATTAGGTTAACTATAATATATTTAAGCTTGTTAAAAAATATATACTTTTGACATCAGTGCAAGTTCAGAGTTGCAGAGTTTCTCAAATTCTATTAAGTATTAAGAACTTTGTTCAACTATAACTATTCTGCAAGTACTGGTGAAGAACCACAGGATCCCTTTGGGATTGGCTTTTGTATGTCTCACCCTCCATCTTTTGTCTCTACATAAGAGTAACATAGCTACTTATTCTGTGTACAGTACAATTTTAGAGCCTCACCGCTGTCCAATAGGGAAGAGTCCGAAATATAACTCATGTAACCCTATATCTTCGCCACAGCTTTCAACCTATGAACACTCCTATTCTTGCCAGTCTGCTGCCTCGACTTGAGGATCAGTGGTCTTTCGCCTTGATTGCAAATTATGACCTGCAGGTTAATTTCTCTTACTACATTGATCTCCTTACAAACCTCTCATTTTAGTGAAATTAACCTATTGTAAATGTGTGAATAGCTAAAAATTATGTGATTCTTTTATTTGAAAAATATTAAACAGAAAACAAGTGAAGTAATAAAACATGAAGGAACTTCATGCTCAAAAAAGTTTCTTAAGCAGATTTTTTAATAACTTTAATGATTGTAAAATGATTAACCAGAGACATCTAAGGAAGCCCTGCAGACAGCAAAAAAATCATAAGGGAGGGATCCCCTAACAAAGTCAAAGTTTCCTTTTGCCAAAATACTCCCTGGTAGTTATAGGGCCACTGTAATGGTTCCACTTTCATAATTTTAAGTACTAGAGATTAGTATGAACAAATTATTTTGATGAAACGAAGCCTTTATCTTCTGTTAGAACTTACACTGATGGTTTTCCCACTATCTTCAAGATGGAGATCCTCCCATCATTTGCAAACTGTGGTATAGTGTGGAGCATATTTTGCTACACAGTACCTCAAAAGCAGTGCTGTAGAGAAATGAGCTTCACTCTTTACTACGGTACTTAAAAGTCATGAAAACTGGGCCATTATCATGATATTTAATAAATGATTTAGTAATTTATTTTTTCAGTTTCTTCTATACTACTATTTACGTTATTCTTTTTGTTAATTATGTACCAGTGTGTACCAAAGTATTCTGTACTTTTTTTGTGTGAAATACACTACAATGAATATTACCTGAGTATGATTAGAGGGAGTTTGTACTGGGATGGTGGTAGTTATTAACTAGTGTAACTGTCTGATTTGGGCTAATTGACAGCCCCATTAAATTGACACTATGTGTTAGAACATAGCCCGTAACGTAGCCCGCAAGACTTACGGCTATTAAATTGACCTCTTAACACTACCCGCAGACGACTTATGGGTTAAGTGCGAAAAAGGCCGAAAAAAGCCTACGGGACGTGGAACATGGAACTTCGCAGGCTCAAATGCTTTGTTTTTTCAAGCCCGTAACTGTTACATTCCAATTGCGCTATTAAATTGCATCAAAATCACTGGCATTCAACCCTGTAACTCACAAATGGAGCCAAGAAGCCAATGAGTGCTAGAGAGGACCTGAAAGGGGGGTAAAGTCCAATGCGTAAGCCAGGTAAAAAAAAAAATCATATTTTTCCAAGACTATTCACTGATTGTGAGTCGAGCTAAAAGGAAAACCTTAGGATTTCTCACCTTACTGTATCAGTTGTTTACTAGTAATTAAAAAAATATTGTACATCTGAAATAACTTCATGTTATAGTGTTTACATAATGAACAGCAAGTGGAAAAATGCCAATGGAAAAGTAAATAGGCATCAGTATTTGTTACTATACATATGTAAAAACATACAGAGTAACAATATCAGAAGGGGAATTATGCTGTAATAATTCATAGCATTGCACTCCACTGAGTTTCAAAACACACCCATCCATTAGAAACTTGGTGGGCTTTCAAGGCTATAATATGAATATATAAACACTAATATTTCAGAATGTGGTTAATCCTCTATAAAAAATATACAGCAGTCGGGGTGACTTCCATGTCCCTCTATATTCTCTATGGCTCCAACTGGATAATTATAAATGTTCACAGCTAATGTTTAATACACATATATTCTAGTCACTTAGATATCAAAAAAGCATGCTGAATATAAATTAGTCTGACTTTGCTACCCCAGAGTGTGGATTTTACATTTTAGCTTTTTTAACAACTGAGATTAAAACTCTTAATATTTCTCTACAAGCGGCTATCTAATATAAACTCGCAAGAGATAATGAAGACTGAGCTGGAAGGCATTTTTCCTTATTTAAGCATTATTCTGTATACATGTGTAACCTTGCCCAGGGAACTGATCACAGATGCTTTTCACAGTGTTTATCTTTGCCATCAGTATTTAATTATTTACGCAAAGCTGCAAGCATATCTCCACCTCTGATACTGATACCACCTATGAAATAAATAATGTAAAGAGATAACATTGTCATATTATTTGTAATTCTAAGCTGTTCTAATTTCTTGTAACAGATCAAGCTGGCAATTATTCATGGATGTAATTGTAAATTTCTGTTTAAATTAAAATAAATGTATGAATAATTTACATTTGAAACATTAAAAATATATATATTTTGTATTTGCTGACTAAAATGAAAAATCTGCCCAAGCAGTGATTTAAGGGTATAATGCATTTTCTTTTTTATTATCCTGGGATCCTTTTGCAATGTAATGAAGAGACAATATGCTGCAATAAGTGCCAAAAATCCCAGGTGTTCCATTTAAAAGCTTTAATCATGGATAATAGTAATGCAGATCATCATAACTGTGTGACGGTCATGGAAGACAATATCATAATTGACTTAACACTGGATGCTTTATTTACTTGTTTATATTATATTACTGCCAGAAATACATTTAAAGTGGAGCTACCACAAAAAAATATACAGTTTGGACTGAAGGAATATGGACTAAAACAATGTATCATCAAGTTAAGAAATGTACATAGATTAGGCTTCTTTAGTTTAAGTCATCGACGGTCAGAATGGATTTAAGAGTGTATTTATCTTTTGGAAATTATATTAAATAGTTTTTAAAGAATCATTGCAGCTCCATAGTTAGAATATGCCTTTTTTGTAGAGTTACCCTTTTTAATAAGCATTTTGTTTTTAGAAAATAAAACAATAAATACACCCTTTAAATGATTTAATATTAAATACAGTTATTTTGTAGTAGGATGCACCATTTTTCTTTTTGTTTATCTCCTTCAAGCTCACCTTAAAGCATTTAGCTACTGTAAGTGAAATATGGCATTTCTAAGTGCTGTAAACAGGACTAATGGAAATTTTCTCTGTTTTTACTTCTCTTGCTTTTGAGAAAGCAGCTCAGTCAAGAAGCTCAAGAAACCAATGGCTGTCCAATGTAAAGAAGAACGGTATATATATTATTCACAGGGCAATTGTAGTCATATTTAAAAAAAGAAATGTGTTACACAGCATTACAAAATAATATTATATAGTCTAATTTGTTACCTTTTATGTGCAATAATGCTGCGCTGATATGTACCGTTTAATTGTTATTAGTTTACACCCTTTTGAAAAAGTAGCAGTCATGATCAGCTCAGAAAATCAAATTAATCCTGCAGTATAGAATAATTGCAGCTAAAAATAAAATATAAAGGTTGTGTTTAATTATTCTAACGATATTTTGCCCATTACCAAGTTTCATTATTCAAAAGACCATATGGAAAAATTAACCTAATTAATAATTTAAAGTGCGTATCTATTTATTTTCTTTGCTTTCTTCATAATATAGGACTACAGTGTCTCATTTATCTTATTTATTATGCAACAAGACTAAGATCTCTCATTGCGGAAAATAGTCTACGAATTACAGTTTGTTGGATTGCAATTCCAATCACAACAGAAAAAGGGCATAAAGAAAAATACTTATCTTTAAAAATAAAATCGCTGGTAATGTTTTAAAATCCATGATATTTTCCTTCCACAACCATTTAATCCAATCTTTTCTGTAACATTGTGATAGTGTCCCATTAAGTTATCACTGCCACATACAGTACTTGTGAATGCCACTTTAATCTCCTATTTCGTTTTCAACCTAAAAGCTATTGTTCTCTTATAGCAAACCATATTGTGGCAAACAATCAAATGCTGCAAAGAGCATCAATCTACCTCGTAATGCGGAACTGTTGTAAACAGAAAAGTGACCTTCTTTATTGTGTTGGGTTTATTTCATTACTGGAAGTCACCTTGTTGTTGCTTTATTACTATTAAAACTTCTGACAATGTTTTTTAAAAGTTCTTGAAAACCATGTTGCTGGTGTAAAGTTTTTAGCAGTTTATGAGCTCCCGGATTTGTATTGTTACCTGGTATGAGCTCACAATTATGTTTTTATCATGTAGCTTGGTACACAAAGACATACAGACATAGGGTCCCATTCAACTGAGAAATTGTTGCTTTTGGGAGCCCGTAATGTAGCCCGTAAACTAATTTGCTATTCAATTGGCATCTTTTTGCGACCTGCAAATGATCTACAGGTTACAGGCTGAAAATCCCTGCAGCTGTTACAACCGTAACTTGCAACCCATCTAAGCCTTTAATCTTTCACGTCTGCCAGAATTCTGAATGCTAAAATCGCAAATCGCTATTCAATCGCTACAATTCTGCAAGCCTGCAATTGTTTTCACACCCGTAAATGGCAAATGTAGAAGAAAATCCTACGGGTACCAGATAGGACCCGCAAAGGAGTTAGAGACATGTACTGTATGTAGAACTGTAAATGCAAATAAAAAATCAATACTGCATTGTTAATGACGGGGAAAGGTGATGTAAGACATCAGAATTAATTGCACAACAGTCTCAAGCTCGCAAATCTGCAGTAGGAAATCTTTTTTTTACGTTTCATTCTGGGTTATATCGATCTCGGGAATCAATGAGTTAATACATATCATGCCACCCACATGGACTAGAACAGTTTCGTCCTTCATTTTTACTATTTTTGTTTTTTGCAGGTTTGCGAGTCCGATCGCATATCGGACCTCTAAACGCTAATTTATTGACATGTAACCTCCATGTCAGGATGACGGTCTAATTTTCTATTGGATATTCCTGACTCAGGAGTTATGGCCTTGCATAATTGATCAGGCTCACACTCTGAAATGCTACATACAAGTGCATGGTTTACGTTTTCGGATTTCGGACTGCAACTTGTGGGATGAATCGCTGACAATATTTAAGCAAGCCCGTAATTTACTTCTTAAACACTTACAATACATCTTAGCCACAGCCATTGGTAAATGAGACTATCATCATGGCGTCAGTAAAGCATAGAGTTTATACTACAATTAATTAGTCTTTAGAAGTAAACTTTGTGATCAGACTCGCAGTCCAGTAATGTAGAAATCAATACAAATTATTAAAGCAACTGTTCTAGTCCATTCAGGTTACATGATATGTATTAACCTCTTGATTCCCGGGATCAATATAACACAGAAATAAAAGTCAAAAAATATTTTTTATTGCAGATTTGCAAGCGTGAGACTGTTGTGCAATTAATTATATTGCCTTTCCATGCATTCCCAGTATTTTAAAGCACAGTATTGTGTGTTTATTTGCTGCTGCAGTTATATGAACAGGTGTTTAACCCACTTGCGAGTCCTATCTAGTTACTCACATAATTTTTTGATACATTTGCCATTTACAGGTTTGAAGATAATTGTGGGCTTGTTGATTTGTTGTAATTCATCTTTAGCACTGGTAACATTTACAGGCTTGAAAAATCAATGGAGGAGATAGGACAGAGTTACGTTTTTGATAATCGCAATGCATTTGAGCCTGTAAGTCTCAATTGGAATGTGAGCTTCTAAATGTTGCCAATTGAATATCCCTAACATTTACGGGCTACATTACAGGCTCAATTAATTGGGATTCGGCCATTGAAAGTAGAAAATACCATCTATGAAACCATTTTGAGGTAATTAAATGGAGTACTGCTGTTTAAACAACAAGCATTACATATATGTAATTTTTCATACACAGTCCAAAAAAGTTTTACATTTAGAGAGACTCAGCTGCCCAGTTGAAATACAAAATGTTAACAGGTTTCACTGGAACATTTTATATATCCAGACTCTGGATTTACAAAATGTTCCAGTGAAACCTGGATTCCAGAGCCTTTTCTTATTAATTTCTATAGCATTCCTTTCTAGATAAAGTTAATGGGCCTTTGGTTACTGTCCCTATTTGCTACAGAAATGAATCAACCAACCAATCAACTTTTTCTTATTTTTTTATCTTTTGTTATATTTAGTACCATTAACAATAATTAGCTATAAATCTTAATGTTACAAAGCCCCACCGTTTTGGTAATGGGTCTTTTTTAATGTGAAGCTGAGCGTTTTAACAGGCCCACTTGAATCAAACTCTATGTACTGAGCAACATGCATCAAAATATTAGAATTTTAACATTGTTTGTGTTATCAGATCTGAAATTTGCTCAAAGGAAAGTTATTTTTAATATTATTGTAATTATGTATTTGAAAATAAATACTCATTACATGCTTGTATCTTTTTTTTATTAGTATTAGCTACTTATTATATTACTTTATTGCTCAGTTATAAATAGCATATTAAATGCAGCTGCAGAGTTATATGTTGGTTAGAATGTAAAATCAGTTTTCCTGTGATCAATAGATATCTGATAATATTCATCACACAAAACCACAGAAAAAAACTTCCAATTTATTTAACCTAAGAGAATTTTCCAGTAAAATAGTGAACAATCTTAAATAAGCTTTTTACAAATGGCTTTCAAAGCATAAATGTAATTTTGATACATAAAACTGTGTCACCTTGCACCACTTCTTGGCATCAACAATCTGCCTGACTTGCATAGTCCTTTAGTTGAGGGTCATAATAAAAAGTAAGGAACTGAAATAGTTTCTACATTTGGTGAAGGAGAAAAGTTAGCCTTTCTTTATAATTATGTAGTATTATTATAAATGGTCAGATTAATTTAAGAAAGATCTGAACTGTAATGGTGTACGAAATTACATTAAATGCTAGTTTTGTACAAGTTAGGGGTCTACTTTGCCCCCACTGTCATTTTGATACTGGGAGTCAAAGAGCAGCTTGGAATGCTGCACAAAAACAAGACTATTATATTAGTACATATCCTGTGGTTTCAACGTGATAAAGTGCACTGAAGTCTCTCAAGAAGCTGACTTCATTGTGAATTACAGGGCCATTTTCTACAAAAGAGGATAATTGCAAGATCATGTGTATTAGTTGTATAAGCAGTCATTAGGTACAAGTGCAACTCACAGGAATGGTCAGATCTAATAATAGAAATATGATACATGACATGAAATTCTTATGTTTGTACAAGGCTATATTTTAAAAGATTGATTAAGAAGCAGGGTAATTGCACATAAATGATGCATTTTCGTAGAGCAAATAGTAGAATGTGCCTCATACTTTAGGAAAGGTAAAAAAATATCCCTTTAAGAGAACATGAATCACTAGATGACAGCCACATCTGCACTGAGAAATAAAGGTATCACAAGTATCAGTATTCTGAATAGTGGAGGTGATGTCTCTAAGATCTTACCTCCAACAGACCTTTTCCTAATTGATCACTGGTGTGTTGAGTGAGGATAAACGTTAAGTATACCTTCAGCCCCATTAAATTCCAATCCCGTAGTGGCAACGGCACAAGCCTGCTGGCTTGAAATTCTGCTGCGTTACAGAGCTATTACTTTCAACCATGGCGCAAGCTATGGGCCATAGACGCAAGCCTGGAAACCCTTCCTGTGCACGCAAGCTGTTAAGGCGCTGGGCGAGATGCGATCTGCCATTATTATCCAATTGCAGTATAACGTAGTGCGACACGGGCCTCTCAGTCAACAGAAAGCTGTCTAGCCGCAGATGATTGACAGAGGGAGATTATATACTTGCGTTCCACCCACCCATGCGTTGACTGTGTGGTATTTACTGTCGAAGTAGCACGCAGGTCCCGGAGTTGAAGTTTTTTGAGAGAGAGCAGGAGTAAATTGAGAGCAGTAATTTGTGGTTTTGTTGATCTTATACTATTTAATATTTTACACTTAATCCTTGATTACACATATTTGCAGATTACACACAATTGCAATACACATAATTTAAACACACTTAGAGACATATAGAGCTAGATCACTCCATACACGCTGAGATCCTATGAGGTAGGAGAACAATGGTTTGTTGGTGATTGTAATAATGATGGTTTTAAGTAGAAAGTTTTTTGTTAAGGATTGCCAAGTGATACTTTTGAGTATAGTAGAGATGGATTGAGATTTAAAAAGAAGAGTCATAATGTATTGTAGAATGGATTTGTTTGGGAAATTCTGATACTTCTGTTTGACCAGTAGGGGTTCCATTGCAAGGAGACAGCTGGAAGGGCGAAGAAGTATGCATCCTCTATAAGTACAATCTTGTTCACTGAACTTATTACAGATTGCAGATGCACTGTGATATGAAATGGAGTGGTCTAAATGACAAATTGCAAATTTAAACGTGTAGTGGTGAAAACATGACATCTGATGAGGTTGGCTGGTGCTAGGTTCTTATGAACTAGGGCAAAAAAACAGGGGTACGGGTTGAAAGATTACAGTTACGGCATATAGCGGGTTTTACAATGTCAACCTCTTTGTGCATTGCTACCTTGTTGTGGTGAAGGGGCTTGTGTACCTCAATGAAGCTATGGGCTAAACCATGTAGGGTCACTCATGATGGGCATGTCATAGCAGAGAGGTCAGACAAATCTCAGTCCACTGGAGAAGGAACTGGCAACCCATTCCACTATCTCCAGTCCATAGGGTCACAGAGAGTTAAACATGACTAAACAACAACAGAAAACATTGTCAAAATATATCATTATCACCCAGTTGGTTTTAAAGTTAAACTACTCTAGAGATGCTTCTGGTTTTGTGGAGAACGAATGGCGGTAGTCATAAAACGATGAACCACTGTATCATAGGCTAAGGTCTACAATATTATATATGGATTGAGTTCTTGACATCTGTTAGGGTGAGCAGAGCACATGATGTCAGTGTAGAAACTGAATGCAAGGACACATTCTCAAATGGCCATTTTGTATTTCTAAAGGCGGGGATCTTTGGATTCAACTGTGACAGAGATGTCATTTTTAGCAATAGTTTTATTTTCAGCAATATCATTGGGGGGGGGGGGGGATAAGCAAGCAAAGTTGATTAATGTCCTTAATTTCTTTATAATTACCAGCAGGGACTAGGTAAGCTAAAGTGATGACAGAGAGTTAATTAGAAGGGATACCTGAAGTGCCTTCTTGAGGATTTTTAGCTATTAAGGATGTTACTTGATTGATGATATGATTGGTAAGAGATGGTAGTTGTTTTCACAGTAGACAATCTATTGTTTAATTTTGTAATGGCAGAAGAGACATTGCTAATGAGTAAACTGAGAGGTTACAATTCTGATTATTCAGTGTTATGAGCTGCTGGTGTCATAGATAGATGATTTAGGGAAGTAGATGGGGAATGATTTGTTTGATTGGGAAAACTAAGTTCAGTTTTAATTGCTTTAGCTGTAAGGGAATATTCCTTTCCCTAAATTTGGTGGTTAGCGTTGGTACGGTCCATGATCTATAAGAGTTGGGAGCAATATTTTGGTTGCTTATATCATATGGTGCTAATGAAACAATGCTTTGATATCAAAAGGAGGATGATCAGCTATAATCCTTACCATGAAATAAATTGTTTTAGAAAGAGATTGCAGGAAATATGAAAGGCTGTAGATTATATTACAGTAAACTCCCCGTTATCCGGCACCTACGGGGACCCTATTGCCGGATACGTGTAGTTTCCGGTAAATCAGGAGTCCCAGAATTTAAGGGTCTAAACAACCCTTAAACACCCTAAAACCCACCAAAATGCATTTAGAAAGGCATTAGCACCTAAACAATTTAGGCCCAGAAAAAATAATTAGAAGAATAGTTGGCATTTTTTTTTTGCAGTCTCAAACTCCGGATAGTGCCAGATAGTGCTGGTTATGCCGGTTTAGCGGGAGTAAATTTAAAATAGGGAATTGATGCCAGTGCCGGTTGCTTGAGAGTGCCAGGTGGTTAGGTGCCAGATAATCGGGAGTTTACTGTAATACTTTTACCAGAATTAAAATTGAGAGATGTTATTTTTATGTGTGTGAGATGCACTTTATAAATGGATATGTGATATGTGGAGGTAATAAAATATAAGAATGACATGAAGGTCTCTAATGAAGAGATCTATTACTATTACGTGAAGGATAGATTTAAAGTTCTGTAGCAAAGTAATCAGATTGTAGACATGAATAGTATGTTTGAAGGTCTCTGTGATGAGACTAATGGCCTAGAGAGGATATAGTACTTACTGTTATCGAAACAGCATGCATACATGAGTGAAAACAATCTGGAGTTAAATAAATGATATTAAAATGGAAATAAGTGTCAATAATAATTATTTAATTAATAATAAGAGTATTGTAGTTGTAATGGCGACCAGGCATGTGTAAATAAATACATAAAAAAAAGTAAAATGACTGGAAGGGATTAGTAATTAAAGTAAGATGAAAATGCATATATAATAATGAATGATTAAAATGAAATAATATTTTGGGGATCTGAATGAAAGTTACTTAAAATGGACTATGAATGAAAAGGGAAATCTGATCAAATGCAACATGTAAAGGAATATAATGCAGAAACATTATTAAAAGGAATAGAATTGGTGCAATAGGTGATGGCATTTAGTATGATAAAAATGTGAGATATGAAAATTTTGATGGATACCAAAAATTAAACAATGAATAAGATAATAAAAATAAAATGGCAAGTGAGTAAACATCTTATACAATGCCATGTACATATTTTTATTATTATCTTTTATTTGTATTGCGCCAACATATTCTGTATCGCTGTACATACGTAGGTTAAGTTTATGGCAAAAACAAAATGAACACATAGCAAAAAATTGAGGTTAAAATTAAGCGTACATAGGTCTTGTTTTCAAAGCACCAAAGATTGAAAACTTGCAAACTCACAATATATATGAATGTATTCTCAAAGCTGAAATGTTTATCTCCAATAAAAAGTTATCTCTGCATTTATCTGGTCAGCCTCTTTATCAAGCTGGTGATATCTTTAAATATCTCTCCAACTTAACAAATAAATTCCCAAGGAGCTTAAGATGTCTTTCTCTGTAGACAGACACCTCACCTTAGCCCTTAATTATCTAGATCCATATCTGTATATGAAATACATCATTGTTATTTCTGCTCACTACTCTCAAATGCAAAAACTATATCAAAAAGTGTGTGTATATTAGTACAAATAATCCATCATGTTAAATCATTACAAGATATTAGGAAACTAGGAACCTCACAGATTTTTTTTCAATGTGAGTAGGCCAGTGGTGAAAACCATGTGTCAAGGTAAGTGTTCAGCTTGAAATCCAGACACACTTTTTACGTACTAAATGAAGACATACTTTCCAAAGTATTAATGGACAATTAGAAAGACAGATTGTTCAGTAGTACTTTATTAACATGATGATTAATTTACCTGAAGTGACTCATAAATCACTTTTTAAGTATTCTAAAAAATTCAGGGACAGATGTATTTAAGGTCAACATCGCAAATAGGGAGGTAATTCTGAGGATCATTGCTCTTTACACCTGCTTGTATTACTATATGCACTTTAATTGACTTATTATAATAAATTCTACAAATGGCAAAAAATAACTTCAACTAAAAAAACATTGTTCTAGTAGGCAGCACATTTAGGTAGAACTTGAGATTATAGTTGCAATTTAAATGATATTACAACTTAAAATTGGATGTTTAGCCATAGGCTATGCTTGCTATCTCTTCAGTGTGTAGAGCATATGATGGCTCTTACAAAGAAAGTGTGCAGTGATCAGTATGTGAAAACATAGCTTAGTTTAAAACAAGTCATCACTATCCACTTGCCAACACAACAACTTTTAATACGTTTGGCCTTATGTTTATATATTAACTAGCGAATTGCCCGTCAAAAAATGACGGCAATGAAATTGTAAGGTAGCTAAATTAGTAAATGAATATAGTGTACCTATTTTGAAGCATTGTGATGAAGAGCTGGCAATCTGTGTTGATGTTGCTGCAGCATTAGTGGTGTGGAGCTGCTGTATAAGCATGCTGAATGTGTGCAGTGTAACACTGTGCGTGCGCGAGACCAAACCGTTAGCGTAGTCGTGTACTTCCGCATTGGCGTAAAATGGCGAGTAATGTGTGGTATAGGTCTGTATCGGAATATCCGTAGGTGTTTTGTGGTGTTTTGCGAGTTTAGAGTGCTGTAGCCTCGTTTTCGTTTTGTTCGTCGGCCATTTTTTCTCTCGCTTAGATTTTTTTTTAGTCTCTAAACTGTTTTATTTCGAGTAAAATCGAGGTGTAAGTTGCATTTTTGAGGTCCTGGGTGCTCCCTCTTGGTGTAGGTAAGTTTTTTATGTATGTGCTGTGTGTATGTATTGTGTTTTAAATGTTTGTATGTCGGCGTGTTGCGTCCGATGTTTGCGAGGTCGTAATGTGTGGTAACGTGTTTCGTACGTTGTTTGCGTTCCTCGTAAAATTTAGCGAGTGTCGTAATTTGTGTGTCGTGTTTTTTGAGTAGCGACGTGAATTTTTTTCCGGCGCTCCATGCCAGCAACTGAGGCCCTTGCCCAGTGACCTCGCCAGCAACTGAGGCCCTCGCTTCGCGAGGGGCCTCAGTTGCTGACATGGAGCGCCTTCGGCGCTCCATGCCAGCAACTGAGGCCCGTGCCCAGTGACCTCGCCAGCAACTGAGGCCCTCGCTTCGCGAGGGGCCTCAGTTGCTGGCATGGAGCGCCTTCGGCGCTCCATGCCAGCAACTGAGGCCCTTGCCCAGTGACCTCGCTACGCGAGGGCCGCGGCTCGCTACGCGAGGGCCGCGGCTCGCTTCGCGAGGGCCGCGGCTCGCTTCGCGAGCCCGCAAGCGTGAGCAGCGACTCGTACGCTCACAACTATATATGTGATTGATAAACATGCAAACTGAGAAGCCATCCTTCTCATTTAAAAAATTCAAGTGAATCCATTTACAAACGTTGGCTCCATGGGTCCAATATGAACCATCAATACAAAGTACTAGATAAGACAAACAATTAACTCTCAAAATAACAAAAGGTATTAAGAGACAACAACAATAAAAACAATAAACTCAAAACTAGCAGGAGGGAGATTGGTGGGAGAAGACGTTCTTGTCCAAGGAAACCAGCAGTTATCATATTTTATAAACACATTTTTCATTCAGATTAGAGAGATACATAGGAAATGAATAGAATGGTTACATGTAAACAAATTTAAATACACTAAATGAGTAGCAAACTGTTGACTGGTTCTTGTAATAGATATGTTAAAATACAAAACTTATGATGTCTAAATAAAATATAATATATCCTATAGGAAGTTAGTAATTAACAATAGCAAATATATATATACATCTGAACAGCCTTATTAAATTGCGATTCAGTAAATTTAAAAGGGCTCTATTTAAGCACACAGCATATATTTTTTTACAAAAGTTTTTAGTTAGTGAACTTCTATCCAAAAGCAAGGTCTTCACTAACTAAAAACTTCTGTAAAAAATATAGGCTGTGTGCTTATATAGAGCCCTTTTAAATTTACAGTATCGCAATTTAATAAGGCTGTAAGTTGGGTATCAGCATTAAGACCTTTGCTTTTATTTAAGTATAATAATATAAAAAACAGGATTATAGATAGAAATAATTGTATACAAGCACCGTGGTATGATATAGACTTTTGTAAGTGGCTCTTCAATATGCTGAAATATCTGTGTGGAACATGTGAGTTATTTCTGTCTTGTAAATCCTGTGCATACAAATTTTCATAAAAACAATATAGGTGAATCCTTTAGCCATTTTTTTATTTCTTTTAAATGCTTCCAAAAGGCAATAAAGAAAGGCAAAGAAATGTAGAATACAACAAAGACCTGAATATTCATTTTAATGGTAAAACTATTAAACAGAAATGCAGTAATGGGTATTACCATTAATGTTGGTTTGTTAAAAAAAAAAAAAAAAAAAATATTTGCATTTGAATGACCAAATAAATTAACCAAAAGCTTCTCAGATTCATGCATCGTTATTTAGAACCACAAAGAATAATTACTCTATACCTAGTCTCGCTTTCCAGTTATCTGACAGCTGTGGGGGATTCTTAATGATGTAAAGAGACAATGTTAAGATGGATTGCAATGAAATATTGGAAGAACTAAACCGTTTTCAGCTATATAAACAAATGATATGTAGCCTACAAAGTGCAAATAGAGGCTATTTATCAAATCAGCCATACTTTATTCTGCAAAGCAAGTTTCTCTTTCACTTACTTTGACAAGTAAGTGTCTAGGAGGAAGTTTAATGCTTCCAAGTGCAGTGGCTATTTTTGTAGGGATGTATAACCATTGATTTTTATGTGCATCTCTGGTTCCACATCAAACATTCTTATAATGATTTTGTGCAATGCAATGTTCAGTGCCTCCAAGGGACATAAACATTTATCTAAATAATATTTTTTAGATTCATACTATGCATGGAAAGGCACAGTGGTATTTAGTCATCTTCTGTCCACGCATTTATAAATGAATGTAAAATTGTGCTTTTTTTCATAATAGCTTCAAGACTCTCACCATTTATATTATAAAAGATTCACCAATGCATTTTGAAAGCAGATCTCTATGCTCACTACACTTGTATATTACATATTTATATACAACACATGGACCTCTTGAGTGTGTTACACAAAACGTAAGCAGATGTCACAACCCTTCAAGGTAGCTAATACATTTTCTCCATTTTTTAAATATCTATTTAGAGATGCTGGAGTTGAGTACTTTCAATGTGCTCTTTTAAAGAGCTAGAATTGTTAATGGGCAAGTTCCTTTATAAAGTAAAAGCAATACAAATTTTAATTTATTATCATATGCCATCATTGTTGTTTCTTTTTACGTTTATACAAGTTGGAGGGGATATTGAATCCAAAGAAGGCTTCAACTAATTCTATTAAATGGACTAATGTAAATCTCATTGCTTTCCAATGCTGGGAAAGTCTCTTAAGAAACAAAGTAAATTACCCTGCTTGTCACAGCTTCTGTAATAACTTAGTAAATACCCTCATTGGTGTTAAATGGACTCCTGTAAGAGGAATTGCACCTACTCAGCAACAAACTAAATCATGTTCTGTTCTGCCTTCAGCTATCTTACCTTATTGCTCTTGAACTATGATAATTTTGGATAAAAGTACAATATACTGTACGTGTAAGTCTCATAACTAAATGAGCGAAATGCTAGTTTCCATGAGCCTCATTCATTTGAGCCCTCGGGAGATGCGGGTTTCCATAATGGAGGCCGTAAGTTATTTTGCTATTCAATTGGTGTCTTTTTGCAGGCTCCGAAAGGGTTACAGGCTCCGGCCTCTGATTCCTTGCGATGGTTAACATCACAAGTTAAAGACCGTCCAAGCCTTTGATCTTTCATGACCGCAAGAGTTATGATCGCTAAAATCACAAATTGATATTCATTTGCTCCGATTCCCCCTCGCTAACCAAGCCACCAAGGTGGCAAATGGCAAAAGTCAGACCACAATTTTACGGGTTCCAAGGAGGACTCGCAAAGGGCTTACAGACATGTCCGTAGCACTGTAAATGCAAACATAAATTCAATACTGCCCTATAAATGATTGGGAAAACAAGGTAAGACATTAGAATGAATTGCACAACAGTCTCAAGCCCGTAAATCTGCAATACAAAATATAATTTTTTATGTGTCATTTTGTGGTTATATCAATCTCGGGAATCAATGAGTTAATAAATATCAGGCAACGCACATGGACTAAAACATTGGCATCATTCATTTTTATTATTATGGACATAGCGGGTGTGCTGGTCCAATCGCGTATCAGACCCAAAATTGCTAATTGATTGACATGTAACATCCATGTTTTACTGATGTAATGATGACGGGCTCCTTTTCTATTGGCTGTTTCTAAAATCGAGAGTTACAGTCTTGCTTAAATGGTTCACGCTCGCAAATGCTACATACGATTGCATGGTTTACGATTTATGCTATCGGGCCGGAACTTGCAGCCTTGTCCAATTGAATAGCACCATAAGTCTAGCACGCTGTGGGCCTGCAGACTTACGGGCTACATCGCATGACTTACGCCCTCCGAATTGAATGAGGCTCCATGTGTTTAGGCTACTTCAATAATATGATTCTAGAGTGATCAGTGTATATATAATTCTATATTTTCTGTGCTTCCCTATGTAATTTATAGTTGGATAGAACTACAGTACATGCTTTTCTGTTCAAGATTACTTTTTTGTTTGCTGAATATATGTGCATATGCCAATAAAACATGAAAACATTTAGTGCTGTATAGTTTTTGATCATTTTCCACTTTTGATCGTAAACCAGACCTCTCTCTTTAAAACTGTCCTTGCTTCAGAGTCCTTAATGATTCTTAGTTTCTGAGCTCCAATGTGACTTTTCAAACCAAGTTAAAGGATTTGCTTTGATAACATACCTTCTGATGGACTTACTTCTCAAAAGCAATATAATGTTGTACTTAAGAAAAAGGTTTTCCGCTGTGGATAAAACACAAAGCACTTAAACGCCTTTTGAAATGACCTGAGAAGATGTTTAACTTAATGTTTGCAGCATAGATTGGAAAGCTGGAGCTATTCGATTTGAGCTGCAGTTCTGTTATTTTCTTTAAAAAGTAATTTTACTCAACTTCACTTTTAAAAATGATATCTTTAGAAAAAGTGTTCAAGGACGTTTAGCTCCTATATATAGCAGACTGTATAGGATATAAAAATACATTTAGCTTAGTTTATTAGTCTTGTCTGCTATAATTTCTGAATGTAAGGCTGGCATTATATTAAGATTTATTGGATTTAAGATTTAAGATTTTATTTAATTATCACATGTATATTATGGCACATTAGAACTAGAAGTACCACATTATCTAGTATCAAAATGCATTACAAAAAATTTAAATGAATAAATAAATCTCAGACACAGTTGACAAATGTTTCTTTAACACAAGGTATAAGCAAACCTTAAAATTATTATGTACACACTTTACAAATATGTGGATTTCAATAAAAAAACTGATAGAGGGAAAGGCATTGTTAAATATCAAGCCACTTAGATCAAAAATTAAGTGGCACCTTCCATTATAATAATATTAAGTGGGAGATGGACCAAATAAATAGAACCAATTATTTTCTATGTAATCACATATTATAATTGTCAAACTGCGATTTGTCGTCACGCTTGCGACAAATTGCAGTTTGACAATGATCCGATCGCAACTTTGCGATCGGATCGCGCGCAAGCGCATGCGCAATGCGCATCGTGAATTGCACATTGCGCAGCGTTAGCCGCGCTTGCACAGAGCGCGGCGTGAGCTGCGCATGCGCAGAGCGCTTTGCGAGCCACGCGTGCGCACAGCGCATCGCGTGCCGCGCATGCGCACAGCGTGGCGCGAAGAGTGGGGAAGAGGCACAGAGGGAGAGTGGGGAAGAGACACAGAGGGAGGGGGGGAGACACAGAGGGATAGGTGGGAAAGAGACACAGGGGAGGTAGAGGAGGGGGAAAAGACACACGGGAGTGAGAGAAGGGGGAAGAAACACAGAGGAGGGAGAACAGGGGGAAGAAACACAGGGGAGGGAGAACAGGGGGAAGATACACATGGGAGGGAAATGGGGGGGAGAGGGGAACAGACACAGGGGAAAGGGGGGAACAGACACAGGGGGAAGGGGGAAAGAGACACAGGCCAGGGGGGAACAGGCACAGAGGGAGAGGGGGGAAGAGGCACAGAGGGAGATGGGGAAGGGGAAGAGACACAGAGGGAAAGGGGGGAAGAGACACAGAGGGAAAGGGGGGAAGAGGTACAGAGAGAGGGGGGAAAGAGGCACAGAGGGGGGAGACACAGAGGAAGGAGTGGAGAGACACAGTGGCGAGAGACACAGAGAGAGGTGGGGGAAGAGGCACAGAGGGAGAGGGGTGGAAGACACAGAGTGGGGAGAGACACAGAGGGTGAGGGGGAAGAGACACAGAGGGAGAGGGGGAATAGAGAGAAAGGGAGGAAGAGGCACAGAAAGAGGAGGGGGAAGAGACACAGGGGAGTGAGAGGAGAGGGAAGAGACACAGGGGAGAGAGTGCAGTGGGGAAGATACACAAGGGAGGGAAATGGAGACACAAGGAAGGCGGGAACAGACACAGGGGGAGGGGGAAAGAGACACAGGCCAGGGGGGAACAGACACAGGGGAGGGTTAGGGGAGACACAGGGGGCGGGGGGGAAGAAATGCATGGGAGGGAGAAGGGGGAAAGAGACACAGGGGAGGAAGTAGACAGAGGGAGAGACTCGCAATGAGCTCCAAAGGGGCTCATTGCAAGGCCTGTGATGAGCGCCAAAGGCGCTCATCACAAGGCCAGTAAAGTAGAGGGGGAGAGGCTTACATTGTGTGGCAAACAGCATTGCCAGGCTTCAGTTTTTATTGCCGTCATTTTTGACGGGCAAGTCGCTAGTGTAAATTATAATGCATGACCAGCATTACCATGTATATTAATTATATCATTCAAGTTTTATTACTTGTCAGAGCTACTTATATTTAAGAATTCTTAGCAAATATGACAAATTTGTAGTCATACAAGCTGAGATTCTGTCAATCACTTTGTTCACCAGCATTTAGTCCCTATCTTTACTGAAAGTCAGATTTGTTACTAGCCATAATAAGGCATCATTTATATTCAGTGCCACAACTATGTTTTTTGGAATGTCAACAGTGAAAGAAATGTTCATTTACATTTGCTAATTAGGATATAAAACAAAGTTACCAATGAGACATTTTCTTAACTCTAAGTTAATTTTCCAGAGGGTGAGAAAATGTCAAGCTAGAGCCCCAAATCTAGCTAAAATGCCCTGTTAATTAGCCCAAAAATATTGTGACAGCTACAGAACAGTATATCCATCCGATCAGCTGGAAGCCCCTATTAGTGATAATAAGTAACAAAGTATAGATATAATAAACGTTAATGCAAAATAATATGCTTGGTAACAAAGTAATACAATAAGAACAAGTAACAAAATGTCCAAATACAGGAACACTGAAGTACATGCAGCCAGTTTAAATTAGACACCCGTAGCGGCATCGGCAAGCCTGAAAGGGCTGTGGGCTTAAAATTAGTCTGTGTTACATAGCTATTAAATTAGAACATGCCACGAGTTACAGGCTTGAGACCATATTTCGAAAGTTGGATACGCGGCCGTGAACATGATCAATTATACAAACTCGTAGTTACGGGTTTAGATGGAGCCAAGGGCAACAGAGATCGTCATAATTAAGTCACTGAAAAATGGAGGTTGGATTTCAAAGTCTTACAGGCTTCAATTACGAGTTGTGATCGGAAACAAATTCCAGAGATAATGCAATATTGATTACCCCGTAAATATGATATTCTAGTCCATGAGAGTTCCATTGATTGCCGCGTTCGATATAACACAGAATGTAATCCTAAAAAAAAGTATTTTATATTGCTAATTTGCGAAATTGAGAATGTTGTGCTATTAATTGTAAGACCTAACATCACTTTCCCATTACATATAAGTATAGTAGAGTGTTTATATATGCATTTACAGTGCTATGGATTGGACTTTACCCCCCTAGCGAGTCCTCTGTAGTACCCGTTGGCTTTTGGACTCCATTTGCGGGTTATGGGCTTGACTGCCAGTGAATTTGTTGCAATTTAATAGCGTGATTGGAATGTAACAGTTCCGAGCTTGACAGATCAAATGATTTGTGGGCGCGCAGTTCCAATTTCCACGTCCCATAGCCTTTTCTCGTCCTTACCCAGCAAGTTGTTGACGGGTTGCATTACGGGTCTAATTTAATAGCCACAAGGCTTGCAGCCTATGTTACAGGCTACTGATTCAAACGTTGGGGGAATTTAATAGGGCTGATGGTATACCCTTGAGCTTGCCTGCTCCATCAGCAAGTCGTATGTAAATAAAACATAATTAGAAAGACACGAGAGAGTTCTGAATAGTTCCTTACATAAAACCAACATAAAATTATATGAAAATAAGTGCGCTCTAACAGGAGCACACCTGCGTGCCTGACAATCTGAGCCAGGAATTTATAGTAGTCAAACAGGCTCTTTCTAGGAGCCTGGAAGGAAGCCCACATTTTAGGAGTTCTGGCTCCCAAATATATATGAAACGTGTGTATTACACTGCATTACTCTTTTCTTTGAGATAGCTACCATATTATATGTAAAAACAATATGTACTATGCCTATTTAATTTACACAGTTATTATGCCACTAATATTCTGTATTCATATATAATTTTGTTAAACACTTTGGGGTACTCTCCGAACCTAGTTAACTGTAGTCTCCCTTACAATTATTTTTTGTTGTTCTATTACTGGACATTACAATCAGGTTATTAGGCTTTGGGAAGTCGAATTATGAAAATTAAACATTTGCAGAAGCTCTGTCCTAGACCATGTACAAATGGGGTTATGATTAATTCATCACACAGGAGTTTTTATTAAAGTAAAAAAAAGATCTGTACTTCATAAAGGACATCTATTTTCTGTCCAACTAGTTTCCTTTTTTCACTTGCTCTGTGGTTGCAGCAGTCCATTGGAGGGTAGAACATCACATAACCTATTGCTGCTTCTAGAAAGCACTAACATGATCCAAGTATACAGAGCTAACAGTTGTATTCTCAATGGAGAGCTGACTACCTATGTGTATGATATCAATGTTCTCTAAAAGCATGGGACCCTCTTGCTAAGTGTCGCTTGTCAAGATGTTGCTGACATAGGAATTCATTTATAAATCACAGGCATAGACATAGGTGAAATGCAGCCACTATTGAACAGTCAGTATTTTTAGACGTGAAACTAGTGTAAAAAAAATATTGTGGACCTCAGCATCATCTTCACGTGGATCTTGGTAAAAATCAATTGACTGCCTCTGTTGTATGCTTTTTTCCCACTGATGAAAGTGTTCATGGATAACAATACACAGTATATAATAAAATTAAAAATATTAATTCATTATTCAATATATTTATATATGTATTAGGTCTCGTTAGAATAAATCCATATTAAATTATGTGGAAATGTGTCAGGGTTAATGTGCAAGTGAGATTTTCATTTACATGGAAGACTTCACAATAATGTAATTGCTGTGACAACAAAAATACATTGTACATTATAATAATTACTATCAGGTTTGATGAAAACATTTTGTATGAATGCAGATGAAGAAAGCTGGCACATCATATGGAAATATTCCAAAGACATAAAGGTGAAAAGAGCAATATATCTACATGGAAGGCTTCACAATGATCTCATTATAACAACTTCATCAAAATGCAGGTAGATGAACATTGTTCAAGTTACAGAGAAAGAAGGTGAATAGATACACTGGGTAAGAAGGTTAAAGGAGCAGTGCATTTACATAGGACTCACTGCAAGTCTAATGCCTAAGGCCCTCATTAAATTGCAATTTGGCCAATTGAATAGGGCTCTAAATAAGCACGTAGTATAGCTATGGTCCGTAAATGGTTTGCATATTTTTTTGTAGGTTAATATTCCTTTATTTTTTGTGGATCCAGTTAATTTTATTGTAAGTTAAATGACTTAATAAAATATCTTCGCCCAAAGCCCAGAAGATAACAGATTCACAACAGATAATCAGCCTTAATAAATTGCGATTTGGCCAATTGAATAGGGCTCTATATAAGCACACAGCATATTTTATTTACAGAAGTTTTTAGTCAGTGAACTTCTATCCAAAAGCAAGGTCTCCACTAACTAAAAACTTTTGTAAAAAAACGATGCTAGGTGCTTATTTAGAGCCCTATTCAATTGGCCAAATTGCAATTGAATGAGGGCCTAAGGGCCTCATTCTATTAGCGGCCGCAGCCGTTGCGGGGCCGCAAGGACCGGCCGCAAGCTATTCGGCTATTCTATTCCCTTCCGGCCGGGGGCTCCGGCAGGCTTGCGGCCGGTGCCTTGCTATCTCTTGCGGCCGCTCGCGCCAGAGGAAAGCCTTTGATCTAAAACGGCCGCAAGAGTTTCGGCCGTAAGAAATTTCAATTGCTCCGGGAAACCTCTCTGCAAGGCTAAAAGCGAGCCGCTGCTTACTTGCAGGAAAGAGGTCCCGCTAGCACCAATTAAGCACATAAAATAGCTCAAATAAAGCCATCCTGCACTTTGAGAAGACTATAAAGGGATTTTAGGTGTTAGAAAAAATAGCACATAATTATCCTATACTCAAATCCGTAAAATATTTTATTTTTATTATCCGTAAAATATCCATGTAAAAAGTCCAGAGTGCTTGGAGCACTTCAGACCCGCCCACGCCGCAGCCGGAAAATAAACAGTTAATTTGAACTCGGGTTTGGGCTGATGTGCAAGCTTGAGAGTGGGTTACTTTTAATCCTCATGTCCCCCAATATGATCCCTAGCATTTACAGAGCTGTACAGTGCAGGCTTGAATTTATTTTTGCGTTTTTAGATTTCTGAGATTACGGCCGGTTCCAAGATATGCGGCCGGCCTTAAGAGGAGATCCTTGCGGGGCCGTATAATAGAATCGCGAGTTAACAGAACCCCCGCAAGGAATCGCAGCCTTACGGCCGATTTACAGCCGGTAATAGAATGAGGCCCTAAGTATATAGACAAAGAACATTAGCTGCATAGGAAATTATTGTATAATATATGGACTATCTAGTTTATATATATTCTTCTCTTAAACCTCCACATCATGTTTAGAAAGCCATACTGTTCTTATGTTATAAGCTCGAGAACAATAGCTACAATCCTCTTCCATCAATGTGCTACTAGAAGTGATACTTTAAATAATTAGTTATTATATCCTATTAATCCTATTTTCCTTCTTATATTCAATATTGACAGAATCCTCAATCTGTGCTATGCCTTTGAGACTATACTTAGAAAAATATATATTGTACAATATGTATGTATCACAAAGAAAAATATGATTGGGAAAAAAAGTTAAAAAGGGCAGACAGGTAATAACATATTTCCTTCACATTTATCTGAAACATATGCAGTGGATCATCTTTTTAGAGATAGATAGAGGTCTCATGGGGGTTCATGGTTACCCCCTTGAAGTATATTATATATGTGGAAAAGAGGATTTTTAGGCTCCCTGCCACTAAAGCACAAAGGGGGTGGGGAAAGGGGGACTCAATGGCCCCTTGTGTTGAGGGAGTAGAAGGGCATAGCGGGGCTGGGTCATAAACCCACTCCACTCATTTTTAATTATATTTAATCCCTTTTCTGCTGCAATTGCAGCAAGGAAGTGTACAGCTTTAAATGTTGTGAGAGCTGTTATATCTGTTTATCTGAAAATATAGGATTAGGGTAGATTTCTTACGGTAACGATATAATCGCACTTTAGGTAGAAATACACATAGAGCTGGGAACACACACGGCAATCACTCCTTGGGATATACACATAATGGTTTGTTACAGACAGCATGTAATGGCTATGTTAGGGTTACATGGACTTTTGGCTTATAAAATGTTTTACAGAAACCATTAACAGTGTAACTTAGCAGTAGGTAGATTTCACTGTTTAGGATGGTGTACAGAAAACTAAAATGATTATTGAACAGGGACTATTACAGGTGACAATGCCTCAGTAACTGCATCCTCTACCTTTATATACATGCCTTATTTTAGAAATGATTGTCCTTATTTATGCCAAATCTTAATGAAACTTTAATATCCTTATTAAAACCTCTACAGATAAGTACTTCATTTATGCATTTAGATCTAAATTACATATCCTTCCTCTTAGATACTAATGAATATTTAATTTTTTTATTGAAGGTTCCTCTTCTCAATTATCTTAGTACGACATTTACAAGGCAGAGTTCTCATTTGGACGTGGTTTAAAAATTCTATTCATAAATATCATAAATCCCAGGTGACATTAGAAAAGGGTTAATCCTTTGGGCACAATATCCATATCCATTTCCAAAGCTGTTTTAAAGCAAGATTACACCGAATTCTAATTTTCAATTTCTCTAATTTATCATCAATATGTAGATATATTATGGATTTTAATAAACTGATATATAAGTAGTAAAATGTATTACAGTGTATAAACCCTCAAGCTTGCAAAGATCACATAATAAGATGTGAAATAATGATGATTTTCATATCCACTAATTAGTAACTAGTGAACTCGTACTCAAAGATTTGTATACAGAACTCTATGAATGAACAAAGAACGGTATGTCAAGTATACAATGATTATTATATAAATAAAATGTGTGTGTTTTATTGCTTTCCGCTTTATTTCTTTTTTGTGTTTCTTTTATGAATATTTACAGCTTGCTGCCAACATCTCACAGAGTTACCCGCTCTAAGGCAGGGGTGAGCAATTAATTTCCCAAAGGGGCCACATGAGAAACTCAGAATTTTGTGGAGGGCCGAACTATAGGCTGAACTTAATTCTGCTCAATATTAATTTTATAGCTATATATTTTTTTCTCATTGCCAAGAGCAGTATCTACAGAATACTATCCATTCCAGTTAGTCACAACACTGCTGCTCACAAATTGCCCCCTTTTACAATTGGCAGTGTTTTTTTGTCTAGGACACAAATTTGTATGCCACTGTTGGCCACTGAAGCAAGACGGACAGGTACAACCAAAGGGACGGATGTGGCCCGGGGGCCGCACAATGCCCAGGTCTGTTCTAAGGGATAGGAATATTGAGCAGTAGCGGAGCTTGTGAATGGAGGGCCCCTGTGCAATTTTTGTTGTACTGAACCCACTGCTGGGCCCCCCCACTCTATTTTAACTTAGTGCCAACTTCTCCCCCATGCTCACCGGCAATAGCAAAATAATCATACCCAAAGCAGCTCACCCTCCCTCAGCCACTTGCCCTTCTAAATTTTCTTAACCCTATAATCCCTTTCTAAAGCAGCTCCCTTCCACCCAATATCCTGATTTCTTGGCCACTGGCCCATCTTAATTTTCTTACCCCCGAAGAACCCGTCAAAAAGCTCCCTTCCCACAAAACCCACCTCCCCCTGGCACTGGCATTCTAAATACCCCCAAGACCCCTCCCTATAGCAGCTCCCCTCCCATAGCAACTGTCCTCCCCAAAACTGCGTCCCTTTATAGGCCTCCTCCTCAAAATATCTTCCCATGGTTGCTTCTCCAAGGCTAAAGACCCATTCCCATGGTTGCACCCCTTCACAGGACTCCATTACATAGCTTTATTCCTCCCAAAGACCCTTTTCCATGGCTGCTCCTCTTTCCAAGACCCCTTCCCATGACTGTTCCACTTATTTTATATATTTTTTTTTAGCTCCTGTCTGTGTGAAGTGTCTCACAATGAACAGGACACTCTGACTTCCACACAAGAGGGGCTTGGGGGGTCTGGGTGTGGGGCCCTAGAGGGGCCTTTAGGGGTCCCTACACTACAGAAAAAAAATAAATACAAAGAAATTATACAGCACAGGCCCCTCAGAGGAGGGCTCTGGTACATTGCACTGCCTGCACCATTGGTAGCTCCATACTTGAGTGAGATAGGCCCATTTTTCACCACTAGAAATATGCAGAATGAAATTTAAACAAACAGTAATACAACTGGCCAAACTGGGCTTTTAAGATATTATAAATGCCCCTGATATGTATTATACTTCTGAGTCCCTTTAAGTGGTTCTTTAGATGTTATTAACTAGAAATGGCAAGTGCTCCAAGAAAATTAGCTATTTTTCAAAATGAGCAACCCATGTAAAGGTTGTGCAATGATTTCGGCTATATTTATATATAATTGAATTATAGTTGTTACATGAAATATGCTCTGTGCTACTACATGCTTTCTGTTAATTAAAAAAAAAAGAACGGGCTACCTTTTAATTAAAGTAAATTAAATGTCTTTAACTAAGACACATTCATCAGTATCAATAGATGTAAGGCACATCTTTCCCAGATCTATTAATTTGGTAATTTTATCTACCATTTGCCAGTGTCCTCTATCAGGGTGTAATCACAATAATATACTTAGTTGTGCCTTTTCCTCTTCACAGTTTTTCTTACACCGCATTGTTTATTTTTCTCTTTCCTATTTCACTAACGTGTTGAGTCGCTGCAAGCTTCTATTTGTTGGGGGGCTATGTGAAGTACATTTTCGGATTTGGAAAGATAATTCCAAATGCAAAAAATATAGAAGTTGCAGGTTGACTCCTTCAGACAGCAGAGGTACGAATGTTCATTTCAATCTCCTTATTCTCATTAAAATATATTTTAGATACATTTCTCCTGTTATTTTAGTTCTATTTAACATGCAGTAGTGTCTCCAAAAATACACACCATTAGCTATTACCATTAGCATTACCAGCAAATTGAAAGAAACTTGAGAGGCAGTATAAACCAGAACCCTTAAAATCTGTGTTTTCTTATCAAGATTTACTGTACATTCAAAAGATTGGTTGTTGGAGCGTAAAGAGTCACAAGGCTATCTACCATTTTGTTTTATGTAACATCAAGACATAGGAGGGATAATTAATTCAACCCGTTTTTCATTTTAATATAATTTTTTTACATGATGGACCATTAATTTTGCATACAAAATGATTTTGGAATGTTTAATTAATCTTTTAATGCAAGGCAGAACATGCTGGTATATAAAAGCCCTTTAATATCAACACATAAAAATATAATAATGCACAGTAACTAATTTTTTCATTTATTACAAAGATACGTGATTTTCTCTCATTTGAAAGATATTTTTTCTTTCAGTCCTCTACATAGTCACTGGGGAACAGAATTGATTATATATACCCTGATACAGCATGATGAAATCTGGTCTTATTGTTATCGAATCTTTCTTTAAAGGGCGATTGTAATGCATTAACAAGAGTAGCTAATCATTTTAATTATACATTGATCATTAATAAAATTCCTATTCAATAAATGGAATATTAGTATAATATATAATATATATATGAAAGATTAGGATTCCTGCCTCCTGCTGTATCTTTCCCGGTAAGGTAATTAAGGGCACCACAAGTCTCTAACCAATATAGATCATTGTGTTGGTGGTAAACATTATATCTGAAAATAGTGTGTGCGTACCAGCAGCAACAGAGTCTGAATATCTACAGTAATTGTAATACTGCCTTTTAAAATAATTGAATATGAATGGTATCAATGATTACTGTCTACAGTGATCCCTTAACACAGCTGCCGGCATATTACTTATTTGCGCCAATCATTAGGTGTCCATATATTTCACCCTTTATTAGCAGGCACCCACAATAGACAGTATGGCCACTGGCCTAAACTTGGCAGGTCCATGAATACAATTGAATACAAACAGATTTTCTATAATCATTCTATCACATACTTTGTACACTGCTCAAAAAAATAAAGGGAACACTTAAACAACACAATGTAACTCCAAGTCATTCACACTTCTGTAAAATCAAACTGTCCACTTAGGAAGCAACACTGAGTGACAATAAATTTCACATGCTGTTGTGCAAATGGGATAGACAACAGGTGGAAATTATGGGCAATTAGCAAGACACCCCCAATAAAGGAGTGATTCTGCAGGTGGTGACCACAGACCACTTCTCAGTTCCTATGCTTTCTGGCTGATGTTTTGGTCACTTTTTAATGCTGGTGGTGCTTTCACTCTAGTGGTAGCATGAGACAGAGTCTGCAACCCACACAAGTGGCTCAGGTAGTGCAGCTCATCCAGGATAGCACATCAATGCGAGCTGTGGCAAGAAGGTTTGCTGTGTCTGTCAACGTAGTGTCCAGAGCATGGAGGCGCTACCAGGGGACAGGCCAGTACATCAGGAGATGTGGAGGAGGCCGTATGAGGGCAACAACCCAGCATCAGGACCGCTACCTCCGCCTTTGTGCAAGGAGGAACAGGAAGAGCACTGCCAGAGCCCTGCAAAATGACCTCCAGCAGGTCACAAATGTGCATGTGTCTGCTCAAACGGTCAGAAACAGACTCCATGAGGGTGGTATGAGGGCCCGACATCCATAGGTGGGGGTTGTGCTTACAGTATGTGTGGCATTTGCCAGAGAACATTTTGCCACTGGCGCCCTGTGCTCTTCACAGATGAAAGCAGGTTCACACTGAGCACATGTGACAGACGTGACAGGGTCTGGAGACGCTGTGGAGAACGTTCTGCTGCCTGCAACATCATCCAGCATGACTGGTTTGGCAGTGGATCAGTAATGGTGTGGGGTGGCATTTCTTTGGGGGGCCACACAGCCCTCCATGTGCTCGCCAGAGGTAGCCTGACTGCCAATAGGTACCGAGATGAGATCCTCAGACCCCTTGTGAGACCATATGCTAGTGTGGTTGGCCCTGGGTTCCTCCTAATGCAAGACAATGCTAGACCTCATGTGGCTGGAGTGTATCAGCAGTTCCTGCAAGACAAAGGCATTGATGCTATGGACTGGCCCGCCCGTTCCCCAGACATGAATCCAATTGAGCACATCTGGGACATCATGTGTCGCTCCATCCACCAATGTTGCACCACAGGCTGTCCAGGAGTTTGCAGATGCTTTTGTCCAGATCTTGGAAGAGATCCCTCAGGAGACCATCCGCCACCACATCAGGAGCATGCCCAGGCGTTGTAGGGAGGTCATACAGGCACGTGGAGGCCACACACACACTTCTGAGCCTCATGTGGACTTGTTTTAAGGACATTACATCAAAGTTGGATCAGCCTGTAGTGTGTTTTTCCACTTTCATAATGGGGGTGACTCCAAATCCAGACCTCCATGGGTTGAAAAATGTGATTTCCATTTTTTAATTTTTGTGTGATTTTGCTGTCAGCACATTCAACTATGTAAAGAACAAAGTATTTCATAAGAATATTTAATTCATTCAGCTCTAGGATGTGTTATTTTAGTGTTCACTTTATTTTTTTGAGCAGTGTATTATGACCCTATAGGGATAGCTGCTTCACATCAGAAGTTCACAAGGTGTCTCGGAAAGGACGGAGTATCCCTAGTAACAAATGCAAAATTTGACTAACTTATGTATGATAAGGTGATAATAGTTTTTAGAAAAGTCTTGAATATTGAACATAAAACTTGAAAATGAGTTTTCAGAATATTAAAGGCTATATAATGAATTATAGTAAATAAGGCCCTGATTCTATTCCGCTATATCTCAGATAACACCATGTTTTAAAGCAAAGTAAATCTCCGTAGCTATTCTATTCACCCATCCCGTAAACATTGCGAGAGAACTGAAACAAGTGACTGCAGCAAGACTAATCAGCAAAAAAATTAAAACTTTTCCATTTTTTTTTTTACTCCGTTAGACTTTTACACCAAAACCTATTCTAATCAGACTTTACAGATCACTGTATAGGGCAGTGCTGTAACATCAAAATCTAAAGGAAATATTACGGGTGCCAAAGACCCCTGCCAAAGACAGTAAAGTACCAAAAAACAATAGCAATAAAAACTCATGAAAGTTCATTATAATTTGAAAATTAACATTCAAAATATACTTTTTTTTTTATTATTTATTATATTTTTATTATTATGTCTGTGTCATTATACAGCATTTAGGGCAGGGGTCACCAAACTTGGTCCTGGAGGGCCGACCCAGGCCTGGATTTGTGGATATCCTTGCTGCAAACAGGTGAGTCAATCAGGATGGCTGAAGAAACAAGATTCTCACCTGTTTGCAGCAAGGATATCCACAAATCCAGGCCTGGGTCGGCCCTCCAGGACCGAGTTTGGTGACCCCTGATTTAGGGTAACAAACAACCCAGTACTTAAGGGCTTAATATATATCAGGAAACCATTTTGACTAGGAACACATGCTCTAATGCAATGTTTACCAACTCCATTGCTCAGGGACCACCGACAGGTCACATTTGAGGCATATCTCTACTTGCACACAGCTAAGTTAATCAGAGCTTACCTGTGCCCAAGCAGGGTTATGCCCAAGATGTGACCTGTTGGTGGTGCCTGGGGACTGCAGTTGGGAATCACTATATATACATGTTTCCAATATGTTTAATTTAAATAAATAATACAATTGTATATATATATATATATATATATATATATATATATATATATATATATACAGTATATATATATATATATATATATATATATATATATATATATTTATTTATACATACAGTAGACTCTCAGTTAACCAGAACTCAAGCAACCAAAACTCTCAAGCCATCAGACTGAATACTATACTATAAATAAAAATTTAATTTTACAGGGCTCAACAAATGCTAGGAGCCTAGATTTCATCCACTGTATGTCTCTGCAATTCACTTTTACCTGGAAGCAGACAGGCATGAGTGACTGAGCCAGGGCAGTGTTGGAGTTACATTCCCCGGGTTCAGCACCGCACCCACCAGCCCAACGTACCTGTTTCGTGAGTGGGGAGTGAAAGCTGCTGCTGCTGCTAGAACAGCTATCACTGACAAATGTACTAAGCAGAGCATCCTACATACAGCTAATCTACGCCTATTTTATTAGTAACTCTCAAGCAACCAGAAACTACATTTATCCAGCATCTACCAATTTCTGTGGGTGCCGGATAACGGAGAGTCTACAGTATATATATATATATATATATATATATATATATATATATATATATATATATATATAAAATTTACGGATGTGCGCTGAGTGCCGTAATATTGCAAGTGAAATGCTTTGAATAGACGTGCCAAGTAGGGAAAAAAGCTTCAGCAGACGATTTTACATTATAACGCAGATTACACTGTTGGAATAGAATAGGGCTCTAATGGCCCTATTCAATTGTCCAATTCGTAAATGTATACATATTTAAAACCACAAATTCCATTAGCTATTCACATTCCGACTATGAGTTACCCTGCCACAATCACTACAGGCGAGCCAAGGATGCAAATTTGGCCTTAGAACTCCATTGGTTTTAGCACAGCTTGCATATTACGAGCTCTAAATAATTAAAGTTACACAAAATTGTTATTCTATTAGCGTAATTTTTTGAGTAAATGTATGAGTTTGGGGCATTTGCTAGCTTCTAATACTTTAGATTATAAGATTATAAACTCAAAAACAGGACCCTCCATTCTTTGCAATGTGTTAAAATTGTTTTGCATTGTACTTTATGTATAGTGCTACAGAATTTGGTGGAACGTTATAAATAAAGAATAATAATAATAATTATAAAAATAAATACTACAGTCAATGAAACTAAAAAAAATTGTTAAAGGCATACCTAATTTCATGGATTATTACATTTCTGCATTCCTTCAGAAAAAAACATAATTTATATATGCAGACCATTTCATAAATGTATTTCTTTTTAAAAATATCTAAAAATCCCTCTAATCATTATGTTGACGCCCCCAGGGGTGTATACACAGGAACCTGATCCTCCTCAATCCGCATGGAGGACTTGGGAATCAATTTTAACCCATTATTCACCTGCTGTGTCAATGGGAGAGAACTGATGTCAACCCCCAAGTCACTGCTGGGATGTGACCTGTCCGCCTGCTTCCTGCTCTTTGTTATGTCTGCTCTCTGCTCTTTGCTGTGCTGCCTCCATCCCTTACCAGAGGTCAGGAGCAGAGCTGTTCTGTGTGTGAAAGAGAGGTGAGTAAGTCGGTGAGTAAGTGAGTGTGTGAGAGAGAAAAAAAAAAACACACCAGCAGCAGTAGTTAATACAGGAAACTGATAATCTGCTGTGGTGGTAATCAAGTGTGGATGTGCTGCACAGAGAGACTCTTATATGAAATTACATAGCATGGTGCCACATTACATATCCCAGAATGCTTTGCAGCACTTTCAGGAACCCTGGACTGTGATACAAATGTTTCAACTGCCTCTGCATGCTCCAAAACTAATCATTATTTTTATGCTAATTAAACCTGGGTTTGGAGTGGGCATCTACTCATCTGTCAGAAACTAAATTTTGCTAACTTCATGGTACATTTTAAATGTTTATGTTAGTATGTTTCAATGTAAAAAAAAAATCATACACTACTCATTCTTCTCTATCAGATGCATTCATAATCCAGGAAACGTTGATATGCCTCTAACAGTAATACATGCAACAATTATGTGCATACATTTGCTACAGAAAGAAAGCCATTGTAATAAAATGTATCACAATTATTTATCCATTGCTGTGTTGTCTATAGCAAAACTAAAATGTCATTTAATTGTGCCCCCACCAAGAAAAAAATGTCTAACGAACACACTGACGTATCCAGCAATAAAATAGAGACTTCTAGTGTGAAGTTGGATGACAGTTTGTAACTAACACATACTATATCTGTCTCTAAGGTCACAATCGCACAGGACTGCTTTAGGAAGTAGCTTCATTTGCTGCTTCCTAGAAACAGCCTTGGATTTTGCAAATAGATTACTTGTTAATGGGTCCGAAGGGATTTACATTGCCTGAAACAAGTCTGCACACAGAGTGACTTAATCAAATATTTTCTTTACAATTGAACTATATGTTGCTTATGATACTGACATGTATGATTTGTCACTAATCTACTATATGAATCATTGCATTTATCGTGGATGTGACAGGTAAGGAGGAAAGGAAAGCTGGCCCGTTCTTGTTTAATAAAATAAAAATGAAGTATTGCTTTTCTACAATGATTTCCAATAATCGGTGACAGAACGGTTTCTGTATCCAGTCATAATGTTAAAGGACCAACGTACTTAAAAAATAAAATGCATTTGTTTGTGAAGTTTGTAACAAACTAACAACATTAGCAGCTGTGCAAGCCATGAATATAAAAAAAGAATAGAGAGGGTGTGTAGAATTATCAAAGACTCTGGTTATGAGTTTATGAATACATTTTGTGTTTATTACTAGATGTCTCGAGAGCTGGATGCAGCCCTCGAGCAGAAACAATGATTTATTAAACTTTGCATTTCTGAGAGCATCCAGCTCTTGGGGTGTGTTTTTATCTGCTGGTGGGTGGAGGGGTATGGGGGGAAGAAAAATGGAGAAACCGAACGGTCTTTCTTAGATAACTGAATCGCCTGAATTGACCCCAGATCACTTTAACCTACAAGCAGGAATTTTGATGTCTAGATGTCTCGAGAGCTGGATGCAGCCCTCGAGCAGAAACAATGATTTATTAAACTTTGCATTTCTGAGAGCATCCAGCTCTTGGGGTGTGTTTTTATCTGCTGGTAGGTGGAGGGGTATGGGGGGAAGAAAAATGGAGAAACCGAACGGTCTTTCTTAGATAACCGAATCGCCTGAATTGACCCCAGATCACTTTGGCCTACAAGCAGGAATTTTGATGTCTAGATGTCTCGAGAGCTGGATGCAGCCCTCGAGCAGAAACAATGATTTATTAAACTTTGCATTTCTGAGAGCATCCAGCTCTTGGGGTGTGTTTTTATCTGCTGGTGGGTGGAGGGGTATGGGCGGAAGAAAAATGGAGAAACCAAACGGTCTTTCTTAGATAACCGAATCGCCTGAATTGACCCCAGATCACTTTGGCCTACAAGCAGGAATTTTGCCTCCATAGATGCAGAATTGTAAATGCCCCTCTCACACAAAGAACTTCCTCCTATGTATCAAGGATGCCTCCAGCATCTAGCAGAGGCTTAATTTTTATTTATTTTAACAGCTATCTTTAGGAAGGTTTTAACATATGTATCAAAAATCATCCTATTGGGTTCAACTGTACGCGAATTTGAAGAGTTATATAGGTATAGTGAATTTATGCATATGAGGATTACTTTAGAATTCCTTAGGAAATAGCTACTAGAGAAATAGTGGAGTACTATGAAGCAATATTGCATCATTACAGATTATATGATTTATTGTCGAGTTTTTCATCTGGCATAGATAGCATTTTTGCTCTATTATTTCCTTCCTCTTGATATAGTTAAGAAAAGGTTTATGGATTAGCTATTTCCTATCCTAGCACTGGTTCCATTACTTAGCTACGTTTTTTCTAGATTTCAAATATTCCTATTTAATAAAATGCATAAACTTACATTAGGTGTTAAGCACCAGGATATAAACATTTTAAGGTTGTACATTATGAAGATATACAGCCTTATTAAATTGTGATTCGGTAAATTTAAAAGGGTTCTATTTAAGCACACAGCATATTTTATTTACAGAAGTTTTTAGTTAGTGAAGACCTTGCTTTTGGATAGAAGATCACTAACTAAAAACTTCTGTAAAAACAATATGCTGTGTGCTCAAAAAGAGCCCTTTTACATTTACTGAATCACAATTTAATAAGGCTGATAATGTCTACACTTTTAATGCCAGTAGTCCCTTTCTGTACATCAGTATCAATGTCTGAACTTTATTATTTGCATTCACAGTGAATTGCTGTTACCAACTTCCCCGGTTCACAAAGCTCACATACGCTCACAAGAGACAGCAAGAAATCTAGTTACAAATACAAATGAACCAAGTTATGTTTTTTAAGCAGAAACAATGATTTATTTAGCTTTGCATTTCTGAGAGTTCTCATATCATATTGAGTGACACAACAGATTGCCAATATGATGTAACTTAATCTTTCAGGACACCTGCTTTGCATTGATAGCAGGTGCCGTGAGATGTCGATGGGCACTGAGGATCTATAATGCATTCAGAGACCACACAAAAAGCATTGAGACAATCACATACATGTCTAACTTTGTCTCCAGATGTTCTACATCTGTGATCTAGCCTGAACAGTTTGACAGCTGTAAAGCTGTTTAGATCAAAAGGTATACAATTAAATTCTAGAGTTTATATTCTCAAGCTTACAGACAAAAGGCCAAAAGCTATGTATATCTCTATCTATCTATAAATATAATTGTGATTTATAAATTATTACAAGGAAGCCATGCATCATTGCATAGGTATATTATTATATTTTGATTGATATATTTAATTAGTAAAATAATAATCTGTATAGTGGAAGAAAACTCCAGTACTCTGCTTTAGGGTATACCACGTCAGAATCACTTTATTTTGGGACCAGCCAGTCGCAGAGTCAGACAGAGTAGCCATGTTTTCGAACCACCCACTGTAATAGTTGTCGCTTGTAAGTAACGCCTGCGCTAATAGCTCTAAATCGCGCAAAATTGTGCCACTGCATTTCCGCGTGCACAGTTGCACAACTCAACTGTGAATGCGCAATGGAGTAGAGCGCACAGAGCAGAGGGGCAATAGAGGGTGAGAGAGAAAGATGCACATGAAGGAGTGAGAAAAGGGAGAGGGTGTTACGGGCGAGTTACTAGAAAATAATATTCATAAGTTTAGATACTATATAGCTGCATAGTGAATAATATTACAATAACCATAAAATGCTGCAAGAAAAAATTATAATATTTTAAACTGGCTATATTATGGTACACTAGCTTTCGCCGTGTCTTTTCAAAGAACCACCCCAGCTACTTTTTGTTTTGATAACTGTTTAAGATTATGAAACCCAACCCATAACATTTCCTGTGCTAGGCCTAGGTTACGTTGGTCTTACTATATCCCTACATACAATACATTCACAACACCACTCAACAAAGCCATGTGGTGTATTTATTTTTCTCCATAGAGCAATAAACCATTTCTATTTTGTCTATGGCACACTATAACAATTTCCTAAGCACAGTTATATTATAATATTTTAAACTTGCCATGTTATGGTACACTATCTCTCGCCTTGTCTTTTCAAAGAACCACCCTAGCTACTTTTTGTTTTGATAACCGTTAACTCTCAGAACACATGGATTCCATTTTGCATGTTAATATGTGTTAATATCTCTCTTTTCTGGAGTATGTGTGGGATGCAGACTCAATTTTGAAAGATGGCAGTCAGGTGTATTGCTTATAGTTCAATATATGTAATACCATCTGTATTGTTGTGACATGGAATTTACAACAGTGTTCTGCATTGCTGCACTGGATACAGAACAAATCCAATAGCCAAAACAAGTAAAATCTTAAAAGGAAGGAAGTAGGTACATTCAAATATAAACACAAGCTGCTCACCACTTTACTTTAAATTGAATCGAATCTAATTCATTTCTGGAAAAAACAGTTCCTTAATTTCACTGTAAAGCTGCTCAAGCTTTATATTGAAAGAAAACCTATGAACATGTGCATTTAAAGACATAAACATTTGGGGTAATTTGTTTACATATTAAATTAATTTGTTACTTTAACCGCCGATCAATTGTTAATTTGGTATGTGGTTAAAGTAGTGGTAGTATTAGTCGTAGCAGTTTGGACATTCTGCAGTTAGGGCTTATCATAAAATCCACTTAAAAGTAATGCCCATAGACTCAATAGATCTTTCTTTTAAGTAAACCTGCTTTAAGATTTATCAGGATCTGTCCTTCAGATACATTCTTTCTCTGACTGAATATCCAGCAATGTCAAGTATTAGACGTTCTCTGGTATTCATTCATATAGAGCTAACTAATATCAATGACATTGCAAAACATGGTTGCCTTCATTTATATTATACACATAACGTCTAAGAAAGAAGTAAATATATTAAATAAAATGTGTAATATTCAAGGGAGCGTTCACATGCTAGTCAAAAATTATATATAATAGACTTTCAAAAGAGACATTCAAAATTCAGTGAAATGTACTAATTCTTTAGTAATGCTACCATGATGTACCACCCTACCAGCAAGGTGTAATTCATGGTTCTCAGTCACATTCTAAAATATTGCACATCATATGCATGCATGCCCACCTTTTCGATTGCACCTCACACATTCTTCTACCACCATGCTCCATAGCCTTTCTAGATCTCAAAGCATATATTTATGTGTGTTTATCTTTATATACTGTATATGGTATGTCAGAAAGTGTACAGAACACTTACAGGCAGAAATATCACTGCATACAGACATTTCCGTGCATATACAAACATATTTCAATGTGCTGCACTTGCATCCTCAGGCAGCCTGCCACCTCTGGAAATGTGCTGCCCTAGCCCCGGGCCTTGTGGACTTAGGCAGAAACACACATCTGTCTGTGCTAGATAATTCATTAGATGTTTTCTTCACCAAAGTAATTTTCATCTGGAAGTATAACCTAATATCTTAAAAGTGGAATATTTATAATATCTTTCAGATTAGATTGTAAGTTTGCGAGTTTTCAATCTTGTAAATTGCTTTAGGAAAATCACTATGTACATTTGATTTCAAGCTCAAAGACATTGCCCTCCATACTTTTGCAATGTGTTAAAATTGTTCTTGCCTTGTACTTAACCCCTGTATAGCGCTGCGGAATATGTTAGAGCTTTAACAAATAAAGTATAATAAAGGATAAATAATATTTGAGGCTTTTACATTCTGGAGAGGTAGCTATGACAGAGGGCAGGATTACTATCAGTCATATGCAGCTGGAAAGTCTTATGGTAATGTAAAATTGTATAGGGTATATTTATCAAAAGTTGTTATTTATCTAATTTGTCACAAAAGGTCATTGGGTCCATTTCCTATGTAATTTTAAACAGCCCATTAATCAAACTATCTAAAGTTTTGAAGATAAAACAAACAAAGCTCTAGAATATAATATAGTAAGATATCCCATTTATCTCATGTGGGATAAATTAGATATGGTGCAAAGTATACTCCAACAATGGTAACACGATTACAGTTACCATGCAGCATAAAGTCATTTTTCACAAACTAATACACAGTTTAATATTGAACCCATATTTGACTCCCGATATGCAAATAAATCATAGACATAAAAATGACAGTAACCATAAGGGTTTAATTATTTTAAATAACCACCAATCAGATTAATAATTCCCAGAATAACATATAACTAAAACTGAACTCACTGTCACTTTGAAATAATTTAGCATTAACACTTTTGGGTGTAAATGTCCAATATTCACAAAATACAATTTATAAAGAAGGACTTCCAACTTGTAAGTGACCTATAGGTTATAGAACATCACTTTCTTCTTTTATTGCTATCAGGCTGCCTATCCAGAAAACAGAATTACTTACTGAGTTGAGAGATTAAAATTTGAAGCCAAGGGCTGAAAGAGCATTTTTTCCTAAGGTGAACAGTAATCGTTCAAGTTTTCATAGGAATCAAAGAGATAGATATTATGTCAGGACTTGATTCACAGTAAGGTCTATCCAACTTGACTGCAGGTTATTCACACTAAGTTTTCAGAACTCATCCTGTGAAGAGCCTTTTCTTTCTAACTAGTGGTACTAAAATGAAAATATTGCAGCCCTTCATTTTATTTCTGGAAATTGTGTAATTATATTTCTATTATGTAATAATATTGAGAAGCACTGAACTTGATAGCATACACCTTGTTTTAAGAAAAGTAACTCTGGATTATATTATTTAAAAGTAGCTGAGAGAGAACATCCCAGTGACTCTAACGAATCAATGCATGACACTGTGAAATGCGTCAGCCTCTCCAGAATGTGCCGTTTGATCTCCTAGCACCTGCTATGTGAGCTGTGTGAAACAGATCTATAGAGCTTGTCCCATAAACACCTTATGCACCTGGATGAGATCTTATTTATTACTGCAGTTGTTCTAAATTATATTGTTTATGAAATATTTTTATTAAATTATTCCACACCTTCGGATTTGTTTGTCATTCTAGCTGCTTCTATGGGGATCTCCAGTGGCGTGTTTTCTTTGAGCACTATTTATCTGTGTATCCATTAAACCTTTTTTGTATAAATTTGTCTTTTGAGATACCCCTACAGGGGAATTGTGTTTAACTGTTTATTAGATTCCACCTATGCAAAACTGGACTTTGTATTTTAACTTAGTATAGGTATATTTTTGTGAAAAAAAACCTGTCAAAATCAAAGTACACATATTAAACTTTAGAGGTCCCATGCAAGTGTATATGTTCATGATCATACCAACTTCCTAAGGTAGAGAGAAATATGAATATATACAGTGGGAGACAAAAAGTATTTCATCCCCTGCTGATTTTGAACGTTTGTCCACTGACAAAGAAATGATCAGTCTACAATTTTAATGGTCGGTGTATTTTAACAGTTAGAAACAGAATAGCAAAACAAACAAACAAGAAAAACACATGTAAAAAAAGTTATAAATTGATTTGCAGGTCAATGAGGAATATAAGTATTTGACCCCTTACTCTTAGTACTTGGTGGCAAAACCCTTGTTGGCAATCACAGAGGTCAGACATTTCTTGTAATTGGCCACCAGGTTTGCACACATCTCAGGTGGGATTTTATCCCACTCCTCTTTGTAGATCCTCTCCAAGTCATTAAGGTTTCGAGCCTGATGTTAGGCAACACGAACCTTCAGCTCTTTCCACAGATTTTCTATGGGATAAAGGTCTTGAGACTGGCTAGGCCACTCCAGGACTTTAATGTGCTTCTCCTTGAGCCACTTTGTTGCCATGGCTATATGTTTTGGGTCATTGTCATGCTGGAATACCCGTCCACGACCCATTTTCATTGCCCTGGCTGAGGGAAGGAGGTTCTCACAAAGGATTTGACGGTACCTGGCCCGTCCATCGTACCTTTGATGCAGTCCAGTGATCCTGTCCCCTTAGGAGAAAAACACCCCCAAAGCATAATGTTTCCACTTCCAAGTTTGACAGTGGGGATGATGTTCTTGAGGTCATAGGCAGCATTCCTCCTCCTCCAAACACGTTGAGTTGAGTTGATGCCAAAGAGCTCGATTTTGGTCTCATCTGACCTCAACACTTTCACCCAGGTCTCCTCTGTATCATTCAGATGTTCATTGGCAAACTTCAGATGGGCCTATACATGTACTTTCTTGAGCAGGGGGACCTTGCGGGCGCTGCAGGATTTCAGTCCTTCATGGTCCCAGCTGCCTTGAGATCATGAACCTACCGTGTAGTTCTGGGCTGATTCCTCACCGTTCTCATGATCATTGAAACTCCTTGAGGTGACATCTTGCATGGAGCACCAGACTGAGGGAGACTGGCAGTTATTTTGTGTTTCTTCGATTAAGAATAATAGCACCAACTGTTGTCACCTTCTCACCAAGCTGCTTGGCGACGGTCTTGTAGCCCATTCCAGCCTTGTGTAGGTCTACAATCTAGTCCCTGACATCCTTGGACAGCTCTTTGGTCTTGGCCATGGTGGAGAGTTTGGAATCTGATTGATTGATTGCTTTTGTGGACAGGTGTCTTTTATAAAGGTAACGAGCTGAGATTAGGTGCACTGCCTTTAAGAGAGTGCTCCTAATCTCAGCTTGTTACCTGAATAAAAGACACACGGGAGCCAGAAATCAATTTATAGTTCTTTCTTACATGCGTTTTTCTTGTTTTCTTTTTTTTATTCTGTCTCTCACTGTTAAAATACACCTTCCATTAAAATTATAGACTGGTCATTTCTTTGTCAGTGGACAAACGTTCAAAATCAGCAGGGGATCAAATACTGTTTCCCCCCACTCTATAATTAATGTGCAAACAGGTATTATGCATCATACTGCATTCAAATCCTATGACAAAACTGTGCAATTGTCTGTTTTTTTAGACAGAAAGTTATATAAAGCCAGAATAATTTGCAACAAATTTTGCCGGCACCTGGCAAGCAAGCTGGACACAGCCATCGATAAGGACGTGAAGAGAGGAAAGAGAGTGAAATTATGGAGACAACATTTTTCAGATGTCTTGGGACTGGCAGGAGCAAATTTCCAACATATATCTGTGCCAAGAGATGATATTAACTTCATAGCCTGTGTGTTGCAACAGTGTACAGTATATGGAACAGCTGGCAGAAAACCATAAAATATATTATTCTCTGTGGTACAATGTGCACTTAGTCTGCTTTGAGACCATAAAATAAGGAATATTATGATATTTTCACCACATGTTTGAGGAACATCTAATGTAAACATCTTGTAATGTGTAATCTGCATTTTTATAAAAAAAAACACAAAAACCTTGTGTTCCATAGATCCATATAATGCAACCACTATGTATTTAAGCAATGTGTTAACTTAAAGGGATGCTGTCTCCCAAAGATATATTGGTTTTGTCTTAAAGACCAATAAAATTTGGATAAATAATTCCTGAGATATTCAGCAATAATTTGTGCTTGACAAGTGTTGAGGTTGCATTTAACTGCCTCGTTACATTGGGGACAATGTTTTGTCCACCACAGAGATAGACAAGCAGATCGGATGCTAATTAGCTTGTCAAAGCAGCTAATTGCTATGTGGAAGTAATTTGCATAATAATGCTAATACAATGCATAGTCAATTTGTAGGAAACAAAACCTTTATTTTGAGGGGACTCTTAAACACTTTACAAGCATTTAACTATCCTCCTCTGTCATCAGGTGACCCTCACAATCCCTTCATACAAAACATGTGTAAAAGAGCATTCTCAGACCTTGTACTATATGAAGTTTGTTTATTGTTGGTAATATTTGCAGTCTTATTGAGAGTGTTTTTAAGATGATGAAACCCAACCCATAACATTTCTTGTGCTGAGCCTAGGTTACATTGGTTTTACTAATTCCCTACATACAATACATTCACAACACCACTTCAACAAAGCCATGTGGTGTATTTATTTTCTCCATACAGCAATAAACCATTTCTGTTCTGTCTATGGCACACTGTAACAATTTGCTAAGCACAGTGTGGTGGCCAAGCTCTATTTGAATAGATTCTATGCTAGGCAGAAAAGTGCTTAGTGTGCTGCAAATCAACAGATCCAGCTTCCTAATTTATGGGATAACATATTGTCCAAAACAATGAACTACACTAGCAAATTAAATGCATACAAAGTCTGGCATATTTGTAGCTATTTTGGCCTGCACATTTTATTATTCATTCTACTGGAGCATGGCCAGCTGGCACAGCTTTACACTGCAATATGTCTGACCTTACTACTAACAAAGGTATGGCACTGCTGCCATGATACTCTAAGATGTGACTTCTTAGATGATACATTGGACAATCAAGGAAGTTTATTTTATCTTTTAATTACATTTGCTAATACTTACAGTATATAGTGCCAACATATTTACTAATGTTGGACTAACAACTTACCTCACCAATCACATATATAGTTGTGAGCGTACGAGTTGTTGCTAACGCTGCGGGGTCGCACAGCGAGCCAAGGCCCTCGCGAAGCGAGGGCACTGGCCGAGGGTCTCAGTTGCTGGCATGGAGCACCGTAGGCGCTCCATGCCAGCAACTGCGACCCTCGCAAACTTCACGTCGCAACCCAAACAGCACGACACACACATTACGACACTCGCAAACAACATACGACACACGTTCACACACATTACGGCCTTGCAACACTCGGACGCAACTCGCGAACATTACAAAATGTAAAACACAATACATACACACAGCACATACATAAAAACCTTACCTACACCAAGAGGGAGCACCCAGGACCTCAAAAATGCAACTTAGACCTCGATTTTACTCGAAATAAAAGAGTTTAGAGACTAAAAAAAAATCTAAGCGAGAGAAAAAATGGCCGCCGAACAAAACGAAAACGAGGCTACAGCACTCTAAACTTGCAAAACACCACAAGAAACTCGCAAAACACCACAAGAAACTCGCAAAACGCCACAAACGACCTACGGATATTCATACCACACAGTGCACACATTCAGCATGCTTACACAGCAGCTCCACACCACTAATGCTGCAGCAACATCAACACAGATTGCTAGCTCTTCATCACAATGCTTCAAAATAGGTACAGTATATTCATTTAGTAATGTATTACATATTTCATTATTATACACCAAACAGCATTAGCTACCTTACAATTTCATTGCCGTCATTTTTTGACGGGCAATTCGCTAGTATTAAATAATGACCATGACATATTACATTCTACAACCCTTAAAGTGCCAAAACAAATGAAAACGTTGAGCATGAGATTACTAAAGACTTTCAGCCTTATTAAATTGCGATTTAGCCAATTGAATAGGGCTCTATATAAGCACATAGCCTATTTTTTTTTACAGAAGCTTTTAGTTAGTGATCTTTTATCCAAAAGCAAGGTCTTCACTAACTAAAAACTTCTGTAAAAAAAATAGGCTATGTGCTTATATAGAGCCCTATTCAATTGGCTGAATCACAGTTTAATAAGGCTGATAGTATATAAGAGCAACTATTTGCATAAAAGAAAATATACAGATAGGGTCCGTAAATGGTTTGCATATTTTTTTGTAGGTTAATATTCCTTTATTTTTTGTGGATCCAGTTAATTTTATTGTAAGTTAAATGACTTAATAAAATATCTTCGCCCAAAGCCCAGAAGATAACAGATTCACAACAGATAATCAGCCTTATTAAATTGTGATTCGGCCAATTGAATAGGGCTCTATATATGCACAGAGCATATTTTATTTACAGAAGTTTTTAGTTAGTGAAGACTTTGCTTTTGGATAGAAGTTCACTTGCAATCCCCCCCCCCCCCCCCCCCCCACATGATTTCCAGATGTATAGAGGGGTTTGGCTTTCTTATTCTCGTTACACATTTTCTATCCAGAGTTATCTGTTTAGGTCACTAATAACCCAGGCCTGTATTTTGCTCTCCTCTTACAGAGCCATAAAACTTGCCTCCCCCTTCATGACTAAAGCCAGAGGATATGAGTGTGGCTGACTCTCAAAACCATATAAATTCTTTAGAAACCCTTTGTATGTCCCAGATATTACTGCATTAACTTTATATTATCCAAGCGTATACTATGAACTACTTCACAGATACATTATTTTAATGTTAATCAATGACAGTACTATATGCAAGAGAAAATAGAGGGCTGCAACTTGACTGGGAAGGAAAGCGAGCCATTACAGGCTGCAACCGCGAGGCCTGCGGGACCTAGGCTGCAATGAACGCCTCTAGTGCTCATTGCAGGCCTCGCGATGAGTGCCGTAGGATTTATGCTGCAAGAGCGCCAACATTTTCTATCCAAAAGCAAGGTCTTCACTAACTAAAAACTTCTGTAAAATAAATATGCGCTGTGCTTATGTAGAGCCCTATTCAATTGGCCAAATAGCAATTTAATAAGGCTGAAAATAAGTAACCGCTCCCCAAGTTAAGCATAATTTCAAATAGCAGTTGATACATGTTTTTCTTTACTTTTTGGAAAATGTTGATCCTTATTAAGTTTTTGAAAACATCATATAATAATAATTAAATTAAGTACTCATTTTAAAAGCTGCAAATGAAAGGCTGCATCATATGACAAGCCAGGTGGTCCTCTATGCATTTGAAGCTCCTTGAAGCATTCGTTGAACCATTTGAAAAAGGCAATACTCCCATGCCTTTCATTATTCTGAGTTGTAATATGGAGATGAGAAAAACTCATCAACCTTTTTATCAACTTCATTTATGCTTCTAAGTTATGTTGTACAGTTACTACATTTCCCCACTTACCTAACATATGTCAGAACATTTTTATCACTTAAAAATGTATTGTATGTGGTTCAGTAGATGAACGGTATCACATTGTACTTTAATTCATTGTAAAATGTCTCAAAGAAGTTTTTTTTTAATTAAAAGCAAGCCTTTCAACCTTAATATATCACATATTTAATTGTTTTGCAAAATGCTTTTGCAATACTGTTAAGTCCTTCTGATAATAATTTATTCCTACAAATTCCTTCTCCCTTTATATGAAATATGAATATTATAAAGAAAACATTATTATATTGTAGTTAAAGTAAGAAATAAAATACTTTGGCGGCTGAAAATAATAGCTGTATGACTAAAAATATTTTCAGTAACAGGTTACAATATTATTGAACATTACTACTTGGAAATCCACTGTAGCTAAAGAGCATGTTCCAATACATTTTGGCCCTCATTCAATTGCGATTTGGCCAATTGAATAGTGCTCTAAAATAAGCACATAACATATTTTTTTTAAATAAGTTTTTAGTTAGTGAAAACCTTGCTTTTGAATAGATGTTTACTAAGTAAAAACTTCTTTAAAAAAATATGTTATGTGCTTATTTAGACCCCTATTCAATTGGCCAAATTGCAATTGAATGAGGGCCTTTATGTTTAGAGTTGTTTTAAGTTGTGGCGTTGTTTCTTATATTTTATCAAGAAAGTGTTTCTGATTTTAATTTGATATAGAGGTTGACAGAAGGAATGAAGCATGCTTATACTCAGTACTGTGGTATACTATATCTAATGACAGTGATGCTAACAAGAACTTGCTTCAGATGAAATAGACTCAGCATTATTTGTCTCCAAATTTCAGAGAAATTGCCCAACAATGTCAGAAACAGAAGAAATTCAAGTGCCTATTCCTCATTTTGGATTGCATTTGCAAACAAAAATCAAAAAGTATTCAGCCTTGAGTTGGCAATCAGTCAAAATATATTTGAATTTTTGTATAAGCGCAAACAATAATAGCAGCATCAGTATATGATTTATTCTGTTTATTTTATTCTTACCTACACTTTATATGGAAAATCAGTGTATTGCAGTATGATATCTTTTTATTGGACAACCAATCAAGCTAAAGTAACCAGGAACTCTTTTTAAAAGGACATGAAACACAATTGTTTTTCAAGCATATATTATTATTATTATTATTATTATTATTACTTTTATTTGTAACGCGCCAACATATTCCTTAGCACTATACAGGGGAAAAGAACAAGGAAAAATATAATTATAACAAACTGCAAATAATGGAGCGCCCTGATTTGAGCTTAGAATCTTTGTAGAACGTGTTTTTTCCCAAAGCACTCTACAAGATTGAAAACTCTCTACTTACAATCTAAAGGGGATGGAAGAGGCAGATAAGAAATAGCAAGGGTCAGGAAGAAAGTGAAGTTTCATTAGGTAGGAGGGTATGCAAAGTTAGAATGTTTTTTTTCATATAGAAGGAAAAGGAAAGCATCTGAGAAAGTTATTTGGTAAGTGATTCTAGTATGTAATATGTTATCTGCCCCATATAAAAGGGCATATTTTAAACATTATAAAAGTTGTTTGGTGAATGAAAAAATGTTAATTAAAATCTGATTAAACTTCATTGAAACTAACAGAGAGATAATACTTTTGTATGTAGATCTCATTGGATGGCAAGAGTGCAAGCACACAAGAGCAGATACTCGGCTGAAAATGATTTTGTGCTTTGAGACCATTATTTGAAAAATGTAAACACACAGACGCATTATCAAATACCCTTTCCTGACGCAGCAAAGAAAAGAAAGTCTCATGTCCCCTTAAAGGGATATACAAATCTTCTGGATTTTACTAGGTAAATAATATACCAATGTTTCTATGTATGTATTTTATTTTATTAAGTTCTTATAAGATCTGTTCTTACTTGCTAAAATCAAACAACTAGACTCTGTATGGATCTGCCCTCTGTAGCACATACAGACAGACTTTGTAGGACTGGATCTTCAGTTTGGTGTCCTAGCCTATCAGGGACCACATCTCAGCCGCATTTTGCAGAATGTTGCTGAGAGATGCTCACTGATTGTTTTGTATTTAACACAGCACAGCATGTGTAGCAAAGTCTGTTTTCAGGAGCTGCAATGGACAGACCCAACCAGGTGATATTTGTTTGATTTTAGGCAATAAAAGCAGAGCTTTTAAGCATTTTTTTAATAAAGCAAAGTACATTAATGTAAATAGATATACAGGTATATTATATACCGAGTACAACCCAGAAGCCTTCCATATCCCTTTAAGTCTAAAGTAATACTGATTAGTTAATGGAGCAGTTAAAACTGTATAGATTATATTCATAACTAAAAACAAACATGATGTAGAAGAATGGAAGTGGTCAGCAAAACAGAAGTCTTTTTTGTAAAAATATAATATAGAATAGAATAAAATATTTCTATGAAGACCTATATATATATATATATATATATATATATATATATATATATATATATATATATATATAAAAAAAATATATATATATATATATATATGAATATATTTATATATATATATATATATATACCGTATTTTTCGCCGTATAAGACGCACTTTTTCTTCCCCAAAACTGGGGGAGGAAAGTTGGTGCGTCTTATACGGCGAATATACCTTTTCAAACTGCCTCTGTCCTCTTGATCTCACCCCAGCGCTTCCTACCAGCATCGCGTCGGCCGGTGCGTCCTAGTGACGTCACACACGCAACGCTGCAGTACACGAGGAGTGCTGGTAGGAAGCGCTGGGGTGAGATCAAGATGGCAGAGATCAGAAGAAAGGTGAGGATCAGGGGGGTCAGGGAGGATCAGGACGGTCAGGGAGGATCAGGAGGGTCAGGGAGGATCAGGAGGGTCAGGGAGGGTCAGGGAGGGTCAAGGGCTCCCAAATGCTCCCAAATGCTGCAGTATATGGATATGTATGTGTATGTGTGTATGTGTGTATGTGTGTGTGTGTGTGTGTATGTGTGTGTATGTGTATGTGTGTGTATGTGTGCATGTATGTGTATGTATATTTATGTGTGTATGTATATGTATGTATGTGTATATATATATATATATATATATATATATATATATATATATATATATATATATTTGTGTGTAATGTAGGTGTGTATCTGTGTGTAAAGTGTATTTGTGTTTGATTCAGATTTTTTCTTTCTTGTTTTCCTCCTTTAAAAACTAGGTGCGTCTTATCTGCCGGTGCGTCTTATAGGGCGAAAAATACGGGTATATATATATATATATATATATATATATATATATATATATACCAGATATGAAATAAGTAATGTAGTTTACAAGTGCAATTGATTATGTCCTTTGAAAGCAAAGGTTCATTATATACAAATGACAATTCAAAGTGCGGTGCAATGTAAAGAAGTTCTTTTCATCTCCTTTCATCCACTAGATGGTAACTGTGTGTTGCTTTGATTTTCACTATGTTAAACTGGCACGTGTCATCATAAAAAATTAATGGAAAGAGAAAGCCAAAAAACACCGGCAATAGAATATTCTGAAGGAAACAATAATGAATAATCATAAAATGTGAAGGAACCTATAAATGTCATTTTTGTAAAATTATTTTGCTCATATACATGTTTCAATTTGCAAACACAATACAGTCACACAATTGCTCGCAGACATTATCATAATAGAAGGTATACTAGGAATAACCAAGGGAGCGCAATAGGAAGTAAGGTCACCTGATACAAAGGAGGTATGAAGTTACAGAACAGTAACATGAAATATAAATAATTTTGGATTGATAAGTGTCTATATATACATGTGTATATATATATATATATATATATATATATATATATATATATATATATATATATATATATATATAGTCATATTTATTTAAATTTGGACCTCTCATCCAAGGATTCCGTTGGACAAATATTTTCTTGTCTCCACTACTTTTCACTTTCCGTCTTTTCTGGACTACTTTCAAAGCCTCATCAGAGTTTGTCCTCTTACTTTTCTTTCTTTTAGGGATATTCTTTGTTGCTATTTTCTGGACAATGTCACAAGCTTTAGTCCAAAGTTCTTCAGGCATTCTATCTTCCATGCCTAGTTCCTTAAATATATTATTTCCCTTCACTACATATTCACTGGGAATTTTATTTACTTTGTATCTGCTTGGTCTGATGATTTGGCCTCTTTTTCAGTTTAATTCTGTACTTTTGCAATAAGAAGCTCATGGTCTGAGCTGCAATTCCCTCCAGATATTGTTTTTGCTGACTGTATAAATCTCCTACATCTTTGGATACAAAGCTAGAATCAATATTGCTGTGAGAAATGTAAACTGATGGCTGAAAGTGAGGAAAATAATTGTGCACTAAGTGTGAAAGTGAGGAGGGACTAAATGGCTTATTGATGAGTGTGAAAGAAGAGAGCTCGAAAGCTGGCCAGATGCTCAACATTAAAAAAGATGAAGATCACAGCAAACAGCAATCTCAGTTCCTGGCAAATGTATGGGGAAGAAGTGGAGGCAGTAATAGATTTTATTGTCCTGGGCACAAAGAGGGTGACTGCAGCCATGAAATTAAAACATGATTGATTCTGGGGGAAAAAGCTATGGGCAAGCAATTAGAAGGTACAGATATTAAACTATCAACAATTTTCTGCAGTTAGAAATATGGTATTCCCACATATGGATGTGAGAGCTGGACCACAAAGAATGGTGAGGGTCATAGAGTTGACACATATGAACGATGGTGCTGGAGAAAAATGCAAAGGGTCCCCTGGACTGCAAGAAAATCTAATCAATCAATGCTATAGGAAATCAAGCCACATTGTTCACTGGAATGTGGCCAAAGCTCAAATATTTTGGCCATACGATGAGAAGACAGGATTCCCTAAAGAAGACTGAATTCGAGGCACATGAAAATATGCTGGCAAAATAGAAGGCACTTGAAGAAGGCAGTGGTGGAGGCTGAAATGGATAGATGAGGTCATTGAAATATTGAACATAAGCTTAGCTTGAGGTTGCTCAAAGGGCAGTGGCAGACTTGCCTTAAATATATATATATATATATATATATATATATATATATATAATTGTACATGGTAATACTAGGATGGGAACATAGCCATGAGACTAGTTAAGGGTCAAGGGGAGCACATATTTTAATATGTCCATGTGTCAAAGACAATCAGTAAATATGAATCATTGTGATCATGGTTTATATTTAACTCCAATAGTCATATATGGCAATATATTTTAGAAATATTTTTATTGACTTGTATCATTAATTTAACTGGAGTGTTTAATATATGTTTCAATGTGATTATATTTATTGGATATTTATCTAAAGAAATTGAATTGAGGTGGGATCTTAAAACACTGTTTCCTGCATCTTGTAAGGGAGGCCTGTGTATCAATAAAGCATAATAAACTAAACAACGTGTATTTTTTAGACAATAGAGAATGTTTCTTTGATATATTTGTTATATATATTATTGTAGCACAGAAACATAGGACAAGGTGCTCTCAGTGCTAATGTGGCTTCAGTGAGCAGATATAGTGAAATATGTGCTGCCTCTCCTTGTGCAATGGCTAATGGTTACATGATCATGCATTTCACAGGTCTTACTGATTAATATGTAAATACGCAATATTAAGTTGATTGATTAACATGAGGTAAGAATAAAATGAGAAGAAACAGAAATTATGTGTAAGTATATATTTTAGATATAAATTCCAGTTAATGGATATTACAGATACATTTTGATGAGTCTTTCGAGTCTTAAAATACTTATATACTCAAATAAAAAAAAGCCCAAACAAAACAAATTAACTTACATTTCTAAAATAAAGTTGTATGTACTGTACAATGCATGCTTAATGCTTATATAGACCCATGTTGAACAAACAATATATACAGTAGAACTGACAATGCTTTATGCTTATGCATTTGAGGTTGTCACTTCTAATACAGCTTGAATATAGTTCACTTAAAACTTGAATGCAAGTAGATGACACTGAACTTATTTTCACAAATGTGGCCCAGATCAAACAAGCACCACAAAGCATTTCCCAGTATAAAGATGAAAGAGCAGCAAGTCTGAATGTCAAATGTTGTGCAAATTTATGACATTCATACTGACTACCTGGCAAAACTGTCATGTTTTAAAGGACATTTATAAGGTGTGCATAAGTAAGCATATCTTGCAATCTCCGGTGGTTTCAACAAAAATGAATTATGGTTGTCTAGTTTTATGGACCTAAATGTGGTTCTAGAGGGTAAATTAAAATTCATAGGACTATGAAAGAGTTGCCACTTTGCTCTAATTGTTCCCGGAAGAGTGCCTGTTTGATAGTACAGAATAGGTTATCTCCACTTATTGTCCTTGTATGAACATTTGAGTTTGAAAACAAATGCACTTTTTCCCACGAGTACTGAAACTCAGAAATTCATAACTGTGCCAAGGAAGACATGAAGTACTTTGATGTCCGTTGAGGCATATATATTTTCTACCTTTTAAATTTCTCTAAAAGATGCAATCTAAATACACATTTTACTCAAGATACTATATTTATTTTGCTCTTTACCAATGCCGATATGTCAAAAGGACATCAAGCACTTACAACCTGATTTTTTTGCATTTATATGGAGGCATACATTCTCTAGAGCTAATAAAAATAGAATGTATGCACATAGAAACAAAGGAGGTTTCTCAATGCCAAACTTAAATATTTTTTACAATGCAGCACAGTTAAAAACATAGGCATACATTCAATTGAGCAAATTGTAGTTACAAGAGCACATAATGGAGCCTTAAAATAATTTGCTATTCAATTGGCTTCTTTTAGCTACACACAATCGGTTTGTGGGTTAATAGCTCAAAATCCCTGAGGTTGTCAAAATTGTAAGTCCGACCCATCTAAGCCTTTGATCTTTCAAGCCCGGGAATGTTACAAATGCAAATCGCTATTCAATTGCTACAATTCCTCTAGCCCGCAATTGCCTTCAAACCCGTAAATGGCAAATGTAGAAGAAAATCCTATGAGTACCAGATAGGACTCGCATGTAGGTTAAACACCTGTTCATAGCACTGTAAATGCAAGTAAAAAAAATCAATACTGCACTATAAAAGATGGGGAAAGCGATGAAAGACAATAAAATTAATTGCACAACAGTCTCAAGCTTGCAAACCTGCAATAACATTTTTTTAATGTTTATTTCTGTGTTATATCAATATCGGTAATCAAGGAGTTAATACTTATCAGGCCACCCACATGGACTATAACATTTCCTTTATTATTTGTTATTATTTTGTACATTGTCGGATTCCGAGTCCAATCGCATAACAGACTTCTAAATGCTAATTGATTGTGGTTTAGCCTCCATGTTTTACTGACGTCATGATGATGGTATCATTTACTACTGACTGTTTCTAAATCTGTAGTTACAATCTTGTTTAATTGATCACGATAATGCCCAGAAATGCTACTTATGGGTGCATGGTTTATGGTTTAGGCTTTCGGGCAGGTAGCTGCAGGCTTGTTCAATGGAATTGGTCTGTAACTGTTGAAATTGAATGGAGGCAAAACTATGGCATGGAATTTCAAATCAGATTTACCAGAATGGATAGTTCCATTACTTTCAATATAGGAAATACAATACATAAGGTATTAGCACATTTACAGTTCACTCTCTCAAACTGTAGAAAAGATTGAAATATAAACTAGCAACCCCAAAATCACCAACCATTGCTATTATATACTAGGAACTTGCCCATCAAAAATGACGGCATTAAAATTGTAAGGCTGGCAATGCTGTTTGCCACACAATGTGAGGCTTTTGCTCCTCTTAGGACCTTTGGCGCTCATTGCGCACCTCTCCCCCATGTACTTTCCTGCTTTGCACTGATCACCTTCGGTGTTCATCGCAAGCCGCACGCTCAGTGCCTTCGGCTTTGCTTTCCTCAGACTCGTTTTCATACTGTTTCAGATTTTGTTACCTTTTTCGGCCGCCATTTTTTTAAACAGGATATAATAAGACCTCTTACTGATTTTGAGAAAAAATGCTTAGAAAATCAAATGTGTTTGTTTGCATATCTAAACACCATTTTTTTATTAAGAAGTCCTTAAAATATCTGTTTTTACTCACTGAATCCTTTCAAATAGTCCCTACAGAGGTCTGCCCCGGTAAATAATGCACACAGCCTCTCACTAGCATTTTCAAAACATGCTGTGATTGGCTAGTACATCTAGTACCAATAGAAACACTGTGTGCATGAGTTACAGGAGGAAGAATTTTGTTGGGATTATTTGAAATTTTTCAGTGAGTAAAAACAGTGCTTTAAGCACTTACGTATAATAAACATGATTTTATAATAATGCAAAAAATATTACCTCTGATTTATTACGTATATATGTTATTATGCTGAAGTGGAATCTACGATGTTAGTTTCTGTTTTCTTAGGTTTTTATCTGCAAAATGGGAATGTGACAAGATACAGGACAGGAGTTATAAGCTCAGTGAAGTGAAGAAAAGGGAATCATATAGTAAAGAATGATAAAAAAGTGAAAATGTAAAGGTTATGTTTTTTTTTAAACTTTCTTAAACCTTTTTTCCCCGTTATGAAGTCTTGTTATTATAAAGACCATACAGAAGAAATTCCCCACAGTAGTCCTTGAATATTCTCTCTATAAATGTTATGCTAATGGCTTACATAGTTGCTAATGCAAACGTAATGCTTTTTTCTAATAATAGTCCTTAAAGCAAATAATATTTGTGGAATTGTAGTGGATTCAATAAATGGTATTTTAAGACGGATCTATAATGTCAATGTGGACTGACAACAGATAATAGGGACATAACTGCTGAGAATGGAAAGCAGGGATAACAGGAATAGAGAATTGGATGAATGAGATAATGTCTGCATGGAAATGAACACTTACGTAAAATATGCTTTCAAAGAAAAAAAAATGCAAGACTTGGTTGTCTTATACTTAGATATGTAAACAAATCAGAAAGATAAAGATTGAGACAATAAATTCAAAGATAAGTAGAAGTGCTGAAAATGTAAGGCATTATTTGACATACATATTAAGAGAAAGGTCAAGCTGACCAAGAAATGTTCAAGTTTAGCTAGCACTCCCAAGCAAATAGCAGTGACATTGACCTTTGTTTCAATGTGTTATTCAACTTTTTTTTATTTTTCTGACATTTTGTTAACATTCAAATCTCCTTCAGCGTAACACCATGCATATACAATATACATAAAAAAGAAAACAACAATTATAGGTCAATATAAGAAGAGGATCTTGCTAAGCTTGTCTGTGGTGACTACTATTTGATTTACATACCTTCATAGCAGAAACGTTATGCTACAATGACTTTATTACTGATATAAAGTGCCCTATTCTATTGCCCAATGTGTACATTTATACACACTTAAAATCACTTTTAATATTGCTACATATTCGGCAAATATGACTTATTGGCACTAATGAATTCCTAAGTCAATAGAATGCATATAAACATTTATTAAAAAAAACACCCAAAGCCAAATTTATGAGTTCAAGGAATTAGCGAATAGAATATGGCCCATAGTATGCAATCTTTCTTTGTTGTTATACCAACAACAGAGCAACTATTTGGTTTTAGATACAGCACTATGTATTTTTGTTTTCTGTGTATTTTCGAATCTATTGTGCTTGGGCTTCTCATTTGTTTCAGATCAATGTTTAAGATACTGATTTAGTGGAAATGTGTAGTGAATCAATGTCTTATAACAGGAAAATGGGTGTTACTGGTGAAAAGAAAATGACCACAGGCCTTTGCAAAATACACCAATAAATGAATTTATTAATATGTAGCTGATGTACAGTTTTTTAATATTGCCAATCATATGCATAGTTTAGGTTAATTTAAGCTGAAATTCTGATATATTACACTGTGTAAACAAGGGGTGGGCAAATCAGACCTATGAGGGCTGCCAACAGTCCAGAATTGCAATCGCTCTCTGCTTGAGCTCAGGAAAATCAATCAGAATGAATTAGATTGAGTAACTCAGCTGGGCTCGGTCTGAGAGATCATGAATACTCAAGAAAAGAGATAATGAAATCCTGAACTAGTGATGACCCCTGTAAGGCTGAGCTGCCCACCTCTTCTGTAGATCATGGAGAAACTGAATATCATTGGTCAAGTTTCAAAAAGTAATATTACTTTATGAAATTCAATTGACACAGGCTACTTGTCAAAAATGAACCGTGTGTCTGACCATTCTGTACTGCCTCCCAGCAAGTCAAAGGTGCTTCCACCTCATAAGGGGTGGGAACAAACATCTCAGTTGGATGTTTAAAAGTTGATGTTTGGAGGAATGTGTAATATTGAATAATGTTTTATATTTAAGGTCATTGAACAATCTAATGCCTATGAGGGTACTACAGTGGTCCATTAATGTTTTGACTACTCCTTAATATAGAATATTGATTGTAACTTCAGTGAATATTGGGGAATTACACCCAGACTTGAGAAGAGCATGGTGTAGGAACCCAAGCAGCAATACATACAATGTTTATTTAAGTTTCCTAGATTATGAATGCATCTAATAAAGGTGAATCAGAACGCATGAAAAAAATATTTTTGCATGGAAAAATACCAGAATTAACATTAACAAACTCACCCTGATATTTGCTAAATATCTTGCATTTTCAAGCAGTTGCTTTTCAGTGTTAACACCCCTGCATATCCAAGCTAAAATTAGCATAACATTCATAATTTGGCCACTCACAGGCAGTTATACATTTTAATACATTGTAGTAATCTGTGATAGCAGTTTGTGCAGTAAGGAATCATGGGATGTGTAGTCATCTGCAGCAGGAAGCTGGAGGAGCCAGACACAGCTGTGTAAGGTGTCTGCATTGAGCTGCTGCTGGCTTGAAAGTTAGTGCAGGGCTAAAATCCATACACAAATGCACGTTTTTTGGGGGAATTGCCAATTTAAGCATCTCTGGGGGTGTGGGAAACACGTTTTATTTTTAAATAAAATAAGTTTGCACGTATATGACTCCATGTAATGTCTGATATAAGCAGCATGTGTTAGATTAGAAAAGGGGGGGGGGGGACAGGGAAACTATGATATGTCTTTGAGGAGTAGAGGTCACTTTAGCAATGTATAGATATAGTGTGCCACTGATACAAAGAAGTTGGAATTTTAATTTTGCTCCTGCTGAAGAATGTATAATCATTTAATCAAATATAGATTTTATTTGAAGGCAATATAGAATACTTTCTTTCTTATATATGATTCAGTTCACCATAACACATACCCATTTGTCACATAATCATTACTCTATCTGTCTGCAACTGCAAAATTCTGACTAGTTCATCCACTTAAGTCTAGTCCTAGGAAGCCTAAACAACTTTAGCACTGAGCAGCGGATCTTCAATGAGGGAACTCTTTGGGAAAAAGATGAAGGTATGGGCCACATTTGAGGAGAAAGACAGTTTTTACAATAAAAGATTTTTGATCCATCTTTTCTCACCTTTGGTGAGCAGGAAACTTAAATGTATTTTTGTTAAGCCTGAAAGATAAAACATTTTCCAACTTCTGCACCTATTGAACTTATGCTCTACCACATCACATTACTCTAGCGCATAAAAATGTCCTGTCTTTTTTCTTGAAATTCTATGCCAATACATGTCCTCTCTATTACTACCTGTGGAAGGGTATTATCAACTGAGATCAGTACATCAGACTTATAAAGACAATCACGTTCATGAAATAGTAAAGTGTGTAATGGACTTTTTCACTGAATAATGTGAATAAAATTCTGCATCTGCTCTAAAACTTTATTAACAAATATTGACATGTAGAAAATATGCACTTTTTTCTTGTAAATAAAATCAAATTGTTTTACAAGCAACACTGAAAGGGAAGAAAATATGATTCTGAAAAGTAACACATATTGAAAATAGAAAGAGCAACTGCACTGAAAGAGAACCATATTGAAGGAACATTTCAGAAAATAAAATATTGCACACACAGAGGAAATCTCATCAATAAATTGCTAGAGCATAGTCAATTCATGAGATTGGGGTAATATATGTCACTAATTAATCCTGGGTATTGTTGATTGCATCAGCATATCGCTCTATCAGTATTCTTTTGGTGCTACAAATTCACCCATTTTGAGAATATGAATAATTACAGATTAGGGAGCAATATTAAACATCATAAATCATTGCTGTAACATAGATTATTAATAGAACATATAAATGAGTTTACATTTTCTAGTTGTAAAAGTGATTACTCTAAACAATGAAAAGTGAATTTATTTCAGCAATAAGCAACTGTAGAGGAATATTTTATTTCTTACTAACAGCCCATGTTTATTGACCAAAGGATTTTTAAATGGAAAATTGACTGTAGAGTAATATATATATATATATATATATATATATATATATATATATATATATATATACACAATATCTCACAAAAGTGAGTACACCCCTCACATTTTTGGAAATATTTTATTATATCTTTTCATGTGACAACACTGAAGAAATGACACTCTGCTATAATGTAAAGTAGTAAGTGTACAGCCTGTATAACAGTGTAAATTTGCTCAAATTCAACACACAGCCATTAATGTCTAAATCGTTGGCAACAAAAGTGAGCACATCCCTAAGTGGAAATGTATATTGTGTGGCCACCATTATTTTCCAGCACTGCCTTAACCCTCATGGTCATGGAGTTCACCAGAGCTTCATAGGTTGCCACTGGAGTCCACATCACAGAGCTGGTGGATGTTAGAGACCTTGTACTCTCTCACCTTCCATTTGAGGATGCCCCACAGATGCTCAGTAGTGTTTAGGTCTGGAGACATGATTGGCCAGTCCCTCACCTTTAGGGAGGGAATCATGCTCTGCTTCAGTATGTCACAATACATGTTGGCATTCATGGCTCCCTCAATGAACTGTAGCTCCCCAGTGCCAGCAGCACTCATGCAGGCCCAGACCATGACACTCCCACCACCATGCTTGACTGTAGGCAAGACACACCTGGTTGCTGCCACACATGCTTGACACCATCTGAACCAAATAAGTTTATCTTGGTCTCATCAGACAACAAGTCATGGTTCCAGTAATCCATGTCCTTAGTCTGCTTGTCTTCAGCAAACTGCGGGCTTTCTTGTGCATCATCTGAGCACTGACAGGCTAACCCCCTGCCCCTTCCACCCTTGCCGCAATGCTTGCAGCACTCATACGTCTATTTCCCAAAGACAACCTATGTATATGACGCTGAGCACAAGCACTAAACTTCTTTGGTCGAACATGGCGAGGCCTGTTCTGAGTGTCCTGTTGACCTCAGTGACAACCACTGCCTTGCTAAAGAAGCTGAAGGTAAAGGTGATGGACTGGCCAAGCATGTCTCCAGACCTAAATCCTATTGAACATTTGTGGGGCATCCTCAAAAAGAAGATGGGGGAGTGGAAGAGGACTCCAGTTGCAACCTGTGAAGCTCTGGTGAACTCCATGCCCATGAGGGTTAAGGCAGAGCTGGAAAATATTGGTGGCAACACAAAATATTGATACTTTGGGCCCAAATTGGACATTTCCAGTTAGGGGTGTACTCACTTTTGTTGCCAACGGCTGTGTGTTAAGCTATTTTGAGGGGACAGCAAATTTACACTGTTATACAGACTGTACACTTACTACTTTACATTGTAGCAGAGTGTCATTTTTTCAGTGTTATCACATGAAAAGATATAATAAAATATGTACAGAAATATGAGGGGTGTACTCACTTTTGTGAGATACTGTATATATATATATATATATATATATATATATATATATATGTATATATCACAGTGTGGAAGAAACACATTTTTCCTTGTTATACCTAAGGGCAGAGATATGTTTCTGCCTAAGGCAGCAGGCGGTGAGGCAGTGCAGTACATTGAAATATGTTTGTATATGCACAGAAATGTCTATGTGCAGTGATATTTCTGTCTGTATACTTGACACTTGCTCACATATTATATGTAATATATCTGTAGCAATATGTAAGATTCTTACTAAAATGCACATGACTCCCCATTATTTAGTGGGGCACAAGGCATGGCCTGCAGTGTCATTTTCTCCAGAGGAAATATGCATCTCTGTATTCAGTGAACTGCTTCTGCAAAGTTTAGTGGATTTGGGGGATAATCTTTTCTGTTCAGTACAATTATGTATATATGTCCATTACTTTTATTGATATCACTATTATTTCACTTGAACTGTAAACTCCTTTGATACAACATTACTTTGCTATAAAGTGTAATTTTGCTACTGCTGTTACTTTCACAGCACTGATTATGCAATATATTTATTTTATTTCTATGTATTTGTATTCTATAAGTGGAAGAACTGCATATATTATTGGCATAATAAAAACTTAAAGCAATACTAATCATATCATAAATCATCTGTAAAATTATGAAATTCAGACTCTACATTCAACTGATTCAAATTACAAAGCAACAGCCTATTATAAGTAAATACAGTGGACCCTCTTTATTCTTCATTAAACTGTTGCTCAGGGGTGGACAATTATGGAATCTGATGAATATAGAATGATTTATTTTGATGGGAACTAACTAAAATTGTAATAATCTGCTTCCAGACCCAAATCTGATACCTAAATGAATACAAATGTAACCAGAACTTTATCTTTATTGAGGAGCTATGATGGCAGAAGCTGAAGAGAAGGAAAGTAATTATTATTTCGAAGGGGAGCCACCTTCCATTAAAACATCAGGTAACTTCAATTCTGGTGATCAGTGACTTTTTTTACCCTTTACCAAAAATTCCCTCTCACTCAATTTTGCAACAAACTTGTCCAGTGTTGTCTGTTTCTGTCTGTTTTTTAATTTTTTGTGACTAATATCGGATTTTTGGATGAATATAGGGCTGATGAATATAGGGGTTCCACTGTACCATGATAAACAATGTTTGGCTACATATGTACATACACAACTTTCTGCACTATACACACAAATTGGGCCTCATTCAAATGTGATTTGGACAATTGAATAGGGCTCTACATAAGCATATAACATTTTTTTACAGAAAACTTTAGTTAGTGAAGATCTTGATTTTGGATAGAAGTTCACTAACTAAAAACTCCTGTAAATAAATATGCTCGGTGCTTATATAGAGCCCAATTCAATTGGCCAAATCGCAATTGAATGAGGCCCTAGATGTCCATCTGTGATTCTTATTTGTTGTCAGATCTGTTTCTAAGTTTGTATCCACACTACACAGTTGCCACCATCTTGACCCATCATGGATGTACATCACTGGTAAGCAACTTAGTTTTAAAACAGCTGCCAACAGTCCAGGATTTCATTTTCGTTTTACCTGGACACAGGGGGATTCATCAGAATGAATGAAACCTAATAACTAAAGTGTACTAATTCAGAGAAAACCTGAATACACAGGCAGAGATATTCAGAAATTGTGTACTGTTGGCGGCTCTTGTAGGACCAAGTTCCCCATCATTGACCTGTATCCATGACTTGCCACCACATCACCCCAACATAATTTATTTAGCCCCTGAACAATTAAATGATTTCAGCAAAAAATATTAGAGTCAGTTTACTTTCCACCTTTCCTGCAAACAGTAGCCTCCTTTCCATGGCTCCCGTAAGAAAAGAACTGAGTGAGGAACCAAGCTATCACATGATATACATAAATGTGCCCTGCGAATGATGGCATCCAAGTGTTCAAAATGTCTCTAATATCCTAAGCCAAGAATACCTGTCCCATAATTATTTTAAAAATTGCTATCACATGCCTCTCATAACAATATCCAATCTTACTGATGTTTACTTGGAAGTCTTTCCAAGAGACGATATTTAAAAAAAGCCTATGGGTACTTTCACCCTCTTATGAAGGCAGGAAAATACCTCTAAGCTAACACCTTCATTTTGTCAAATTTGGAAGTTGGTTTCTCAAATCCGACACAATGATTGAATCAGAAATCAGGTGTGAGTATTCACATGGTCGATTCTGATTGTCTGAAATATGATTGACAAATATTTCAGTAAATAGAATCCGCAAAAATACAAGGCAAAAGTGTGCTCCCCCCCAATGTTAACAGGCTATATTTTATATATTTTTCTGGGGGATACCTGGCCTAATAGCGGGTAGTGGGTCCTAGCCAGATGCCTCATAAACCCCTGAATTTGTTGCTATTATTATTTAACTCCTTTTGTTTGTAGTGTTGCTATGAAGACTAGTGGCTGCGAGCACACATTAGAGCTAGTAAGCTTGAGGCAAACCTAGAGACACTGGGTGTGACTAAGTACATTTTACGGGATTCTCTTTTGCTGGAGCCATGTAATAGTTCCAAAACATGCTTTTCCAAGCTTCTCTAGCTACAAGTGCTCCTTGCAGGAGTTATTACAGGAGCCATGGAACGGAGACCAGACTTCCTTTACTCACTTGAATTATGATTTTAGTGCTTTTGTAATTTTTGTATAATGCCATGAATAAAAGTGCCATATGAATGTAAATAAAAATGTCTAAAACCATTTTATTGTACAGAATGATTAGTTGTGTTAAATAATAATTGAGATACTGCTACAGCACATATAACAAGTAATGGGATACAAGACCATATAGAAACAAACCTCATTTTCTATACTAGTGATTCAGAAATGCTTCTTACTTATACAGTGATAAACAATAGTTTCCTGCATCATTTGACAGATGCCCACTGTGCTTATTACTACCATTCTGTAGGAAAAGCCTATGAATAATAACAAACGTAGTATAATGGATCTATTAAGATACCGTGATGTATATATTACATTGAGTCAAAACATATATTTAGCCCTGGAGCCTTCATACTGCTGGGGATTTGTATTTGCAATAAAGAGTAGTAATATGAGCATGTGAACACATTCAGTTTTTTCACAATGTGCCATTCATATAAAAAAAATATTTTTATAGATCCAGCAACCATGCTTTAATCTTGTACAATCATTTTTAACAGGTGTCTCCGTACCAGTTTGCATTTACAACTTAAATGACAAATCTCCATAATAAATATTCAATTAATGTCTTATGTAGAATATACCACACATTTAAAAGTGTTGCCCCAAATTCGTTGTTCTATAAAGGGAACAAGTGGACAATACATCAATGTAGTATAGTGATGTTGTTGTCATTTTAGTTACCAGTCCTTATTTAATGAGTGGACAAGTCTAATGTAGCATTGAAGCACAAATTTGTTATACATTTTGTAGTATATTCATCAAACTGGGTACAAAATAGGGTTAATCAACATTAAGAGACGCTATACAGAAATAAACATGGGTAAAATAAAAAAATATACACTGTTTGATAAATAGGGACAATAGAAAACAGAGGAGATCAGGATAATAACTACATGTTTTAATCCCACCAATTGCCAAGATTGCAAACATTTTGATAAACACCTATAACATTGTAAAGATAGATTAATCTGAAAATTGGAATTAAATTGTAAATGTTATTCCTATATTATACGAATAATCAATAGCCCCACTAAATTTAGAAAAGGTTCCCTTTATACTACATGAAGAAAAAAAATGGTTTTCATCATATGGAGAGTAGTAATTCATATCCTTTAAATAATGTCCAAATATCTCCTCTTTTGTGTTTATTTTTTTTAATTAATATCTTTTTCCCATTTTGAAATTCAAAATGGCAAAGAAAATAATATTTTAGTTGACATAACTATATATAAAGTTTGAATACATAATTTAAACAAAGATAGACATGCTAATCGAGTGCTATAAGTTAGGGCACTGCCATTTATTGTCTGTGGGAACTCTTTTTCCCCCAGTTCTACAATAATGTAAATGTCTTGCTCCCCAGATTAGGGCACTCGGCCCACATCCATAAATCCTGTTTTAGCCAAAACAGATTTCTGATTAGGGAGTACCCGAACCTAGCTTTACAAATGAGACAGGGCTCTAGAAGCCAATAGGAAATGCGAACGTCATGAATATTATAATGAGTGAGAAGTGATGTAACAAGTGGCATAACTGCTATGGCAAGGAACCATTATACATATAAATTAATTTTCTTGTATTTAATTATATATTTTGATAATAAAATTAATAATTGTATTTATAGCTTCAATAGATAAATATGTTTTTATTTTATGTTAAAATATTATACATTTACAGACAATGCATTAGAGCATTTGTTCCTAGGCAGCATAGTTTTGTGATGTATAATAACCCCTTAATTTTAATAACATATCATATTTTTTAATTTCCCATATGTTGATATCAGACTGTTAAGTTTCACATAATGTTGAAATTGTATGATTTGTGTTTTTTGGTGCTTTACTGTCACTTTAACTGCTGCAGGTTTTAAAACCATTTGCGAGTAGTCTTAAGTACACGTAAAATTATCTTCAGATTTTAGCAGTTAAGGGACTGCTGTAATTTGCAATTGATCCGTAGAGTCTTATAAGCACAGGGTTTTGGAGGAAAAGTCTCCCGGAGTAACTCGGAATTTATTATCAGGCCAAAAATCAATGCAGATGAGTGCCTTAAATGTCAGTTTCAGCTTGTAGCAGTTCTATCGCAATTTTTACTGGAGGGGTGAATAACATAGCTAGGTAGGATTTTCTGGGCACTCGTAACTGCTTTTTCCAGGATTAGAATAAGACCCAGAAACTTTATTATTAAAAAATAATAACCATATATAGAATTAGCTTGGTGTACATAAGATCAATATTGAGAGAGTTATAGTAGTACAGGTGGAGCACAAGTGAGTGAAATAAAACTTAGCATTAAAAAATAGTTTCTGAAAATCTTAAAAGATGAGGTAAGAATTATTAAGTGACTGAATGTGAATGAAGGAGAGAACCAATCATAATCCCATTGCAGTGTACATGTTTCTCGATCCATGCTCCTTTGCTATGTGGTACGTGAGTGTGAAAAGTCCCTTCTCTGGGGCTAGCAGTGAGAGGATAAGGTAATATCTCAAAGATATTGTGGACTTCAGGATATGCAGGTAATACTTTTTGATATGTTGAGAGGAATTATTTTGGGAGATGGTATTACAGGTGTATGGAAGTTCCTTGCTTTTAATATTAAAATTAACCATAATGATGTACTTTCCCTCCAAAGGGATTTACATCAATAAGAAGAAAGGGCATCTAAAGGGCAGATGAGATTTCATACAAATTAATGTAAAGTTATGCATTTGGGAAGGAAAAATAGCCATGTAATACACAATCTTAATGGAGCAAATCTAGGGCTATCAGATATTGAAAGGGATTTGGGAGTGCTTGTGGACAAACACTGAGGTAACAGTGCTCAAAGCCAAGCAGCAGCTGCAAAGGCAAATAAAATACTAGCATGCATCAAGAAGAGTATAGAAGCAAGGGAAGCAAATATAATTCTACCACTATACAAATCCCTAGTACATCCTCATTTAGAATATGGAGTGCAATTTTGGGCACCACTTCATAAAAAGGACATTTTAAAGTTGGAAAAGGTACAGAGAAGGGCAACAAAACTAAGAGCTTTTTGTGCCAAGAGTTTTCAACTGACAAGAGGACATCCTTTAAGGTTAGAAATAAAGAAATTCCACCTTAAAGAAATAAATAGTTTTTTCTAGTAAGGGTAGTCAATCTGTCTTCCAGATGAGATGTGACTGCAGAAGGACTGGTTATATTTTTAAATAAAAAGGGAATTCAGGGTTATCTTGGTTAATTAGAGAGGGGGTATTGATCCAGGGAGGAATCCGATCACCAGTTTCTGGGGTCAGGAAGGAATTAATTTTTTTTCCTTTTGAGACGATTGCCAATGTTTATTTTTTTTTTCTGTTTGCCTTCCTCTGGATCAATTAACAACTAATCCATATATTTCAGATAAGAGGCGATCTTAAAAGGTTGAACTTGATGGACTATAAGTCTTTTTTCAATCTCAAAAACGATGTAACTATGTAATGACCTAAGTATTTGCATATCTAAACATAATTTTATTAACAAGTGCTTAAAAGCTTGGTTTTCACTTACTCAAACCTTCCATACAGTCCATGCAAAGGTCTACCCCATAGCACATACATATAATGTTTTTACTGATATTAGATGTACTAGCCAATTACAAACGGTTTCTCAACAGCATATTTTAAAATGCTGATGAGAAACAACCTGTCTAAAATAAAAATTGATATAATTATATGTTAGGGAACCATTGCGGTCACCCTGTTTTTTTAAATAAATATGAAAGCTAATCTGTATGGTAAATCTTATGGTGTGTTTTGTACACTTGGTTATCCTATTTAAGTCCATGAAAAAGCAGCTTGTTTTTTGAAGCTATAATAATCAAAATCACAGCATGTTAGTATTTCAACAAACAATTAATTTGCAAACCTTATGTTTCATCAACTTCACCCATCATATAAATATTATTTTTTTTATGTTTTTAATCAGAAATTAAATGAATGATAATTGTATATTTCCCCAGAGAACATCATCCTTAGAAGTGCACATGTAATCAAGAAATACAGATGAGCCATACATAAATCCCTTTGAAAGATATATTTTCAAAACAGAAGTTATCCCCAGGGATGCAATGACTATTTTATAGAGTTATAAAAATTAATTAAAGTAAACTTTATATGGTGCTATAATCTACCACTAAGCTGTACCAGCAGATTTGCCATCAGGAAATACTATAGTTATAGATGTCTGTAATCAGTGGTGTATTGGAACATCTCTATTTCCTCATCTCAGACCTCCAAAAAAGAGGAAATAGCAATTTTAATTATCTCTACTTTGCCATGTTTTGTTATTCCAAATCATAACAATTCAATATGTTAATGTTACCCTATCCAACTTATGTGTAAAATATTTTTCACCACACAAAATGTTATCAGATCAAGAATGGTTCTATAGAATGCTAGAATTTTTAAATGTATTTCTAGATTCATCCAAAAATAAGTCTTGAACATCTTAAAGATACCTTTAAATATCTTGATTTCATAGCTTCTTGGAGGAAACTTCATCCCAATGCCAGAGCATATACATAGTTACATAGTAATTTAGGTTGAAAAAAGACTTTTAGTCTATCAAGTTAAACCTTTTTAGATCTCCTCTGATCTGGAATATGCTAATTAATTGTTAATTGATCCAGAGGAAGGCAAACAGAAAAAAAAAAACAGTGAAACTGTGCCAATTATCTCAAAAGGGAAAAAAATATAAAATTCCAACCTGACCCCAGATACTGGCGATCGAATTCCTTCCTGGATCAATACTCCCTCTCTAATTATCAAGTATAGCCCTGAATGCCCTTTTTATTAAAACATATATCCAGTCCCTTTTTAAAGTTATCTATCAAATCTGCTGTCACCACCTCCTTTGCTAGAGAATTCCACAAATTAACGAATCTTACTGTAAAGAACCCTTTTCTTTCTTTAAGGTGAAATCTTTTTACTTCTAAGCTCAAAGGATGTCCTTTTGTCAATTGAAAACCTCTTGGCACAAAAAGCTCACTTGACAAAGCCTTGCATTGACCCTGGATATATTTATATAGGGTAATCATATGCCCTGTTGGATGCCTTTTTTCTAGAGAAAATAAGTTTAATTTGGTTAGTAAATCTTCATAACTTAGCCCCTCCATTCCCCTTATTAGTTTTGTTGCCCTTCTATGTACTTTTTACAGCTCTAAAATGTCCTTTTTATGTAGTGGTGCCCAAAATTGTACTACATATTCCAAATGAGGGTGTATTAGGGATTTATATAGTGGCAGAATTATATTTGCTTCCCTTGCTTCTATACCCTTCTTAATACAATACATGCTAATATTTTACTTGCCTTTGCACATGCTGCTTGGCATTGAGCACTGTTACCTAGGTGGTTGTCCACAAGTACTCCCAAATCCCTTTCAATATCTGACACCCCTAGATTTGCTCTCTTAAAATTATGAATTGCATGGCTATTTTTCCTTCCCAGATGCATAACTTTACACTTATTCATATTAAATCTCATCTGCCATTTAGATGCCCATTTCTCTAATTTATGCAAATTCCTTCGGAGGGAAAGTACATTATTATCTGATTTAATTACCTTGCACAACTTTCTGTCATCAGCAAAAATGGAGATACCACACTCCAATCCTACCTCTAAGTCATTAATAAATATGTTAAAAAGGAGGGTACCTAATAGTGAACTCTGAGGAACCACACTTACCACATTAGTCCAATCCGAGTATGTTCCATTTACAACAACCCTTTGCTTCCTGTCTTTTAGCCAGCTCTCAATCCACAGGAAATATTTACTGCAATTCCTGTATTCCTTAGTTTGCTCAATAGTCTCCCATGTGGCACTGTATCAAAAGCCTTTGCAAAATCCAAAAAGACTACATCCACTGAGTTGCCTTTATCCAAGTTCCTACTAATCTCTTCATAGAAACTAATTAGGTTTGTTTGACATGACCTATCCTTCATAAATCCATGTTGGCTCCTACTTATAATCCTATTTGAATAGACATATTCTTGTATACTATCCCTTATTAACCCTTCTAAAAGCTTTCCCACTACAGAAGTGAGGCTTACAGAATTTTGTTCTTGCTCCCTTCTTAAATATAGGTATCACCTCTGACTTTCTCCAGTCATCTGGTAGAGACCCTGTGTTGAGTGAATCTTGAAAAATTTCATATAATGATTTTGCTATTACAGAGCCCAGTTCCCTCAGTACCCTTGGATGTATTCTATCAGGACCTGGGGCTTTATTAAAAAAATGTTTTCCAACCTCTTTTGGATTTCTTCCTGCATTAACCAATTATTTGGTGATGGTAGTGTAACGCCTGCCACTGTACTTGAGTTAACTAGCAATACCTCCCTATTGACTATACTAACCCTCTCCCCATCTCCTCCCCCTTGACTAGTTAATTCGTTCCTTACCCCTCTACACTTTCTACCCCATTACTTCTATCTCGTCGCTCCCCTCACCTACTAGTTTAAAAACTCCCTCAGCCTTTCTACCATCCTATCCCCAAGTACACATGTTCCCTAGTCATGCAATCCACTGCTGCTATTGAGATTGTACCCAAGTGAGAAGTCAGCCAGGTGCCCTAAAAACCCAGACACATCCATAATGCACCACATTTTTAGCCACACATTCTTTTCTAGAATTGACCATATCTTTATTGACTTTTCATTGCATTTTGTGAAAACTAAATAAGGTATATAACCCTGTGTGTGGTCTTATCATTCTATAGGAACTACACTAACCACCTCTCCAAAGCCTCTACCCAGTCATTGTGGTGCTTCAATAAATCTCATTTATTTCAATCATATTATTGTAGCCAAAAGAACTTGATTTTATTTTCAGGTAAATGTTTCAACTAGATTTTAACCTGATTGCATCTGGGTTGTTCACTAGGCTTATTTTAGAAGGGTTCAAAGTAGAAAAACGTGTTAAAATACTAACAGATACAAATAAAAGAACAAAGTCACAATTCTCCATCAACATTCCCACTTTTCCCATATAGGTTTAAAATATATTATTAGATCTATTACTTTTCAAGATGTATGAACTGTGAGTAAGGATCTATTAATTAATTAAGGATGTAATTTGATTTAATCTAATTAGAATTTTTTTAGAAACATTTAGCCCTCCAAATGTCCCCAAGCAGAGTTAGTTTTGAAGAGGTGAAATACAGTGCCTTGCAAATTTATTCACCCCCCCCCCCCTTGGCATTTTTTGTGTGTTATTGCCTCACAATCTGGAATTAAACATGGGTTGTTTGAGAATTTGCATAATTTAATTTACAGAAGATGCCCACAACTTTGAAGTTTCTTTTTTTATTGTGAAGTAAACAACAAATAGGACAAAATAACAGAAAAAGTCAATGTGCATAACTATTCCCCCCCCCCCCCTCCCCTCCATGAGCTTGCCACATCTTACCACTGGGATTTTTGACCATTCCTCCTTGTAAAACTGCTCCAGCTCCTTCAAGCTGGATGGTTGGCGCTTGTGAACAGCAATCTTTAAGTCTGATCACAGATTTCTATTGGATTGAGGTCTGGGCTTTGACTAGGCCATTCCAACACATTTACATGTTTCCCCTTAAACCACCCGAAATGTTGCTTTAGCAGTTTGTTTAGGGTCATTGTCCTGCTGGAAGGTGAACCTCCGTCCTAGCCTTAAATCACGCACAGAGTGGTACAGGTTTTGCTCAAGAATATCCCTGTATTTAGCACCATCCATCTTTCCCTCAACTCTTACCAGTTTCCCAGTCCCGGCTGCTGAAAAACATCCGCACAGCATGATGCTACCACCACTTTGTTTCACTGTGGGGATGGTGTTCTTTGGGTGATGTGTTGGGTTTCGCCAGACATAGCAGTTTCTTTGATGGCCGAAAAGTTCAATTTTAGTCTCATCAGACCAGAGCACCTACCTCCATACATTTTGGGAGTCTCCCACATGCCTTTTCGCAAACTCAAAACATGCCATTTTGTTTTTTGCTGAAAGTAATGGCTTTCTTCTGGCCACTCTGCCATAAAGCCCAACTCTATGGAGTGTTCGGCTTATTGTCATCCTATGTACAGATACTCCAGTCTCTGCAGTGGAACTCTGCAGCTCCTTCAGGGTTACCTTAGGTCTCTGTGCTGCCTCTCTGATTAATGCCCTCCTTGCCCGGTCCGTGAGTTTCGGTGGGCGGCCGTCTCTTGGCAGATTTGCTGTTGTGCCATGTTCTTTGCATTTGGTTATGATAGATTTGATGGTGTTCCTGGGGATCATCAAATATTTGGATATTTTTTTATAACCTAACCCTGACTTGTTTGGAGAGTTCCTTGGTCTTCATGGCAGTGTTTGGTTAGCGATGCCTCTTGCTTAGGTGTTGCAGCCTCTGGAGCCTTTCAAAAAAGGTGTGTATATGTAATGACAGATCATGTGACACTTAGATTGCACACAGGTGGACATCATTTCACTAAATATGTGACTTCTGAAGGTAATTGGTTGCACCAGAGCTTTTTATGGGCTTCATAACAAAGGGGGTGAATACCTACGCACATGCCAATTTTCTGTTTTCTATTTCTAAAAAACTGTTTCATGTATATATTTTTCTCATTTCACTTCACCAACTTAGACTATTGTGTTCTGATCCATCACATAAAATTTAGATTAACAAAACATTGAACTTAAGGCTGTAATGTAACAAAATAGGTAAAAAGTCAAGGGGGTGAATACTACTGCAAGGCACTGTATATGCAAAATATTTTAGGCCTGTCTCTCTTTTAAATAGTGGGCATACATGTAAAATCATATTTGCCAAATCTGGTCAATAAGAAGCAAACAGACTTTATTCCTCATAATTAAGCTCAAGATATTATCAGTAAAACATTGAATATGATAGCTTTATCAAAGAAAATTAATTCCAAATAATGCCTTAGGTATTAAAAATACTGAAACTGGACCTTTCCAGATGTGCATTTGATTATAAGAGGTCTAATTATAATGTACTACTTCTTATACTCTACATTTCTCAAATGATTGTGATGTTAGTTATTCTACAAACAAATATGGCAGGGGTGGCCACTTTCCCACTATTATTATTTTTTGCTGTAGAGCTGTAAATCCAAATGGGTCATCAAATATGTTTGGATATTCCACAAAGATACACATATGAAAAGTAGCTCTTACAGATGGCTTGTTATACACTAGTACAACTCTGCTTCTTTGTCCCCCTAATTTAAGTTAACTTTGTATCACTTCTGTCTCTGGTTTAGCAGATAACTAGGATAAGACTGAAGCACTTAACATTTTGTTTCTGAATTTCAACTTCCTAATTTGCAGGAAAATGTTCCATTTTAATGGAGGAAATCCATTTCAAAGAATTCCATGTATTTGCAGACTGAACAAAGCAGGGCTCTATCATAGGACGAGAAACTGAATAAAAAGAAAAAAAAGAACAAAAAAAATAGAGATACAATAACAAAAAAAAAATTATAATGTAAAAATAGGTAATAAATGTGTTGTGTGTAGACCCAATAAGGAAAAGCAGGCTTATCTTGTTTCCATAGAAACGTGTATAGTTCATAAGTCAGCTAACGGCAATACCTTTTCCCCTAAGGGTTATGTGAGCTTAGAAGTCAGTAAGAAAAGTTCATGCACTGATAGAAAGTTTAACCCATCTGTATGTATTTTATAGAATGAATACATTTCAGGCTAGGACCTATTTTTTCAATGGGCAAGGTTCCAAACATGCCTCTTTGTTATGCTTCAATGTTAAAATTAATTTGTATTGGCTCATGTTTGATTAATGTTAGTGTGTAGTATATTCAGTATATGGTTTAATATTGATTTACTTTTCCTGATGTGTGATGCATTGTCTTTTTCCTTTTGATTTATTATGTGTTTTTGATAGAGATTGGACAAAACCCATTTGATGCAGTAGATTTGTGTTATTCCAAAAGAAGCTGCATTCGGAAGGATCAGTAATAAATATTGATGCGCTACAGCTCTGCTGATATCTCAACATGACAGGGCAAATAAAAAATTGCTATTTTTTATTTAATTTATTATAGTTCCTAGAACACTGACCTTTTTTAAATATACTTGGGTATTATTTTAAGTGGGTTTATTTCCTTGAGCATTATTTATTATTAATGCATTCTTTATTTATTCAGAAACCAAAAATGATTGAACAAACATACTGCATTGTGCTTTTTAAAATATAAGCACTTTTTTTTGCACCAATATAAAAATATATTACAATAAAGTGCATATTTGTATTTCTGTAAAATAATACCCTAGTCTTCAATTGTATTGGCTACACAATCTTTACTGTTATTCTTATTTCACATGCTTCTAAAATTCTAAAGCAATTACAGAAACATCTCCAGTCTGCAGTTCTGTCAACAGATAGAACCTAATATATATCTTTTACTTTATTCGGGTTCCAGGTGAGTCCAAAGGAGCTGGGCGGCAAGGTATCATCTGCCAAGGAGAAGCTTGGAGGCCATATAGCGGGGACAGAGAAGAAGGAGCAGTAAAGCAGTAAAGAAGCAGGGCGTTAGAGATGATACCACCTGGTTCACGGTGAGAGATAGGAAGGTAGTGTGCGAGGAGGCTCTCAGATAATGTTGTAGAAAAAAAAGCTGACCCCCCCATAAAACCAAATACAATAAAAAGAAAAAAAGAAAGAAAAAGCGGGAAAGGAGTGAGAGAGTCCATATTTTAGTACAGAACCCCAAAATAAAAAGGCAGAAAAAAGCAGAGGCCATTTTGAAAAAAAAGTAAATGAGAAAAGTAAAAGGATGACCATCTTGATAGAATTTGCAGAAAACTATTTAATAACAACACCAAGGGAAAGTCTAGCTACATGAATCTCAGAGAAGTGAGATAATTGAAAAGAAGACCAAAATAACAATCTAATAGATAGGGGGAAAAAAGATTGGGGAAAAAAAGAAAAAAGAGGAATGGAAATAGAGAGACAGCGGGAGAGAAGAGGAAACAAAGTAAAGGGCATGTGCGAATGCTAAAAAAATACATCATAAGTTAGAGTTGTATCACAAGCAAAGTAAGGAACGGACAGTAACATCGTTATCTCTCACAATAACAGTGATCACATCATAATTAGTATTTTTTATATGTCATATATGACTAAAAATAAGTACAAGAAACTATTTTACTCACTGAAGCCAGTTTTATCTCTATTTTATCTTATGTGAAAAAGCTGTATATTTACTGTCAGGTATGCCACCTCAACCATCTACATCAGCCAAAAGGGCACCAAAACATCAAATAAACAAGAATTCTTCATTAAAAGAGCTGTTAGAAAATAGAGACAGCCTCGGCCTGTGATGTGATACAGTTAAATGAGCTTGGCATTGGTTATCAAGATGAAATTTAACAAAAACATGATCATGAAATCCTATACGAAAAATTACTGTTCTTTTCAAAAAAGAGATGCAGGTTCCACGCACCATGCTATATTCCAAAAGGATATAGTATCAATTGGTAAAAGAATGGATAATGGAGAGTAATCACATCAACACAGTTTCTTAGCACTGCACAAGGTATCCAAGAAGAATTCCTTCAAAAGCAGAGCGAGCAAATTGAGGACCTAGATAATAGGTCACAAAGACATAATAAAGATTGAGATGCGGTTCAGAAAAATATAAATTTGCCAAGGATATCACCATGAAAATAACACAGTGGCTTCTTTCAAATCTCTCACTGGACAACATGGACACATATAGACTGCATAGAGCTCAAACCTTTCCTCAGGACCCACAAGAAAGGCCATGAATTTGGTTTAAACCTGTGTGAACACATGAGGAGCAATTAGCATTCAACTCTATTCAAACTCTATTGCCTCATTTATATTCAAATAGTATTAAACCAAAATCATGGCTTGTCTAGTGGGTCCTGTGTAAGAGGATTGAGAAACACTGGTATAGAGCTTTCACTCGACCAATACCAAATAAGGTGAGGAATACTGTGGTATGCTTCTATCATTTTGCCACAAAAGAGGCTATGCTTTTGGCTGCCAGACAAAAAGATGATTTTAAAATGCCAAGATGAGACCATTCAAATATATGCAGACCTTTCACCAGTAACACTAGAAAAGAGAAGAAACTTTAGGCTTTTGCTGACGATCTTACAGAAACATAAGATCATATATCATTGGTGATTGCCCGTCAAGCTTATCTTTTTCCACCATGAAAATAAAGGAAGCATCAGTACCTTTTATTATTATTATAGTTTATTTATAACGCACCAACATATTCCGTAGCGTTATACATAAATTAGGTTCAGACAATGATAAATACAGATTAACATTTAGCAAAGGAAGGAAGGCCCTGTCTTTGAGCTAGGAATCCAATGTCCATGGTGAATTCCCACAGTACGTAGTATAGAAACTCGCAGACTTACAATCTAAGGTATTGTGAGTGGAAAAGAGGGAGAGGTGATAAGTGTGTTAGGGTGGAAGGTGATACGCTTCTTTAAAGAGATGCATTTTAAGTGAGATTTTAAATGTTTTGAGGCAAGAGGATAATCTGGTGGAGCGAGGCAAGGAGTTCCAGAGACTAGGGGCAGCACGAGAAAAGTCCTGGAGGCGGGAGTGAGAGGAGGTGACAAGAGTTGTAGAAAGAAGAAGGTCATTAGCAGAGCAAAGAGGGCAGGTGGGGGAGTATTTGGAGATGAGAGCAGAGATGTAAGGGGGAGCATTATTGTTGGGGGCCATTGTTGGAAGTTAGGGTCATGGTTTTAAAACAAGTTGGAATTCCTGTTGTGGGCACCCTATAAGTCTAAACTAATCAGAGGGATTCAAAACCATTATGTCAAAATTTCTATTCTACTATGTATGGTGTCAACATAGTACCAAATGGGGCCTCATGAGAAATAAATCCTTCATGACACCAGTTTTCCAGTTTTCGACCAGACAGAGAAATAAGGTTATTTCAATGGGGGGTATGGCAAAGTCTGGGAAGTTCTCAGTTGTCAGTGGATATGCAAAAAAATTAGATATTCAGGTTTTCTCCAAGGAATTATCATGCTCATGTGCAACGATCTTCAAATCAAAAAATGTAATGTATGCTCACGTGGAAGGAGGATATTTTTAACAGAGGCGGATTGACTGCCAGTGCAATCGTGCAGTTGCCCCGGGGCCTTAGTCTCTAAAGGGGCCCAGTATTGTCCCCCACCAAATGCACTTTTTTTTTTTTTTACGTTTTCAGTAGTGGGGCCCAGAGGAGGAATGGAACTAATAAAGACTTCCTGTCCTTCTTCCTCTTTCTCCCTACCTCGGCGTGGAAGAGGCTCATTATTAGTGAAAAAAAGGTTCGTTTATAATACCTTTTTCTTTAAATGCACCTGCCCCCTGTGGGAATGCAGGGACAGGACGGTAAGACAGGCACTGGAGGAAGTTGTACTTTGTGTCAGACCTTTTGAGGGTGGATGCAAGAGGCCCCCATGAGGAGAGCATAAGCAGACACACGGCAGCTTGTCAGCATGCTCCAGCTGAAGCTCACACTGACTGCTCCAAATCTATGCCTGACACGGACTCCTGCAAACAGATAATAAAGCAGTGATGCCCAGGCAGTACCATACACTAAAACTATATAATCGTCTTTAATAAAACTTTATACTATCACTGTATCTCCTATATATGTACATATACGCAAATATATATATGTGCATACTGTATATTTTACTACTCTGGGTGTATGGTGATGATTGCTGTATTTGAGTGTGTGTACTTTTACATATGAATGTAAAATGCAATGCAATGTTCATCATGTTATGTACTTTATATGTGTATGTGTGTTTAATATAAACATACAGTATATATATATATATATATATAAGTCCTTCATGTGGGCACTTTGCGAGGCTCGCAGTCCAATAAGCGCCTTTGCATGTCGCATAGAGAGCCTTAGTCCTGTGTGGGGGCTTGCGAAAATGTATCAGGTGTCAGAGCATAATAAAGTGATTTAAATATGTATGGGCTTTGAGTGCCCTATCCCTATCAGCCAATGAGCATTATTCATAAAGTAAGGGCAGTGTAAAATATGAGATGTTTTTTTTTTTTTGTAATAATTAATAAATGAATATACCTTACTATAATTAATTAATACATTAATATATGTTACCTATTTGTACTTAATATTCAGCAATCAATATCTTGAAGAGCTAACAATCTTTTTGGCGTATTTTTTAAAAATGTACAGGGAGACTGTTGCTCATCTGAGGAAAAAGTGTCAGAAATGTGCTAAATGTGCAGTGTAAATAGGCTCTGTGCGTGACGGGAAATAGTTTGTTAAGGTGGGAGAACCTCCATTTCAAAAGCGTAATGTGCAGGTCAGTGTTGTGAAATGGTGGCGATAGTGTATGTCTTACGCAAGCATTTTCATTTTTTTTCGGACCGCCATTTTTGTTTTTGCTTAGCCGATTTTCGAGTGCTGAAACTCGCCAAATTCAGCTTAAATTTGCATATAATCTCACCCCCCCCCCCCGTGCTGTGTGTGAGTGATTTTTATTAGTATTGTATTTTTTTGTGTGTTTTTCGATTTGTGGCGTTTCTGCAGTTAACTGCGTCTTTTTGCAATCTCGTTTTTTTTTCTAAGTTCCACGGCTTGTAATTGTTTTTTTCTAAGTGCTGCGTCCCTCAACTGCATCCCTCAATGTTGAGGGAATTTAATAGGGCTCATAGTCTTGGACTGTCCGTAGGTTAGAACGTTGTGTGATAAAATCAATCTCATAGGTCAGATCTGCGATCTAACCTTCAGTGCCTTCTTGGGCTAATGCTTCCCATACAATTGAGGAATGAAATAAACTGGCAACATTTATATTTGGCACAATGAGTTTATATATAACATCTAAATGGCTGCAAAAAGACTTGTCTTTCTCTGACCTTATCCACCGTATCAATCACACTTTGAGAATGGAGAAAATATTTTACACCTTATACAATGGTATTGATAAATTCAAAATTATATGGAGGCCTTGGATTCAGTATAGATATGCCCAGCACTTTATCACTTTTTTGGATTGTGTTGGGGACATAATAAATTTACAATATTATAAAGATAGTGCTGCGCTTGGATACTCTGCAGGGAACATAGAGTGACAATTGGGAACGTGGATTACAATTTGTACTGTGTTGATGTGACAGCTGATTGTTCTGTGTCTTTTCTTGTACTTATCCTTCAATGAAGTCTTCTAGGAAATTGTTGGCACAAAATCTGAAATAGTGTATTGTATTAGAGGCTACTTTAAAACTTCTATGAACTTATTTGGTGTTTACAATTAATTACATTTAATAATTGGTGTGTACTAATATAAGAATGAAATGAATGACAGGTAGTCAATTTTGCAGATCATAAAATGTTTCGTCTTGTGATGTTGTAGATGAGGGAGGGGGTAAGGGAAAAAAAGAATGAAAAACAAAGAGATATATTTGTGACAAAATATGTCGTTCACAACTTTTGTTGAAATGGGATCTTTTGATATACAGTATATTTATAAGAATCTTACTTTCAATAACATTTATTGTGAAAAATAAGTGATTCATCATTATTCAGATGTCCAATTTCTCATCTAGAAATGTACACTCCATTTTTTCAATAGGCTAATGTTGCTGTCAAAATTAAGAATCACAGTTCCATTTGTCCTATGAAGCTAATTCATGATAGTATCACTATATTTATACTTTTTGTTCCACAGTAAAGCTATAGATGTGGGAAAACTGATACTGCAAGGACTCTTCAAACAACACACTATTTGAGCAAGTAATTAATAAGCATCTCCATTTCCTTAGACTGCAAACATGCCTTGCATTATAAATAGAGGACTCATATTTTTTGTAATTATTTCAAAATAAATCAATTCATAGGAAAATAGAACTGTGCTTTGTCCAACAAAAACTTGAAAGAACAATACTACATGCACTACATTCACATTCAAACCTTATAAGATGGTATTTGTTTATGCAAGATTATATACAATTGTCAAAATATTATTATAATTGTATTTTTCTAGATAAATAGTTTATTTGTTGCCAGTACCGCATTTAATTATCTCCTATACTGTGCATTGCATTCTTCAGACTCCACTCTCCTATTTATTACATTATTTGATCTTCTATATGAACATCAGTAATGACCCACTCCTCACTCTCTCTCATACTCCCTGCTCTCTCTGTCTCTCTTTCTCTCCCTCTCTCTGTCTGCCTCTCTCTCTCTGTCACTCCTTTTTCACTCTCTATTGTCTCACATCAATGATGATTTCTCTAGAAAATTTGAAACCTGGCCTCACCACTTTCGGAAAACATAAATAAGTGAGAAAACTGTTCTCTCATAAACCGCTGAATTGTCTTTCTTGCACCTGATCACACTGCAACAAAACCGAGATACTCGTCCCATAGTTGACAGGCAATTAAATATATAAATATATATCACATATATAGTTGTGAGCGTACGAGTTGTTGCTAACGCTGCGGGCTCGCGTAGCGAGTCGCGGGCCTCGCGTAGCGAGGGCCGCGGCTCGCGCAGCGAGTCGCGGGCCTCGCGAAGCGAGGGCCGCGACTCGCGCAGCGAGTCGCGGGCCTCGCGTAGCGAGGGCACTGTGCCAGGTTCTCAGTTGCTGGCATGGAGCGCCGAAGGCGCTCCTTGCCAGCAACTGAGGACCCTCGCAAAGCGAGGGCCTCAGTTGCTGGCATGGAGCGCCGCAGGCGCTCCTTGCCAGCAACTGAGGACCCTCGCGAAGCGAGGGCCTCAGTTGCTGGCTTGGAGCGCCGCAGGCGCTCCATGCCAGCACCTGAGGACCTCGCAAAGCGAGGTCTTCAGTTGCAGCAACTGCGACCCTTGAAAAAAAAAGTTTACGTCCAAACATATTACGACACTCGCAAACAACATACGACACACGTTGAAACACATTGCGACACTCGCAAACAACATACGACACACGTTCACACACATTACGGCCTCGCAACACTCGGACGCAACTCGCGAACATTACAAAATTACAAACACAATACATACACACAGCACATACATAAAAACCTTACCTACACAAACAGGAAGCACCCAGGACCTCAAAAATGCAACTTAGAACTTAATTGCACTCAAAATAAAAGAGTTTCGACACTAAATACTTTCTTAAGCGACAAAAAAAATGGCCGACGAATAAAACGAAAACGAGGCTACACACGCAAACACCATGCTACACACGCAAACACCATACGAGACACGTTACCACACATTACGAGTTCGCAAACATCGGACGCAACACGCCGACATACAAACATTTAAAACTTAACAAAGACACACAACAAACACATAAAAAGCTTACCTACAGCAAGAGGAACCAGCCAGCACCTCAAAAAAAAAAGTTACACCTACATTTAAATCAAAATAAACACTTTAGACACTAATACCATCGCTAAGCGAGAGAAAAAATGGCCGACGAACAAAACGAAAACGAGGCTTCAGACCTAACTACACTACACTTACTCGCAATAATGAAACACATACTATGCGGAACGTATCACAATCATATTAAACACCATTTTGAACAGTAATACGCCTAAAATGGCGGATGGAACGCAAATTGTAAGCTGGAACGCAAATAGCGCATGCGTATTGCGTTCTAACGGTCTCACTTTCCAGAACTTTCTACAAGTTTATAAATACTGCCTATTTCCAACTAAAAAATACATTTCTCCTCAGGTGATCAACGGAGTGACTTCTGAGATAACTGCTGCTTTTACTTGAGAAGACAATTCTTTACTAATTTACTACTTTACATTGTGCAAATTACAACTGACAGGTAAGCTATAATATATTAATAATAATATATAAATTTTATTAACAGGTCAGGTCAAACAAATAAAAAAATCAACTAGGATTTATGTAGTCATCATGTATGGCACATTTATGTGTATAGGCTCCCAAACAAAATTAAACAGAGCTTTATGTATAGTGACATCTGACACGCACATATATGTCTATAATGTATAGTTACATGTGACACGCACATATATGTCTATAATGTATAGTGACATTTGACACACACATTTCTGTGTATTGCCCCTTCATAGTGACATGTGACACACACGTATATGTGTATAATGTATAGTGACATGTGACACGCACATATATGTCTATAATGTATAGTGACATGTGACACGCACATTTCTGTGTATTGCCCCTTCATAGTGACATCTGACACCGACATATATGTCTATAATGTATAGTGACATGTGACACGCACATTTATGTGTATTACCAATGCAACAAAATTAGCTTACAACAAAATCAGTAAACAACTACATTTTAATGACATTATATGTCATGTATACTGATATGTCACACGTACACAAAATAATTACATTAAACTATGTAATGTGCTTCATGTATGTGAGATTTGTGTGTAGCCCCCAACAAAAATTAAGGTTAATTGAATTAATTTACTGCAATTCAATACATCAGATAAAGCTGAATCTTTCTATTTCGTTTCATATTCAAACAGACTCTGCATCAACAGCGTCTCTCAACAATTTGCACCGTGCACTGTGAAGCACAATCCCTTTTAAAGAACACCAACAAATTTGAAGAGGTAAGATACAAGAACACATTACATGCTCAAAAGGACATGCTTTGCTAGATGACAAATTATAAATATACAAATAACTATTTCACTTTCTTTTTCAAACAGACACTAAAAGAAGACCGGCGGATTAAGATTGGCAGGAGGGGACCGTCTGTCATTCAAAACTTCTATCAAGGTAAAGTATTAAGTATAAACAAGAAATAACCATGAGCCTTATTCAATTGCAACTTCCTCATTTGAATAGGGCTCTATATAAGCACATAACATTTTTTTTATACAGAACTTTTTAGTTACTGAAATTCTAACCACAATCAAGGTTTTCAATAACTAAAAACTTTGCTCAATAAATATGTTATGTGATTATATAGAGCCCTCTTCAATTGGCAAAATTGCAATTCAATGAGGACCTATATGTCTTTAATGGCCAAGGGCCTCACTGAAATGTGATTTGCCCATTTCAATAGGGCTCTATATAAGCACATAACATATTTTGGAAACAGAACTTTTTAGTTAATGAAATTCTAACCACAATCAAGGTTTTCAATAACTAAAAACTTTGCTCAATAAATATGTTATGTGATTATATAGAGCCCTCTTCAATTGGCAAAATTGCAATTCAATGAGGACCTATATGTCTTTAATGGCCAAGGGCCTCACTGAAATGTGATTTGCCCATTTCAATAGGGCTCTATATAAGCACATAACATATTTTGGAAACAGAACTTTTTAGTTAATGAACTTCTAAACACAATCAAGGTTTTCAATAACTAAAAACTTTGCTCAATAAATATGTTATGTAATTATATAGAGCCCTCTTCAATTGGCAAAATTGCAATTCAATGAGGACCTATATGTCTTTAATGCCCAAGGGCCTCACTCAAATGTGATTTGCCCATTTCAATAGGGCTCTATATAAGCACAGAGCATAGTTTTTAGGAAATTTTTCTTTTGTGAACACGTTCCTTTTGGATACAAGTTCACTAAATACAATGCTCTGTGATGATATTGAGCTCTATTCCATTGGCCAAAACACAATTGAATAAGTAGCTCACAATATAACAAATGCAGTAACCAAAGGCCCTTATTCAATTGCTATTTTGGAAAATTAAATATGGCTATTTTAACAAATATATGTGATGTGCTTATTTAGAACCCTATTCAAATTTCTACATTGCAATTCAATTACGGCCTTACAGTACTATTATATTGTACAAAATGCAATTGCATGAGGGCCAAACTATGCAACATATGGTACACACAAAGGCCCTCATTCAATTGCAATTTGCCCAATTGAATAGGGCTCTAAATAACAACATAACAATAGCTTAAAACTAAGGTTTTAGTTAATAAAAAAATATCAAAAATACAGTTTTTCAATGACTACAAAATTATTTTAACTAATATGCTAATATGCTATGTGCTCATTTACAGCACAATTCAATTAGCCAAATCGCAATTCAATGACACACAAACTGCTACACACAAAACAGAATTTCTTATTAAGGCCCTCATTCAATTGCAATTTTGCCAATTGAATAGGGGTCTAAATAAGCACATCACATATATTTTTTAAAGAAGTTTTTAGTTATTAAGCATCTATCCAAAAGCACGGTTTTCACTACCTAAAAACTTCTTTAAAAAATATATATTATGTGCTTATTTAGAGCCGTATTCAATTGGCAAAATCGCAATTGAATGAGGGACTAAATGTTTAACAACCTATAAGCCTTACAAATAAGCAAAAATAAGAATAACAAAAGTGTTGTGCACCTAATAGCATTGTATAAAAAAGCACACAAACTCATAGCAAACTATATTAACATTCTTCTTTAATGTTTAACAAATTATAACCTGTACAATCAAGAAGAAATTAGTTTTGCACAAGTGATGTGCACCAAACAGGATTGTCAATAACTAACACAAACACATAGCAAACTACATTAATTATATTATTTCATGTTTCACTAACTATAACCATCCAAATAAAGGTTAAATAAGTATACCACAAGTGGTGCGCACAAAACAGGATTGTACAAAAACTAACATAAACACATAGCAAAATAAATTCATATTCTTATGTAATATATCACAACCCACAAGCCTTACTAAGAACCTTAAATAAGAATAACAAAAGTCTTGGGATTGTACAGAAAGTTACAAAAAATTTTTTTTAAAAAAATAAATATAACTGATACAATACAGCAAAATTAATACATTTTTTACTTATTTAAAAGACATTTCACTCAAACAACATTTTCTATTTTACATTACAACAGATACTGCGTGAAGACAATCGGACGAGGACTTTTTCCACAGGACCGGACCGGACCATCGGACGAGGACTCGGACCAGACCAGCAGACGAGGAATTTCAACACAGGACCAGACCAGCAGACGAGGAATTTCAACACAGGACCACACCATCGGACGAGGACTTTCACCAACGGACAACAACATCGGACGAGGAATATCGCCACAGGACCACAATATCGGACAGGGGCTATCGCGACAGGACCACACTATCGGACGAGGACTTCCGACAGAGGACCACACCATTGGACAACGATTTTGAAACGAGGAGCAACAAACATTCGGATTTAAATCACACTTCAACCAAGGTAAACTATAATAACTACTAAAGAATAACACTAAAGAAACTGGTTTCAGTTGCATCCGTCTCAACAGAAAAATAAATTAATTAATTTACTATCTCACTTATTTTATTTAAATTGCTACTATGCAATACATAGCTCAATAACCACATCACTTTTTTTTTCACCAAAGAAGTTTTGCAGTGGTAAATATCTATCCACAAACAAACTTTTTAATAAATACAACCATTATTTTAAATAAATATGTTACATGCTTATTTACAGCAGTATTCCATTGGAAAAATTCTGAGCCACTGAAGACAGGAATTATAAATTTAACTAAATATCAATGATACATTCATGATTTGCCTTTTATTTCAACAATTGTGCACAATCATCTTTAACAGGAATTACAAATTTAAATATACACAATTACATTTATTTGTTTCCGTTTACAGATTAATATGGCTGATAACGAGACCAAAGAAGAGAAGAAAAGACGTCAAACTAGAGAAAGACAAGAGAGATGGGCCGCCCAGCAGACACCGGAGGAGAAAGAAATTAGAAGAGAAAAAGAACGCAAAAGACTTGCAAATAAAAGAATATCCGCTGCAAAAATGAAACATACAACCAAAATAAATAAAAAAATAATAAAGCATTTACAAACTGTTCCTAAAACATCAGATGACATTTTACAACATACCAGTCAAGACAGACCAAAAAAAAAAACTACCAAAAAAAAGCATTTACAAACTCTTACTAAAAACTTACAGGACATTTCAACCGAACAAGTCCAACATATACCAAGAAAATGTACGAAAAAAACTAAACATTTAGAACCTGTTGTTGAAACATTTCATGACTTTTCATCTGATGAATATCAAAGTCAACATCCAATATGCATTGCAAATTGTCCTTTAATGAAGTCTTTAGCAGTAGAGGTTCATAGTTGTGGGGACATGACTACTCAATGTCAATTTTGTGAGGCTTATTATTTTAAACAGGAGAGACCCCGAGATGGACAATTTATTAGTTGTTGTCAAAAAGGAAAGTTCAAACTTCCACAAAGGAAACAATTTCCAACCTATTTACTAAATATTCTGACTGAACCTACTTTTCCAAATTACAAAAATTTTAAGACAAACATAAGATCCTACAATAGTGCCATATCATTTGCATCTATGGGGGCAACATTGGCTGCTAATGTACCAGGACATGGTCCTTACTGTTTTAAAGTCCAAGGACAAATTTATCATCGCACTTCCCATTTACATCCAGAGGAAGGAAATAAAAGAAAATTCGCTCAACTATATGTCCTAGATACAATGGAAGCTGTTGACCAACGTATGCAGATGGAAGAAAATAAAAAATGCTTACCCACTGTTTTCATAGAGCTAAATAATATTATGGACAACAATCCCTACAGTAAAGCTTATAAAAAATTGGCAGAAGTAGAAAATGAACAACTACTTCATTCACAAACACATCAATTACCAATGCCGAAGGTTAATATGGTGCTTAAAAGAGACAGACATACTGATAAACGTCGTTATAACTTGCCAACAACAAATGAGGTTGCAATGGTGTTTCACAATGATGAAGGAGAACCACCATTTCAAAGAGACATACGAATATATCCTAGAAATGAGGACCAACCGTTTATTAATATGAGTATCTTAAGTCCAAATTTAGATCCAATGACATATCCCATCTTTTTCCCACACGGAGAAGCAGGTTGGCAACCAAAATTAACTCTTCCCAGTTACCCAAATGCTAAAGGCAGAATCCGAAATAATGTTTCTATGCTTGAATTTAAAGTAGCTCAAATTGCCATTCGCAATGTATTTAATCCAATTTTATGTGGTGGGAAACTAACACAACAATGGATTATTGATTCATATTTGCAAGTTGAGGCAAATAATTTAAACTTTATCAAATATCAACAAGATAAACTCCGTGTAGAACAATATTCTGGACTCATGGACTATGTTGCTGACGTGGCTACAAGCAGAGACATGACAGCTGGCAAAGCCATCATTTTACCATCTTCCTTTCAAGGATCTCCTCGGAATATGAGAGAAAGATACAATGATGCTATGGCTATTGTGACAAAATTTGGCAAACCCGATTTATTTGTGACATTTACATGTAATCCACAATGGCCAGAAATTACACTAAATCTACTTCTTGGACAAACTGCTTCAGATCGACCAGATTTAGTAGCCAGAGTTTTTAAGATTAAATTAAATGAATTAATACGTGACTTCACTATAAATCAGTTATTTGGCAAATGTCTTGCTTATGTATATACCATTGAATTTCAAAAAAGAGGCCTTCCACATGCACATCTTCTAATAATACTTCAAGAAAAAGATAAATTAGATACTTCAGACAAAGTGGATGCAGTCATTGTTGCTGAACTACCAGATCCAGAACTATATGGTAGACTATATGAGATTGTTACTCATCGCATGATTCATGGACCCTGTGGTGACCTTAATCCACAATCACCATGTATGGAAAATAATAAATGTTCCAAAGAATTTCCCAAAGATTATAGAGACAAAACCTATGCCAATTGTGATGGATATCCACTTTATAAAAGAAGAGAAGGAGATAGTGCCATTATTCGTGGGAAAAAAGTGGACAATAGATATGTAGTACCCTACAATCCACATTTACTCATGAAGTACAACGCCCACATCAACGTAGAAGCCTGCACTTCCATCAAATCAATTAAATATGTCTATAAATATATTTACAAAGGTTACGATGCAGCTACTGTAGTCGTCAAAAGTGCAGACAACCCTGAAAGTAGTGAGTTAGTACATGATGAACTTGCATCTCATGTAGATGCTCGCTATGTCAGTGCGCCAGAAGCTATGTGGCGGCTTTTAAAATTTGAAATGCATGATAGATCACATGCAGTATATAGGTTAGCAGTACATTTGCCACAACGACATTTAGTCTATTTCCATGCTGGAAATGAAATGAATGCATTGGCCCAAAGTGAAGATCGTCACACTACACTAACTGCATGGTTTGCATTAAATTCCACTGATGCTGAAGCAACACAATACTTATATATTGAAATTCCATATCACTATGTTTTTGTGAATGGATTATGGAGACCAAGAAAAACCAGAGGCAATAAAATTATTCCAAGAATTTACACAGTCAGTCCAAGAGATGTTGAACGTTTTTGCTTACGGATATTACTTTTAAATGTTCCTGGAGCACAAAGTTTTGAACACTTAAGAACTGTTAATGACATTGTATATGAATCCTTCCATTTAGCTGCAAGACATAGAAACTTACTCGCTGATGATACAGAGTGGGAAAGATGCTTAGAAGAAGCAGCACAATGTCAAATGCCGCGACAGATGAGAGAACAATTTGCTTTTATTTGTATCTTCTCAAATGCTCCAAATGCATTAGCTTTGTGGGAGACTTTTAAAAGTAATATGGCTGAAGACTTTATGCGACGATACAATGAACCCATTGCACACTTAAAAGCGTTAATGGAAATCCAAGAAGTCTTTTTAACTCATGGATTAAGTTGTGCAAGTTTTAATTTGCCTGATCCAGGTCTTATAGATGACATTAACTTTGAAGACTATGACATTCAACTACAAGCAGAAAGAACAGAAGAAAGACTTGCAACTTTAAATACACTACAATTGCAAGCATTTCATGCCATTAAAAATGCTATAGATGATGACATGGTGACAGAGCGTTATTTCTATCTTGATGGACCTGGCGGATCAGGAAAAACATATTTGTACAATTTATTAATGAGTTCAGTACGAGCACAAGGAAAAATAGCAATGGCGTTTGCCACTACTGGAATTGCTGCACTTTTATTAGAAGGTGGAAGAACTGTTCATAGTGGATTTAAACTGCCAGTGCCTATTTTAGAAAATTCTGTGTCAGATATTCGCATGACATCCTTACAAGCAAAGAAATTGAAGAAATGTAAATTAATTATAATAGATGAGGCCACAATGATGTCATGCTATGCCCTCCAATGTATTGACCGTTTGCTTCGTGAAGTCATGGATAATATTTTTCCATTTGGTGGAAAGGTAATGTTGTTGGGTGGCGATTTTAGACAAACATTACCTGTTGTTGTACATGGCAATCGAACTGACATTATCGAAACATGTATAAAGTCAAGTACAGTATGGAAACATTTTACCCATCTTCAACTGCAACAAAATATGAGATCAGAAGGCCAAACTGATTTCAATGATTGGCTTATTAAAATTGGAGAAGGCAGAACAGAAAAAATACTACATTTACCTGACGACACTGTAGAGATCCCACCTCATATGATTTGTCAACAAGATATTATATCGGCTATATTTGAAGGGAGCATAAATAACGAAGAATATTCCGAGCTTGCCAACCAAGTCATACTGACGTGTAAAAATAAAGATGCATTAATCCTCAATAATAAAATCTTAAAAAAAATTTATGCACCACAAAGAAATTATCACAGTGCTGATTCTGTACTTGCTGATGACAATGAAAGTCAGGCTAACTTTTCGACTGAATTCATAAACTCTTTAACTCCTTCTGGAATGCCACCACATATTTTGCAGCTAAAGAAAGGTGCAATTATCATGTTACTGCGAAATATGAATCCCAAAAAAGGCCTATGCAATGGCACAAGATTAATTGTTCAACAATTAAAGGACCATTTTATAGATGCTGAAATTTTAACTGGGACCCATAGAGGAGAGAGAGTTTTCATACCAAGAATAGATTTAGCACCAAGTGAAAGTAGTCTCCCTTTTATACTTCAAAGAAGACAATTTCCCATTATTATGGCATTTGCCATGACCATCAATAAATCACAAGGTCAAACTTTCAAATCTGTGGGTATTTTCTTGGAAGAACCAGTTTTTGCACATGGTCAATTGTACGTTGCGTTGTCAAGGTGCAAAAATCCACAGGCTATTAAAGTTTACATTGAAAACAATGAAAGTCAAGGTGATTTATTAGAAGATGGACGTATTTTTACTAAAAACATTGTCTACTATGAAGTACTATAACTTTGAAGGATACTAATTAAAGATGCCAAGATTTTTTAAAAGCATTGCAAAATCCATAATAATTGGTTGTTTAATTCAGTCATAATTAATGGAAGTCATGTTTATGAATGATTCGCCTCACAAAATACTTGCCTTGCATTGTTAGTAAAAATTATGTTAAAATGTTAAGTCACTATGTTAATGTTTCTAATGTTACAAGTTTAAAAAATATATTTTCAAGTTATTTCATTCAACATATTACAAAGTGGATGTTAAGAGGTCAAGCACCTTTTAAGTCACAATGTAAATATTGTCTATTATCTTAAGATTACTACCTACATTAATGTTTATCGCCAATTTATGTGCTCAGTAATAAATTAGTTTAATTAGGTACGTTTTAAGAAGAGTTTGACTGTATGCCTTCCTCTACATTCAATGTATATTCAAGTTAACAATTATTGTGATAGAAATTGAATTTTAATACTGATTAATTTAAATGTCAATTGTTTTTACATTCAAATGTTAATACTTTTAATAAAAAATTACTTTACAAAATGTATTCACTATGTTCATGTTTATAATGTTCAAAATTATACCAATGTTTTGTCAACTTCTAAACTTACATAAAAAATAAAGTTCAAGTTTAAAAATATATACTTTCATGGTTATTGCTTACATATATTTTAAACTTCATCTTAAAATTTGCAACGTTTAAAAAAGGCTTTTTACTTTTGGCTTTCCTATTCATTCAATGTATATTCAAGTTAACAATTCTTCAGATACTAATTACATTTTAAAAAACCATTACATCAACATTTTACAAAAATACACGTTCATATTAAAATACTTACAAGTGTCAAAAATATATGTTAATAACTAAACAACTTGACAAACATATACATAACATTGCCGTCATTTTTTGACGGGCAAGTCGCTAGTATATATATAAAGTAGAATGTAATATTATGTTTTGCAAGCAGCGTGAGGAGGACAATGTATTTGTAATAGTTATTCAGTTTAACTTTATTCTCTGTATTTAATAAACTGTTCTGTTTAGCAGGCCATAATATATTAACTTATTTATACTTAACATTGTTCTTAATCATTTCTCTATAATAAACTGATTTTGAAATAAAGTCAGTCCCCAAATGTGATTCAAGACAGTGGTCTTGTTTCTGTTCTTAAGGCCACTATGAACTTTGTTACTGGTTCCTGATCATGCAGGCTGGACATACAGGTTTATTAACAGTCAGTGTCTATTCCTGGCTTAGTTTAACCCTAGAGGAGGACCTAAGTTGCGCGGTTTAAGTTTTGGGTCATTGGTTTCTGAGGTCTCTATGTAGGTCATCACAATCAAAAACCTACCAATCATGCTAGTCCCTATTAACCTTCCACCCATTGCCGGATTACCCATTAGGCAAAGTAGGCAGCTGCCTAGGGGTGCTTTCCTGAGAGGGGCACCCATCTTTAAAAAAAAAAAATATATATATATACTTTTTTGGCTTAAAAAGAAAATGCTGCAGTCCACAGACTTGCCAATTAGGTGGCCCACCTGGATCTAGATTTTAGAGTTCCCTCATCCCATGCATTTTCAGCTGAGTGTAGGCATAAACTGCACCAGTTGAAATGTCTGTGATTTGCTCAAGCTATAAGAGAGTAATATACATGCAACTAAAAGGGAAAATGGGTGCATGCATACCTTGTGCATGAACTCGCAGGGGCTCCTCCACTGCACTGCCCAGGGGCTCCTGCTTCCACCCCTTCCCACTATCTCTACCACGCTGTGCCATTGCACCCCCATGGCCATCATACAAACTTTAGGCCACTGCATCAACTCAGCAATAACTACACTTCTGCTAAAATACCTACTTTAACCAACCGGTACTAAGACTGTGTACTGCTTTTGTAATTTTGCACTGCTTTGTAACTTTGAATTATGATTAATTGTTTTGTTTTGCAATTTTGTACTGATTTTGTAACTTAGTACTATGACTAATTCTACTGTTTTTGCAAGTCTGTAAATCTTTTCAGATAAAAGCTTTATATAAATCTAAGAAAATAAAATTTCTATAGTACACAAAACTGCAACTGAGGGATGTTTAATAGTAGTTTTCTTGAAAATTTACTAAGCAACATAATGTCTTATTTTTACAGTGTTGGTAATACTATGTGTATTACCAAACTTGGAAATGGTAATATAAGTGGTAAACTACATTTCGGAGATGGCGTATTTGAAAAGTCGTTTGGTTGATGAAGTAGACAAGTATTTAAGATATTAAATGAGAGCATACTAATAAATTAGACACAGAGAAGTACATAAGACTTTTTAAAACTGTAGGCAGACAAAAAGCAGAGCAATTTATTTTATTTTTTTACTATTGATTTGCTTAATTGTTGCATTAAAATATGTTTAATTGCCTTTGGATTAAAATTGTATATGAAAACAATTAAATAAAAATTAGGTTATAAAAAATTCATAGCTCATTATTTAAGTATTCTAGACATAAACCTTACCAAGCATTTATATAGAAATGTTTGATAATGTTTATGTCTAGAATACTAAAATAATGACCTGTGAGTTTTTTATAACCTATTTTTTATCAAATTGTTTTCATATACGATTTTAATCCAAGAGCAATTAAACATATTTTAATTGAAACAATTAAGGAGATGAATAGTAAAAAATGAAATACATTTCTCTGCTTTTTGGCTGGCCCCGCTTTTATACACAAAACATAATTTTCAGATGATCTACAACACCATTCCCAAAGGGTCCTATGTAAATAGATTATTACAGGTCCCTCCCAGGGTAAAAAATATTATGAAATAATCAAAAATTGGATAGACTAAAAGCCCTTTTCCAGTAAGAGCACGCTGACCCAGGGAAGTAACCTTAAAATTAACTTTTACTTCAATCATAAAAAAATAGTAGGTGAATAACGCACATTATAGATAAACATAAAGAGGTCATATGCCCAGATGATCAAGCATCACATATATCATCTAGGAAAGGCACATCAAAATATTGTAATGTATGAAAAAGTGGTCTCAATCTAGGTTACATAGCAGGAAAAATGGTGACTTTCTGATAACCACCCCCTCCCAACTCTCTACTCTCAAACACTAGTAATTTATAGTCCCAGCAATATAACCGATATGTCCATGCCTAAATGACTTCCAGTAAAAAATATAATTAAAAGAAACACATTGTTGCAGTGTACGCATTTCGCATACTGCTTGATCACCACTGCAACATGGTAAAAACAGAGCAAGAAAAAATATAGAGGTCAGAAATGCTACTTAAATACTTTAGGTCCCGTCCACTGATTCCTACTAAACCAATTGAAGTACTATCTTACTATGACGATGCAAATCATCATCCTAGGAATTATCTGGTTAGGTTTCACTACACCAAAAATTAGCCAATAAAATAAGTTTCAATATTAAAAAGTACCAATCCACCTTAACCTAGGCTCCACCCATTATACTGTGATAGGTTGATTTCCATGTATTCAACTTTTACCGGTAAATTGAAATACATAAAAACTACGCGTTCAACGTGGTTCATCACAATTGTATATGACACATCAAAGTCCCTTAATTCTCTTGCGTAATAGAACTGAATAGTAGAATCATCTAAAAAAGCTTATTTATATAATATAATTAAAGCAACTTTGTTGGAAAAGTGTATTGCCGCACCGGACAATAGGTACCACCCCTTTCGTCTGATTGGTAGATTATATGTTGTAAATTTAAAATGCCTGGTAAATTCAAATCATGATCAAGCAAAAACAGTGTTAATGCATCTTTCTACATAAAACAAGCCACCATGTTATATCAATAGGGTCCCACGTCACTATTATAGTTGTCAGTGTTGGGAACGCTTATGATGCTGGTCACACTTTGCGAGGTGAGCTGTCAATGCACGCACGACTTACGCTGCAATGAGCGAGCAGTTGAGGCACACAGGACTTAGGCTGCAATGAACGGCAAAGGCGTTCATTGCACTGCTCGCCCGGCAAAGCGAGGCGAGCAGTTGAGGCACGTGACAGCGATCGTCTCAACTGTGACCCAAGCGGGCAACTCTAAAAACCTAAATAACAAACAAAATAATTTCACAAAAATAATAACACACAACACAGGAGGAGAACCAGGAAGCCTGGGAGTGAGGTTGCAAGCGCATTTGAGCCATATTTGGAGGTTTTTCATCAACGCAAAATCGGCTAAGCACGGAAAAAAATGGCAGACAAAAAAAACTTTAAAATTCTGAAACTGAATTAAAACAAGGCTGAGCAAAACCAGGCACGCACAACTTACAAAATACACAATGGCGCAAACAGTAACACTTACATGAACAAAGCCAGGCACACAGGAAATAGAAAATACATGATGGCAAATACAGTAACACACCAACCACGCCAGGCATGCGGGACTGTGAAAATGAAAACAAACGTCAGCCAGTGTGTAACATGCAAGCATTCAACAGACACAAAGAGGAGAAACACCCAGGGAAGGGACAGGGTGGAGGTGGTGGAAAGAGACACATGGCATTCCCAAGCACAAGACTTGCAGGTTAGTGAAACCTGCAATGAGTGGCTCCGTACAGTAGGCGGGAGGAAAGGGTCGCAATGACCGCCGAAGTCGCTCATCACCAGCCCCACGCTGAGTGCCTTTGGGGCTCATTGCGGGGCCCCCTGTCCTGTCCAAAGGCACTCATCACGGGCCTCACGATGAGCACCGCAAGTGGAAAAGGCTTGCAATGAGCACTGAAGACACTCATTGCGAGCCCCGGGATGAGCCAGTGTGGGAATCGCTATGAGCGCAGAAGGTCATCAGTGCAAAGCAGGAAAGTTGAAGTACACAGGAGAGAGGCTCCCCGATTAGTGCCGAAGGTACTCAGAGGGGCCATAGCCTCGCATTGTGTGGCAAACAGCATTGCCTGGCTTACAATTTTAGTCCCGTCATTTTTGAAGGGCAAGTAGCTAATATTCTCATGTTAATAAGGAGCATTACTCCCCTCGTGGATCATAACACAGGGAAGCGGATAGACCATAACATGCATCTATATATCGCACTTGTCATATCTATGCTGATATTCCATGATGTGCCGTTATAAGATGTATCCATAACACTATTAAGTTCCTGTCACAAAGAAAACATTTGTATTAAAATTCCCTATATTTTGCTATGTTGGTACTAATTATATAGCTACGTATCAAATAAACTGACATAGTGCCAAACACAAGTTAATAAGTAGCCTTATATTGAAACACTATTAAGTGCCTGTCACAAAGGAAACATTTGTATTCAAATTTCCTATATTTTGGTATGTTGGCACTAATTATGTAAATATATATATCAATTAAACTGACATAGTGCCAAGCACAAACTGTCAACTAAATAATAAGCAACCTTATATTGACACACTCATTTACTATAACTATATTAAGATACAAATTATTATATGGTAATTTAAGGGCATCCACTTCCAGCCACATCAATTTTATGTATTGATACATAATTGTTTGAAAACATGTTTATAAAACTCCACCAGTTCTATAAGAGTACAGAAAAATCCCAGTTATCCGGCAACTAACCAACCTGGCACTCACAAGCAACCGGCACCCCATTCTACAGAAACTCCTGCTAAACCTGCATAACCGCCAATGTACAGCAGTTCGAGACTGCCAAAAAAAATATACTAACTTTTTTCTAAATGTTTTTTTTTTGGGCCTAAGTTTAGTTGCTAATGCCTATTAAAGGAATTTTGAGGGGTTTTGGGAACGACCCTTTTTTTCGGGGGCTCACGATTACCCGGCAACTACACTTATCTGACAATAGGAAGTGGGTGGCGGATAATGGGGAGTTTACTGTACTTGAAAAACATGTCTCTAAACAATTACTTAACAAGAGTGGGAACAAAACAATCCCAACAAATAAACGATTTTCCAATTATGAATTGTTTTTCTTGGTATAGTGTCTTGTAAAAAAATGACCATATCTTTAATAAATATTTTCTATCTCCCACCAACCTATGACCTGCCTTATAATGAAGATCACAATACAGGTTACAGTTAATATTTTAAAATTATCCCAACTAATGGAGGGGCAATGCAAATATAATGATCTTAAATATTTAATAAATACAGTAAAATTATTTTGATCATTCAGACCTTTTGGATAAACAGTATTTAACAACTACATCATTTTAGTCTCTGCTGGTAATAAAAAGGTCATGTTGATTTACCTGCATTATTGATATTACAAGTACAGGACAAACAGTCGACTTAGACCCCTATTCAAATGCAGTTTACATTATACAGGGTGTAAGTCTGTGGGCTTGAAATTTGCTACAATTTAAGGGGCGAAAGCTGAAAACGTAAACCATGCAATCGTAAGTAGCATTTCAGAGTGTGATCATGATCAATTAAGCAAGTCCATAACTACCAATTTAGAAGCGGCCAATAGTAAAAGAGACTGGCGCCATTACGTCAGTAAATCATGGAGGTTAAGCGTCACTCAATTACCGTTTAGAGGTCCTGCAATGTACAAAATAATAAAAATGAATGGCGATACTGTTCTAGCCCATGTGGGTGGCCTGAAATGTATTAACTCATTGATTCCTGAGATTGATATGACACCAAAATGAAACAAACAAAAACATTTTTTTTCAGATTTACGAGCTTGAGACTTTTAATCCTAATGTCTTTCATCTCTATCCCGTCTTTTAAAGTGCAGTATTGATTTTTTATTTGCATTTACAGTGCTACGAACAGTTTAATCCCCTTGTGAGTCCTATCTGGTACCAGTAGCATTTTCTCGTATGTTTGCAATTTACAGGTGTGAGAACATTTGTGGGCTTGAGGAACTGTAGCATTTGAATAGCGATTTGCGATTGTACCATTTACGGGCTTGACAGATCAAAGGCTTAGCTGGGAGTTACAATTTTAACAATCGCAGGGATTTTGAGCTTATAACGTGCAAATAGTTTGCGGCTAGCGAAAAGACGCCAATTGAATAGCAAATTAGTTTATGGCAGCGGTTCTTAAACTGTGTGTCACAATCCTTTCGTGGGTTGAATAACGATTTGCCAGGGGTCACCTAACACCATCAGAAATGTTTTTTTGTCTATTCTAATCTGTAATTGTTCAATGTTTTTCCACTGGTGGTTAGTACTTTCTTACTATAATTGTCATTTGGTAGATGTTGGCAGACAATTTAATCATAATGATTACAAATGTTTCCATTCTTGTAACTTTACTATTTTTTACTTTCACTATATATTACATATTCTTTTTGTGATTAATTACTACACTTTAATTATGTTACATTTTTAAGAATGAAAATACATCATGCAAATCAGATATTTATATTTCGATTTATAACAGTAGCAAAATTACAGTGATGAAGTAACAATGAAAATAATTTTATTGTTAGGGGTCGCTACAACTTGGGAAATTTTATCAAAGTGTCGTGAAATCCATATTTTTTACAGACGCACACACAAGTGAATGAGACCCATTGAAATTCACCACTTAGTTAATAGTTTTTGTTTTAAGAAATTGGAAGCTATGGGGAAAATAAATATAAAAAGTAATAAGATAATAAAAGTCTGGAAGAAAAGGAACGGAGATTCATACTCAGACCCAGGTCTGTCGATTGACTACTAATGCTCTATATTTATCATTAATCTTTTTTTAAAGAATCCGTAGAAGTAGTGATGATACATTTTAATGAAGTTTTGTAGCTTTCAAGCCCAACTGTCCATTGGATAGAAAATACTTTATGGCCAATTACACATTTTTCAAAGAGGCCATTAGACTTTTAATCTAACACTACTTAGTCAATAAAAAGGTATTGTGTCTACTTCAACTAAGTTTCGTTGGTTCATCCTTTCATCTTTCCTCCCTTGAAGAGACATTAATGTATAACATAATAAAATCATGTACAGCGTATTTATGAATTTTATAACTGAACTCTGCTATCTGACAATCTTTATGCACAAACTGTCTACAGAGAGATTTCAATGAATTCCCAGGGTAGAAATAATCAGGTGTTCTCTCTGCTGCTAGAAGCTTTTAAATTAGCCACATAGACACAGCTGACAGATTGGCACTCCTAAATGTGCTGTGTTTATAACTGATATCAAAGGTTATGATAACAAACAGCTATTCTACTCCCGCAAAAGAAAAGTCACATAAAACGTACTGATTCCCGCTGAATGGGGTTGGCTCAGAGTTCTCTAGCTCTTACGTGAGCTTGCAGCCTTTCGGACCCCATAGCACCAAATCTTAACCCTTTACCAAGGGGTCTCTAAGGAAACCCATGTAAATTTAAAATATAGCCAAGGGGTTTCCTATGAACCCCAATGGCACCTAAAAATAAAACACAATGCCACATGAGTCTCTATAAACCCTCATTGTATCTAATATTAACCTGTATACTATGAAAGTCATTACAGACCCCAAGGTATACTAAACTATGAACGTGGTGATACTCCTAGACTTCCCTGGCAAATACAATGTCCTCAAGGGCCACCATGGTACCCTTCCTACCACCACAGTACATAAAATAATCATTGATATCCAGGTTCCTCAATCATCAGATTTGGATAAGCGAGCACTTTTGATTTAAATAATTCTCTTCCACCTAAAGAAACAGCTTCAATATAAATAAAGTAGTCTAACTCCTCTGCGGAGCTCTCACGCTCACTAACATTTTTTTGACTACACCTTCATCTTACGTACTATATTTGCTGATTCAGATTGGCTGAAATATGATTGACATTGCATTCTGATTGGTTAGATTTTTAAACAAACAGAGCGCATGCGTTATTCAAATACTCAATTCTGATTGGCTGAAATATGATTGATATACATTTCAGCTAATCTGAATCTGCAAAAAACAGTATATAAGGCAAAGGTATAATCAAAAAATGTTAGTCGTGCAGGAGCTCCTTGTAGGTGAGACTCTATGGGGGGAAATATTTTTTATAGGCAGAGATACATTTCCATGGGCAGAAGATGAGGAACAAGGTTTTCAGTCAAGAAATAAGAGGATGGATTCAACAATTAACATTGCTTATCCAGGGCTGAACATGGACATGAATGATCGCCTCTGGAGGGCATCAAAAGGATAGATAATGTATGTGGACCCCCATGGTCATAGCATAGTATATATGGGGTCTGTTGGTATTAGATACCACAGGGTCCATAAGGAACTCCGTGGTAGAGGGGTTAATTTTGTGTGCCATGTATATTCATGAGGACCCAAATGATCATAGTTTTGTGGGTAACAGATTACTATTCAGTGCTTTGCACCCCTATATTTATACTTTAGTGGGGGGATACCAGGGCTCGGCAATCCAGTGGAACACATGGGCTCATGGGGGTAGCATGTAGGGGAGATCCCGGTAAAGCAAGTAGCTGTATTAACCCCTTAATATCAGATTTGAGCAAACAAATCTCAAAATCAACACAATTCAGGTTAGCTTCTTTACAGCAATGGACTTGAGGCAACCAGGGTTTTCTGAGGCATTTTTCTGCCTTTACAGGGAGTTGAAAGTACTCATAAACTTTTTAACAATTTCTGGAAATGGGAGAGACTTCTGAGCAAACTTCAGTGAGATCAAACATTTCTACAGGATGCATGTGATAGCGACTTTAAAAAATAGTTATGGGACAGGTACTTAGGATATTAGGGGCATTTCAGGCTCTCAGATGGCATTTCTCGGAAGTTAGAGTTGCGTGTGTGGTGTGATAGCTTACTAGTAATTTACAAGCAAACTTCACTTAGTTCTTATTTTACGGTAGCCATGGAATGAAGGCCTTAACCATTTAAGTTGCTGAAATATCACAAGAGTTGACAGACTGTGTTAGCAAATTTGTCAAACAATGTATAAACATGCAAAACACATCTCAAAGGAAAACAACCTAAGACATGTTTTGCTGATAATTCATTTATAGTCTTACAATGTCATATTGCTACATCTTTATGTCAAAAACCACAGGGACTCTTTCTGGCCACAATAGTAATGGGAAAGTGGTTTCAAGGGGACTAACACCTGGACTGTGGCATGCCGGAGGGGGATCCATGGCAAAACTCCCACAGAAAATTACATAGTTGATGCAGAGTCTGGTTTTAAGCCATAAAGGGCATAAATCACCTAACATTCCTAAATTGTTTGGAATAACATGCTTTAAAACATCAGGTATGATGTTGTATTGATCAGGAAGTGTAAGGGTTACACCCGCTTCACAGTAACAGACCAATCTCCCCTTTTAATGCACCGCAAACAACCGCAAACAGTCCCTTTGCACAACCGCAAACTCCCCATTTGCACAAGGTTGGATACCAAGCTAGCCATGTCCTGTTCCTTGTCCTCACTGATGTCATTGAAAGTCTCTTCCTCCACCCAGCCACTAAGGGTCCCCGAAAGGTGACAACAAGCCCCCTGGGACGCCTGCTGTGTTTGGTCTTCCACCTCCTCAAAGCCACCTTCCTCCTCTGACTCCTCTTCTTCAGACTCCTCTCTCTGCGTTGCCTCTATCTGCGTTATTACAAGGTGTGTACTGTTAAGTAGTACTATTCCTATCGGTTTAATCCCTGTTACGTCCACTATTAGGGGACGTGTATATGGCATTGATTGTTGGAACAGGGAGATGGAAAAAGATGCTCGGACCTGCTAATTGAAATTTGGGGCACTGCGCGTGCAATCTAAGGTGCCACCAGATATGAGTGTCACTGTGCACTGGCAAAAGTTGGCAGAGTAGGCGCTGTAGGCCTCACACACACGCCTGTAGGCAGGCAACTGATATTCAATCGATTACAGTAAAAAAAGTGTTGTTTTATGTCACTGTACACTATGGTTGCACCAGATATGACGTATCACTGTGCACTGGCAAAAGTTGGCAGAATAGATGCAATAGGCTTCACACACACACCTGTAGGCAGGCAATTGCTATTCAATCTATTACAGTCAAAAAAGTGTTGTTTTATTTCACTGAGCACAATATAAGCTGTGAGCCTGACACAGGCAGGCAACTGAAATTAGATTAAAGGAAAAAAGGATTGTGTTTGTTTTTCAATGTATGGTACACCAACTATGACTGGTGAAACAGAGCAGAATATTAGCCTGTCCTTCAGATGGAAGGCTCTGGAAGGGAGTGTATGCTGCTGATTGGCTGGAATGTGTCTGCTGACTGTGAGGTGCAGGGTCAAAGTTTCCTCAATGATAAAGTATAGGGGGCGAACCGAAAAGCGCATGTGTTCGCTGTCCGCTGCGAACGCGAACATGCTAAAATCGCTGCGAATAGTCCGCGGGCGAACTGTTCGCAACATCTCTAGTCACCACCTGTCATTGTTGTATTGTATACAACCCTCATGTCCTAACACTTTTAAATATGTGAGTATTTTCAAAATAAATCAGTTGCTCCTGGAACACATAGATAATGGTGTGGATCCTTGAATTATTTTCTAAATGTATCTTGAATGTTACTCTGATCAACTCCAGCCCAGCTGTATTCCTGCTGCCCAAAAGGTCTGAGGTTACTGGGGAGTGTCTGGCTAAGGACCTGTTGACTTACAGAGGGGATTCCAAACGGACCAAAAATGATTTAGCAAGGTAGGGTCGGCTCTACTAAGCCCTCTCAAGCTCCAGAAGAAGAGCAAATCGTCACACTTTAATTCTGCTATAATCAGTTATTATTTTTATTATTTTATTATCAATTTTCTGATCAAATACTGTTCTAGGACAAATGTAAATATTACATAATCTGAAAGGTTCCCACTAATATTGATGTCAGTGCGTCTTTGAGTCCCTTTGTAAGCATGATGGCCATCAAAGTAAAAATTATCATACAAAATATAGAAAACGTCAGAGATTATCAAACCAAAATCTCTATTTATGTCTATAAGGTTATTTTTAGGGGGGGGGGGGAGTGATAAAGAAATAACATCCATCAATCATTTAGGTTGTGCAAATCATTTTCCTATCCTTTCTGAATTACTATAGCTATTTTTTATTTAGGTGAATCAATTTCATTACATGTTAAATGTTTTGCCAGACTGAGCCAGTGCATGTGATGCAAACTGAATTCAGTATTACAGAAAATTGGCAGCTCAAAGTAATGCTTTGTTTGTAGATGACATTTGACAAAATTGTGAAATGTTCCACATAAGTAACTTGGGACCATTTTGTTTATGTGTAACTAGTAGCAACCTTTCCAATACATTAGGGACAGAGAAACATTTATGAAGAATACATCGGCAATCTAAATGTTTGTGAACAGGTATTTTTTTGCATGGGATACATTAGATGTTTTGTGTGTCCCCAGTTATTCCACAAATTTTTAGAGATCTATTTTCAGAATGCAATGTGTCTACCAGATCTTGGTGGGGAGAGACATAATGCAGTAAAGGACTATAGTTATATACTTTATAATAGTATTCCTATGGTCAAGAATTTCATTCAAATCACCAATTGAAGGTATCTGTAATTTTACATTATCTGCAACAGCCAGTTTAATCCTTCATCTAAATCCCCAACAGCATCTCAAACATTGTTCTTGGGTCTCTGTCTATAAGGGATGGATTAAAGGGATAGATTGTATCCAGAGACAGAGGACTCAATGAGAAGACTGTCCTCAAACATAGGCAGAAATGTTTATACTTATCTAAAGAGTCTGCGTGTATGTGCCATGAGTGCCTGGTTGAAAAACATAAAGGGGAGGGAGAGGAATTGGTGAAAGCATTTGGCAAAAATGTAAAATAATATATTTATGCTCAAATATTTGGACTGGTTATGCATTAAAACCTACTGTATTTAAATGTTAGTACTAAAAGAACTCTTGCACAACCATGTTAATGCTACATTTTTCTATTCAGTATATGTACTAAGATTTTCATATATCCAATACTTGAATGAATAAGCCAAAATGTAATATTTGCTGGGCTTGAATTGGTAGATACACATACACACAATTTAGTGGCTAATCTACAAACATTTTGGAAACTGGTTCCATGGAGCTACATATTGAAATGTATTAGGGCTTATTTTGCCATAAACCCATTCCCGTATTTACTCCACACCTATATACATCAAGAGGAAATAGTGAATTGTTGGAAATGTGTATGTGCAAATTGGACTTTGAAGCTAGGGGCAATAATCACTTCAGTGAGAGTATTATCCCTAGTCAAGTGAGATGATTGCATTTTTTCAAATACTTCTGCCAAGGACTGAATCACACAGTCAACTAATGTTCTCCTAAAACAACTATAATATTATTTATCAGTGTTCAAATTGTTCATGAGGTTTTGAATGTAGGCACTGTATCCCTTTAAGAACTGGATGATACCAAACGAACGGACCTTAAACGGTGGTAGACCAGGTAGATGGAAGTTAACCGCAAATAATTAAGTGTGGTTTATTTACAACTTTGTGGCCTTTCCCTATTTACACTAGTGATCATATTCTTTCATTTTCCCAATGCAAAATTTGCATCACTTTACATATACCACAACGTGTTGACTTGCTGCATTCTGAAGAATATCCTACACTATACATTTGTGGGAAAACATTGAGTTTGGGCATAAAAAACATTGTCACTGAGGTGATCTTTCTTAATATTATTTCATGGTTTGATCAGAAACCCATTCAAGTATGACATTGTATCATTAGGTATGATACAGTCATTACAGGGCGAGTGAGTCCTGAAACTAGAACTCATTATCTACAGCAAGACACGAGACAAAAGATGAATACAAAGCCGCCCAACAAATACAAGGTACAAAAAAGCAATATGCAGAAACAGAAGCAGCACATTAATCAATATGCTAGCGTTGGAGATATGAAAATATTTAAATGTTTCAGTTAGTGGATTCACCATGCAAACCAAATATCCATGCTCCATGTTAAATGAATATATACATTTATTTTAGTTAAGAAAGTAAAGTGCGAAGCCTTGACATAATTTACATTTAATATGCACCTAATGAATCACTGTAGCCTAATAATTACAATAAGCTGTTTTGAAGAAATAAGACATGAACGGGAAATGTTTTTTTAAAGTAAATAAAAAATACCACAATTAATGTATTAACTATTATATGCAATTATTCTGTAGACCGAACTGACGTTTTTGTTTCTGATTGCTAGCTTCCACCAGGGGATGCTGAATGCAGAAACACATAGGGAATTCAGCTTAATCGGATTAACCCTTAATACTAGCACTTTCAATAGGACTAACAGAAATCTCATAAGTCTATAGTATCACCCCTAGTGGAAAATTATTCAAATAAATATTACATGCAAAGTTATAAACAGTTGTGTATACTAGTTGATAGATTAAAGGCTGTATTTTTTCTCTAACTTTCTAAAAACGTTGCCCATCATCAGTCAGGATCTTGAGAATATATTAGTGTAAATATAGGACTAGTGTCCCTTTAAGATAATAATACAATATGGAGTCATACTGTTTATAGTGGTAATAAAAAATAATGTTACTGGACCAAAAATAAAAGGATCCCAATAAAACAGGTACCTTACACTAAGAATAGATCCACAGTGCTTCTACCAAACCTTACATGCTTATTTAAGTTCCTTACTGTTTAAAATTCTGTTACAGAGCTAAAGATTTTTGTCTGAACTTCCAGTGTACATCAGTAAGATAAGTACAGTTTATTTATAAGCTAAAATGTATGAAAAAATCTCAATGAAAGAGGAACAATTTATCTCACTTGCTTTTACGCAATATCCATTTGCTATTGTATTTTAGGAATTACATAAACCTGAGTAAGGAAGACTTTTATGGAAAAATTTCATCTAGAAAAAGAAGTGAGTGTGAAAGTACATAAGTGAAAGCATAGTAGAAATGTGGAATGGCTTTCCTGGTAAAGTTAGTGACAAATACAGTAGAGTAAATAAAGACAAAAATTGTATTTAAAAGATTATTTAAAAAAAAACTTGATGAAACATATTTAATGAAAAAGCAGCAAGACTAGAAGAAGAATTCACAATTTACTAATGGATTGCAGAATGGGGAAGTAGATAAGTTAAAGAATAATAAACAGGTGGAATAGCTTTGCAGCCGAGGCATTCAGGACAAATACAATAGAATAATCCAAGAATAGATGAGTATTGTCTTTTAGGGGGTTATAAAAAGCTCACAAGGAAAACCATTTTAAGAAAAAACAGAAAGACTAGAACAAGTGAACAAGTCATCATTATTTAACATGGGATGGGATAAGAATGGTAGTAGATAAGTAAAGGTATAAAAGAAAAATGGAAACCCTTTCCAGTAGAAGCATGGCATGCCACAAAGTGGTAAAAAAAATAATTAAGATTCAGGCACACATGGGCCCTCATTCAATTGCAATTTGGCCAATTGAATAGGGGTCTAGATAAGCAAATAACATATTTTTTAAAGAAGTTTTTAGTTACTAAACATTAATCCAAAAACAAGGTTTTCACTAACTAAAAACTTATTTAAAAAAAATATGTTATGTGCTTATTTAGAGCACTATTCAATTGGCCAAATCGCAATTGAATAGGAGCCGTGGACTTCAGAAACATAGGGTTAAAGCTTCATATAAGAAGAGAAGGAAACATTCACAAATTATTTGCATTTTGCACTGAGCCCCTTTTGGTGACTCTAAGAGCCCTATTCAGTTGACCAAACCGCAATTACACGAGCCCGTAAATGTTATTTAATTAGATACATTTTGTTACTCTCATTTTGATACTCACATTCCAGTTGCGAGTTACAAGCACTGCGGATTTGTTAAAACCGTAACTCTTATCTCCTCCATTGATTTTTCAAGTCTGCAAATGTTCCCAATGCTAAAGATGCGAAAGTGATATTCAATTACAAAAATTCAACAAGTCCGCAATTGCCTTTAAACCCATAAATGGCAAATGTATCAAAAATTTCTACTATTACATCTCACTTCACTCTCAAAATGTCTGGTCCCAACTCATTAGACAAACTATTGAGGTAATCAGTTCCGTTAATGTCCTTCCTGTATAGATCTTCTGTGTATTCTTGCCACCACTTCTTTATCTGATCTGGTTCTGTTAAGTCCCTACCATTTTATGTCTTTTATCACACCCACTTTGATTTAAAATGCTCCTTTGAGATTCCACATTTTCTTGAGATTTTGTCTTTCCCATTTTGTTATCTTCTTCTATTTCTCTACATCTCTCATTATATAATGATTCCTTGCACCTTCTTGCTATCCTTTGGAATTCTGCATTCAGTTTGGAAAATATTTTCCTATCTCCCCCACCTTTGGCTTTCCATCTTTCCTGAGCTACTTTCAAAGTTTCATCAGTATGGCCAGATTACCCATTAGGCAAACCATGCAGCTGCCTAAGGGCACCTCCCTGTGGCTTAAAAATGAAATGCTGCAGTTAACGGACTGGTGCCGCCTGAACCTAGAGAACAGTATAGAGATCTCACTGATCTCTGTCTCTTACCATGCATTTCCTGCAGAGTATAGAGAAAGGACAGAAACTGCACCAGTTGAACAGAAGTAGTAAGTAAGTTTATACAGTATAATGTTTTTTCACTATTTCCTCAATAGTATTAATTCTTGAAGATAAGTTGCTTACTTGATTCTGTCTGAATGGCTATCAATACTGGATGATATAAGTATTCTTGGATTAATATTTATTAATGTATTTATGTGTACATTTATATATTGTTATGCTAATTATAGGTGACCCTTGCTGAATATGTGTACATTTGATTAATTATTGTTGATCTTGGTTAAATATGTATGTATATTATAATTATTGGTGACCCTAGCTGAATAGGCAGTTAAATATATATATGTGTTTATATTAGAAATATGATTGATCCTAGGTGAATATATGTAAATGTATATGATTTTAGGGAGCCCTGGCTGAATATACCTATCTTGGAGGAATTATGATTAAAGATGACTCTGATTAAATATGTATGTGTTTATATTTATAGGTGAACATGGCTTAATTTATATACATTCATATGACTATAGGTGAACCAATATAGTGGGTAGAGCACTGGCCCTCCCGTCTCTCCAAGTGTTCTCCCCCGTGACCTTTATAAGCAATGCTTACTCTTCAGTAAGAAATATATGCTTCAGCATACAGTCCCTTCCCCTGGGGTGTATCAAAGAAATCATAGGTTTTGATATGTTGTCTTTAGCAGGCTGCAGAATTCAGTGAAGGTTCCTGGTTGCAGTAAGGGCATCTCTCAGGCTTTGTACGCAATGTTCCTTTAAGGCAACTTTGGGGGTGAACATCCCTGTTCAAAAGGGTGCTTGTGCATAGTCAAAATACAGCCTCTCTCTGGACTGGTGTCTCTCAACTCCAACACTTCCTGTGTTCACATTCTCTCATAAACTGAGGCTCTCCCCCAGGACAGGTATCCCTGAGGTTTATATAACCATGTTGCAGTGTCAGGTGCAGTTAAATGGTTTTGTTCAGTTAACTCCATCAGGGCCAGATTGGACAAAAGGATCTATTCATCCTGGTGCTGACATATCGGCCCTCTAATAGTGAATAGTGCTGGATAGTGCCGGTTATGCCAGTTTAGCAGGAGTTTTTTTTAAAATGGGGAATTGATGCCGGTGCCGGTTCTTGTCACAGTTAGTTAGGTGCCGGGTAACCAGGATTTTACTGTATAACTTTAACTATATTATATCTAATTACAAACTAGCTGTATTACTTTTTTTCTAATTACTTATGCTCTTAGTTGGACTCATTGTGCAGTCGCCCTTTAACTTTCATAATTACTCAGTTTTTATTTGCGATACAAGTGAAGGGGCTCCTCTACTTCACTGCCCAGGGGCTCCAAAAAGGTAGATCCGACACTGCTCATCAGACAGCCAGTTTGCCTTTTTAGTTTTCTTTCTTTTATGGATATTCATTGTTGCTGTTTTCTGGACAGTGTAACAAACTTCTGTCCAAAGTTCTTCAGGCATTCTATCTTCCATGTCTAGTCCCTTAAATCTATTATTTACCTCCACTACATATTCACAAGGGATATTATTTATTTTGTATCTGCTTGGTCTGATGATTTTTCCTTTTTTCTTCAATTTAATTATTTGCAAAAAGAAGATCATGATCAGAGCCACAGTCTGTGGACTGTATAGGGCTCCTCCATCTTTGACTATAAATTATATAGTTAATCTGATTTCTATTTTGTCCTTCTTGTGATGTCCATGTGTAAAGTCAACTCTGAAGCTGTTACTTTTTTTAATTACGTCTCTAAGTGTATTTACAAATTGCGAAACAGTATGATATAATATAATACATACTGTATAATTATAAACAATACATTCTAGGGTGCAGGCACTTACTTGCCAGTTGTTTATTTTTATTAACTTTAGTATTTTTGAGTCATACTTTTCTTTAAAGTTGTTTGTTGGGACACCTGTATGAACCTCAAGGATCTCTGGTGGTCAGTGGACTTGAGAACCTTCTTTTTTCTATAAACCTTTATGAGTTTTGTAGTTTTTTTACATCCATGCATGTATTATAGCAATAACATGTTTGTTGTATTTGTTTTTTCTTCCCTTTTTTAATTAATTCTAAAAATAGAAAACAGGCTAGTAAAAGAAAAAACTCAGAGGTATTTGTAAAGTTGAATAAACATGCCCTGGACTTTACAGAGGATTTATATAGGATTATTCTAGTCTGATATTATAAAGTAGACAAATTGGACAATCATATCAGTTCTGCTTATCTACAATAAAAGATATATTTTTGCCTTGTTTAAATAAAAAAAATAATAAAAAAAGCCTTTTTACTTACAATCTAATACATAAAATAAAAACAGATGTATATTCCATGTTGTCTTCGATGTTTGCAGAACAGTCCCCTAATATATTTATTTAATCGGAATTAATCATTATTAGATCAATGTTTTGATGCTGTATTATTATGTAAGTTAGCATATTATGCTGTGAAGTTACATTATCAGTTGATATGTGCGCATTGCAGCCATGAAAAGCCGAAATGTGGGAAAAGCTTATTATTATTCCAAAGCATATACATAACAAAGAAACATAACAGTATTATAGAAATGTATTTCTGTCTTGTTATTGATTCCAGTGCTAATTTCCTTCCAATTGTAATGGATCCTACCAGATATGGTAGGTGTGAATGTCAGCTCTAGCTCCATAGGATTTTTAGGCATGGCCTTTATTATAATTATACATACTAGGAAACATCAATAAAGAAGGCTCACGCTGAATGCTCCGTGAAAAATGCAAACACCCGCTGAGAGTTAAATAATCGCTGATCAAATTTCAAAATAGACAACAGCTATAGTCATATTAGTGTGATGCTATAATAATTATATAGTAAAAAATTGTAAGGAGAGAAAATCAAGAATCAGATGGTATCACCCTGAAGAAATAAGAATTGATTAGAAAAGCATTCAGGGCAAATTTATCAAGCTTATTGCACACAAGTATTGACAAAATGTGCAGTTTTGAGGTTTTGCCATTAACCTATCAGTAACTTAATCCTTATTACTTTTTGACAAAGGCAAGATGATTTTACATGGCTTTAACATGAGCTTAACATGACTCATGGAGGTCCCATTTATTCTATATGCATTTTCGAAAACTAGAATGTAATTTTTTACAATGAGGGTTACCTCTATCACAGTCTTATAAGATCTAATCTATCTGTTTCAGTCTATCTCTTGTCAAGCTAGAGGAAGCTTTTGAAACATATGCTGAATGCATTACCTTTCTTTAAACATGCAGAAAGATATGTATTGCATGATTAGAACTAATGGACTCTGTTTAAGTTTTTAAGGTTGTCTCCCACTGACAAGACAGCTAGTGAAACAGATAAAGAAGATCTTTCTAGACAGCAATGGAGGTGCCTTACTTTCCTTATAATAGGCATCAAATTTAAATGTATATGTAATACTACAACATACTTACCAAAAGCCTAAATTATTCCATAATACTGATCTAAAAAAAGGGACTTGCATAGTCAGCAAACATTGTAGATTTGCTAAAATGTCACAAAACACAGTCTCTACGTAGGCTACGCAAGCCCCTTGAATGTCTACTGAATTTCAAACCTTGGCATTCAGCAAATCTGCAATGTTTGCTGAATTCCAAGCTGCACAATAGCCCAGGGAACCAATTGGAAAGTCAAAAGTCAGTTTAATTGACATGTACAGTTCATAAAAGAGCATATTTCCTGCCCAAATACTGACTGTTGTAGCTTCTAAGTAAATACGCAGGTCTAGGCATGCGTGGGTTTACTTTATTGTGTAGGAGAGTGAGTAGATATATATTAATATAACCAAACACAACTATCTTTTTAAAGATAGGACACAACTAACATACACCTCATACCCCCACCCTACACCCCTACCTTTTAAATGAACATAGTACATACATTTCTTATTACACACACACACACACATATATATATATATATATATATATATATATATATATATACATATTATACATTATACTTTTTATTATTATATATTTATAATTTTTGGAGTGAGTATGGAGGGAGGAGGAGTAAAGATATGGGGAAGAGTGAGGGTGCCCTTGGGAGAGGAGATTGGAGAGGAGTAGAGAGGGAGGGGTGTGGAGAGTGAGAGAAAAGAAGAGAGAGGGGAGGGTGTGAGAGAGGGAGAGGAGGGGAGAGAGACAGAGAAGGCGAGATGGAGAACAGTGTGGAGAGAGAAATAGGAGGAGAGAGGAATAAGTGAGAAGGTAGAGGAGAGAGGAGCAGTGAGAGGAGGGGAGAGAAGGGTGATCAGGAAGAGTGGGAGCAGTAGAGCATCTGAGACGTCCAGAAGTGGGCGCAGCGCAGGGCCCTTGAGATTTAGAATTGGGAGCACCAAAGAAAAGTTAGAAGGAGGGATGCCCCAATGGCAAGAACACAAGGATCAGAGACAGTAGGGGAGGGGCCTGATCCCAGTGGTGGGGCAGGGGCTGGCGAGGAGCAAGCCTCAGGGTCAGACCAGCTAGATGAGCCACCCCAGACACACTCAGGAGGGCAGGAGGCTGTAACCTAACACAGGTCTCCAAACTATAGTTATGCAGAGTTTATGATGCTCTTCCGAGTCATCTGTGCCTGTGCTAGTGTCCTTCACGGGGCAGGGATGAGAGGCTGTGCCAGAGGTCCAAGATGTGAAAGGTTGTGTAAAGGATGTACGCTCTCTCAAGCACCGCTAGGAAGACTGCTAGTGCAGCAACAGTGGACACCAAAGAGTGGGAGAGGATGCTCAGTGGTTCAACTCCCAGTTGGACACTGATAAGCCAGAGACCCTGTCAGGTGAATATCATAAACACTATCATCCCATCACAAACTCAAACATGTACACCATCGAATAGATACCAAATATTCAATATGATTGCTGCACAGAAATTAACTGGATAAGTAAAGTTCCTTTATTTGACTAGGTATATAATATAGGTGTGTGTCTAATTACTTTGATATACTAGGTTTCATTGAGAATTAATTAACTTGTGTTTTGAAAGTTAATATATTGTCCCTGTACAGGTGTGCTGACTGCAGAGTATACAGATAAAGAGTGGATGTGTGATGTAGTGTCCTAGCCTATCATGGACCACGTTTCAGCAGCAGAATCTTACTTATAGGTGGTCACTGATTTGTTAATATGATACACAGCTCAGCAAGTACAGCAAAGTCTATGTCTTTGTGAGTTTCTGAATACAGACCTCTGCAAGGAATATTGGGTTCATATAAGGCAATGCAATTGGAGCTAATAACTTCACTGACACCAGTGATAATTCCTAGCCAAAACATATACCTCAGGGTTCACTGGTGGTCCAGTGGTTAGGCTTCTGGGCTTTCACTGCTGCAACCTGGGTTTTATTCCAGTCAGGAAACTAAGCGGTCACACCACCCTGAAACGATACAGGGTTGGACCTGGTCAGCACTTGCATGGGGGGCCATCTATGAATACCTGGAGCAGTATGCTGTGGCCCACTGGAGAAAGAACTGGCATTTCACTCCAGTATCTCTGCCATACCAAGTGGATCAGCATGGTGTGTGGCAGTTCATGAGGTCACGGAGAGTCGGACTCAACTGAACGACACAAAAACACATACTCCTCACAATGGCAGTTCATTAAACCATCACGGATCAACACAACATGAAATCAGGTATACAGTAACGCACAGAGAACATATGATCATCCAATATTGTTATCTGACATACTATTTATATCTCATTTCAGCCCTAAGGATATCAGATGTCTCCACAGAGGCAGAAACAGAGACTGAGCCCTCAATATGACTGCCAGCAGGATTTTTGGTATGGGGAAGAGGAGGAGCAACATCAGTCGCAGCAGCAGGAGGGCCCAGCATATGAGGAGGAAGATGACCAACTTATGTGGTCAGTGGGGGAACCTGCAGGACTATCGGCCAGCAAACTGGCCCTCTCCTCCCACAGATAGATTTACCACCTGGGACCTCCTACTGTTCTGATTCACCAGCACCACCACCTAAATCACTATGGATGTAAAGACCACCTCCACCGCCAACCTCCTCAGCATGCCACCACCATCATCAGTGCCGATACCTCTGCAGCCCTCACCATCTGTCCCAAGTCCCTCACCCCCAAGGTCATCATTGATGGCAAGCATAGCAGAACTCACCACCTTCCAGAGGCAGAAGGAAAGCGTAATGGTTAGTCTCCTCACAAGCATGCAAGCATCTCAGAGAACTGTGGGATGCACACAAAGAAAACAGTTTAGAGAGACCAGGAGGTACCATACCTAAGTAGAACCCTATCTGGTTAGGCTGGTGCAAATCCAGAACAACTAGAGTGCACTCATACAATAAACATGGATATAGACCAAAGGGCTATGGAGAGCACAACTCCAGAGCAGTCCCCAAGCCATCATTATCCTGGCCAGTCCCCCTCTGCCTCAATGCCATCACCTCCACCCACTATGCCTCTACAACACTATGTTAGTTAAACCCAGCAGTTTTACATGGGTGAACTAACCATGCCTTCCTACTTAACAATATGAGACAAGATTGGCTTTTCTGATCTTGTTAAAATACATTAAAGCTGTTAGTACTCCTTGCATTTTGCTTGCCACAGCTAAGCATTCATTGTGAGATCACACAACATTGCTAAATATCTGCATTTGATCAGGATGACTGATACAGCATAGTTGGCAGTGCTTGTAGATGAACATCAGGTAAGTAATTTTATTGTTACAGTAACAGTATAAAGCCCTATACTGTACATACTGATTTTCATTTTTTCTCCTCAGTTTTTTTAATATGATCATACACTGATCATTTCAGAGCTATGTCATACTTTTTCCATGGTCTTAAAATCACACTACATGTGTATAAGAGATTTGGATTACACAATTTAGAAGTTATTGCATCTGTTTTTATTGAGCAGATAAAGACACAATGTAAGTGCTATGTACATTGATGGATCCTTTTTATGAAGTGATGACTGATGATAATTTATATTAATCTAATTATTGTTATGTTGGTATAAAGACCACATGTGATTCTAGCAGGTGCTATGCATTATCATAATACAGTTTTACCTTTAAGCCAACAGATGATCAAATTTTATACAACCAAATTCCTCCTGGGTAGCATTTGCATCATATTAATGATATTAATACATGGTCTGCTACATTTAAGACTGTGTTCTGTGGATATAATAAACTTATATACCATAATCCAGGTGTGTTTCTAATGGTTACTGATTTGTGAAATTAAAATACATTACATTTAGTTAATGATCTGATATGTCTATCCACATCAGATTTCAGTATACCCATCATGTGTTTAGTGTATAGTGGATGTGTAGAAAACATATTAAAGGATCATCTGCGTGAAAAGATTAATAAAATACGGGAAATAGCATATTTATATATAAGATATGGATGATGTTAAAAGATATCTGGACACTTCTATGTCTTCATGCATTTGATTACTGTAACCTTATGTTTCCCTGTCAATAAGATTTTGCTAATTTGTAAATAATGTTGATATGGCTAAGTGATTACACTTTCCATGTTAAGTATGATGTTAACTTCAACATAATTTAACATCAAATCACATACTGGTGCACACAAACCAAAAATCTGCATCATGTGAAATCATAATCAAATAGTTAGCCTATCAAAAACATGTTCACGTGAACAGTACAGGCCATAAAAATTGACACAGGCATGGTTGTTAACATTTTGCCTTAATTAATGGGATCAAAGTGATTTCATGCAGTATTTTATAGCTCAGTTTTCTAAAAAGTATAATCAGTAATTTGAAATTACCATTTTTTATTCAATTGAGGTTTTGGATGGCCCAGTAGCCCGTAAGTGAGACTGCAAGTTAATTGGCTATTCAATTTGTGTCTTTTTGTGGGCTCCAAAAGGCTTACGAGAAAACATTGCGATGGTTAAATTCGTAACTTACAGCCTCCAGAAGCCTTTGATCTTTAACTTTCACAAGAGTTACAATTGCTAAAATAGCAAATCGCTGTTCAATTGCTCAATTTCCCCAAGCCTGCATATGTTTTTACACCCGTAAATGGCAAAAGAAAGAGAAAATCCTACGAGTGCTAGAGATGACCCACAAGGGGATTAAACACCTATTCGTAGCACTGTAAAAGCAAATAAAAAATCAATACTGCACTGTAAATAACGGGGAAAGTGATGACAGTCATTAGAATTAATTGCACAACAGTCTCAAGCTCTTAAATTGGCAGAAAATTACATTTATTTTTATGTATCATTTCACGGCTAAATCGATCTCGGGTATCAATGAGTTAATACATATCAGGCAACCCATATGACTAGAACAGCATTGGCATTCTTTGTCATAATTATTTTTTTGCGGGTTTGCGAGTCTGAGCACATATCAGACCCCTGAACCTAATTGATTGACATGTAAACTCCATGTTTTACTGCCGTCTCAATTCTATTGGCTGATTCGAAATGAGACACTACAGGCTTGCTTAATTGATCATGTTCCCGCCCTGAACTGCTACAAACCAGTGCATGGTTTACGGTTTCAGCTTTGGGACAGTAACTTGCGGGCTTGATCAATTGAATAGCTCCAGAATCGGAGACGATTTGTCCGTCAGCAATCGAGTTGCAGGCTTGCAATTGAATGTGGCTCTTGGTCTATTTAAAAAGAGTGATGGTGAATTCCATACATTTACATACATAACACAATAATAATAATGCCTAAATTATTCAAAATGTATTAAGCTTTATGGGAGGTGTGAAGTGTTCATTGGGGCTCTGTTGGTTATTTTCTATGGGAAAATTGTAACTGCAACCACTTCTTTGCAACTAAGTGAGTATGTGCCTTTGATTTTAGGTCTTTCAAAAAATGTAATTAAACTGTCATCTTTTATAAAAAAAACAAGCATATATCTATTTCTGTTATCTCTGTTTAGTGTGGTGTTATCTCTCATCACTTCATGTGTTTGTCATAAACTATATAGCTTTATTAAAACAATATAGTTCTAATAAGATAGATTACAAAGCATAGTATTGTTGAAATAATGAACGTTTCATAACGTATTTAGTCATTATAAGCACTAGAAAACAACCTTGCAATGAAATACAAAAAATGCAGTTATTATTATTTGCTACTTAGGTTTCATCATTTTCCCTGATATGTGAATACTTGAGGTTATCATATAACATAAAAACAATAATATGATAATAAAATTCAACCGTTCATAGAGCATCCAATCAAAAAAGGAATCAAATTGTAGGCTTGACAATTTAAAAGTCTTGGAGTGTACCAGATAATTTAAAATACGCAGTCTTGTTATTACTATACCACTGTTCGGCAGAAATAAATAAATAAATGAATAAAATGCTTGGAAGCATTTGGAAGAATATTTAATCTGCAAAAATACAACCTAAAAACCACTTGGTTTAGGGCTGTGATCTTTTTCAATTAAAATGATAATATAACCAATTTCCTAAATTTACACTATTGCATCTCATAATGCTGAAAGTGATTTGAGCGCTATGAGGACAGGAAATATAATTTCTTTTAAGGCACAGTACGGCTTTCTAATATATTTCAAAGCAGTGTAACATGCAAGGTCAGCACTTCTTGAGCTGAGGTGCCAACCGGCAAGAACACAGGAACTAAAGGGCATTGCTATCTGACGTCTCTAGAGAAAAAATAGTTTGACAAGACTCTATTGATGCCAACACTTTCGAAAAGCCCCTAATTCTCACAGAATCCAGATTTGAGTTACCTATCAATATTTAAGCTTACAATTTGCTGTGTTCACCAAACTCAGCAATTACTTTAGTTTTGCAATGTCAGGTGTTTCTTCAAGCTTTTTACCAATTCTCCTGTTTTTGCACTGACACCATCTAACAGCTGAGCTGCACAGAGTAGATACTTTCAAAATGACACCCCGTACTATGAAACATGCATTTCTGGAGAAGTATACAGCTATTCTGGAAGCTTAATGTATTTGCTTATGAACCTTATAATTATATACATTAAAGGATAGTTGATTATTTTTTGTCTCTGCTAGTATATTGTTCAGATACTATTTCACAACATTTCTGCAGGAGGAGAAAGTGTGACTATTTTATAAAGAGTAATAGGTAAGTGGAACAGCCTTTCAACTGAAGTGATAGAGTCAAACACAGTTAAGGAATTTAACCATACCTGGTATAAGCATACAGCTGACCTGACACTGAATTAAACCAAATGCTTAGGTAGATATATTGTGCAGAAACAATGTGCCTCTATAGTTATTATCTGCCGTCAAATCTATGTTTCTATTAACTTCTTAAAGCTTCAATTAAGTAATAAACTGCCCTTCCTATTTTCTCTTTTCCATCCACTCCACAAAGTGGATGATCAAATTACCTTGCTAAAAAAAAAAAAAATTACTGATCTTCCTTATTAAATTAAAAGACCCCTTTGCTCCAGACTACGACCAAGTGTAGAGCGTGCCTACCCTGTTGTGGGACCTTTTGCTTTGCAACTAATGTACCAGCAATAGCTTTGCCACTGCCTCCACCTCTAGCTAAGATAAACACAGCCTCCTAGCTTCAAGCTATCAGTAAGTACTAAAGCCAGACAAGGTGACTTACAGGCATTTTGCCAGAGCTGTAAAAAGTTACATTTTTAACTAAAAAGCTTTTGAGGTACAACTTGTTAAGAATATTACTGTAGGCGATGCATAATCGAAAAAAATAAAAACGCTGGAATATATTGCATATACTTTAAATCTGGAATTTAACATAAACTTTAAATGTGTGTCAACATTTCTTCATATTCCATGGAAGGTAAGCTTTTCAGGCAAAGATCACTGTTATTGCAAAAGGCAATATAGTGACTGAACCAAGTGGTTTGGCATTATTTAATAGTCCAACAGCCACCAGATAATAATTGCAGTATTTAATAACAAATAACATGGACAACCTATTTTAGTTAGCTCGGTTTTCAAGGTTGAACATGCATAATATTCCATTGAAATAGGCAGTGAATGTAATTCTTTCATAGAAGTAGTTTTTTTTATAGCATTTCTGATCCTTGCAGCAAGGATATGCAGTTAAAGCACACATTACAATTTCTGCTGACACATTTCAGCGGGATTTAAATAATAAACCAGCTGGACCCTATTCAATTGATTCTGCAGTGTTGCAGTGTTGGATAACTTTATGTGGCTAGAACAGTATTAGTTGTCATACTGTATGTTTTTCTGTAGAGCACACAGCAGCAGACAAAAGGAAAGAGCGTTGTAAGACAGCAGAATGGCAGCTAAATTAACATTTCCCTAGAATTAAAAATATGTTTATACATATGACTACATCCAGTATGACAGTTACCTACAGGTTACCATTTTATCAGTTAGTTATATGTGAAGTCTAGCATTTTCAGTATAACCAAGTGAAATGGATTCTGTCATCCAAACAACAAATTGGTTTAATATTAAAGATAAATCAATCTAGTTATACATTGTACTAGCCATATTGCTATACATTGTGTAGTTCCAGAGATATTTAGCATTATTTGTGTAGCTCCTTATGCTAATTAGCTCAAAAGTCCTTAATGAGAGAGGGATGGGATCGTATTGTACAGAAACATTGGAGAAAATTGTTTTATTGTGACCACAGAATCAAACATCTAGACTGGGTTATTAATTAACACATCTGAGCAGCTAATTAGTATTCAGCAGACAATTATTTACATAATATTGCAAGACAGATGGAGCTGAATATCATACACAGTGCCTTGCAAAAGTATTCACTCCCTTGACATTTTACGTGTTTTGTTGCCTCACAACCTGGAATTAACATGGATTGTTTAAGGATTTCCATCATTTAATTTACAGAACATGCCCACAACTTTGAAGATGTGTTTTTTTTTATTGTGAAGCAAACAAAAAATAGGACAAAATAACAGAAAAAGTCAATGTGTATAACTATTCACCACCTAAAGTCAATACTTTGTAGAGCCACCTTTTGCGGCAATCACAGCTCCAAGTCGCTTTGGATAAGTCTCTATGAGCTTGCCACATCTTACCACTGGGATTTTTGCCGATTCCTCCTTGCAAAACTGCTCCAGTTCCTTCAAGTTGGATGGTTTGCGCTTGTGAACAGCAATCTTTAAGTCTGACCACAGATTTTCTATTGAGGTCTGGGCATTTATAAGGCCATTCCAACACATTTATATGTTTCCCCTTAAACCACTCAAGTGTTGCTTTAGCAGTGTGTTTGGGGTCATTGTCCTGCTGGAAGGTGAACCTCCGTCCCAGCCTCAAGCACAGAGTGGTACAGGTTTTGCTCAAGAATATCCCTGTATTTAGCACCATCCATCTTTCCCTCAACTCTGACCAGTTTCCCAGTCCCAGCTGCTGAAAAACATCCCCACAGCATGATGCTGCCACCACCATGTTTCACTGTGGTGATTGTGTTCTTTGGGTGATGTGATGTGTTGGGTTTGAGCCAGACATAAAGTTTTCTTTGATGGACGAAAAGTTCAATTTTAGCCTCATCAGACCTGAAGCCCCTTGCTCCATACGTTTGGGAGTCTCCCACATGCCTTTACACAAACTGAAAATGTGACACTTTGTCTTTTGCTGAAAGTAATGGCTTTCTTCTAGCCATAAAGCCCAACTCTTTGGTTTATTGTCGTCCTATGTACAGATACTCCAGTCTCTGTTGTGGAACTCTCCAGGGTTACTTTAGGTCTCTTTGCTGCCTCTCTGATGAATGCCCTCCTTGCACACAGGTGGACATCATTTCACTAATTACGTGACTTCTGAAGGTAATTGGTTGCACCAGAGCTTTTTATAGGCTTCATATCAAAGGGGGTGAATACATATGCACATGCCAACTTTCTGTTTTCTATTTCTAAAAAATATTTTTATGTATACATTTTTCTCATTTCACATCACCAACTTAGACTATTGTGTTCTGATCCATCACATACAATTCAGATTAACAAAACATTGAACTTAATACTGTAATGTAACAAAATACACCTGAGCAAGGGTGTCTCCATGGTATAGGCTAAAAGGAGTGAAGCAAACAGAATAAGCACAGGAAATAGAAAAAAACAAGGAGGCAATAGGAAAAACTGAATACATATTATAGTAATGTATAAATATGAATAGTTTAGGCTATATAAATATGGAGAGATAAATTATTGTGTGATATCCAAAAGAATGAGTAGGAAGTATAATAAAAATCAAATGAGTATAGATACAACATAAATAACTTCAACCTAATATACAAGGGTGTAGGAGTTAAAGAAAATCTGTGGGGGGAGGGGATACTGCATATAGTATAAAAATACCACACAACTGCTTCTCTACACATAAGCACACACATTGAAAATCTGTGGGGGTTTGTCCCCCTTGTCCCTCCAGTTCCTACACCCAAGCCAATTTATATCTTATAGTGTAATAATAGACACACAGTAGTGACAATTTTGGAATTGGAATGAACATAATATTGTGAAAGGGCTAAACCTTACTATTCTCACTTTGCGCATTGTGATGTCTTATTGCTGTGGCAGACATATTTTAATATTATATTTCATGTTTATTTTATATGTATGCTTATTCCAATCCCCAGTCACAACTCACACTTCAAAATACAGTATTGGTCAAAACAAGTGTAATATAAGAGTATTCCAGTATATTGTGAAACTTTTTTAATGAACACCAAAACTTAAACGTTGCATCTCTGCAAAGCTTGTAATTTCAAATACAATGTTTGTCCAATAAAAAAGGGTCATTGTGTACTGCAATACTTTCTGCATATTTCAATAGAATAATCATGTCACATAATGATCACTTAACATAAGATCCTAAAGTCTAATATTCTTTCAATATTGTACAGTATGTTATATATACTTAGATTCCTTCAGTTTACTTCCACTCTGTTTTCCCTATAATCAATAAAAAAAAGAGATAGGGTGAAAAAAAAAACAAAGGTCTTATGAAGCGCCGAAAAAATTGTCAAATTCAAATATTTATAGTGGTTTACGTGATTCCTAGACATAAGTCCTAAGTGTTGAATATTTTTTAAAAAAATCCCTGTTTTATTTAGATTGTGCTCACTGGGAACCTTGCTTTTGGACAACATAATATTAATATTTGGATTTTACTGCCTTTGGGACTATTTTGCGAGAGTTGCATGAGTGAGCTCCTTTTTCTTTCAGATTTATAGCTGACTGAATATATACTTTATTGTTTGTAATGTTCACGATTTCTTTCATCTCCGATGTCCATCCATTTTTGTTTTATCTCCATCGCTTCTGCATACAAGGTATTAACAGAACGTACAGATGTTTTCGCACCAGTAATGTATGCGTAGAATACGTGTTTGCATTATACTGCAGAACATTCTAAATATATTTATTCTTTATTTTTATTTTACATTTCCCATGCTAATACAGGACATATGTTTACAACAGAGTATAAAAGGAGAACCATTTGTTAAATGTTTACTTTCTTACTAACCTACTAATATGAGAATATACTGTAGGTACCTGTGGGGATGGATAAAAAATATTTTTTCCAGGAGCCAGACATGATGTTTCAAGGAGCCTGTGAGGGAACCTTTCATGCAGTAACATTTTACTTCATAAAAATATTTAGGAGCCAGTAATACACATTTTAGGAGTCCAGACTCCCTGGCTACTGGGATTTTTCCACTCCTGGTTACAAGTATTTGTATACATGTATTATAATAAACAGCAACATGTATTGCATTGTTTGACTCTTAATTTATTTTCAAAGATATTTTGTACCTGAGAAGTCTGCAACTGTAAAACAATATATTGCAATATGATACTAACATTTCACTGATTATAAAAGTGAAAAATAATTTGAACATAGACAATATACAGCATATTGAGACACCATTCTAAATGCTATTTAGAACTGAGTTTATGAACAACAAAATCAACAATTTTGGGGATGCAATATATTTCACTAACATATTATTTATTCATGCACAAAATCTATATGTTAAAGATGAGTGATCTGTACTGACCTGTAAATCAATATGCACCTACAACAGATCTTTTCTGTTCTTAAACCAAACCTTAATTCCATGCATGGCATTTATTTTTCAGTTATAATAAACTTGTTAAAATCTTAGCCTAATGTATTAAGTTGCTGCTATAATATAGATGATTTTAAATAAAATATGGACTTTGCCTAACATTTAATTTGAATTTGCATTGCATTTATGCTATTGTTACCCTTTTTGGCATTTATAAAATGTTATTATTTTTTTTACTGTCAATTCCCTAATAACAAAGTAATACCACAAAAGTATGTGTACATCTGCAAGTAATATGCTAGGAATTGTTTGCTTCAGCTCCATTGGCTGTATTGTCTTGAGACATATTAGACAAGTATGAGTAAATAAAACAACACATTAGAAATATTCAACACCATCTTACCTTTGAAGAAGCAGTCTTTGCTGTGGACAATGTATATTTTCTTTCTATGTAGGCAGGAAGCCCTGTGAAGCTCACAGTGATTTTCATAAAATTTGCCATCAGACCCACATAAAGGCATATATCGAGGTTTGCATTTTTCCAGACACACACACTCAGGTAGTCCAGATTCCAAACTGATAACGCAACGTCTGCCATGGCCACAGAGTTTCTTTTCACACGGGGAAGGTAAATCACCTTGAAGATCATTCACTGAAAAACAAAGTTATATTTTATTAAAGTTTAGCCCTTAGGATTATTATAAACAAACATTTCCCAGTACATGTTTAAAATGAAAGTCTAAAAATGCAGTTTGTTGTATGTTGTAGTAGAATCCTTTTGGATGGCACCTAAAACACATTTCTAAACAACAAAAATGTCTTTGCCAGTTATCGTTTAGATGAATAACAAACATTCCTTTTTTTGAGTGTCTTGACAATCTTGCTCCAATTTCCTAATTACTTAGGGCCTCATTCTATTATCGGCCGTAGGAGATGCGGGGCCGCAAGGACCGGCCGCAAGCAATTCTGCTATTCTATTCCCCTCCGGCCGGGGATTCCGGCAGGCTTGCGGCCGGCGCCTTGCTATCCCTATCCCTTCGGCCGCAAGAAACTCCCGGTTGCTATTCATTTGCTCCGGGAACCCTCTCTGCAAGGCTAAAAGCGAGCCGCAGCTTACTTGCAGGAACAAGGTCCCGCTAGCACCAATTAAGCACATTATAAAGCCAAAATAAAGCCATACTGCACTCTTATGAGACTATAAAGTGATTGTAGGTGTTAGCAAAAATAGCACAACATTCCCCTACACTCAAATCTGTAAATATTTTTTTTTAATTTATGTCAATAATCCATGTAAAAAGTCCAGAGGGCTTGGAGCACCTCAGACCCGCCCACGCTGCGGCCGGAAAATAAACAGTTAATGTAAACTCGGATTTGGGCTGTTTTTCAAGCTTGAGAGGGGGTTGCTATTAATCCTCATGTCCCCCAATATGATCCCTAGCATTTACAGAGCTTTACAGTGCCGTCTTGAATTTATTTTTGCGTTTAAAGTTTTCTGAGCTTACGGCCGGTTGCAAGATATACGGCCGGCCGTAAGGGGAGATCCTTGCGGGGCCGTATAATTGAATTCCAAGATAACGGAACCCCCGCAAGGAATCGCAGCCTTGCGGCCATTTTACGGCCGATAATAGAATGAGGCCCTTATACTGCAATCATATTGTTATTGTCTCGGCTTCAAAACTGCTTAAGTGACTCATCTACAACCGCTCTCTTGGCATCCGTAACTAATGTCCCTCATGGTTCACATATTATCTAGAAAATTGAGCTCCTTCTCTTGCACCTCTAATTTCCCTTTCCCTTCCCCTCAATGGTTGGTCTTTACTCCTAACCATAATGAATGCTCAGTTTCTGCAACGTCTCTCCACTGGCTTACCATAGCTGCCAGAATTAAATGTAAAATCATGGGTGTAATGAGGAAAACCCTCAACAACAGAGCACCGCCATATATATCTGACCTTGTCTCAAAATACTCCCTCAATCGCCCTCTTTGTTCTGCTAATCACCTTCTTCTTTCCTCCTCTTTTGTCATCTCCTCTCACTCCCACCTTCAGTACTTTTCGCAAGCTTCCCCAATTCTATAGAACTCCTTTACCTAATTCCATGGAACTCCTTGCTTTGCTGCACTAGACTATCTTCTGTGTCTCAATCTTCCAAAACTTAAAAAAAATGCATTGCTTCGAAGAAGCTTATATCTTTTAACCTTTATATGCACAACTGCATACTAAAGTGCAACACACAACCACCTCCACTGGCCTATGGCCTTATGTTATCTTCTATCACCCTCCTGTATCACACTCAAACACTTTAGATTATAAGATTGTGAGTTTTCAGTCCTGTAAGGTGCTTCGTGAAAAAGCACTATGTACACTAGATTTTAAACTCAAAGACTGGTTCACCATTCTTTTAGTTACATATAGTTACATAGTAATTTAGGTTGAAAAAATACTTTAGTCCATCAAGTTCAACCTTTTTAGATCTCCTCTGATCTGCAATACGCAGATTCATTGTTAATTAATCCAGAGGATTGTCTCAACAGGGAAAAATATAGAAAATTCCTTCCTGACCCCAGACACTGGTGATCGGATTCATCCCTGGATCAATACTCCCTCTCTATTTATCCAGGATAGCCCTTAATGCTTTTTTTATTTAAAAATATATCCAATCCCTTTTTAAAGTTACCTGTCGAATCCACTGTCACCACCTCCTTTGGTAGAGAATTTCACAGGTTAACCACCCTTACTGTGAAGAACACTTTTATTTCTTTAAGGCAACATTTTTACTTCTAATCTCAAAGGATGCCCCCTTGTCAATTGAAAACCTCTTGGCATACAAAGTTCCCTTGACAAAGCCTTGTATTGACCCCGGATATATTTATATAAGGTAATCATATCTCCTCTTAGACACCTTTTTTCTAGAGTAAATAAGTTTAATTTGGTTAGTCTTTCTTCATAACTTAGCCCCTCCATTCCCCTTATTAGCTTTGTTGCCCTTCTCTGTGCTTTTTCCAGCCCTAAAATGTCCTTTTTTATGTAGTGGTGCCCAAAAATATACTTCATATGCCAAATGAGGGCGTACTAGAGATTTGTATAGTGGGAGAATTATATTTGCTTCCCTTGCTTCTATACCCTTCCTAATACATGTTAATATTTGATTTGCCTTTGCAGCTGCTGCTTGGCATTGAGTACTGTTACCTAGGTGGTTGTCCACAAACACTCCCAAATCCCTTTAAATATCAGATACACCTAGATTTGCTCCATTAAGATTATAAATTGCACGGCTATTTTTCCTTCCCAAATGCATAACTTTACATTTATTCATATTAAATCTCATCTTTTGCAATGTAATAATGAGATAAATTGAGTTAAGCTGAGTTAAAAGTATCTTCACTTCATATGGAGTCTATTTATAAAGTGTAACTTTGTTTGATAAATGCCCACTACAGAAAACATAAGAAGTGGGGATATTTAACTTTCCTTTTTTAAACTTAATTGTTCCTACTTGATAAACTTACCCCATTATGTTTTAAACAACTGATGTTCAATTAAAGTATGCATAACACTTTTATATGTCAGTTTCATGTTTCTAAACCAACCCTAACTATGTAAACTGGACGTATAGTTTAATTGGCTTCCAATGAATGACTTGGTATTGGAGTGGGTTTTAATACAGCAAATATTATATTATGGGTACATTTAATATCTTAGGCAGCTCAGGAAACTAACTTTTGCCTACCAATATGACTGCTTCATCCTTATAGGACTTTTTTGTGTGGTAGCTAAATACAAACAATATATTTCTGTTCCAAGTAAGTTCCACCAATGTTTTGAATATTCTTTGAAAGCCTATAAATCACTTCACAAGTAAAATGTAATTCAACCTGGTTTGATGCAGAAAGAAATTTGCATAATAATTCCGCAGAACATCCATGTAATTTGAAATTTTGCAACCTCTTTGATATCATGTTGTTCTTCAATTTCAGGGTTGCATTTCATCAGTAGTAACTTAATAGCAAAAACTGATATCCTTTTCTTAAATTATCCAGTTAACAACCATATAAACAGCGCTAACATTGTTTGTTTTACTTGTGTCTGTGAAATTAATATAGAATTGCATTAGCAATTAAACATTTGATTTGAACAGTACATTTTCTGACTGAAGATGTAAATAGTACTGAGTTTGCACCTTTGTAGCAGATATAAAGTAATCATTTATGTGAGCACATGTCAAGAATATCAATTCATATTTTTAGTGCTATAATAACACAGAACACAGTAGTCAGGTCTTGTTAAAGTTTTATGTTAGAATAGCCAGTTTCTAGCACCCCTTACATAGCTATAGCTTGGGCATAATCACTAATATCATCTCATTATAATATTGGTACAGTCTGCATAGTGAAGCACAAGTGAACTTAGAATAATATTGCTCCATACTTGTCTATTATTGTACGTTAGAACAAAAGTTCACAGTAATAGAAAACACACAATATTTCCTTTTGACATTTGACAGCATAGTAACATGGAGAATAATTTATGATTTGTATTACAATGAACCCAAGAACTCAGGAGAACTGAGTAGCCACCTATATTAAAATATTAATCTAAGTACACGACACATATTGTACCAATTGCTTAATAGGCACCTAACTAGAAATAGATAGTTAGCTTTCCTAGCAAGCCTCATACAATTCTATTACATACCCCCATGGCATATGAAATAATTAGCAAAACTACAATAGGTTGATAAAATGATAAAAACAACTTTGTAGAAATACCTTAATAAATATTCCCAGGCTTGTCTAAACTATTTCCCACAAGCTCACATATATCCATGAAATCCCTTCTATTCACCCTCCATATCTTTTGGAAATCCATGATTATAGTGATTTTGTATTAAAAAACAATGTAGGTAACAAGCAAACATTCTTGATTATATAAACTGAAAGGAAAAAAAAAATCTACATTCGTTAACAAGTTAATTTAAAATTGCCATTTTACCAAAACATAGCAACAACAACTCAAAAGAAGATGTAAAAATGTTAGTGAACTAAGTGTTGGTAGGACTGAAGGTGTTAAAGTCACAGACTAAAATTGCTGAACAAATTTTCTCAAATGCAAATGACTTAATGCAACTTTTAAATACTGTTGTTTTTACTTCATTACAGATTTTCTGTTAATTATAGCAGTAATGTCTCGTTCTAGCTTAATAAACTAGATCATCTTCCTACTTTCTTTTAATAAGATAGGTCATTTAACATAAGCGAGACTGATGAGGATCATGACATATTGTAGTTCAAATAATAGTGTTTGTGTGTATAGACATAGATATAATTACAAAAATAGGAAAGCAATTGTGTTATCACACATAGTGATAGACTGGGAATTATTATTAGAGCTTGTTATTCTCTCTTCTATGTGTTACATTAACAAACTGCTTGAAGCATTTGTATTTGCCTTAAGCCAAACTGAACAGTGTATTCTCTAGCAAACATATTTGACACAAACAAAATGAGAGGGCAATAGAAACGAATATAAACTTTTAGATCCACGAGCAACCTTCAGGTCAATATTACACATCGTTCATAAAATGTTAAATGTTTAAAATGTTAAATGAAAAAAAAGCAAACTGATCATTTTTGTAGGTTAGTTTCAAGTAAATAATCCCTTTGAAAGCAAAGCATTATATTCAATAATAAATTGTGTAGCTCATTATAACTTGTTCGGCTAACTGCTTTTTGAAGAGCTCATAATAAACTTTCTCCATTCACACTGTCTGTTGGTTTCCAGGGATCAGTTCTTGGACCCTTGCTTTTCTCCCACTACACATCACCCACATTAGCCTCCATTTAATCCTTTAGCTGGTCTTTTTTATTTCTTTGCTGGTGACACTCTTTATATTTTCCCCAGTTTATCCTTCTGTATCCACTTTTGCCTCACTGACAGTCTTGGATGGTACCCCACTCTCTCCTTATTAATGCTGCAAAAAAGTAAATAATAAGCTTTACCCCCAAGTCCTACTCTCTGCTTCCCATCACTATCTCTTAAACGAGCGCCTAGAGCACAAATCCTTGGCATTTATTTGATACTACCTTCTCTGTCACTTGCCATATATCAGTACTCTCTTGCAGCTACCCAGTCCATCTCTACAAAAATGCCTCTGCCAGTATCATATTCAAACTGCTAATCCTTTTTTATAAACTTCTACATGGCGTTACTAATATCTGCCCACCCCCAACTGAAAGTGTCACAATGCTATTTGCAATTCAAATGTCTTTCCATACTTATAGTGCCAATCCCACCCAATGCCTCTCCCTACTTCCAGTTCTTTATTGGAATAAACTTTGCTCTGGTCATTGCACAGCAACAAACCCAAAATTCACTTTATTTTGTACAAAATGTAATCTCCTACATGCCAAAGTAACGATGTGTGATTTTATAAATGCATAAGGTGGTATATAAAAGGTTGCATAAAGGTGATATATAAAAGTGTAAATAAATAAAATAAGTAATATGACATCTTAGTGAATAAAGTGAAGCTTCCCTCCATATGCAGCATATTGACTAAAATGTGACATCTCCACAAGTTCTTCAAGGCATCTCATGATATTATCTGGGTCCGAAACTCCAGAGGGACATAGCAGTGCAAATACATAATTATAAAAAGGTTTTTATAAAATCTGTCATGAAGAAATAAATAAAAAAGGTGGGTACAGCGCAGAGTTGTGAAGAGAAAGATTAGCATACATTTCAAATATGGTCATTAGCAAAGTTCGGGATGAAGGTATGTGATATTTAAAAGTGATTTCTCACTAGTGAGGTGAGACCTTGTTAATTGCTGTGTTACAGTACAATGCTTATTTACCAAAGTTTGACGTTATCTCCCTAACTTAAAAAAAATATATAAGTTTCAATCTTGAGCACGGAAACTGAAAACTGCCTGCAAGAGTGGGAAGATTTGCAAAATGTAATAAAAATAATATATTCACTTTTAATATTTGAATGTCCATCTTCTGTTTACTCCCACAGCACAACAAATACATTGGAAAGCCATTTTTATTTAGGAAACAAAAGAGTTTGAGCTTTTAAGGCAGATTAGCTATTTTCATTAGTTATCATATTGCATGTTATGTCAAGAACTTAATATGAATGCATGAGGATGTCTATATGAAACATAATGGCATAAATGGCAGGCTTTCTTCTTACTATCATGTATAAGGTACTTAGTATGAAGCTATTTTCAGTGAGATGTGTAGTCTTAAAATAAGAAATTAATTAGGGTAAATGTAATGCATCATAATAGATGTATTCATGCTACTGTTCTGAACATCATTTTCAAGTAAATAAAATGGCAAATATGTTTCACAAAATGACTAATCCAAGCGTATATATAACAAAGTCATTGAAAACCCATGTTTGTGTTCAAAAGTAGTAATATTGAGTTAGCAAAATACAAAATAAGTCCCAACGGCAGACACTTGCTCTGAAATCAAAAATAAGATGTATACATGTAGGAATGTGTAAATGTGTAGAGATACAGAACATTATCGTTTGTGTAAACACTAATGATACTCAAATTCCATCATTAGACTTTGGTCTTTTGCCATTCCTGTAGAGGCCCATCTTTTGTTCTTTACGATTTTAACTTGGGACATTATATCTTGATGCTATTCATAGAATTACAGCAAGATTACATGCCTCTTAACTATCCCAGTGTTTGCTGGACTGTCCCATTTTGGGAGTGAAAGCCAGCTCTCTCATTTTGGTTACCCTCCATATAGAAATAATATATTAGCTTGAAATATGGAAAAATACATATATTTTTTTATTTATTTTAACAGTCGGTGCTGCTCGCCTGTATCAGCTTTCCCCAGCTTTTGGGTAGCTGTGCGGGTTGCCATGAAGCACTTAATACAGAGCACTTACTACTGAACACAGATCCTCTGCCTCACACAGCTCCCAGCAGGACAGCTATCTAGTATTTCCCTTTTTCACAGCTTGCATGGGTTAACCTGTGGCTGGACAATCCACGACTAGTGCCATCCTCCTCCCACACTAAATCAAGAGCTCCTGACTGTTTATCTACCTTACTCTCTCACTAGATGCATAATAAGACCTCACAACCTGAGGCTCTATTTACTCTTTCAGCATCTTAAAGAGTAAATAGATTTCTGACTGTCTGTGGGACCTCTAGCTTTGTAAAACCTGCTTGTAATTCCTGTTTTCAACAAAATGTGTTATATAAATTATATATAGCAAAAAAATGGTAAATTTTTGAGTAAATGTGCATGCCTAAAACTTAGTTAATAAATAATTTTCTGTTCAGAATCTCAAGAAAAACAGTTTGCACTGAGAAACTTGGCTGGGACATGTAAATGCATTTTTACTATTCAACCCAATACCATTTTAAACATGGCTCCTTCAGAGCACATACCTGCCATTATAACATAGCATTTAAGCACATTACTGGGTGGATTTAAGTCAGAAACCTACCCACAGACAGTACTGATATTATATTTTGGATTTCATTAGTGTGGGGCTGGTTCCGAGCTTATGCTGTGGATTTAGTGAGAAGGCTACCAACCACAATTTCATTCATCTATTTTTTTAATCAACAATAAAAATCCCATATAACAACATTTGTATAAATGTTATTCCTTATGATGGGGTTTAATTTTCTTTTCTTTCTGCTGCTTTCTCATTAGATGATGCCCTTGTAAACTAATTAGATTTGTATTTATCATATTTAAAGAAACGATAGGTTTAGCTATCCTTTCCTGATTGCGCGGATAAAAGCTTCCTCTGTGTTCACCCACCTCAGAAAGTTGAACAACAGAAATCCAAATGATACATTTCACTGCAGCATCACTGAATAGAAAAGTTAATAAGTTAAAAACTATTTTAGTTTTTATGTTCTAAATACAATTTTCTTATTTCCTAAACTAGTTCTTCATAGTATGTTTTAAATAGTATGTTTTAAGACTATGCAAAAAGAGTAGAGGTGCTCATCTGAGAATGAAAAATACCTCAGTGGGTTTGTCCTATAGGTCTAGTTACCTACTCAGAGAGCATCCTCCTTTAGCTCACTGGTGCCCTTCACAGGGAGTATATCCTGTAGTATATCAGTCTGGTCTCACTCAAAAGAGTGACCCAGCCCCGAAATACCAGGCAATCCTACCCTGAACAGGAGGAACGGCAAACCCCAGACGCGTTTTGGCTTCTATGGGCCTCATCAGTGAGGTGCAGCTTTACTCCCTAAGGCACAGTGAGCAAGGAGTCCACGTCTGGTTCCCCCGATCACCCATAAGGTGAGGAAAATGTATGCAAATAAAGTAGAGGTGCTTATCTGAGAACAGAAAATACTGTTGCTGTTTTTCCTTACCACAGCAGTTACGGCCCTTGTTACAGCACTTCTCACTCATTATAATATTCATGACATTCCCATTTTCTATTGGCTCCTAGAGCTGTGTCTCATCCGTAAAGCTTTGTTCGGGTACTCCTTATACAGAAATCTGTTGAGGCTAAAGCAGGATATACGGATGTGTACTGAGTGCCCTAACATGAGGAGCAAAATATTTTAATTAGTGTATAACTTGGGGCCAAAAAGCTCCCGCAGAAGATTTATGGCAGTGCCCTAAGTTAGAGCACTTCATTTACATGGTGACCTTAATTGCTGGTTTGGATGTATCCAAATAATAAATGAATGATAATCTTTAGGCTTGCAATCATGATATTAAGGCTTCAGTTCTGGGGGCTCAGGTTAATCCAAATTTAAAATGTCTATCTCTTGTTTTACAAACTAAAATCCACAGTTGCAAGTATATGTTTAAGTACACACACTTGAACCCACAAGCAGAACAGCGAAAAAAGGAAATAACAGAACACAGATTTCCTATTCATGATGTGCATGCAGACACATTGCATTGTATTTTCTCACAGCAGGTGTCCTTAAAAGACGTGTATGCACATCCGTGAAGGCCACCTTTATCAGTTAAAGCTGAGCAAGTTGAAAGAGGGACAAGCTTTCCTTTGAGGAGGTTCTGCAGTAAAACCATCAGGTCACTTTCTAGCTCCTGAGATTAAACACAGAACTGGGATATATCTCACTAATTAAACGATCCCCTTGTCAACATTTGCTTCATGTTATTAAAACTAAATGAATTCTCCACTCCTACAAGGATTGTAAAAAAACAGTAATGGAAAAGGTAATCAAGTGAAACAACCAGCTAACTGCTTGCAGTATTTATGAGGCCAACTGCACTACATGAAAAAGATATAATGCATTTAATTTAATAGTCATAAAGGAAGTCATTTACCTAAGTTAAAAACTGATCATCAAGCCACTTTGCAGCACTAATGAATTTTGCAGAACAAGACCACAACCTGGTATTTCCCTGCAAGGATTGTGACAATCGGGTATTCATTTATCATACTGAATGAGAACGTAATTCAAAAAAGGACAATATTCTCATTAGCTAAATAGTATTAAAACATTAAAACAATCTGTCAAACTTTCAGAATCAAAATTATTTATTCTGTCTTTTCTGGAAATAGGGATAAAAGAACTATTTACTTATATTATGACCAAAAACATCACATGGGGTGAAAACTTAGCTATTACAGGCTGCAATGGATATTTTCTCTGGAAGTGCTTAAAAATAAAGATATGAAACACTAATGGAGCTCCAAAAGAACTGACAGAACTACAAAAGATCTAAATACCTTATGTGGAATTATTTTCTTGTACTATACAATTGGTCCTCAGGTCTAAAACCTCTCCAGGCCTGAAAAAAAGACCAGATACCTAATAGTCCATAGCCAGAGCCTTACAGGTCTTCAGGACCCATTCAAGGGGTAACATAGGATAACATTTTTGTGGCACTTCATAGTATCAGCTGCCACATCCAAAACAAAGAACATACTCATGACACAGGGCCAGTGATGCAGGGGTTATGTATAAAACATAAACAAGCTAAAGTAAAGAGTGAGTAAGGGGGTATTGACAACTATTGCAAATAGGTTGAAATTAAAAAAACTGTTGGCTCTGAGAATGTAGCTACTGGACATTTTTACAAGGAACAAAAACACAGTACAGTTCAAAATTATATTATTGCCAAAGCTAAGGATTTCTTGAGTTTCCTTGGAAAACAATTTTAAATTCTTAAACAAACAAGGTAATTTAAGAATATGCTAGACTAACAAATAAAATGTTAATGCTAGCATATACATTTGGTAGCATAGCCATAAGGATAGTATAATTATTTTAAGTATGTAAGTTAAGAAAAAAACAAATTAAGAAAAAAGCAAACAGATGTGTTGTTTTAAAATGTACTTTAATTTAAATGATTTTCTAGAATTATCGTACTGTAAAATTTCAAAACAGTCCCACACTTTTTTCTGTATAGCCTATTTTAAGAATACAAATAAAAGTCAGAATATGAGGATAAGCTAACACAAGTAGAATGCCATTATAGCTGCACTTCTCTTCCAGTGTGCAACGTCTCATTTTACCCACCTTGAGAAAGGAGCATATTTTTGATCTGACTTATGTTCATAAAATTCCTTACACTTATGTAGTTCAGTTCTTTATAGAAACTGTTATAAGGTCATTACATCGCTCTGATAAATGTTTGATATGACATGTTACTATATTGTACAAATAATAGGCAGTGGTACTGTGACAGTGTTGTTTTGATAATACATCTAAAAGCTAGAAGATAATAACACTTATTGAAATTATTCAACACTAATGCAATTTTATTATACACATACTTAAATGCTTTGTCTAAGTTTCTATATGTCTGGAATCTACAGCATATCTGTAATAGTATTTTACGTTTATGTCTCAATACAGAGGAATTCCTCTGGGTTGTCAATTTTTGGGGTCATGTTTCAGGGCCCAGCCTGCCTGTAAGCCCATTAACACCCAGTCCTCACGAACACAGGAACGCAATCACATATATAGTTGTCAGCAGCCGGGCTTGCCAAAATCCGTTGGTAACACAACAGGGAACGGTTGTACGGTTGCGGCCAGGCAAGGAGTGCCAAAGGCGCTCCTTGCGCTGGTGGAGATGAGTGCCATAGGCGCTCATGCCTACGACCCCGTACGACTTAGGCAGGGAGCGCCGAAGGCACTCAATGCGCTAGTGGAAAAGAAAGTCCAGTGGGGGGGCCTTCTGGGCATTACAATTTCTAACTCTATATCAGTCATAAACTGAAATCTGTAGCTGTGATATTCATATAGTTCAATCTGTTTGATTGTCAGGGAGACTCTTAGTTTAACATACCTCATACCTTCTTCTGAAGTTTCCCAATAAAAGGCTGTGAGACAACTAACAGTTGCAGAAGTTTGATTCAATGTACTCAGAATTATATTGTGTTCAGAGATAAATTTGCTAAAGTTTTTGCTAGCCAGTGATAACAATTCATGCAATTTGGCACAGTTTACATTTAGCATATTTATGGAATTCAGTAACAAATCTTGAATAATAAAATGCTGAAGTTGTAATTTACCATTTCAACCGATTTACTACAATGCAAGTTGGAGACACAGCATTTTTCCTAAGCTGGGTCAAACGGCCTTTGCTGTTGGAGTGAGAAAGAGAAACAGATACCTGTAAACCTGTAATGACTTTTTCACCATGGTATTACAAAAAGAATAAAACAAGAGGAACTATTTGACTGAAACAAAGATATTTGCTTTTAAAGTGTTATAAACTGGGCCAACTGTTCCATTGTCTTCATGTCAGTTCTTTTCCAAAAAAAGTTGAAGGGATGTTGACGTCACCATGTCTTTCATCAGATATAGTTTGGTAAGCATGTAGAAAAGGTGTTATGCTTATTAAAATTGATGCTAAATTAATTTAGTAATATACTTTTAAAGTTTGTGGCTTCAGCATGCGTTTATACTCCCATAAATATGTAGAATGCATAATGAGCTCTGTTGATTGGTGGAACAAATTAACAGCAGCTGACCTGATTGAGTAATGAAGTGTTACATTGGCTAGATTAGCACTATATTGGTTATATTGTTCTTTTTCACACATTAGAGGCATGGTCTAGTACGTGTGTTTGAATTCCAATAGTAATTTTTATTTTGGTTACAAAATAAAACAGAATGTTGTTATGCTCTTAAAAAAAATGTTTAAATTAAATGTAAACATGAATGTGAATGTAAACATGTAGAAAGATTTGAACTCACAACCTACAATTCTAAGGAAGATGCTCATAACCACTGCATTATGTCTTTGTGACATACAATGAATATAATATTCAGTTAAACTAAAACATAATCAGTGTAACCATAATAGTCTGGACCTCTTTATATATGCAATTTTGTGTGGGAAAAAATCAGGACCGATAAAGCAATACATAAAAATAATATTAATTCTTGATCAACTTAAAAAAAATTAAACACCTTTTCCAAAGGCTTTCCTACCTTTGATCCAATGTGAAGAGCAGACATATTGACTTTCATTTTGCCTTTAATTATAAGAGACCATGTGTGGGGTGGGGGGGGGGGGGGTCTTCCTGGGATGTGACTTTTGAATGGCTAAGAAGCGACTATGGGATTCGTCTTATAAAGAAGTTCTGCCAGCAGCTGAAGTACTGGGCACTGTCTACATTTTAGTTTTCATTTAGTACATTGATTCCTCAGTTAAATTAGGGCTGGGCTTTTTTTAGGGCTTTTTTTTTTTAGCTCTGCATAAAAGCATTGATTAGGGGAAAAGGCTAAATTTTACCATGTCACATTCATATTTACCTCCAAGCATTCAAAATTGCTTTTTATGTTGCAATACACAATTTACTTACCATGCTTATGACATTTTTTTCCAACCTAAAGTTACGCACATTCAGACCCACCCGTAGAGACAGAAAAATGCTTTTGAAAATTAAACAAGCATCAGATTAGATGCTAAAAATATCATAACCCCTAAACTAATTCAGATATAGGGCTTTATTCCTTATATCCGACACAATTTATGTGCACCCAACATCACATAACACCCCACATAACACAACCCTGAGGGATTCCCTCCCCAACATGGTGAAGGGAACACACAGGGATTCCCTCCCCCGCTCACACCCTATGATCACTATCAACTATAACCATGGGGGTCTATTGAGGTTCCCATGGCAGTTAAAATGTAACCCTGTGATGTAAATGTTAACTCCTACCATGCAAGTCCCTAGCAGACCCCCGTGGTGTCTACTCCCAAGCCCCTACTCACTACCTAGCCTATATATAAACAAATATTTATTCTAATGGAGACACAGCAAGGACCTCCATAGCACCTAGGAATCTACCCTAAACATATGTGCCAAAAAAAAGTTCCTGTAGTTGTGAAAGGCTTTTTTTTGCGCATCTATGTATGTGGGTTTGCAAAGGCATAATATAGACCCTTTTACAAGCTCTTTGTTTTACCATCCACATACATTATTTCATTTTTTTCCTTTATAAACAACCTGAATTGCACTCGTTTTCCTCATGATTTGAACTCACAGCTACTTGAACAGCTTGGCAATGTATTTGCAGATTTGACTAAATCACATCTAAATAATGCTGATCATACAATTGCATAGGATGATTTAAATAGAGTGAAAATTGATGTTTATTACCCATCATGTTGATGCATTTTATTTTCTCAAGGAATAATGTGATATTCATTCTATTTCCTTACTTCCATAGCACTGCTAATAAAAAGTACTGCTGTGTTGGTATAATAATGTAAATCAAAGAGCTGAACATATTTGAGAATATATATCCAAGTAAATATTTAGAGCCATTTTAATGTTTTTGATGGAAAAAAACATGTTTTTACTACTAGTTCTTCATTTTGGTTCATTATGGTTTATGTGACCAAATCTATACATACTAAACATACCAAATCAGCAAGCATGACATCATAAAAACCCTGTACATTTCATTGATGAAACAGCCCCCCCCCTCCCAGTAAAAATTCTAAAGGCTAAATTAAAGGTTTTAAGCCTTGATAGGACAAAGCAACATAGATATAATAACAAGTGGTGCAGACCTGTCTAGCCCAAAGAGTGAATAGTACAGTACATAAACTGGAGCCAGGTTATCAATAACCCCAATGGGGTCTCTAACCATAACCAAGGACGTTCCTATGAACCCCCTACAATAATTAAGGTTGACCCCCATAGTTATAGTTTAGTTTACCATGTGGATCCAAATTTAGGTACCATAGGGAACCCCATGGTAATAGTTAGAGGCCCCACAGGGTATTGAATGGGGAATCCTGGAGGGATACCCAGGCTCATAGGGAGTAGAGGATATTGATGAAGGAGTCCCAGGGAATACCTGGACTCATAGTGGGCAGCGCGTCATAAGTGGAGGCATCATAAACCCTACAATTGTTTTATTATTTAACCCGTTCTCTACCATGCCATTTTAATGTACCTCTTCTGACACCAGAAAATCGCCACGAAGACTGAACTTGGATTGTGGTATGTCACACAGATCCACTAGTGGACCTAGATATACCTTTAAAAGGTTTTGGCCTATACAGAGCTCTCCACAAAAAAGAGTTAATAACTTTTGATGGGACAAGATGATACAGTAAATAACATTTCAGAGTATTGAGTTGAAAGGCATATCTAATGCCCATAAGCAAAATGAGGCTGTATGGATAATCATTAGAGCAGAACAAGAACCTTTAATAACTGTAAAGGAATAGTTACATTCTAATAATATAGTAGTAATACTATTGCAGGTATTTCTGCTTCTGCTTCACAAAGCTTCAAACAATCCCCAATGTTGCTTATTATTTTTATAACTCTCAGAATATATACAGACAATAACAACCCTAAAATGTAATTTTGGAACAATACATCAGCAGAATTTGTGTTGTTGCTGACATTAAATAGTTTTAGGGAGTGAATGTTGAATTTAATAGCCTAATTAGAGTTGAATTGTTCATTCATATAATAACCTTGACTGAACAGCAATGCTGGCACTGTACTTCGAGCCTAGACATTTCAGTTATTAAATGATCATTTATTAAATAAAACTAATGCTGTCAAATTTACCAGCGTTCCATAAAAATGTGGGCACCGAATAAACAGAGAATCAAACAGATGTGTTCTACCCTGGGGATACTCATAACATTTATTACAAACAGCATAAAGGAAATTCTTGGCTTTTGGTCAGCGCATTACATACTATTGCAATTAATATTAAAGACAGCTAAATATAAGTAAATCACTGATCAGCAGAAATTTCAAGTCCTTAGTGGTTTTAGCTATGGCAGTGTTTTATGAGTTATATCTTACATTTCTAAAACACCATACTTTTGTATTGCTATTTTATTTAAAGAGCAGCATTATTTACTACCTTCTGCTCCTTTTGTACACATGTGTAAGCATGCCTATATCAGACCACAATGGTGAGAACGGTAGACAGATGCAGTATGTGATGGAGCAGCCTCTACATTTCCATATGGCACTAAACCAGGCTTGTCCAATATTAATCCTTAAGGCCTTAATCCATGACACATTCTCTGGATATTCCTGTGTCACCCCGGGTTAAGCCACTGATTGGTTAAACTGTCTACAAACAAGATATACTGAATATGTAGCCGGGATCCACCCATAGGACTATAGCAAGTTACTTACATATTACAGTTAGAAAGCTTTTCTTATATTTTAAGGATCAGACAGGTAAGTACTATAAGGTTTACACCTGACAAACATGGGTGCAGTTTTCAAGGAAAATATTAACTAAATTGTAGGTTTAATGGTCAACATCAAAACTGTTATACAAAAGTGGCAGAGATACTGTAAAAATTATGTTTTTCCGCATGTAAATAAATGGAAATATTTCGTTTTCAACATGGCAAACAGTTTTAGGGGGAATGGAACCAAGTGAAACTAAATAATTGCAGAAAAGCAAAATAATTAAAATGCAAAATAGTGGAGGTTTTATAAGACAGATTTAACCAAATCGTTTACAAATAAAAAAAATTAAAAAAAATCAAACAAATAAATATAACAAAATTACAAACATCTTCTCCTCTGCACGATAGAAATTCCAAACCCCATTACCAGGTTTAGCTTATCTGTTTGGGCATAATAATGTAGTACCATGGTAGCCAGATAACACAATGGAATAGAATGGCTAACTGAGAGGCATTATAGTATGAATATTAGGGATTTCATAATCCCTTCGTCCGGCAAGGTATGAAATACAGACAGAAAGATTGCCTCTAATACATACATCAGCATCTGGCACTGCATTGCATCCTATGTTTGTGTAATTTAATATAATGTCAGATCCCAATATACTGTATATAGTATAGGAGATTTTTATTCATTTATTTCATACCTTGTCGTCTGAAGGGTTTATGAGATCCCAAAAGCTTGCATATACATCCCTCTTAGTTAGACATTAACAGCCTTATTAAATTGCGATTCAGCCAATTGAATAGGGCTCTATATAAGCACAGAGCATATTTTTTACAGAAGTAAGATTTAGCAAGAAGCCATGTCTAGTTTACCCTATAACACTTAGGATGGTCCCAGGATGTTAGTAAGCAGTAATGTAAACAAAGTAGGAGTATGGAGAGACAATTCTAAAAATGTAACTACATAGGTTAGAAACATGGCTTAATAGAGTCAAAAAGTGCCAAATGATAAGGTTGTAACACAAGGAGTTTAAATAAAAAGAAAGCAATAATAATATATAAACTCTATTTGGTAACCTTGTAATAGGGTGCCCTGTGTGATGTGCCCACTCATCATGTGGTCTCAAATGCATTTGAGATCACTAGTCACCAGGACAGGAATTGTCTGTGAGACTGCAGTTGTACTGAAGACTGTGATTTCAAGTACCATTACAAAGGAAAAACATTGTATAGCACTTCAGTTTGACTCCATGCATAAGAATAATATACTTTGATATATTCAAGGTTACCAGAAAATAATTTCCGATGCAATTTTTCATCATACAGGAAAAGTACATTTACTATGGGATCACAACCTGATATTACAGAAGTTATTCAAATGAAATTAAAATCTAGGCAGTAAGTTATACCATTTGCAATTTTGTCCAGATCCAAAAAAATGTAATCTGATTTCTCCCTGAATAAGTGCTTATCTTCATCTAGATTAAAATATATAAAAATATATACATTGAAGGTCACAAGAAATATATTGCAGCTAAAGTGATGATTTGTCTTTCAGCCTCATTATCTACTGTAACTGTGTAAGTTAGTGTGTCAGGACAATTATACTTCTAAATTGCTGAGGCTTAAATACTGCAGCGTTGGAGAGAAATATGTAACCACTGCTTGATTATTTTATATTATTATGCAAAAAGGATTATGATAGTCTTGCTAAAACAGGAAATACTTTATTTCCATAATCAAAGATAGAAGAGAAGATTTACTAAGCTATAGTGATTGACTTCAAGGCATAAGTCACTATTCATTGCAGACCTTCAAAGTATTCACTAAACTCTGTTTTGATGCCTCTACATTACCCTGGATTGAACCCTGATATATTGGGGGAAGTTGTGTGTGTGAGGGCTTTTTACATTCATGGAGAGTTAGGGTTGCACTGAACGATGCAAGGTGTCTGCTTTGGGCCAGTACGGGGAAAGGGTGTGGTGTAAATTTTGCCCTTTTACATAAAAAAATGGCTCTGGACTTCTATCTGTTACTTAATCCTCGCACCCCTCCTTCCACTGATAACTACACACACACCGAGGCCCTCATTCTATTATCGGCCGTAGGAGATGCGGGGCCGCAAGGACCGGCCGCAAGCTATTTGCCTATTCTATTCCCCTCCGGCCGGGGATTCCGGCAGGCTTGCGGCCGGCGCCTTGCTATCCCTTGCGGCCGCACGCGCCGGAGGAAAGCCTTTGATCTTAAACGGCCGCAAGAGATTCGGCCGCAAGAAAATCCTGGTTGCTATTTAATTGCTCCGGGAACCCTCTCTGCAAGGCTAAAACCGAGCCGCAGCTTACTTGCAGCAAAAAGGTCCCGCAGGCACACAATTAAGCACATTTTAAAGCCATAATAAAGCCATCCTGCACTCTGAGGAGAATATAAAGTGATTGTAGGTGTTAGCATTAATAGCACAACATTCCCTTACACTCAAATCCGTAAATATATATTTTTTTAAATTTATGTCACATATCAATGTAAAAAGTCCAGAGGGCTTGGAGCACCTCAGACCCGCCCACGCTGCGGCCGGAAAATAAACAGTTAATATAATCTCTGATTTGGGCTGATGTGCAAGCTTGAGAGGGGGTTGCTATTAATCCTCATGTCCCCCATTATGATCCCTAGCATTTACAGAGCTTTACAGTGCCGTCTTGAATTTATTTTTGCATTTTAAGATTTCTGAGCTTACGGCCGGTTGCAAGATATACGGCCAGCGGGAAGGGGATAGCCTTGCGGCGCCGTATAATTGAATTGCAAGGTAATGGGAGCCCCGCAAGGAATCGCAGCTTTGCGGACGATTTACGGCCGATAGTAGAATGAGGGCCCGAGAATTTAGCTCTTAGGATGTGATGTATCAAAATTGATTCCTCTACTCACTAACTTAGTTTCCAAATATTCAAATTTTTCCAGAAAATATTTATGCCCATGTCTGTTTTCTTGAACTACAGTGCTTATTGCAGAGAATGTTGTATATAAGTAGTAGCCATAATCATCACGACTGTATTCACTAAATAATTCATCTGCTCTCCCTCCGCCCAATGCAATGCAGCTATGTAAGATTGCAACTTCAAGCTTTGCAAGGCCTCTATTACTATAAATTTAACTATCACATATAACAGTTGTCAAACTACGAATCGTCGTCATGCTTTGCGAGCTCACTAAGCGAACTCGCAAGAACTGCGTCCCCCGGAAAGCGAAGGACGCAGTATGGTCTGCAAATGGGGACGCTCTCGAAGCGAGGGGCCGCATTTGCGGAAGGTGGAGGCTTCAACGTCGGCTCATTGCAGGACGCAAATGCGGACCCTTTGGAAGCGAGGGGCCGCATTTGCGGAGGTGGAGGCTCAACGGCGCCTTACAAGCCGTTACAAAAACACACACAAGTGCAAAATTTTTTTAACACACAATCAAAAAATACGAACCGCGGGTGTAAGAACGCAACATTTACGGACTTAGCCCAAAAAAATATGCAGGACTTAGAAAAAAAACATTACGAACTCGCAAAATTACGCCCTAAACGGCCGAACCGCGCGTACTTGAAAACATTAAAAACACAATAAATACACTCAGAAAAAAACATAAACAGCTTGCCCACAACTAGGGGGGGCATCCAGGACATCTGCAAGAGAAGTTACACCTCAATTTAAGTCCAAATTCTCAAGTCTAGACAAACGAAAATCCCCTAAGCGAGAGAAAAAATGGCCGCCAAAAAAACGAAAACGAGCCAAAAGCCCCAAAGCCTCAAAACAACACCAAGCACAGACGGATTTTCAAAAAAGCTGTACGAAGTAAAGATACACTTTTAGCAAGGACGCTAAATCATCCACACACACGTACCACGTACACCTTCGCTGCCATTTTGCAACACTAACTTACACAATGCGGAACTACACAGCTACACTAAGGGCTTCCCCTCGCTCATAACAGACTATTTACACTACACACTGCACACATTGCTGACACTTACACCTCAGCTCCACAAGAGTGCAAACCTACATTGTATGCTGCAAGAACATCAAAACAGATTGTCAGCTCTTCAGCACAATGCTTCCTGCATATATTACTTACAAATATGTAAAGTATATTAATTAATTAATTTATTAATTATTTCATTTGCATACAAAAATACATATACAGAATTTTTTTTTAATAAAACCGTATCGCTATAAACACAAAAGACATTCACTGCACGCCTCACAACGAGCGCCAACGCTGCTCATAGCACACAAACTACACCAGGGGACAGCCTTGCAATAAGTGCAAAAAGCAGATCAGCACCGACCTTACAATCACAGCAAAAGCGCCTCTAATAAAAAAAAAAAAAAAAAACATCCAACAGCCTTGCAATGAGCGCCGAAGGTCCTCAGGGTAAAAAATGGTTTACATTATGTCTCAAACAGCAGTCCCTGGCTTACAATGTCATGTCCGTCATTTTTTGATGGGCAATTCGCTAGTATAAACATATTCCCTGTGACATGCACAAAAAGTTAAGACTGTTAATTAGAAAATTACATTTTAATAGAAGTTACAATGTAAAAATAGTTTTACCATCTGGATTTTATTAAAAGAGAAATGATTCTGCATATAAAAATTATAATTCAATTGTAAATATATTTATATATATATTTTTATATATTATAACTGTATTTGTGTATTTTGTGGTGATTATCTGGATCTACTATATCAGTGAAATGTATTTTAATTATGGAGTGCACAATCATAATTACTGTTCATCCAATCACAGCTATGATGTCTCAAGTGGAATTACAATCACTTTAGATGCGATGTAAACAAGTGGGTGGACATTTAGTGAGAGTGAAATGAAGCACCTCCTAGAATAATGTATTCTGTTTTTAATAAAATCCCCCAATAAAAAGTTTAAATTGACTTTTCTACCAATTTCGTTATGGCCATTTAAGATGCAAACATAAAATGGTATTTTAATGTGATAAAGCAATTTCCATGTCCCCTTGCCTACTGAAAAAAGGTTTTGATATTTCAGATATTTAAACTTTTCATTATATGTGAAAATATTCTTAGTAAATTGTGTCACGCTGGAGTAAAAAATAACACTTGCGAAAACACAAGATTAAGACAGATTATCTATTTTCTCAGCTTGATTTTTATATAACTCACAATATGGGTCAGTTTCTAGCAACGTTTATTTCTCATACATTGGCATTAAAATCAGCAGGCATTATTAACAAAGACTTTCCAGAGACTGTTAAAATATGTATAGAATTCATATCTGATTGCGCCTTTTCTTTCTTTGGATACAAATGATCTATGATTCTATTCCCTTCATACCGCAGAAAATGCCAATTGTCCATGTTTTGTGCATATTTCAGTTGCCATAAGAAATATACTAACCGTAATGCAACATAAAGAAATGGCTGCACCAGTGGTAAAAACAAGTGATGCAAGGTTTGCAAAGCACACAGTGGCTGTAACTCCACAATATTTTGTTTGGAAATAACCTGAACAACACTAAACAAATATTTTAATGAAGGTAAAGATTACTTTTACATGAAACGCAGCTTAAAGTGACAGAACAGAAGATCTAGGTATAGTATAATGTCAAACTATAGGTAATACCAAATACTTTATCAATTGCATATTATTTAAAAAAAATAGCTCCTAGAGTAACCTAACATTGATATTTATAATATTCTACTACACCCACAAACCAAGATATTAATCTTTTGTTAATAAGACATCATTGCCTTATCAATGACTTAATTGATCCCTGAGGTATTAATGTCTATGAAGTTGCACAGAAAAAGGCATGCTCAGACTCAGGTAATAATGAGAGGAATAAGTCATACCTCAACAGAGAAGGAGGTGTGAATGTAATATTAAGTCAAACATCCCTCAATGGGTTAGAACACATTATATAGCTCAATTCTGTGTACAGGAAATATATTTTTGAAATCTTTTAAATCTTAACATATATGACTATTCACTATAAAAATGCTTAATTATCCTTTGCAATGCTGATGTTGACTACTCGTCATCCTTTACTTCTACTTATGGAATAAAAGAGACAATAATAAACACAGGACTAGTCATATAACAGAATAAAAAGTATGTAATCAGGTAACTATATACATTAGAAACTTGTTGTGGTACATTTTGTAGTTTTATCAAAGAATGAAATAAAGCAATTTGTCAATGTGCAATCAAATATTTGGTACAAAATCTAAAATTTTAAAGCATTTTTCTTAAATTAGAGAATAGGGTGCCTTGTATATTTTTTGTTGTGCAGAGGGCTTATTCAGTGTATAGAATGACTCCTTTTATCAGTAAATGATCTGAATCATATGCAATGATTACATGTGAGCTTAATCTCTGGATTTATATGGAAGGTCCCACTTTCTGATGGGTAATGAGTAGTATATGATCACTTTGAATGCGTGTGTATCAGAAGTGTTGTTTATGTAAGCCCTCTTCTCTTAACAACCATATAGTATTTTGTTTTGTACAAAATAGTATTTTATTTTGCATAAAATGTTAAAGTGTGATACAATATCCATTTGTTAATTAAGAGCATGTGTAAATCAATTATACTACACTGTGATTTGATTAAAAACAAACAACTGAGTAACTCACAGGTGCTACAGCATATAATACAAAGTATAAATGAACACACAAGGAGTGAGAGGCAAAAACTTTGAACAGGTTATGGCACTCATATGGGAGTCCATTACTGCTTTAGACCCTCATTAAGTTGAATATGGCTATATCACCTGTAGAAATATTTCTGCAGAGGCGCAGATGGATAGATGAGGTCAATGAAGCAATGAACATGAACTTGATGGAGCTCAGAGGGACATTGACTGACAGATGTACCTGGTGCGCTGTGGTCCATAATGTATGAGACACAACAGAACGACTAAGCAACGACATTTCAAATCATTTTTAAAATGTTCATTACTGGTTATGTTAAAATTTTGCTATCACATATATAGTTGTGAGCAATACAGGTTGTTGTGAGCAATACTAAGGGGTTCCTGCCAGGCGAGAACTTGCGATGAGCGCCAGAGGCACTCATCGTGAGGCCCCCCAACCTCGTATCACACCCATTGTCTCCTCCCTCCTTCCCCTCAACCTCCTCCTCCCTCCTCATCCCTTTCCCCCTCTCAGATTAAGGATGAGGGGAAGGAGGAGGAGGATGAGGGGAAGGAGGAGGAGACAATGGGGATGATGCAAGCCCTGGGGCTCCTGCTGCTGTCCATCACATCTTCTGTGTTGGGACCCGGCATATGCTAATGACGTGACGTCACATGCGCATGCCATAAGACGTGATGGACAGCAGCAGTAGCCCCAGGAGACACAGAGGGAGTAGAGGGGGGGGAAGAGACACAGGAGAGGGAGAGACGGGCAAACAGACACAGAGGGAGTAGAGGGGGGGGGGAGACACAGGAGAGGGAGAGAGGGGAACAGACACAGGGGAGGGAGAGGGGGGAAACAGACACAGTGGAGGGAGGGGGAAGAGACACAGTGTAGGGAGGGGGAATGGAGACACAAGGTAGGGAGAAGAGGAGGGAAAGGAGACACAAGGTAGGGAGAAGAGGATGGAAAGCAGACACAAGGGAGGAAGTAGACGGGGGAGAGCCTTGCCGTCAGCACATTAGGTGGCAAACAGTATTGCCAGCATTACAATTTTATTGCCGCCATTTTTGACGGGCAAGTCGCTAGTACTTATATAAAAGTTCTAACTTGTGAACGAATAAATAATTTATATTTTTTGTAAATACACAGCCCATAGTGGTATGTTCATAATATTGAATTTTTTTGTAAAAATTTCAACCAAGTAAGTAAATAGGAGATTTTCAGTGAGCTTTCACATACCTGTATAAATATCTTATGGAACAGATGTGCTGGAATATTTGAGTATTCATGTGTAGTTGTATTAATCCTTTTTTAATCATTATGAATGCATGCTTTGGCTTATTGTATTAAATATTTTTGTTTAGTTTTCTTCACAGCTCTTAGTGTCTTCTATCTTGAATTAGGTTATTCTCAACATAGACACTGGATGTGAACTTTTTATTTTCCTCTAAGGAACTTATTTACCATAAGGCCACTTGGATCGGAATCATATCCTCATTTATCTCGTCTATCTTTGAGGGATAAGTCTCACTACACATTACTGTGTAGTTATAAACGTGAGATGCTTTTTGGTTTAATAAGATATAAATAATACGATTGGATATACATGGAAATAAATTATAATTCACAAGTGAAATTTATTTAAGATATATTATTCCTAGTCATTATTTTAAGTGTGGCCAGTGTTTACAGAATTTGCCAATTATAATTAGTCATGTATGCTCTATGTCAATGGCTGTATGTTTAATGTCGCGATAACTCATGATAAGCAGTATAAGGCTAATTTTTAAAGAGGAAAATGCCTTTAGTAAGTCACACAATGACCTGACTTGCTGGATAGCAAGTTAATGTGGGATATCACACCGGTATATATCTGCGAACCTTTACTAAATGTCCCCCTCTGTATTATTAATAGTTCATACAGTCTGCAGTTCAGGTACTGTATGTCACAACCCACAGTTCATTGGGGTTGAAAATGTTGCAAGATCGATCCTACCCGCACATTGTCTCGGCTCAAAATCCCTCTCACAGGATGATTACCAGGATTCAAAGGCAAGTTGCCAGTTTTCAGGCTAAGCTGCAGATTATCAGCACACTAAATGAAACACATCGTGGGAATGTGCTCCAAACAGAACATAATCTTATTTTTCAGTTTTTACCCACACCATTTGGTACTTTTAAATGCTAAGAACTTCCACCATGGGCACGTCGCCAGACTGTCTATCTCCCTGTCTAGGTGTCAATGAATCTATGCCTCAAGTGACAGATCCCTTGAGTCAGTGTTTGGGCACAGCAGGGGTTTGCCAGAGTATTGTAAAGGCTGGAGACAGAGTGTCTGGGTGATGGGCCAGGGTCTAACCTGAGTGGGAAACCATGGACAGGCTTAGGTCTTAGGTAGAGGCTCACCCTCTAATCGGGGAACCTGATGGAAGGCAGTGTGCTAGTTAATGAGCACAGTGTGCACTGTAAGCAGGAAGGGGGTATTCCTAGTACCAGGGAGGATCAAGGTTGTATGTAACCAACCATTCTCAAGCCGATTTCCTCTTGAGTAGAAATATCAGGGAGGTGTCTGCTAGGAGAGTTGAGGTGGGCTCCTGGGTGTATTCACTCTCAGGGACCGACCAGGACTTCCATAATATATCTACTTGGACTCCCTTTTAGATTATGTGGGGGATCAGGAACAATGGCTAAGGTCAAGTATATACCAATTAGTGGTTCACCATGAGACCACGAGAGAAGGGATATAATTTGCAAAGCACTAGACATCACTTGACCCTTGTCTATTGAAACAAAGTGTTTTAGTTGTTGAGTGACAACCATAGATAACCCTTCTTTTATGGCTTTATCAGAAGTCTATGGAGCCACTTTTACTGCTAACACAAGTTCGAATCCACCCAAGAACCTAGCCAGGCCCTGGGACTGGGAGCAAACTGGGTATCGCGGTTGGCTCCTGGAAGATATTATTGCTAACCCTTAAATGGATACTACACCCTGAAACACATGATACACATGAAATAACTGTCAAAAAATTCTAAAATTGACCCATAGCAATTAAGGTTTGCCTAAGCCTGTAGAAATGGGGTCTGGGGCAAATAACCAGAGGCTTCGGGAAACATTTGAAAATATATACATGTTAGCAGTTACATTTTTAAGCCTATACCCAGAATACAATGATTTAGTACTTTCTTAGAGATGTCCTTTTGGCCATTACAATGGCCTTAGTCCATATGGGCAATATGGTTAGAGTACATAGAGGTTTGGTTGCAGGCCCAGAGGCCCAATAGTTCTGGATGGTTGTGACACTGTAATAACTTTTAAATAATTTTTGGTGCTAAATTAGCACCTTTGTCAATTTACAGTGAAAGAACAATGAATGCTGAGTTTCTTTAAATCTGTAGAAGTGTAGCTTGTGTATACATAATTATATATAGAATAATATTATATTATATAATACACTCAATATAAGTATCCTCCTGTAAAAAAATAAACCATATGTTTCTTATTTTTGACAAAGTGTCAGTATGGTTAACCTTTAAACAAGCACATTGAACATAGTGTATGGTATCTTTTATTAAAGCAAATTATATGTTTTTGTCCATTTTGCATTACTTCAACAAATGTGTATTTTTTCTTCTTTAGTGTAATGAAAAAAACAAAACATTTACTGTATAGTAATAACTTGAGCATTTTTTCGTTATCATTCATACCATAAATTTCACTCACATATGCATGTTCCAGATGGCACTTCACATTGGATCAGGGAGATGCTTCACTCTTGTATTTATTTTCTCACTTTATACAGCAGCCTGCAAGACTCCTGAGACAGTAAACTTGTGTATATCAGCATATTTTTTTTTGTTGAGTTGGAACCATTTCATATGTGATTTTCCTGGAGCTGCAGAAGATTGTGATTGTGTTGTAATTAATTCTCATAATCCTGTCTCTTCCAATATGAATCTCAGCTGCTAATTTAGAGTGTTACTGTAACTAAGACAGGTGAGTTCAGTAAAACAACTTCTGTAAGTTTCCCTTGCAAATATCACAAAGTACAGTTCAAGGTAATTTTACTCAAGTAAGCAAAGTTAATCACTGGTATTTAGAAATAAATCATTTTAGAAAAAAATTAAAAATTAAAATATTTTTACCTTAGACTCCCAATTTATCTCCAACCATTAACTGAATTAAACACATCATGTATTGAACTTAAATTAATGAATGTTCCAGATGAAGAGCAGTTAATTTTTCTTCACCAATGCCGTGTTTACATCAATTTTTGTTTTGTTTAGCAAAAGTATAAACCTAATATGTAAATCAATGATTCATTTAATTAAGGCTCAGTACTCACACTTTTTACAAACCAACTTATTAGTGTAAATGGTTATTGCTCAAACAGCAGTTGTAGTAAGCAATATCTGCTACTGCAAAATCTATTAAGCCCTAAATGAATTACTAAAATATATATATATTCACATTTTTGAGCACCCTCCTTAAAATGTAAAAAACATTGTGCAAAGAATAACATGTTATTGTTTCTAGTACAGAATGCAGTAGAGGTAATACTGTTTACACTAATAATGAAAATAATTTATTTTATCACTGTTTTTCTGATATTGCAAAAGTATTCACCCCCTTGACTTTTGACCTATTTTGTTACATTACAGCCTTTAGTTCAATGTTTTGTTAATTTGAATTTTATGTGAAGAATCAGAACACAATAGTCTAAGTTGGTGAAGTGAAATTAGAAAAATATATACATAAAACTATTTTTTAAAAATAGAAAACAGAAAATTGGCATGTGCGTATGTATTCATCCCCTTTGTTATGAAGCACATAAAAAGCTCTGGTGCAGCCAATTACTTTCAGGAGTCACATAATTAGTGAAATGATGTCCACCTGTGTGCAATCTAAGTGTCACATGATCTGTCATTACATATACACACCTTTTTTTAAAGGTCCCAGAGGCTCCAACACCTAAGCAAGAGGCACCATTAACCAAACACTGCCATGGAACTCTCCAAACAAGTAAGGGACAATGTTGTTGAGAAGTACAAGTCAGGGTTAGGTTATAAAAAATATCCAAATCTTTGATGTTCCCCAGGAGCACCATCACATCTATCAGAACCAAATGGAAAGAACATGGCACAACAACAAACCTGCCAAAAGACGGCCGCCCACCAAAACTCACGGACTGGGCAAGGAGGGCATTAATCAGAGAGGCAGCACAGAGACCTAAGGTAACCCACAGCAGAAACTGGAGTATCTGTACATAGGACGACAATAAGCCGTACGCTCCATAGAGTTGGGCTTTATGGCAGAGTGGCCAGAAGAAAGCTGTTACTTTTAGCAAAAAACAAAATGACACGTTTTAAATTTGCAAAAAGGCATGTTGGAAATTTCAAAAATGTATGTAGGAAGGTGCTCTGGTCTGATGAGACTAAAATTTAACTTTTCGGCCATCAAAGAAAACGCTATGTCTGGCGCAAACCCAACATATCACATCACCCAAAGACCACATCCTATTTTTTAGCAGCCGACACTGGGAAACTGGTCAGAGTTGAGGGAAAAATGGTGCTAAATACAGGGACGGAGGTTCACCTTCCAGCAGGACAATGACCGCAAACACACTGCTAAAGCAACACTTGAGTGGTTTGGGGGAAACATGTAAATATATTGGAATGGCCTAGTCAAAGCCCAGACCTGAATCCAATAGAAAATATGTGGTCAGACTTAAAGATTGCTGTTCACAAGCGCAAACCATCCATCTTGAAGGAGCTGGAGCAGTTTTGCAAGGAGGAATTTACAAAAATCCCAGTGGTATGATGTGGCAAGCTCATAGAGACTTATCCAAAGCGACCTGAAGCCATGATTGCTGCAAAAGGTGGCTCTACAAAATCTTAGCTGGCGGGGGGGGGGGGGGGGGAATAGGTATGAACATACTTTTTCTCTGATTTTGTCCTATTTGTTGTTTGCTTCACAATAACAAAATTAAAAAAAAATCTTCAAAGTTGTGGGCATGTTCTGTAAATTAAATGATGCAATCTTCAAACAATCCATGTTAATTCCAGGTTGTGTTGCAACAAAACACGAAAAATGCCAAGGGGGGCGAATACTTTTGCAAGGCACTGTATGTATGATAACATTGACATGGAACTCACATATTAAAAGTTTTTGTAACATAAAAATGAGTAATACAATGGCTAAACAAAAAAATGTATCTCTGCAAACTAAATAATGATAACAAATGTTAACATAACACAAGCCAACAAAAAAATTGTCTTGGCCTCTTGGTTTTTAGGTCTGTTCCTGGGGTTTTTTGGGGCACTGATTCAGAAAATTGCACTGGATAGACTGCATCAGCTCTAGTTTCTTAGATATAGCTATGGGATAGTAGAGTCAAACATAAACATTGGGCAAGAAAAGATTGTCCTCAGAGGGAATATATCTTGATTGGAGGACAACATTTTAATTAATGAACCCTTGGTAGCACAATATAGAATAATATTGCCACCACTATATCTACATCTACAGCTAGGCCTGATGAAACAACTTCTAAAGTCTTTGAATGAAGACAATTCGTGCAATGAATACCTAGCGAATAAATTACCTGGACTTACTACGGAAAAACAGAAGGCCAGAATTTTCAATGGTCCACAGATCAGACAACATATAAATGACCCACATTTCATAGAATCAATGAATGAAGCTGAATCTTCATTTGTTTTTGTTGTGAAACACTTTCTTGGCAACAAGAAGCCCAACATCTGCACACAATTAGTGGAGGATATGCTCTTTTATTTCAACAGACTTATCTGTAACGTGAGTGTTAAAAGTCCATTATCTGCACAGTCACTTAGATTGCTTTTCAGAGAACCTTGGTGACCTAAGCGAAGAACAAGGTGAAAGATTTCACCAAGACATAAAAACAATGGAAGCCAGTTACCAAGGAAGATGGGATGCACACATGATGGCTGACTTGTCTTGGCAGTTCCCAACCTCAAACGTCTTACAAAAGGAGCTTCTTGTGTGTTGAATGACTGGAAAATTTGTAATATAAACCATAAAGTGATATATGGCATATGTTCTGTGTCTCAAAAACTAGAGCTGATAGGGATAGAAAACTGATAGAAAACTGGTGCCATTATTTGAATCAGCAGGTCAAATATACCCAGAAACAGGTCTAACATTTGAGGCACTAAAATATGTGTTGGCCTATGTAATCGAAAGTGTTTCAGGGCACTGCTTTGTGTGATTTTAAAGCTATATTGAGACATGTACTCCCTTTAGACTGACTGGTTGCAGTTGATACTCCCAAATTAAATTTCTCACAGGGAGTTAGGTATGTACAAATTCAGCTTTGTAAAAGGAAAATTCGGTTTAACCTATTATATTCACTTATACATGAGCAGCAGCTCCTTTTACAATGAATTAAATTTGCTATAATATCATAAAACCAGTACCCAGTATATTGAATATTCAATGATTTATTTTATTTCTAAAACATTTGTGCAACTAGCACTGCATCATGTTACCTTGACATCTTAAGCTAATTGCTGGATAATCCACATGAAATGTGCCACCCTAGCATTATTTAAATACATCTACATTGGACTGTGCTCATAGAAAGTTTCCAGCCAATTCTGAGACTTAACTTTTTGACCAATTTCTATATGATCCTTAAATTTCATATGAAACTTGACATGTAAATTGAGATGTAGATGAGGTGCAGAGCTTTTGAGATATACACCTTTCTTGAAGGAGAGACATTTGGGGTTTCATTTATTGGGTGCTTAATACATTCTTGTTAAGTTAAAAAATATCACTGATTAAAAACAATGTTCAATAATGAACAATTATGATGTTCTCATAGATTCAAATCTGCTACTCTTTTTTATATAACATCTGAAAAAGCTGGCCAAGCATTACCTAGATGTTTTCTATGGCATCCTGGTACAATAACACGTACAATGCCAACAATTCAGATATAGACTTTTAGACAAGGACATTTTGACTAACTGTTACACATATAATTCACTAGTGTGACAAAAATAGGTGGCATATTACTTCACTTTTTTAAATGTTATATATGGCAATATGTTTCTAGTTCACACCTTACAGAAACAAGTTGAAAAATAATATAATTTTATGACAGCCCTATATCAAGGATCCTTCAGTCATTTTGTGTTGAATGATGTCCCTTATTACACTAAAAACAGAAACAAGAAAATATGGTAGCTTATAAAAACTGCTCACTAAAGTTAGTGTAAAAATGTATCAATTATGCTTTAATTCAGATAAATCAGAAGGTTTCGATTTTTATTTTTTAAGTGTCCTTCTCCCTTCTTTGACCTGTCCTTGATTTATACATGTCCTTTTACAGATCTTGTCTCAAGAACTAAAGATTGTGCTCTCTGTCAGGTCGAATCAGTGACCCATAAAGTAGTAACTCAATGACTTTTCTGGCTGCTTTGCTACATCAATTGTCTTCTTTAAGTCAACTGAAATAATGGCTCTGTAGTCTATTTCTTGAAATCTAATGGTTCATACAGGGTCACTAATCTTAGTCTGCAATTTCTCTCAATATAATATATAATTAAGAGCGTATGCCACTTCCCATAATTCTTCTGAAATTAGTTATATTTTAATATGTCTTTAATATAAACAGTAGAAGATGTATTTTAACAGTCAGCTATGGTACAGTTCATTGTGATGCACTGGTAAACTGATTTACAAGACTTTACAATTAATGAATTTATACTATACCCCTTTTTCAAAATACCCCTGTATCATATGTTTTAACATTTCAAGTGGCCAAAGACCCACATATACTTTTGAAGACAGACACACTATTTGCTTGTGTTATTAGTACTCTTTAACAATGGCATCAACTTGAGCAAAGCGGGCATACTGTTCAATAAATACATATACACTCCAAAACAGACATAATACTGCAATCTTTCTTTATCCTGGAAACTTGGCAAAAACAACAGGAGAGCCAGACAAAGAACGAGGGACATGGATGACACTGCATTAGATTAAGTTGCCCTTAAATTAAGTGTTGTCCCTACAAAAGAGGGACATTAGGATTATGAGGTACAGGGATTTTTCTCTTAAAAGAGGAACAATGGGAAGTATTAAGTAGATTTTATGTGATTTAGATACATTAGATTTACTGCTCCATCTCAATATATTATAACTAGCGACTTGCCAGTCAAAAAATGATGGCCAAGTGTTTTGGTGGTCTGAGATCCTTGTGCACTCATTGCGAGGCTGGCGCTGACCGGCTTTGGCGCTCATTGCGAGCCTCTGGGTTGGTGTATTTGTTGTTATCATAGGCGCTTTTGCGCTTATTGTAAGATCCGCAGTGATCTTGTTTTTTCGCTTATTGCAAGGCTCTCCCCTGGTGTAGTGTGTGTCCTGTAAGCAGCGTTGGCGCTCCTTGTGGGTGGCACGGTGAAGGTGTTTGTGGTTGTTTGCGCTAGTGTGGTGTTATTTTTTTTTTGGTTTTGTGTCTATTTCTTTCTTTTTATGCAGAGCTAACAATCTGTTTTTAAGTTCCGGCAGCATATAATGTAGATTTGCAGTGTTGTTAAGCTTAGGTGTAAGTGTGAGCAATGTGTGCAGTGTGTAGTATAGGCTGCGTGCGGGAGGGGAAACCGTTAGTGTAGCTGTGTACTTCCGCATTCTGTTAGTGTTGTAAAATGGTGGCAAATGTGTATGTGGTAGGCAGGTTTGCATGATTTAGCGTCCTTGCTAATGGTGTATGTTGCAGGTCGTACAGATTTTTGTAAAAGCTGTATTTGCTTTGCGGTATTTTGCGGCTTTAGGGGTCATGTAGCCACGTTTTCGTTTTTTTCAACAGCCATTTTTTTGCTCGCTTAGGGGATATTCGAGTGTCTAAACTATTTAAATTTGACTGAAATCAAGGTTTAACTTGTGTTGCAGTGGTCCTGGGTGTCCCCCCTTGCTGCGAGTAGGGTTTTTATTTTATTTATGTGTGTATTTTTTTTTTTTTTTTTTTTTTTATATTTGCTGATGTGCGCGGATTGTCCGCTAAGGTCGTATTTTTTATAATAATGGATTTTTTATAAGTCCAGCGGCTCATATTTTTTTGTGTAAGTCCATAGTTAGTCATTGCGTGTTTGTTGTTTTTTTTTTCAAAGTTCCGCTTGTGTAGCCATTTGTAACTGGTTGTGAGGCGCCGTAGAGCCTCCACCTCCACAAATGCTGCCTCTCGCTTCGTGAGGGTCCGCATTTGTGGCCTGCAATGAGCCTGTGGCTCATTGCAACCGACGTGGGAGCTTCCATCTCCGCAAATGCGGCCCCTCGCTTTTTTTTCATACATGTTTAACTAATTTAAATAAAAATTGTTATTGTGAACCATGATTTATGACTCTTTCTTTACTGATACTGCCTTGATAATTAACGGAAACTGCCATCTAATCATACCTTCTCACCCCCTGGTCAAACAATGCCCTCTCTTGTTAGCAGGACTCTAAACCTGCTGTCATTGAATGCATACTCATGGGACTTCACACTTAAAACTTCTTCCAAGATGTAAAACCTTGAAATCCCGTCATTGATCCTCAAACTTGTTGCATTAGCTCATCAAGTTTACCATAAATATTTCCAAACTTTTGGAACATTGTCTAGTAGAACCCTTGGTACAAAATCACACCGATGGCGACACACAGTACAGTTTGGGAAACAATGGTTATAAGTTTTGACTACAGACATTAGGGGACTAAAGTGAGCTTTGATGTTGCAATAAATAAATATTATGGTATAGACCCACATTAACACTAATTTAGTTTTGATAAGAAAAATGGCATTTACCAGGAGTTTTTTCCTCTGCTATGTTTCCGACTATTTATGCGCTCAACCCCCAAGGTACAAATATTCAGTAATGCTGTTAATTTCAATATGCAATATAATTAGTGGATATATGGAGTTTGCACCCAATATTAAAACCTCTTGGATGGATACATGTGAGATGCCTCATGCATTTCTAGTGAACACTTTGGAACAGTTACCTTAGCCTGCTTTTACTTTTATTTTGGCTACTGACACTTAAAGTTATGGCATGTGTCTGAATTTTTTTTTATATATAACTATATAGCCCGCAGGACATATTAATCAATTTTGTTAATAGAAATGTATTTAATTTGCCAATATATTAACAGAACAAAAATACATGGCAAGCATTTTATTTATATTCAGAATAGGCATGACCAGATGTATATTTAAAAGGCTGTTATTTTCCACTATCTGTCTCTGTTAAGATTAACAAATCCTTTGTGATTCCATGACACAGGCAACAATAAATACACCTTTGGCAAAAAAACAGCATAGTAAACAACCATTAATCCTACAGATTGTCCAACAAGGAAATACAGCCCAGAAAATTGGTACCACAATTCAACGTGTAAAGCTAATCTATGACAAACAGGAATTTGATTCATTATTTAATAAATAGAGCTAAACCTTTTTTTGGAGAGAAGCTTCAAGAATGAATGTTATAACTCTTTGTTTGAAAGTAGATGTTCAAAATGCAAATACAACAAACATGGAAATGGGTCTTTAGCGGTAAAGCAAAGTAAACAAAAACAAAATAACTGCTGTAAGCAAACATTCCTGAAGTAGATGTTAGGGAACATGAATTATTTCTACTGTGCAAACAGTTTTGAAATCTAAGAGATCCACGCTTTCTTTAATACCCAAAGGAAAACACTTTGCGCAGTTCAATTTATATTTGTGGAAAAATGTTGTTCATAATGAAAACAAAATGTTTTAAGGGCTTTGACTAAAGGGACACAGTGGACTTTTATTGTGTAATTTTATAATGTTTATTTGTGCCAAAAACAGCAGGACAATATAAATATTTTTATAGATAGTTATCAGATTATAATGCAACAAATTATTGTCTAGGTGTTATGGCTGTCATTTACTAAGGTGTAATCAATTATTTCATTTCCAGGTCACTACCTGGACGTGGTGCAGGGGCTTGTGTACATCAATGAAGCTATGAGCTAGGCCATGTAGGGTCACCTGAGCTGGCCAGGTCAGCACAGAGGTTAGACAAATCCCTGTCCACTGGAAATAAAACTGGCAAACCACTTAAGAAAGATTGCCATGAAAACGTTATGGGTTAGCACAACCAGACACAAGACCTGCCTGGCATGCAGCAATCCACAGCGTCATGTAGAGTCGGACACAAAAACAACAACAATCAAAATAATATTTAAGATGAAAATCATTTTAAACTATTAGCCTAAAATAAAGGACACAAGTCCTTACTGATATATGTCAATCATTGTCGCTTCAGAGCTTTTGAAGCATATTTTGGGAGGCAATCATAGCTTTTTGGTGTCATCCACCATGACATTCTGCTCACTATACTGACATGGTACACTTTCAGTTCCCTGTCATAATATGTGCAAGTATTTCAGGTTAAATAATTTTATGGAAATTTTATTTCAATGTTCATATATTCATGTTATAGAAAAAGAGACTTGGACAAAATAAACAGTGTTAAAGGTTTCAGTCAAAGAGTTAATGTAATGCTTGGTCCTTTACTTTTAGAGTAGCGTTTGACTCGCACAGCGATCACACTGCGCTGTGCGCACCCGTGCTCACTGCCGCGCGAGCTGCCCGCTTACTGTAGATCCACACACTTTAGCGCCATCTAGGCAGTATATTGTGGTATTGCAGTATACTTAAATAAAAATACTTTGTATATGATTCTGTTTTTTTCTATGTTTTAATAAAAGGTCAAAGGTGTGTTTATGGTTAAGGTTAGGCATAGGGTTACTGTTAGGGCTATACATAAAGTTAGGGTCAGGGGTTAGGCATAGGGTAAGGGTTAGGGTTAAGGTCAGGTTAGGCATAGGGTTAGGGTCAGGTGTTATGGTTAGGGCCAGGGGTTAGGGTTATGGTCAGGGGTTAGGGTTAGGCATAGGGTTAGGGTCAGGGTTAGGCATAGGGTTAGGTTCAGGGGTTAGGGTTAGGGCTAGGTACATGTTTTAGGGGATAGGGTTAGGGGTTAGGGTCAGGAGTTAGGGTTAGGCATAGGGTTAGGGTCAGGTGTTAGGTTTAGGCATAGGTTAGGGTTAGGCATATGGTTAGGGTCAGGGGTTATGGTTTGGGTCAATCCCAGTGGTAGGGTCAGGGGTTAGGGTCAGGGATTAGGGTAAGGGGTTATGGCTAGGGTCAGGGTTAGGCATTGGGTTATGGTTAGGTTCTGGCATAGGGTTAGGGTCAGGAGTTTAGGTTAGGGTCAGAGTTAGGGTTAGGCATAGGGTTAGAGTCAGGGATAGGGTCAGGGATAGGGTCAGGCATAGGGTTAGGGTCAGGGGTTATGGTTAGGCATAGGGTTAGGGTTAGGGTCAGGTGTTAGTGTTAGGCATAGGGTTAGGGTCAGGTTTAGGCATAGGGTTAGGTTCAGGGGTTAAGGTTAGGCATAGGGTTAGGGGTTAGAGTTTGGCATAGTGTTAGGAATAGGGTTAGGGTCAGAGGTTAGGGTTAGGTGTAGGGTTAGGGGTTAGTGTTAGGCATAGGGTTAGGGTCAGGGTTAGTCATAGGGTTAAGGGGCAGGGGTTAGGCATAGGCTTAGGCATAGGCTTAGGGTCAGGGGTTAGGGTCAGCTATGGGTTAAGGTCAGGGGTTAGGGTCAGGCATAGGGTTAGGTTTAGGCAAAGGGTTAGGGGTTGGGGTTAGGGTCAGGGGTTAGGGTTAGGCATAGGGTTAGGGTTAGGCATAGGGTTAGGGTCAGGGGTTAGGGTTAGGCCTAGGGTTAGGGTCAGGGGTTAGGTTATGGTGTTGTAATGTAATTATGAAAGAATTACAAAGAGATGTTTTAACTTTTTGACAAAATATTTATTACAACTTAAATTAACATTTACAACTCTTTTTTATACCTATTTAACTTAAGTAAACACTATTTTTAGAACATTTATATTTTTTTACATATTTGGTGGCGAATATTCTACTATGTCTTTTAATATTTGGTCAAATGAATCCTGTTCTTTGGTCAATCTTTTATGCCACACAAGGAGGAGTCTAACATGCTTCTATGGGTGCCCCAACAGGCTTTGTTGCTTGACTTTGCCTTTCCCCACATCAATTCAATAGTCTGAATGTGGGCGCCTGTTTCTTGATTCACAAAATGTATGGAATGATTAACTTGCAAATGAGTGTACTCTTCCTATGATAGCCGGTTATGCGCCCTCCACTCGTCTAATATGATGGTTGTGCCAGGTTTTATATGTTGCTTAACATGTTGCGCCAAACACCCATTGTAGGGGTAGGATTCCAACAATATTTTATCGCTTCGTAAAAATCGCTTTCGTGAATTTCTACTGTCATGTGAGGTCTGCCAATTATCATTGGATTTCGGAGTAATGAGGATGCACAGATTTCTCTCATATAATTATTCCAGTCAACAGTTGTGTTTTTCTTGAGATGAAGAATTATAGACTAGTGAGCCTCACTTCTGTAGTGGGGAAGCTTTTAGAAGGGTTAATAAGGGATAATATACAAGAATATGTCTATTTCAACAGGATTATAAGTAGGAGTCAACATGGGTTTATGAGGGATAGGTCACGTCAAACAAATCTAATTAGTTTCAATGAGGAGGTTAGTAGGAACCTGGATCAAGGCAACTCAGTGGATGTAGTCTTTTTGGATTTTGCAAAGGCTTTTGATACAGTGCCACATGGGAGACTATTGGGCAAACTAAGGGATACAGGAATTGCAGTAAATATCTGCTCATGGATTGAGAGCTGGCTAAAAGACAGGAAGCAAAGGGTTTTTGTAAATGGAACATACTCCGATTGGACTAATGTGGTAAGTGGGGTTCCTCAGGGTTCAGTATTAGGTCCTTTCCATTTTAACATATTTATTAATGACTTAGAGGTAGGATTGGAGTGTGGGGTCTCCATTTTCGCTGATGACACAAAGTTGTGCAAGGTAATTAAATCAGAAAATGATGTGCTTTCCCTCCAAGGGGATTTACATAAAATTGAGGAATGGGCATCTAAATGGCAGATGAGATTTAATACGAATAAATGTAAGGTTATGCATCTGAGAAGGAAAAATAGCCATGCAATTTATAATCTTAATGGAGCAAATCTAGGTGTATCAGATATTGAAAGGGATTTGGGAGTGCTTGTGGACAACCACCTAGGTAACAGTGCTCAAAGCCAAGCAGCAGCTGCAAAGGCAAATAAAATATTAGCATGTATTAAGAAGGGTATAGAAGCCAGGGAAGCAAATATAATTCTGCCACTATACAAATCTCTAGTACGCCCTCATTTGGAATATGGAGTACAATTTTGGGCACCACTTCATAAAAAGGACATTTTAGAGCTGGAAAAGGTACAGAGAAGGGCAACCAAACTAATAAGGGGAATGGAGGGGCTAAGTTATGAAGAAAGACTAACCAAATTAAACTTATTTTCTCTAGAAAAAAGGCGTCTAAGAGGAGATATGATTACCTTATATAAATACATCCAGGGTCAGTATAAAGATTTGTCGGGGGAGCTTTTTGTGCCAAGAGGTTTTCAACTGACAAGAGGACATCCCTTGAGGTTAGAAGTAAAAAGATTCCACCTCAAAGAAAGAAAAGGGTTCTTCACAGTAAGGGTGGTTAATCTGTGGAATTCTCTACCAGAGGAGGTGGTGACAGCGGATTCGATAGATAACTTTAAAAGGGGACTAGATTTATTTCTAATTAAAAAGGGTATTCAGGGTTATCATGGATAATTAGAGAGACAGTAATGATCCAAATTTTTAACATTTCCCCTTTAGACAATTGGCTAAGTCTCGCTTGTGTTTTTTTTCTTTCTATTTGCCTTCCTCTGGACTAATTAATAATAATAAAAAAACAACAAAAAAAAACAGTAAATAATTGATTAATAATTAATTAACAACTAATGAATTAATAGTTAATCCGCATATTGCAGATCAAAGGAGATCTTAAAAGGTTGAACTTGATGGACTGAAAGTCTTTTTTCAACCTTAAATACTATGGCCCTCATTCAATTGCAATTTGGCCAATTGAATAGGGGTCTAAATAAGCACATAACATATTTTTTGAAAGAAGTTTTTACTTAGTAAACATCTATCCAAAAGCAAGGTTTTCACTAACTAAAAACTTATTTAAAAAAAATATGTTATGTGCTTATTTAGAGCACTATTCAATTGGCCAAATTGCAATTGAATGAGGGCCTATGTAACTATGTAACTATGAAATTCTGGTTGACAGAATGAAATAGTGGTATATTGATGACTCCAGGAGTGCATAAAAAATATGGAGGTTTTTAAGTCTACTCGTGACCCAGCAAACCATGTGTTGGTTCTTAAACTTATATTAATGCAACATGATTTTTTATGGCAACTCCATACTTGTTTTGTTTTTTTAAAGATATTTTCATATCATGGTTTTGTGGGCACCTCGTGAATGGTGAATCAGTCCTTTTTGTTGCAAAAATTCAATGGCATCTTCGGTAGTTTTTATTGTGTCATACAATGGAAATAAATTAATATTTATTATTTGTAGATTTGTTAGTTATTTTGTACTATAATAGTACTTATATGTATTTGGTACTTAAAATTTTTGTTTTATTAATTAAATTAATATATGTAGTGTTTGTATATACTTTACTTTTATTTCCAGTCTTCTTTGAGTCTTCTACGCTGCTCCTGCTACTTTCTGTGATATTTTCACAGTAGCAGGAACAGCGTGTGCATTCTCCTTTAAGAAGACGCGAGCGTGCGCAACGCAGACAGAGCGTGGAGATGATATGCGCAACCATAACAGGATAGGTCCTAATGCTTTATTATTATTGCAAATAATTTATGAAATTAAGTAAAATATTTGAATATAAGGCAGTAAACATTTTTCCTTTCTTTAAAAAAAAAATTGCACTGCTCATCTCTGGGTCCTCGAGTTTGTCATCCTGCAACTCTCTCATCTCTATATGTGTGTAGCTCCCAGTGAAGGGGTAGACAGTAAGATCTGCAACTCTTTGTTCCACACCTAGATGTGCTGCAGGACAAACCAATCTACTGCAGCTAATAACAACAAATGCACAGACGCCCAAGCAGTTACTATTGTCTGCAACATAGATTAAAGCACTTGTGATGGAGCTACAGAGCATCTAAAGATACAACCACAGGCAGAATAGCTTTCTGTTCACTCCCTTCATGTTGAGACACATGCACACAGAGATGGGAAGCGTGTAGGAGGATAAAATGAAGGATACCTACAGATAAGTAGTCAATATATTAAAAAGAAAGATAGTTTTGGCTTTGATTGTAATATTTTATGTCTTAATTACTTCATCTTACAAATCTTTGCAAACATTGGGCCTCATTCAATTGAAAGCCTGCAACTCGCTCTAAGAAAGCTGCATGTCTGCGATCGAGTTGCGGCCTTCCGTTGGACTCCGTTTGCGAGGCTATTCAATTGCTCCAGGTTGCGAGTTGCGATCCTGAAGCTAGCTCCGTAAACCATGCACTGGTCGGAGCAGTTGTGGGCGGGAACCGTATCTATTCACAGAGCGTGTAACCGCCCATTTCGAATCGCTAATGAGACATAATTATGGCAGTGAAATCCGGAGGTTACGTGTTAATCAATCAGGTTCGGGGGTTCAATATGCGATCAGACTTGTAAAGCTTTGAAAATGAAGAATTACGAAAATGAATGCCAATACTGTTCTAGTCCATATGGGTGGCCTGACATGTATTAACTCATTGACACCCAAGATCATTTAACCCCGAAATGATACATCAAAATAAAACGTATGTCCTGCAGTTGTGCGAGCTTGAGACTGTTGTGATTTTTGCCCCGCGAAAGTGACACATCAAAGGCTTCTGGATAGTGTAAGTTACGAGTTGGATAGCCGATATTTTTTCAAGCTCGTAACTCGTAACCCGATCCGAGCCCGCAAAAAGATGGCAATAGCAAATTTGACTGTGATCTCACTTACGGGCCCCCTATCTAAAATTCGGACAATTGAATGAGGCTCATTATTTCTTATTAAAATACTACAGTGATACTTTGATAAGCAATGGATTCATTTTTAATATGATTCCAAAAATATGGGGCATTCTTTTGAATAAATAAAACTAGTGGTAACACACTCTATGTCCCTCTAAAAGTAAACATTGTTTTGAAAGCCCTATTAGCCCAATTATATAAAGTTATGGATTATTACTATTTTTAGCTCCCATCTGCTCACTTTAAGGAGGCTACAGTGTTTGTTCCTCTCACTCCTCTGATTCCTCAATTGTATGTGTGTGTGTGTATGTGTGTATATTGGGAAGAAGGGAAAACATAAGAAGATAATGATTGGAGAGTGCAAGAGAAAATTAGGGGGAGATGGAAGCAGGAAGAGAGAGGTATGTGAGAAATAGATGCTAAATATAATAAACAAGTGAGATACTTCTATAAGATATACAATTTTTGCTCAGTCCAGGTGTAGTGCTTGTAGAAAGTGTATTGTGCTTTATTTAACTAGGTGTGTAAAGAAGAAGGAACTAGCTCCCCTTTCAGCCCTTCAAATCCGTGCCCATCCAAACCAAGTTATATGACATTGAGAAGAATGAACGTATCCATACACAAGAGAGTGATTTGGCCATCTTTGGTACTCCCTGGGCTTTATACATGCACAAAATATGAATTTAGATGGCAAACAATGCAAACATATTCACAGTGGATAATTAACAGATACTGGCAATAATCAGTCATAAGAATGAGACAACAGACTATGCTTGGTGGGTGAATCAGAAAGACTGACTGATAGATAAAAAAGAAAACTTTAAGTTACTGTAAGACAATTAAATGTTTTAGAATAGCATTTAATTCATGATATACTTGGTATTACATACACTGTTAAATAATACAATATTGGAACCTATCTTTTATCTCTATGGTGTGCTCCATTATTACAAATGGAGCAGGCTATACATGATTTTAATTGTAAGACTCTTCTGCACCTTTTAGGAGGTGTAGTATGCACATTTGTTTGTACTTAAGTACAGCCAGTTAACATTTGTTTATTGTTCTCATTTGTTTGGGGGCTGTTGGGCTATTTATTATTACTTATTGTGTTTGTTCATTGTCATATTATTGGCAACTGACGAGTTGTTTTGTGCCTTCACAAGGGTGCCTTAGGTTTTATTGCCCATGGGCACCAAATGTGTAAATCCGGACCTGCACATGACCATTTGAAGCAATGCTGTAGGAAGCTACTAGCTGTGCTTCGTGCATCATAAAATGCAATATGGGGATTCACAGTGTGCTGCCCACCCACATTCTAAAGGATGGTATGTGTCAGAGAGATCAACATGGCAGCCGCCAACAGGTAAGAAGGAGGGGGAAAAAGTGATAATTCATAACTTTATACACTTCAGCTAACAGGGATTTCACAATGCTAAATGCAATTTGTATTTTTGAATAGGTAATGACTTGTTTTATCCCTGCATTGTTCTCTTAAAATTACATGTACCCCCAGTCACAATCACTGCCTTTCCTAATCCCATCCTTAGGACTGCAACATCCTATCCATAGTGTAATTAGATTAATTCTCTTTTTGGTCAGCTTTCACAACTATTCTTCTGCTAATGTATATAAAAATGTACTCTCTATATTTAGAGCAACATATTATAGTTGTCTTGCTTTTTACATAGACAATGAGCGTATATTATCTTGAACTTAATATTAAGTACTTAAATTCAACAGGTATGCTATTTGTTTAGAAATCAAAAAGATATTCTAAGATATTACTTTTTGAATGTAAATATGGGACCATCAAACTGCTAGATTATGGCTGCTAAAACTGCCATATTGCTTTTCTGCTGTACTTCATGTGGGACAAGTGAGATTCCCCTTCTACATGCTATACGGATTGTTATTTCCCCCCCCCCACACATTTTAAACACAATAGAGCAAAAATATGGTGTGTTAAGTATTTATTATAATGCCTTTATAATCTTCCTGATGTCAACTCACATTCGGTGACTAATGAAGTATAAAATAAAAACACGTTATTGTAGATGTTGGTCTATTTATGTTTACAATTTTACCAGTGAAGTAAATGGTATTTTATGATTTATAATAACATTTGTTTGCACTTTGCAATTGCTATCTTGTCTCCTGTATTCTTCCATGCATATGAGCCCATGAGTCAGGAATCTGGACTGCAGACTCTTTGTATGTGTTTCTTCTTTGTATTTTCTGTCTAATTGTGTGGCCAAGGTAGTCACGTGACAGTGTGACGTCATTTGGATTGTTCATGTAGAATTGGAAGCTAGAATAGTATATAAGAGTAAACCAGACAAGGTAGTTAATTAAAGAGTATAGTGTATGAATATTCATAGTATCTATAGATTCATTTACATGTGCATAACAAAATACATGAATACATAGACATCTCTCCCACCCATGTACATTGCGCCACAAAGCCTCTACAAAGTGTTCCAGTTCATACCCCATGCTCTCCATCCTGATACACAGCAGTATCTTCAACATAAAATAGTCACCCCTACAAATCAGTAAAAATCTCCAAATAAAAATAATAAAATAGAGTAACATGTTTACTGTTATTTTTCACAAATCTACTTTATCCTATAATGTATTTTTTCTAAATATCTAAAACTGTAAGCACTCACCATAAAATTGCAAGCACCGGCTTGAAATACTCTGCAATTTCTGCAAAAATAATAAACCATATAAAAGTAATTGCTAATGGCATCCCCAAAGTTAACAGCGTATTTATATTCAGTTAGAACTGTGTGTTCTGTGCAGCAGAATAATTTTTTAGTCCCTTGTTTAGTTTGAAATAAAAAATATTAAACTTTTACTTAGCCGTGGGAAGTGTAAGACATTGGGTTGGAATAAAAAATTAATAATCTCGTACAAGGGGCTTGGAGAAAACTAGGTGTTTGTGGATATAGCAGTCAAAATGTCACATTTCATTCAGGCAGTAATGTAGAGTGATATAATTTGACATGACTGTTGCAACCTGGTGCGCTTTATATCAACGTACAGAAAACAATGTTAGGGTAAAAAAAGTGCTTTGAAATGTAAATAGAATAGAAAAACAATTCCCATTAGGAATGGCCAGTGTATCACCAGGCCTTGGAGACATTAGAATATCAGGTCAAGAGCAATCTCACAGCACTCATCCATAGCATCTATACCTCATTGCTCAGGGTCACATAAACTGAATGATGTTACCTGTCTGAATTGGTTTTACTACTTTAACCTCAAGAGACTTCAATATACCAGGGAAATCAATAGTTCAGTTTCCATAAATATACACAGGACAAAGTAGACTTTTTGTTTTCTTACTTATGGATTCTTAAAATAAGAAACATCGCATGCACCGGTACACCCGCAAAGCCTGCAGGCTTGAAATTCGGCAGAGTTACAGAGCGATAAAATTAGCCAAGCCCGCAACCGACGTGGCCAACATCCAAACCCATAAACCATTCTTGCGCACGTTGCATGTGCGGCACACGTTGCATGTGCGGCCATGAACATGATCAATTAGTCAAACCCATAGTTACGGGTTTAGATGGAGTCAATGGTAAAAGAGATCGTCATCATTATGTCACTGAAAAATGGAGGTTAGATTTCAATCCGTTACGGGTTTGAAGTACTAGTTAGGATCGGACCCGCATTCCAGAAATGATGCAATATTAATAAATCAGTAAATATGATATTCTAGTCCATGCAAGTTCCATTATATGTATTAACACATTGTTTGCCAAGATCGATATAACACAGAAATTAAACATAACATTTTTTATTTTATATTGCAGATTTGCGAGCATGAGAATGTTGTGTTATTCATTTTAATACCTAACATCACTTTCCCTTTAATTCTAAATATAGTAGTGTGTTGATATTTGCATTTACAGTGCTACGTACAAGAATTTAACCCCCGTGAGGGTCCTCTTTAGTACCTATAGGCTTAAAGGCTCCATTTAACATTTATAGGTTGAAAGCCAGTGGATTCGTAGCAATGTAATAGTCGATTAGCGAACGTAAAATTTACGGGCATGACAGATCAACGGAGTTCCGTTTTCAACGTCCCATAGGGTTTTTCTTCCTGTAACCCGCAGATCATTTGTGGGTAGCTGTAAGAGGCCAATTTAATAGCCATAAGTCTAGCGGGCTCCTTTACGGGCTACGAGTTTTACTGTTTGTATTCTGTATCATTTTAATAACACATTCTCACAACAAATTTACACAGCTGTATGAGGTAAGAGTATGACAAACCTTTTTAAAATATTTTAACTCAATATATGTTATTTGATGACTACTGATTAATTTGGCACAATATGCCACAAGCCTCCAAGGTGATGTGCCCTAGATGTGCTAATTTTTTTCTCCATTCTGGTTATAGCCTTTGTGAAGGCCACTGCTTTATAACTTTGTATTCTATATGATTCTGGAACAGCCCATTAATTATTATAAGAATCAACTTTTTGGTTTGTATTGTGCTTTTTGTACATTTTTAAAAACATACTTAATTTTCTATTGTTTTAACGTAATATCTGTTACAAGTAGTTCTGTCTTAAATGTATAAATACATTTAGTCTTTCAGATAGTTTGAGGCGACTATTCAGAACGCATTCTGAACTAGCTATCCAATCTAGAACCTATTAAATGTCTTATTTCACAAGGGCCTCTTGGTCAAATAGTGGTCTACTACAAACCATGGTAAATACTAGAGAAACAGCCATAAATCAGACACATTCATTATATATAATATACCATCTATTCTGTTGTTTGTCTTGGGATACATTCTATTACTGGGGGCTGGTTAAGTAGGGGGCTGCAGGCATTTTTTATACCATTAAGTTTTTAAAAATATTTTATGTAACATACTCTCAGCTCAGATGTCTGGTCAGTGAAGGAGAAGTCATGGGTAAGTATGATGAAAACTTGGGTAAAAAATTTTTTTTGCAGAAAGTAAAAATCCAGTCTGTTTTACAAGGACAGACTGGTCTACAAGGAATCATCCTTGGATGATAAAGAGCATCAAGAGTGATTCGTTTTGTTATCCAGTACCATGAAAAGGGTTATAATGCCTATTTAACCTGTGTTCATAAGTACTGGACTACAATATTAGTAGAGCTGCAGATGTTCTCTTCAGAAAAGACATATGGTTGTTGAATGCTTTCAAGAAACAAAAAAATTTTTTTTTTTATCCAACCTGTTTTGTTTTATACACAGATGGCACTCATTATTTTTATACATTTTCTTCTATGACTTGTATTACATCTTCCAGGATCCTTGATTCTCCTAACACACATGAATTGTACAAAGATTGTTAACTACATGGCTAAGAGTTTGATTTAAACAGTGCTTTATATCAAGGTATCCCAAACAAATTCACCCTGGAACATTTTTGGCCTCCAAAGGAAATTGCAGAACTAACTGACATAGGGCCTCATTCTATTATAGGCCGCAGCCGTTGCGGGGCCGCAAGGACCGGGCGCAAGCTATTCTGCTATTCTATTCCCCTCCGGCCGGGGATTCCGGCAGGCTTGTGGCCGGCGCCTTGCTATCTCTTGCGGCCGCTCGCGCTGGAGGAAATCCTTTGATCTAAAACGGCCGCAAGGAAATCGGCCGTAAGAAAATCCTATTTGCAATTCAATTGCTCCGGGAACCCTCTCTGCAAGGCTAAAAGCGAGCCGCAGCTTACTTGCAGGAAAGAGGTCCCGCTAGCACCAATTAAGCACGAAATATAGCCCAAATAAAGCCATCCTGCACTTTGAGAAGACTATAAAGTGATTTTCGGTGTTAGCAAAAATAGCACAAAATTCCACTATACTCAAATCCGTAAAATATATTTTTTTTAATATACGTCAAATATCCATGTAAAAAGTCCATAGGGCTTGAAGCCGGAAAATAAACAGTTTATTTAAACTCGGGTTTGGGCTGATGTGCAAGCTTGAGAGTGGATTACTTTTAATCCTCATGTCCCCCAATATGATCCCTAGCATTTACAGAGCTTTACAGAGCTGTCTTGAATTTATTTTTGACTTTTTAGATTTCAGAGCTTACGGCCGGTTGCAAGATTTACGGCCGGCCGTAAGAGGAGATCCTTGCGGGGCAGTTTAATTGAATTGCGAGGTAACGGGACCCCCGCAAGGAATCGCAGCCTTACGCCCGGTTTACGGCCGATAATAGAATGAGGCCCATAGAACGGCTCAAGCTTCTCAACAACACCCCAAATTGAATTTCAGGGGCAATGCAAAGCCTTCAATAGAGAGAAATATTTGGGGGTTATTAACTTGTCAAATCACTGGTCACACAAGATGGAACATCAGGAAAGCATTGCCTTATATTAACCTTGATTGATCTTTCCATTGGCTTATTATTTGAGAGAGCACTGTAAGATGTTTTGATGCCAAGTATTTGAATTGCTTCTCCTAGTTGCATCATAAGATCCTTTTCTCTGAAAACTGTGCTTATTTGTTAAATATATTTTAGTTACACAGTCTATACAGTTCTATCTATGACATGTTATTAATGTATTGGTTTATGACAGCTAAACTATTTTCATTCTTCAAAATGCATTCCCATGTTCTTGGATCATATCATGTGATTGCAATAAGCATTTCCAGATTTGCAGCCTTATTAAATTGAGTTTCGGCCAACTGAATAGGGCTCTATATGAGCACAGAGCATGTTTTTTTACAGAAGTTTTTAGTTAGTGATCTTCTATCCAAAAGCAAGGTCTTCACTAACTAAAAAATTCTGTAACAAAAATATGCTCTGTGCTTATATAGAGCCCTATTCAATTGGCCGAATCGCAATTTAATAAGGCTGTAAATGTATATATTTTACTTCATATTTACTTATTTATGTGATTGATTATTGCATTTAGTCCTTCCATATAAATCATTTTCTAACTTTGTTACATAAAATGAATGCCATGAACTCTACCTTACAGCAAAGGGAATAAGGTGATCTTGTAACAATGTCCTCTTGTCATTTCACTGTATATACGGTGGTACCTTGGTTTTCAACCTCCTCAAAACTCAACATTTTCAATACTCAGCCTGTCTGGATGAGCAAAAAAGCTTGGTACTCATCACAATATCTTGGTACTCATCGTGTTTGCTAAAACTAATTTACATTACTCCTTATTGTGGGACTCAACCTGCTGCCCGGAACAGATTAAGGTTGAAATACAGCAGAACGTTCCTTCTCAAACTGGTGAAATACAATGTTCTGCATGATTAGGGTACCAGATAGCGCTTTTTATTCTGTATGTTTCAACAGGCACTTGAATATCTACAAGTTCCAAGAATTTCTACTTTTAGTGCTTGGAATTTAATGCATTTAATACAAACATTCTGGGACTATCTGCCTTGTACAGTCAAATACACCACTCTCCTTGACATATTTACAAGCTAAAGATATTTACATGTTCTGTCACTTGTCTGACATACCATAGCTCTCACACTAGTCTTTACTATGATTTACATTTTGTCTTCTGCTATGAATGTTTTACTCTTACATTGTTTACTGCTTTATTCTAACTTGCTATACTATTGAATGTTGAATCTATATGAGTCTCTTTTGGAATAGATACATTATATAAATATTTTTTGGGGGATTTTTTACAATTTTGTCTGCGCTCTTCTTTTTCATTCAGTTTTTAATGTCATATTAATATTTGTATAGCTTTGAAAAGCAGTAAAATAGTTGAACAGTACAATATTATTGCTATTTTATATAAAATGCCCTTTCCTGCATGTTTTCTAATATCTCAAAAATGAACAGATATTTTAATTGCATTTTCCTGCTGCTGGAAAAAATGAAGAGTCAGTAGTTTTCAATCTGACACAATAAAAAGGTAAATCAAATTAATCTCAGAATATACAGATCTGAGAATGGCAGAGTTTGATATGACTAAAAGGTTCAGATACATAGAAAGTTGAGAGCAGAACGAATGTAGAAAAAATAATGATTATGCTTAATGTCGTAAGCATATGTTAATTGTTTGAATGGACTGGATTAACAATTCTAGAATAAAAAAAATATTTGAGTATGAAGCAGATGTACTGATGTCAGCTCCATAGGAAGTAGTAATAGTTTTCCTGTTTCCATTCACTTAAATGAATGACTACATTCAAGTTACTACATGGCAAGGTTGCATCTTATTTGGGCAACTTGTATCAGATATCAATGGCATCCATAAATCATGGCTATATGGTTGAATTATGTAGTCGTGGAGAAATCTATTAAGGAGTTTGGGCATTTCTTTTAGAATGCCCAAACACCTTAGTATTTCTAAAAAGACTCTAACTTCACATTGGTATCTAAAAACTGTACCAACCCTTGCTTTAGATATGACCATGTTTGCATCTCATATGGACGTTTTTGGATATAAGACTGCACAGACAGACATGACAAGAAAAACCTAGATGTTTGCACTCTATAGTGTCTATACAGTATATTAACTTGCCTAAGCTTTTTCTAGTAAGCACAGTTTACTTGTACATGGTATTGCAATGCCATGCATCTCTGTGTAATTTAAATCATATATCACATAATATGTAATTTATTAACACACAAAAACAGACAGACTATAAACTAGACTATGTTATATTTATCGACACTCTCCAGTGAAGTCTGTGGGGCTTGTTTGAGGGGTAACTATTGATAAAAACAGGGCCCTCCATTCTTTATAAGGTGTTAAGTTTGTTTTTTCCATGTACTAAACCCCTGTACAGCGCTATGGTGTTGGCGCGATATAAATAAAGACAATAATAATATATGTATTTACAATAATAGAATCTAGCCTTAGTTGGTAAACCTGATACTTCTTCTCTATTTAATCTTATTTTTTATAATATGACATTTGTTTTACTCTGAGCTTCATTTAATTTTGACACCATGACCCTCAGCAATTATTTTGTTCCTGTGCTGTATAACCTGCACTTTGGTGGTGCTTAAAATATTTTTATAAAAGTTAAGAACTTTTTTCTTTGTAAAGTTAATAGCAAGTGACACAAGCGCTTCACCCTCATATATTTAAAGCCAGGGCTCATTGGAATTCTGCTTTTATATGATGTTCCACACAACACCTACACAAATCCTTCTGAAGCGGCCCTACATTAGATACATCTATTTTATTTTTAAATGTACAGGGTAAGATACTGCTCAATCTGCTTTAAATCACTGGCAGAAGCACAGGCTAGCTTTTATGTAATAATTGAAGTAGGGAGTGTAGGCACATATCTTAACCTGATAAAGAGAAAATGCATAAAGAAACATAGTGGAACACATTGACAGATGTATGAGGTAATCTATTGGGAAGACGACAGGCTGGTAGCTGGGCAGGAATTAATTTAGCCTTAAGACATCAGTGCCACTTTGCAAAGAATATTAATATTTCAATGATTTAAATGTTTTCTCTGACAAAATGCTGTCTCCACAGTTTATCGCACTATGTTTAGGTTTTAGGAAGGACTCTTTTTCTTTTCGTTTTTTGCAAAAATTTTGTTACAGCTTAGCACCAAATGTGTCCCTATATTATTTTATGTGATGAATATCTTCATAACACAAGCAGCTCTGATCATTTGAATTTTTAGATGTAGGGAATATAAATAAATATGATGTTTGAATAATGTAATCACAGACAGAAAAGATTATTAGAGACATTAGGCTTATAAAAAGTCCATACAACTGAGACTGAGGTCCATTCTGTCTCTATTATCTACACTGTCTGTGTCTATTATCAACATTTATGTTCGTTTCAGAGAGGATAGTATGAGAGCATTTTTTTGTTTTATAAAATGTTATTAAACAATCAGTCACAAAAATAGAGCATTTTTCCCCAGCTGTGGCAGTGGGATATTAACGCTTGACAGAATCTCAGCAAAAGGAACTAGCCAGGGAAAAACAGTTTGTTTGGTATAGTAAAGTATAAAACCCATAACAGGTTTATGAAATGAAAGGAACATTTATACTTTGAATAAGTGGCAGTAAATACTGTATATACCATATTTTTCTGTGTATTAGACTATACTTTTTTCCAAAGCTGGTCTTATACACAGGGGTCGTCTTATACATGTGGTTAACCAGTTGAGAGACCCTGCGCTTGCCATAGTGCAACTTCCAGTTGCTTGTCTCTGCGAACAAGCTTCCTCCAATCACTAGTCTGTTAAAATCCTAGGCGGGGGTACGGTTGTGGTGTTATTGCGCTGTATGAACAGAACAATCTGTGTGTCAATCATAACATTAATATTTTGAGCACTATCATGAAATTATGTCTGAAAATAAAAATAAGCAATGGTCATAATCTTCAAAATAAAAGTTACAAATCATCAAATATGCAAAAGAATGTGGAAATAAAGCTTCAGAGAGAAAGTTTGGACCTCTTTCTACTGAGTGCTCTTATTTCATGTTACTGTACTACAGGTACAGGTTCTTTGAACATTTAAAAATGTGTTCTATTTCATGTTTAAAATATTGATTTCTTAATTTTGGGTTTAAAAAAGTAGGTGTTGTCTTATACATGGGGCGTCTTATACACGGAAAAATACTGTAATCGGCAGAATTAACCTAAAATGCACCATGTAAAGAGGTTTGTTTACTGTTATGTTGCCCTAGACCCATTGAGACATGTACAGTTCCAAACTATTATTAGCCCTATTTTCAACTTCATATATCCTCATTCAAGGATTACTACCCATCTAACAAGTGTTTATGCATACAAAAAGTGTTTCAGAAAGTGCCAGGTGAGGCTTAAAGACATTTCTGTGCATACAGAATTACTACTTTCCTGAAGTGCACTGTAGCCCATTGTCTGCCCCGTGAATCTGTGCAGACCAAGATTTGTTTTCATAGGCTGAGGTGGAATATAACACTGACCTTATGATAATTGCAATAAGCTTAAAATTACTGTAATTATTTGTGCAATAATAAACTGGAATGATTGCTTCTTAAACTTAAAAATGAACATGATATAAAAATATATTAAAGTTTGGCTTTCTCTTTATTAGTGCATAGTTGGATACATAAGGACCATTGAAATGTCCCTCACTCTATTTTTTGGAGACTTAAACTCAAAATATTGATCCAAAACCTATCATTTGTGGAGGACAGACTTAAAAAGGAACAGCATCATCTCATCAGTAAATGTTGGTTTAATAATGTCCAAGTTAGAAACAGAAAAATGTATAGTTCTTCATAATAGAAATTGTGTTCTCTCTGTGTTCCATATTAGATGTTCCCATACTGGGCTTTACAGACCAGTGGTGCCTTGGTAGTTCTTTCTAGTGGTCCACTGAACAAACCTCTACGTATTTCCTCTTCTTGTGCATGAGGCTCCTCTAGCCTCAAGATGAACTATGATAGTGTCTGAGTTTCTGGGAAAGGGATTACTGATAATTGGTAGTTAATTGTTACATGTTTAATTGGTAATTATCAAATAGTTAAGTGTTGTGATTGTTAACTGCATAAATGTGATGGTTTGCTTTCCCTTAAATGTAATAACAGTGTCAGAGAGTGACAATATAATGTATTTATTTCTAATGTTGTTTCCCCAGTGATGATTTTACTACTCGGGAACTGTTGTTTCAGAGGAAATAAAAGTTATCTGATGATGATCTATAGGTTAAAGTGTAAAGATATTCTAAGTGTATTCCTCCCTCAACTCGCATGCACAAACCTCCAAGTTTTGTTAATGAAAAACAGTTCTCAAATAGCAATCTTAACATCTAACTTCACACATTTCTTCTATCAAAAGACTATTTTAGGATTCTGCTTTTCATCAACATCTCTGTCATGACTGATTTTGGTACTCCCTTGAACCCCACAAGCAACACTGCTTTTTTGGACTCTGGCACATTGGGTTACTATTATGCAAGGTTATTAAAATATATATGAGACTTGTTTAAAGACTATTTTTATGTGTAGTGTAGTGTGGACCACAATATTTAATGTTGAGGTTGCTATATGGTGTTATGTTCACTGTAATAATGTTTTTACATGTAAACTAACAGAGATACAATTTCTGCCATATGGTGTTAGTGGGACAGCAAAGGGGTAAACCCAAGGTTTCTGCAAGAATTGATATGGCTACTCAGAGTGGCCAGGCATCCACTCTCTGGATTCAGATATAAAGTGATACACTTCACCTAATCCGGGCCTGATCTGAAGTGACCTAACCAGATAACCCCAAGCTCTGGTGTATCCAGTAAAAATACCAGATCAGATATATCTCAGAAGAAGGAATGAATGAGGGGGTTGGAAGCCAGGGATTACGAAGGGATTACGAGTGGAAAGATTTTTTTTTTTTGGTAAAATATCCATGGAACAGGGAATAAGATTTTCAGTGAGTTGGCGAATGTCATTCAAGCATTTGGGTTGTCTATTTCTTCTATGTCTAATCCTAACTAAAGGGATGAAGAATAGTTTATTATATTTTAAAAAGTCAGTAACCTTAGGGCTGAGTTGCAACCTGTAATGTCCTGAGTTAATAGGTGTTGTGCTGGGCTCTGAGATATTAAACACAAAAGGCCTGAACTAGAGGGAAAATCTTTAAGGTGCTGGTGACCCCTCATCTCTGGGTCGTAACAATCTCCCTTCAACAAGATACCTTAATCTCCAAATAACCACTGTGGTTGTATTCTCTTCCCCCACCGAAAATCTTAACTCAAAGTGGAAAAGAAAATCTATTCCTGTGCTAAAATATTGCTCTTAAACACCCTCAGTGGTGATACATTTAAAATACACTAGTTTGAATAACTACATGTGAAAATATACAAAAAAAATTTAGAATGTAAAAAGGAAATTCAGCATCTTTTATATTAAAATTATACATATTTTATTATAAATTATAAGATTATTATATATCTATCCTTAAAAAATATATAACTATTATTATAAAATACTGCTGTGGGAGCTACCATTTTGGCTTTTCCTGACAGATTTCCTGAGATGGGAGGAGAATTTGCATGGGAAGGTTCTTTCACACAATAGGAATGTAGCATCTACAAAAGCAAGAGGTGTCCCCATCATTAATAGAAAGCTCTTTGGTACATCCCTGAGAATAAAACAAATATAATCACCTTATGAAAGAAAATGGATGTTTGCAGTAAGAAATAATTTGGTATAATTAGTTTTATGTTTATTCTGGCATCTTCTTTTGCCTGGATGCACTGGTCCTTCACAAAGGGTGCAGTAGCATAGAAACCAGCCATAGTAAACTATAGTAAATCTATGAGATAGACACATGAGAGACACATACATATAATGCCAGTTCTCGTAAATAAGACAAATGGTGCGTTTTAGTTCATGAATTGTTTTATTGCAAACATTAAACTAAATTTCTTTTGGATGTAAAAATAAAATATCATATTTACAATGGAAAGGAATGTATCCTAACTTGACCATAAAACCTGCATGACACTGCTACTCATTTAAGCAGCAGCAGCAGCAGCTCTCAGAATTCTCAGCAGGCTCCTCAAACCTCCAGAGCCCTATTGCTTCCCATACAATACATAAGAAACACTTGCCTGTTAAACATAAAACAGGTTCTGGGTCAGGGCTTGTTCTTATAGGTAATACAATTTCTGTTATTTCACAGACACATTTGTAGTTTATTCTGCCAGCGTGAGCACAGAAACAGAAATATCACAGAAACTAGGATTCCACACCTATAAGAAGACTGTGGATTAACTGCAGTTACAATAACAAAAGAAAATGGAAAATCATTTATTTATCATTGATGTGGTTTCCGTAAAAATGTTTAAAAAAATAAAGTCGTTGGCTTCCAAAATACATATAGCCAGTAGATGGAGGACTTCGACTTTAAATTTCCAGGAGATAATTAAAAAGATTAACTACTTACTCATTAATGAGAGATTAACCCATGTCATCCTGGATAGAATCCCCCAATTTCAGACAAATTTGGGAACCCTGGTTAGAATCACCATTTAGCATCCCCTTAATATCTTGCTAAATTGACACTTGGGAGGAGCTCAAGGTGAAGGAGGCCTGGAAATCATCTCTGGATTCCTCTCTCAAGTTTCCGATTGCTAAATGGAGATAATTTAAATCGGAGGAAATTTGTGAAAATTTGTAAAATACGAACTGAGATTTATCTTGCGCCTGCTTAGGGGCAGCCACTTTAACTTTACCCTATTCTCTACTCCAGGTAAGCAGCAATATGGTTTAGCTGACTTGTTTGTTATTTGTTCTTTTTTCTTTTTCATTTCTTGTTTGCTGTTTTCTTTAATTGAACCCTAGTCTTGATATAGATATTAATAACCAAAAATGTAAAATAAGAAGGTCTAGTCAGTTAATAATTGGTAAATGTTTTATTGAGAAAGTTTACGTGACTTAACTGATAAAACACAGTTGTTCATATCGTTTTATTTTTGTATGCCTTCTAATAAAAACTATAATGAAAAAAATAAAATAAAGTCAAACACAAAATAAAGAAATATACATTTTTGTCAGACCTTGCATTTATATTTTTTATCACTTGAAAAACTATTTTACATGAATATTTTATAAAGCATTCAAATGTTTTATCCACTGGGTATTAAATAAAAAACAAAACAGTCTCTCCCATGCATATAATGAACAAAGCTGTATTGTCTTTTTAATATTTCACTAAAGTAGCAATAAATGTATTGAATGTAATAGCTCCGCATAGTGAAAATATTGGTGTGTTTCAGGTTCCGTTTTGCTTATGTCGCTTTAATGTGTAAAAATGTAACATCATACACTGCAACGTACAAGTGCCAAGTTTTTTTGAGTTCTCTGAAAGCGGAATATGTCAAAGAGAAGAGATGGTGCTGAACTTGTACTGAACACAGTCCATTGGGAACCCACATAAAGGTTCATTGAAGGGACAAAACAGAATGCATTAAATCTCAATTAGATCACAGTACATACAAAGCACAAAGCATTAACATCGGATTTGTTCATCCAAGTATCACAGTGAGGCAAAAGTTCTAGAGCTCTATGTTTTAGGTTGATGTGCTTCTTGGTCTTCACACAATTCCCAATTCTATCTGGAATAACGTTAATGAGATTTGGAATTCACTGTGATATATTGTAATAAAGCAGCACATTAATCTTATTCAGTACATTATTCTGCATTCAGGATTGTCATCTCAGTTTATGAAGTACCTTACTCTGTGTGACCAAGAAGGCTCTAAATACTTTTTAATAAATTATTAAGGGACATTATCATTTGAATAATGTATCAGAGCACTCTTTGAATAGTTATTAAAGTAAAGTGTATTAACATGTTCCTCAACAACTGCAGCAGTTATTTAATTACTTGAACTGATAATAGCTTCATTAATATAATTAATCACAGGCTTTGAAAAAATATGATTAAAAAAACTGCTGATTTAATATTTGATCTTAGAAATGAAAGTCTTTATGAGAAAAAAATAAAGGAACAGAACTTGACTACGTGTGTAGAATTGTAAATCTATATATATGCATAGATGACTAAGCACACATATTTATACATATACTATATTCACTTTTATTTTCATGTCATATCCTGGTTACCATCTCTACTACTTTATATGCTCCTATTATTTGTGTTCAAACATAAGCAGAATAAATAATTTGAGCATCTCTAGTGTTAATGATCATATATATAAACAAGCAGCTTCTTCCCAGTTAGATAGTGTTCTTGTCTAACAGATGTTAATATCAACATTTAGATCCCACAGTTCCAAATCTGACTATTTGGACAATGAGAGAATGAAACAGTAGTATAAGTACATTTATTAGTCTGGAAATCCTACTATTTTAAATTCACTACATTCAATAAACAATAAAAGGATCAAATCCTTCCTTTCAGATATTTTAATTATACTGGGACATTATAAGTTACAGCAGTAATGTATTATATATAAATGTGTTTATTCAATATTAGTATTTCCCAACAACTGCTGCATTGTCTTCTAAGCAGAAATAAAAGGTAGGGCAATATACACATACAAGCATCTATAATAAAAAGATACATTAAATTGGCAAAATAAACCCTTCTTTTAAATGAAGAACCATCAGTCAAAACATTGTGTCAAGTTCTTCAGGTAAGTGGTTTATTCTGTTTCTCACAATATTTTCCATTGGGATAGTGTAAGTAGTTGGAACTTAAAAAAGAAAATTGCATACTATATGGAAAATGCTTAAATTAATTAATCGGTTATGTTTTTGACAGTTTTGTCAGCACACAGTAGTTATAATGAAGGCTAATGTATCTATAATTGTGAAGTCATCTCAGATGTGTATGCTCAGTTTACCACAGATTCTTTCTCTTCACACATTTTGTAACAGGACTTAAAAGTACCGCAGTAGACCTCTTAATTGTCATTTTTCAATTTTACGGATTCATTTTGGGATTAATAGCCTCTCGGGGAAAAGGCATTGCACTATTTTCCGTGGATCCATAAAAAGTAACAAGCTTGTTAATCAGATTTCTTATATTTAATACAGGTAGTAAACTAGGAATGATTATGGCACTTCTAAATCAGCTAAATCTTGTGAGAATTTTAATAAAAGAAAGAACCTGCAGAGATTTGAGGATATAGAAGAAACTTGTGGTCAGCAATACTACACATTTATTATATCAGCTATTTTCTATGTAAGATTTCTCAAAAATGATCAACCGTGTTTTATGATTTATTAAATAGTTGTATACTGATCTCTACTACTTAAAAGTTATGAAAACTGTACCATTGCTATTGTCATTTAAGATACAAGAGAGATTATGTATATTGTAATCCCAAATTACATTCATGCAGATCATTTAGGCTTTTTTTATGACCAAGAATGTTATCACTATTTTTCATATAAATTGGTGCTTGTTGCATTGTTACTTGTGTATTACTGTGGCTCTGGCTCCCATAGCATCATCTTTCCAATGACTCTTATGTATTGGGCTCATGCTGACCAGTGCAGGGCTATGGCATTTTTTAACCTAAGGAATAGTTTATAGTTTGAGGTGGTAAACTATTTTAAAATGAATAGGTAACTTTGCATCAGATACCTGCAAGAGGCACATATGCTTCATTCAGTCCTAGGAAATCTCTATAATTGGAAACTACTTTGTTATGTGTTCTCTCCCTTTGTCCATCACAGTTCAAGACAGCGACTTAGAATAACTGACGCACAGTCTTCCGGACAGTATTTTGAGATGATTGACTTTTCCTAGAAAACTTATTGAATATTGTGTCTCACTATATTTACTAAGTAATGTCCTCCATTGCCCCCACAAGCTTTTCACATGGAGAATACGCATGGCTGAAGGGGAATGCAAGAACAAGGAGTCATGAGTTGAGAGTTGTAGATAACTAGAACAGCCTTTCAGTGAAAATGAAAGGATCAAACACAATTAAAGAATGTAATTATGCCTGGTATAAGAATACGACTATCCTAAGGCTTCCTTAAGCCAAACTTTTAGTTAGATAATGAACAGATCATATGGGCCTTTTAGTTTTTATCTGCAGTCAAATCTATGATTCAATGTAAAATATAACCAGCACACCTAATTTTATATTCATCAAATTTTGAAGTGACACCAAGTCTTGCTAGTTTACTTAATTCCTTAAGTAATAAATAACATTACAATTAAACTTAGTTGTCATAAGAGGAATAGATTGCTGGTGAGCTTTGCTGCTCTTTGCCGACCTCATCATAAAGAGAAAATCTTTATTCCATAATGCTAAGTTTGTACTTGGTGATCTTTGCCCCTTAGTTTATGCATTCCTTACCAGTTAATAGGCATGAACAGCCACATAGGTTTTTTTTTATATTCTCATGAAAAGGCAGATACCAAATTCAGTAAAGGGAAATTCCAGTAAACGTCACTGTTTTTGAACAAGTACACTTATAAACATTTAAATATGTAATTACGAGTTATCAAAATGTCCTTTTTTGACATTTACTGCTCCATGTCAGAGGAGAAAGGGTGCTATCTCAGAGCCCTTAATCTGACTGAACCTCTTAGATTTTTTGTGCCAATCAGGTTAGAGACTAGATATTAAATGGCTTCTCAATAGCAAATAAGTTATATGACTGTTAAATACATAATGGGCCATGTGTGCTGAAGAATGAAGTGTTGACGAACTCTTGGAGGTGTAAGTTCCAGTATTATTACATATGGATCACTATATTTAAAATATAGTATAGTTTATGTATACAAGCAAATAGTGTTTAATGGGGTTTACTTTGAATATTTGGAAAAAAAAAATTTGAAGGTTGAAAGTGTTTTTTTGCATTATTCATAACTAAGATACCATTGCATCTCAAAGAAAAGTTATGTATGTGTATGACATATTAATATTTGAGGCATGTGTTTGCAGCAAACCAGGTTATATTAAATGTATTTATTAACACTGTAATGAATATGTTCAGTAACATGTGGGACATGATTTGTGTATATGTTCAAATTATGCAAAATTTGTACTTCAAAAATATGCTAATGTTTTCTAGGATAATTTAGCTAAAGTTTGTACAGAAAGATATAGACAAGATATGTGAATGTGTTCCTCTTAAATACTTTAGTGTAGTACAATCACTAAATACAGGAAAGTGGCACATTTATAGTTTTGGTAAAAAAATCGAAGGATGATATATTTTTTAACAAATTTAACTATGGATTCTTAAAGAAAAATGGTTTTGCTATATAGTAAATAATCAGTATTTCATTTGTATCATTTGAGTTGTATCTCTTAAAATTCAGTGTTGGCCAATATAAATGGTATCACTGTATACTTCAATACTCTTATGTTTCAAATTGTTTTACTCTGTTATAGGTAGTTTAAAATGTTAGTTGGTTAGTTATACTTGTAAACCTAAACATGTCTTTAGCCCCAGTTTTGTGAATTGCAAAGTATGAAGAACTATAACAAGCTCCAGTACTTTCCAAGACATTGTACAGATCATTATTATAAGTATCCTTTATTTGTAACATTCTAGCAATGTACAAGGTAAAAACAAAATGAACATATTGCAAAATAATGGATGTTCACTAATTACAGTCAGCATCCTTAAAGCAAAATAACTTGGGAAACTATCATTAAAATAATATATTTTTTACACTAATATTTAAATTATTGAAGGTTGGCAAATTTAAACATTGATATTTTTATAGTTTTTATTATAGTATGAAGTGTTTGTTTAAATTGCTTAGCAAATTGTTCAATTAATTACTTTCATGATTCAATACAGACTTTATTTACTCCTTTTGAACCCTTCAAAACAAAATATTCAACCTAGCAAGTTGAATGGCACACTTCAGATGTAGCCTGTCAAAAAAACATGTTAACTGTGGCTGATGCCATTTGTCAAAATAATGGCATCAGTAAACACTATATATTCACTCAACCAAGAAACAAATGTCTTTGTGTGAATGTTCCTTTTGTAAAACCTAGAAATCACCCCACAGTTATAGTAATCTGAGCTATGTCTATCTGTATGTTAAAGACCATTTTCACAAATAGCTAAAGCAATGAGTGTTTCTGATATTGAAATGTGAAAATTAATGGGTTTCTGTTGAATACAAATTAGCTTCTTTACAGTTCTACTGATATCATTTTGATAGGTAGTAATTGAATTGAACTAAATATTGTATAATTTACCCATAAAAGACCACACTTATACCCTTTAATTTGCTACTGACATGGGTTCACATTATATCACTGCAAACACCAGCCTTGAAGTTACTTGAGCACGGCTAGCATGAACCTGTCATTCCTTCATCCAATGGAGCAGCCAAGCTTAACAAAAATAGCCTGAAGTCTTTCAAGCACAAGCTCCTTAATGGTTCAGATACAAGTTATATGGTCATAGTCTACATTAAATTATGCATCACTTGACTGCACACACTGAGATTATGACTGTTCACTGCACTCAGTGCACAGATGGGCACAGGGGAACACTAAAAGCAAATTCTGTCCCTGTGTATCATCCATAATTCAAAAGAAATCAGGGTTAAAAAAAGTGCATGAGCAATTGACATAATTTATATGCTGCTTGTGGGAGAGTTGGCAGTCTCTTGCATCATAAAGTTTAAATAACGGTAGTTTAACACCAGATGTAACCGCAGCTGTCCTCAATGTATTACCATTAGCTCCATTACTGAACGAAGTAATACTTTCCCTACTTCAGCGTCTTCAAGAAAACCTCACACCTGTCAGAGTCACTTCACTAACAGCTGACTTAATGCAGTATTTTACTGATGACTTTTCAAAACCAATCAGTCAAATGGCTGAAACAGGCAGTGGAAACAAGTTGTATGAAACAATTGACCAGAAAGAAGTTACATGAAAAATTAAAGAGTTGTCAAGGTAAAGAAAGAGGGAAAGAAACAGAGATAATAACTATTCACCACATAGCCTAGAAACATTTCCTGAAACAGCTTATGCTAAAGTAGCTTGATTATAGAGTTTCTAATTTAATATGCTATTACAGTTTAGATATACAGCTTCTAAACTAACTTTTTTTTTTGTAAAGTAAGTACAATTACCATCAAACTTACAAAATGTTGGTTTAAGATAATGCTCTAACTAAAAACACAACAGAAAACATTATATATAAGTATAGATTTCAATACCTGAATATGTGTACTCAGGGGACAGAAAAGAGAGGGGTGACATAATTAAAGCTTTCAAATATACCAAACGATTTAATAAAGTTACAGACGGAAGTATCTTCAAAAAAAGAGGAATGCGAGAACAAAGAGATGGGAGATATAGGAGTAATGTGCAGAAAAATACTACTTTAGGAGAGTAGTAGATAAACTATACAATAATTTAAGCATGCCTAGGATAAGCCTAGGATAAGTCAAACTTTTAGGCAATTTGATAGGGCTGATCAAATGGGCCTTTTTTTGGTTCTTAACCTCTGTCATATCTGAGTTTCTATGTTTATTTGCATATTGTTATCAATATTCAAACCACTTTAGCCAAGAGAGACTACTAGAGGTGACATTCCTAAGAGAAAAAAATGTAAGGGGCAAACAGGAGTATGAATATAAATAACTTCAGAAATAGAAGAAAAAGCAGAAGGGTGGAAAGAGGCACAAGAGATCAAATTGCCAATGTCCGCTGGATAATAGAGAAAGCAAGAGAGTTCCAAAAAAACATTTACTTCTGCTTCATAGACTATTCCAAAGCCTTTGACTGTGTGGATCCCAACAAAAGAGATGGGAGTACCAGATCATCCCATCCTCCTCCTAAAGAATCTATATGTCGACCAAGAAACCAACAGAATGGTTCAAGATCAGAAAAGGAGTGCGACAAGGTTGTATATTGTCACCTTATTTATTCAACTTATATGCAGAAAATATCATGCGTAAGGCTGGACTGGATGAATCCAAAGCCAGAATCAATATTGCTGGAAGGAATATCAACAACCTCAGATACGCCAATGATACTACTCGGATAGCTGAAAGTGAGGAGGAACTAAAAGACTTATTGATGAGGGTAAAAGAAGAGAGTGCAAAAGTTGGCCTGCTGCTCAATCTTAAAAAGACGAAGATCATGGCAAATGGCAATCTCACTTCCTGGCAAATAGATAGGGAAGAAGTGGAGGCAGTGACAGATTTTATTTTCCTTGGATACAAGATCTCTGCAGATGGTGGAGGAAAGCTATGGTAAGCTTGGACAAGCTAGTGAAAAGTAAATATATTAAACTATCAACAAAGGTCAGCATAGTTCGAACTATGGTATTCCCAGTAGTAACATACTGATGTGAGAGCTGGACCATAAAGAAATCTAAGCGCTGTGGAATTGACACTTTTGAATTGTGGTGTTGGAGAAGACTGCTTAGAGTCTCTTGGACTGCAAGAAGATTCAATAAATCAGTACTTCAGTAAATCAAGACAAACTGTTCACTAAAAGGTATGATCATGAGGCTGAACCTCAAATATCTTGGACATATCATGAGATGGCAGGATTCCCTAGACTCTGATGAATAGAAAGATTGAAGGCACAAGAACAAGGGGACAACAGAGGCGGAGATGGATAGATGAGGTCACTGAAGCAATTAACATGAAATTGATGGAGCTCAGAGAGGCAGTGACTGAGAGATGCACCTGGTGTCCTGTGGTCCATAGAGTCACAGAGAGATGGACGCGACTGAATGACTAAACAACAACACATTTTCATGACCAAATTATTAAACTAATTTCTCACTAAAATAAATGAATTTGTTGTCTTTGGATAAAGAGAAAATGATCAAATAAATCCTAAAAAAAATTTTAGATTCATATTTTACAAAAGTTGTGTTTACTATATTACTGACAGTACAGTAATATAGCATAGTGAAGAATTTTGTAATTCAGGAATCTGACGAGGACATCCTGAGGATTTATTTATCAAAGTTTTTTAGTCCATCTGCAGTTATCTCTATGTATGTATATTTAATGCAAGTGTCATGTAGTATATTATTATGGCGAATAGCAAAGAAAGCAAAATGTATATTCTATGGCTTTTCCTATCTCCATCTTTACTACACTTGGCACATCCTAAGTAAAGTGAAACATATGCATTAATGTTAGTTACACTATAGTTCTTCATGAAACATTTATTACAACTGCATATTACATGTATTACTTGATAATATCACTTATATAATATGTCTATATTTTAACTGATTCATGTGAACAAGGTTGTCTAAAACCTTTTTCTTATCAGCCTTGATTTTTTAAGCATAAGTATTTTCCACTTGCATGAAATTCCATTCATATGCAAGCAATACACATAGTTAACTATGCATTTATTAATTAATATAACATTATCAGCAATTGTAAAGATACAACTCGAGTTGGTTGCCATTTGCATGAATTTCAGTTAAAATTGCAGAATCATCTAGGACTTGCATCTTGATGTGTAATCTCAGTATGATATTGTTATTGGAAAACTTGCAGAAAAATAATAAACATTCAATGCAAAAGATGCTCAGATTCCAAACACATTTGATGAAAATATCTTTTGTTGGATTTGAAACAGCACTTATCAGAAGATATATCTACTCAACAGACAAGATCATGTATTGAATGGTTTCTTTACCTGCTCCTCATAAAATGCACAAAATAGTCTATGGGAGGATTAACAGGTAATTTTATTGTTAACCACAGGATATTTGACATACCAGTAGGCCAGCACTCTTGCTGTGCAAATCATAGTCACAAAGACATGAAAATAACAGTTCTGAAACCAAACGTTCGAACAAAAAAAGGTTAGGTTAGGAAATAAAAACCAATGACACCAGTTGGTACAAAAAAATATTTTATATATTAAAATGTGTGTAAATTAATAAAGAATTAAAGGACCACTGTGCTCTAAAAATGAATTCTGTTAAATTGAAAGTACATGCACATGTGTACTTGATTTATAATGTTAAAACATTTTCAGTTTCTGCCTGACATGCTGTGGCATTTTGCTCCACCCCTTTCACATAATAGGGGCGGGCCAGCTGTAGCAGACTTCCTCCAGTGAGCTCTAATCTAAACCAGTCAGACAGCAAAACACACAGCCTGCTACAGCTGCCCCACCCATAATTATGCAAAAGTGCCACAGCACGTGAGATAGAAACCTATAAATGTAAGAGCTTGAAATTATAACTTCCTATACTAGTATTACAATATGTAAGCATTATACTGTATATCAAGTAATGATATGCATGTTCATTCATTTTAACATAATTTATGTTTAGAGTACTGTGGTCCTTTAATCTACTATTATGCTGTAAATGACTATCTATTTCAATATGTATCAATAATTTTGCAAGAAGCATTTCAAGATGTATTTCCATTTATTGATTTAAATTTGACAGAAAAACAAGCCTTAGTGACTTCAATGTTTGCAATGTTTTTTTTGGATAAAATACAAAATACCTGGATTTTATTTAATAATGTGAAATATATCTTAGTATTGACACATCTTCAGCTATATTATTTCTCTTTAGAGCCATTTTTTCAGTTTGAGAATTGACTTTGCGATGCAATGAACAGCACTATTGAAGATTAAAGAAACTTAAGTCAGTTTGAAATTGCAATGGACGTTGGCATAAAGCAAAATACTTAATGTGGTGAAATTCCATTTATTTTGATCTATTTGTTCTAATTCCATTTGATTGAAAGCCACAACTTTCCTCGAAGAATTGTTCTTACTATTAATCTCCTGTGTTATTTGGTTCAGCAACAGTTTATATTGTCCTTTTAATGATTAAACAAAAAAGAATCCCAGTAACACTACAAGATTTTGAAAAACACAATGTAAATAGTTTCACATGGATTTAATTCATGTCCTGATTTTCATGTTTCAGAACATCTAAGCCATTAGGCAAATTACAAGCATAATACAAACTAAAATCAAATGTCACATGAATTGTTAGACAATATTTGTACAATGCATAATATTTTAGAACTGAACAGATAATGGCATATGGCATCTGAGTGCTTGATATGTAATCACAAAACTATACCAATACCAGTCAATCTGTTATATGCCACATATTATGTTTACCTTCATTGATAGATTCTAACATTGTAAAGTTTATGTACGACACAAACCTCTGCTCATCAAATAAATACATTCTGATTTTAAATTACTGTAGAGATTTGAAGCATATAGTTTCAGGTATCTTGAAATAAAATTACTCTTTTGTATTTCCACTGCATCTTAATACTGTTGGTAATAGTAATGGTAACTTATGATAATTTAACAAATACTTCAATTTCAAAGAATAAATAAAAGCTATATGAACTTTTCAGAATGCTTAGAATTAGTGTACAAAATATTGAAAAAAGAATAATAATTGTGAGCCATGACCATAAAAGTATTTAAGAAAAAAAAATGGCACCACTTGCTGCCTGGGGCTTGATAGGGATGGTGTTTCTACTTATTTGCATTTAATCATGTGGCATTCTCTCAGTAGGGCTAAATAGAGATAGAGCTATTCAAGGTATCCAATGTATCTAATCATGCCATGAAAAAAAATGGCTGCTCGAGTTAAAGAAAAAAAAATATACATCCACAAGAAGAATTTAGAAATGTGAGAGACAACTTAATATAATTATCATCATAGTTATCTGTTGCAAAAAATAATTAAAATAGAAATCAAGGGGACCATAACAAAAATAATACAATAATAAACATATTTGTAGGGAATAAAAGATTATAATTATAGGTTATAATTATAATAGGCATGTCACAAGGCTTCCAGTCATTGTACAGGGTGGAGATTAGATAAATGCTTTTGTGCATGTTCTGACAGTGATAACATTTGTAGCTCCATTTAATTGAAATTTGATATTTGGCGTCTTGAGGAGTCATAGCAATTTAATAGCGATAGTAACATTTATGGGCTTGACAGATCAAAGGCTTAGCTGGGACAGAGTCCAGATTTTTACGGCCCGTAGGGTTGTTCTGCCTGTAACCCGCAGATCATTTGCTGGTAGCCGAAAGAGTCCAATTCAATAGCCGTAACTCTTGCGGGTTCCTTTACGGGCTACAATTTCTAAAATCGTAGCAAATTAATGGGGCTCCTAGTCTTTTATTATGATGGCTTGCAATAACTTGCAATGGACTGCAAAGTTACTGTAAAATAAATAGCCATTTGGGATGCTCTAGTGAATCTTTCCCTTTCTATATATTTGAATCCCCTTTAAGATGGTTTAATTTACTCCATCTCAATACATATTAAGCATAAAACTATTAAAAGAAAATCATAAACTATATGAGTTTGCACAGTGTAAAATAAACCACAATAGTAATTAAATTGACATTAGTACATATAAGAAAGAATTCTGCACTGTTTTATAATTATCATTACAGCAGGAAATAATTGACCTGATTAAATGGGCTGGCATAGATAGTGGTTTGAATCTAAAGCAGAGGTATTCATTAGAGATTTTAAATTGTTAATATCCTTAAAAGAATTCTGAGAGCGTATGATATTTATTTAATTAAAAGGAAAAAAGTCTACTTTGGGGTTGGAAATTAGGTGTCTAGGATATGCTGAGCAATATTTTATTACATTAACAAATTATTGAAATATGTTTCTGGGAATATTATACGACTTCAGTAAATTAGATGCACCAGGGGAAATTATTTAATTATTTCTTTGAGGTGAATATAGCTGGCCTAGAAATAAGGCAAGCTTCCTATTATCAGCATCTAGAGGCAATTTAGCATGGAGCTAAATATTTTAACCAGTGCTATGTACATTTTAATGACTACAACAGCAGTATTAAGAAACAATTCTTGCACATAACCTATATTGAATGAAATGTCTTTGAAGTTGTTATCAATATAGCTAGCATTGTTAATTGCAATTTACCACTTATACATGTAAAGAATGGATATACATATTATTATTTTAAATGACATACTAATGGCTGTGATTATACACCATCTGCTGTCTGTAGATACCCATCTATTATAAGATTTGTATGCTATGATCAAGAGAAAGAATACGAGGGACATATTTCTCTCTGCAATATAGTTTCTGTATTCCCATGTGTCCCTTTTGTATGCCTATGTGCACCAGGTCATAGCTGGTCATTTCTATCTGTTACCAGTCTGCTTCTTGCCTTGCATTTGCAAATCAAACAATCTGAAACTGAACAAAAATATAGCCATGACCTTATTATAATTATTATTATTATTATTAATATTAACTTTTATTTGTAACACGCCAACATATTCAGTAGAGCTGTACAGGGGATTAGAACAAGGAGAAATACAATGTTAACAAACTGAAGAAAATGGAGGGCCCTGTTATGAGCTTAGAATCTTTGTAGAAAATGCTTTTTCCAAGGCACCCTACAAGATTGGAAACTCGATACTTACAATCTAAAGGGTATGGAAGAGGCAGAAACCTGGGCAAGAATGAACAAATAAGGAAAAGCAAGGAAGTCAGGAAGAAAGTGAGAGGTATGCAAAGTTAGAAAGGTTTTTTATTATTTAGTGGGAGAGGGAAGAGATCTCACTGAAAGTCAATAGAGGTAAATGGCTCTAGTGTAATATGTTATCTGCCCTAGTGGTTAGATAATATATCCTGAAAATGGGAATGTCAAGTGAGGGCCCTAGGTTAGGAGATATATGTGCAGAAGCCAGCAGAAGGAGAAAGAGAACAGAGATGGGGATCGGACTTGCAAAAGTTCTTTTGCTTATGAGCTTTGCAAGAGGGAGAAGATATTGACTGAAGGAAGGAGTGGAGCTCATGAGAGCATAAAGGAGGAGAGGAGAGCATGTAAGGTAAGATGGTTATGTTGAGGAGATGATGTGGATCAGCTTTCTATATCTCTCTATATGCACATTGGAAAAGCTGCATATCTCCAAATCTCCAGGTGTGTTTTATTTTGGGTTCACTGTTTTATCCGATAGAGTCAAGTCTGTGTATCTCTCAAGAACAAGGTTTTATAGCTCAGCCCTTGAAGGATAAACTGCTGTTAACCTGTTCAGTAACAAGGCAAACAATTGGTAGGCATATACTTGTACTTAGTTTGAGTTTTACAAAAATAAATGATCACTTGCATAGAATCATAGAGCAAATTCAGTTCTACATTCTTATACTTGTTTACATACTTTTCACATTTATAATCAAAGTCTCTTCAATGAATTGATATCTGGGAGAAATCTCTGACTTGTATCTGCTCCTGCTGTTAGAAAACAATATGGCATGCTACAAGACTGAATTCACCAGTATTATGCCAGTATTACACTGGCAGTAGGAAGCCCCTGCCCTATGGACATGGAGAGGACAGGAGGAAGAGAATATGATACTCTGAGGGTTTCTTAGAAGAAAGTGGCATATACATCTTATATAACAATTATATTAAGGAGGATAAAATTAATTAAGTAATATACTTAAAACATTTCTATGAAACAAAAAAAGTTGCGGTGATGCTCCAAAGGTAGGGGCTATACGAGCCCAGGGCCACCTGCTATAGACTACAGGTTAACTACCAACAAGGACCGTGGGGTTCTTGGAAATCTCGGCACCAGCACCCTGATATCTGGCTTCTGTATCAGGATCCTTGCATCAGAAATCAGCACTTCCAGGATACCAATAGACTCCCGATCTCCTTCTTCTTTTGTAGATTTGACTTGTAACAGTCAAACCTACCCCAGCAGGATCATACAGAGTCTTTCAGTACCTCCTTGCTGCCATCCAGGCCATATATTTCTTTTTATGACTATGTAGTCCGGAAGTAAAGCAATATGAAGCATCAGACATGACTGAAAAAATCCTGAAGTCAGCCCTGCTTTCTACACATACATCAACTTACACTATGGAACACAGTTCTATTTTTTTTTTCAAATATTTAAAAGAACATGCTTTAAACATTACCAATGTGTTTTACATGAAAAAAAAGCATTAAGTAAAAACTGTTCACACTTCATTGAATCTAACAGGAAGTGCTTGCAGCATAAATGCTTATCTAGATTTGAATGGCAAATACGTATCACTCATACAGATACACTATTACTGTTCACTGGCTCTCAGGGCCAAGCCCTTAAACAGTTGAATATTATTTCTGCTTTGAGAGGTTAATTTTAAAAAAAATATATCATTATTATCAAATTATCGAAGACCCTATTTCAGTTACAACAATTTAAACAATGCTTTCAATATCCTTTTAAATGCTGAATCCACCAGCTTGTATGATACCAATATTGTGCATGACTAGATTTTATACCTACTGATGTTATGGGACATTAAACTACATATACATCTGTCAAAAGGGCCCATAGTGCATTCATCACTCCAACTGGAAAAATAGGGAAATATAAAATAAAAACAGCATTATATACAAATGTTCTTGAATCCAACATTTTAACACCATTTCCAGCATTCACAAAAGTCTATTTTAGTCCACTACAAAATCATATGACATGTATTTGAGTAAGATAACAATCCTGCTTAAGGAGTATATAGTAGGATAAACAATTTCAAAATCATTACTATAACATTTCTGGTAAGTTATCTCTGTAAGTTTTGTAGGTGATTATACTATAAGCAAACTTGGATTTTGCTAATGAGCTTTATTTTTCAAATCTACAAGCACAATCCACAGAAAGGTACAATTTATCACACACAGAAAATGGATAGATCGAAGATATTTGTGCTTACCTGACACAGTCCAAGTAAGGATATATAATACACAAGAGAATACCCTTGCAGTTAGTCATCAAATATACCCTTCCACATGCAACTTATTTAATAGTGAACATCTGCAATTTAATTTTAGCCTCCTAGGCATATTTTGGATGTGTTTCCTTGTAAATGAGTACACTTAAAATATAGGGAAATTATATTCCCCCCCTGAACATGTAAATTAATGCACAACAAGTCAAAAAGATGCGCTATATATATATATATATATATATATATATATATATATATATATATATATATATAATTCAATATTTGTTTTTTTTAGCTCTTGAATTTCAGTTATGTTGAGCATGAATGGGTTTAGAGCAAGAATAAGAATATTTCAACATATTGCAACAGACTAATATTAGTAGTAGATATTAAGCATAGAAGATCAAGCTCTCCTAATATGCAGACTAGAGGGCTTTACTGAGAGCCATTAATGTAAAGGGTCAAACATAATCATACCGGAAAGTGGCATTACTGTGTGGGGGTGGGGGCTGGAGTTCTACATTGTTTTATTGATTGTATTTATTACATCATAAAGGTATTCATTCATAAATAAAATATCTCCCAATTAAGTATGAGTGGGAAAAACATACTTCAAGAATTGTGGAGATTGCCAAGAACAAAAAAAATACTGAGCATCATTGGCTATAAAAGTGGATTAGTACATTAGTGGGCCAATTCTAAGCATGATCTTTGACAATCTCGATAATATATTTTAGGGTATTTAGGGGGCGTTTATGCATTAAAAGATCTTTACCATATTTTCAATCATATAAGCTTCAGTTGCTTGCAGAAAACTTAAGCAATATGTTCCAGTAAAAAACTGTTACTTCCTCTTTATTATTTCTGCACAGGAAAAATGTATGTGTTTATTCTAACTGTAAAACCGCAAATAACATATGATGTAAAAACATTTACGTAGATCAGAATGTTTCGTAAATCATATCTACTTTCAGCTTATGTCAAAATACTATGGGCCTCATTCTATTATCGGCCATAAAACGGCCGCAAGGCTGCGATTCCTTGCGGGGGTTCCGTTATCTTGCAATTCAATTATACGGCCCCTTACGGATCTCCCCTTACGGTCGGCCGTATATCTTGCAACCGGCCGTAAGCTCAGAAATCTTTAAACGCAAAAATATATTCAAGACGGCTGTACAGCTCTGTAAATGCTAGGGATCATATTGGGGGACATGAGGATTAATAGCAACCCCCTCTCAAGCTTGCACATCAGCCCAAATCCGAGTTTACATTAACTGTTTATTTTCCGTCCGCAGCGTGGGCGGGTCTGAGGTGCTCCAAGCCCTCTGGACTTTTTACATGGATATGTGACATAAATTAAAAAATAATTTATTTACGGATTTGAGTGTAGGGGGATGTTGTGCTATTTTTGCTAACACCTACAATCACTTTATAGTCTCCTCAGAGTGCAGGATGGCTTTATTTCGGCTTTATAATGTGCTAAATTGGTGCTAGCGGGATCTTTTTGCTGCAAGTAAGCTGCGGCTCGGTTTTAGCCTTGCAGAGAGGGTTCCCGGAGCAATTGAATAGCAACCAGGATTTTCTTGCGGCCGAAACTCTTGCGGCCGTTTTAGATCAAATGCTTTCCTCCGGCGCGAGCGGCCGCAAGGGATAGCAAGGCGCCGGCCGCAAGCCTGCCGGAATACACGGCCAGAGGGGAATAGAATAGCCGAATAGCTTGCGGCCGGTCCTTGCGGCCCCGCATCTCCTACGGCCGATAATAGACTGAGGCCCTATATATACAACTGTCATATATCATTAAAGTGTGAACATAATTAATGAGACACTACTTGTCTGTGTTTCATTGATCATGTCTCCCAGCACCCTGAGCCAAGAGAAGGGAGAGACAGAGAGGAAGGTGGATAACAGGTGTTGATCCCGGGGTCTGTACTTTTCCTAGCAGTGGAGTAAATCCTGCTATCTATCAGTATATGAATAGATAATGCATCTGAATGGAATCTGGATATGGAGAATATTATTATGGATTAATTATAACTTGCTGATAAGTCTTTGTTAATCATCCTTACAGTGCTGAGAGTATGCTATTTCCAGGCATTTACATGCAGTGTCTTATTGTAAATTTGGATCATAGGTTTTTGTCACTATGTTTGCTTCAGGCTTATTGAATGGTATCGCTATGGAGATTAGGAGATGTTTTGATCACATTGTGTTTTGTTGAACAGTAACCTGTGACGTTATTTATTGATTTGCTTCACCTCTCTTTACAGGAGGCAGGAGACGTGATTTACTGTTTTTGTAATGACAATTTTATTTATATGATTGTTTTCCAAATTGTATTTATATTACTTATTAAGGTCAAATTACATAGTTACATGGTAATTGAGCTTGAAAAAGACTTTCAGTCCATCAAGTTCAACCTTTTAAGATCTCCTCTTATCTGCAATATACAAGTGAAACGTAGCCAATCATCTCAAAATGGAAAAACAAATATTTCCTTCCTGACCCCAGATGCTGGTGATCAGATTCCTCCCTGATCAATACTCACTCTATAATTAACCAGGATAACCCTGAATGCCCTTTTTAATTAAACAAATATCCAGTCCCCTCATAAAATTATCTATTGTATCCATTGTCACCACCTCCTCTGGTAGAGAATTCCACAGATTAAGCACCCTTACTGTGAAGAACCCTTTTCTTTCTTTAAGGTGGAATCTTTTTACTTCTAACCTCAAAGAATGTCCTCTTGTCAGTTTAAAACCTCTTGGCACAAAAAGCTCACTTCACAAAGCTTTATACTGACCCTAGATATATTTATATAACATAATCATATCTCATCTTTTTTCTAGGGAAAATAAGTTTAATTTGGTTAGTCTTTCTTTGTAACTTAGCCCCTCCATTCCGCTTATTAGTTTTGTAGCCCTTCTCTGTACCCTTTCCAGCTCTCAAATTTCAATTTTTGAAGTGGTGCCCAAAATTGTACTCCGCATTCCAAATGAGGGCGTACTAGGAATTTCTATAGTGGCAGAATTATATTTGCTACTCTTGCTTCTATACCCTTCTTGATACATGCTAATATTTTATTTGCCTTTGCAGCTGCTGCTTGGCATTGAGCACTGTTACCCAGGTGGTTGTCCACAAGCACTCCCAAATCCCTTTCAATATCTGAAACCCCTAGATTTTCTCCATTAAGATTAGGAATTGCATGGCTATTTTTCCTTCCCAGATGCATAACTTCACACTTATTCATATTAAATCTCATCTGCCCTTGAGATGCCCATTTCTCTAATTTATGCAAATCTCTTCAGAGGGAAAGTACATCATTATCTGATTTAATTACCTTGCACAACTTTGTGTCATCAGCGAAAATGGAGACACTACTTTCCAGTCCCACCTCTATGTCATTAATAAATTTGTTAAAACGTAGAGGACCTATTACTTAACCCTGAGGCACCCCACGTACCACAATAGTCCAATTGGAGTATGTTCCATTTACAACAACCCTTTGCTTCCGGTCTTTTAGCCAGCTCATGATCCATGAGCAAATATTTACTGCAATTCCTGTATCCCTTAGTTTGCACAATAGTTTTCCATGTGCCGCTTTATCAAAAGCCTTTGCAAAATCCAAAAAGACTACATCCACTGAGTTGCCTTGATGCAGGTTCCTACTAACCTCCTCATAGAAACTAGTTAGATTTGTTGACATGACCTATCCCTCATGAATCTATGTTGACTCCTACATATAATCCTGTTCAAACAGACATATTCTTGTGTATTATCCCTTATTAACGCTTCTAAAAGCTTTTCCACCACAGAAGTGAGACTCACTGGTCTATAATTCCCTGGATTTGCGCTTGCTCCCTTCTTAAATATAAGTATCACATCTGCTTTTCTCTAGTCATCTGGTAGCGACCCTGTGTTGAGTGAATCTTGAAAAATGTAATTAATTAAATATAATGGTTTGGCTAATACAGAAGCCAGTTAAAGCAGTACCATTGGATTTATTCTATAAGGACCTGGGGCTTTATTAACATTTATTTTTTCCAACCTCTTCTGGATTTCTTCCTGCATTAACCAATTATTTAGTTAAGATAGTGTAGCCCCATTATGTTGCGGTGACCAAACCGCTAGTACCTCCCTTGTGTATACCGGAGAAGAACCTATTTAGCTCATTTGCCTTTTCCTGGTCACTAATTTTCAGATGGCCTTGTAATGTTCCTATAGCTTCCTTCCTGGTCTTCTTCCAATTAATACATTTATAAAATATTTTGGGGTTAGTCTTACTCTCTTTTGCACTAATTTTTCATTTTCTATTTTAGCCAATCTATTAGCCCTTTTGCAAGCCTTGTTGATTTCCTTATACTTAAGTAAGGCAGTCTCTGTCCCCTCTTGTTTGTATAATTTAAATGACTGTTTTTTTACTCCATATCTTGATCTTTAAATCATTGTTAAGCCACATTGGATGTGATTTACTCCTTTTACTTTTATTCCCACATGGTATATGGTGATAAGTATGTATATTTAGTAAGGATTTAAATGTTTCCCATTCATGTTCAGTATTTTTACCTGCCAGTTCTCTGACCCAGTCTATACTTATACTAGACCGTTAAAATCTGCCCTTTTAAAATTAAGAGTTTTTGTTGGCCTCTTACAGTTTTTTTTTTTTATTCAATCTCAAATGAGACTGTGTTGTGATCACTGTTTCCCAAAGGTTGCCCTATTTTAACATTTGATACCATATCAATATTGTGATAACTAAATCACGATAGCCTCAAGATAGGTTCTTGTATAACCTGGGCCAGAAAAGGATCCCTGAGTGTACTCAAGAACCCGCTCCCCTTCACTGTACTCCTGCTCTCATTTATCCAGTTTATTTCAGGGTAATTAAAATATCCCATTATTGGGAAAAACATACTACAATTTGACCCTTTTCTATGAACTCCCTCCACAAACAGTCACACAGAAGGCCCAAACTTATATGCATGTTTAACCAAACCCCTCTCGCCTGTACCAAATCACTGCACACAGAAAATAAACACACTTTATTTGTCTGAGTAAATCAGATGCAAATGCAGATATTCCCATCCCTCGTATCTGCATTATTCATACCTAGCTTATGGCAGTAGTCTAGTAAAGCTCTGCTTTAAACTGCTCTGTGTTATGAGATTTGCAAGAGTTGGTCACAGCAGCTTGATAATAGTCTTTATGCCATACTTGCAGTACTGGATTTAAGGACAGGGAGTCCATGAAAATTGAAACTGTTGATCCTGCTATAAGCTGTGCTGTATATGAATGAATGGCTAAATGGCATCTTAACCCTTAAAGTCCAAGGAATCTAATGTAGGTCAACAAATTTGCTTTTATAACAGGTTTATGTATTCTACAATATGTTACCAATCTGCTTAGCTATATATCAACTGAAGCAATGGCTTGCATAAAATTCATTGATATTTTGAAAAGACAACGTGCAGGTATTCATAAAGCAAGAATAATGATAATTAATACATGTGAAGTAAAAAAAATATCTAATTAAACTGTTGAACCTCACCAAATTGTGACTCTGAGTGAAGGTCAGCACATTCTGCTGCATCTGGAGACCATAATCTTTGCATTTTTGCCTAACGAAAGCTTATTTGTAATAGAATATTTTCTCTGCCAGGCACAGGACCTTGAATTCATGATCAAGGTGGGTATCTTCACCTTTATCATTTGTATATGCACTGCATTGCAGGGAAGCTGAAAATTCACTGTATTTAAAGATTTATACTACTGTCCATTTTGGCTTCTTTCTCCTCTCATCCTCATTTCTTCTTACATATCTATCAATTGTGGCAAGCAGGTGATGTTTTAAAAATGTTGAGTTCATTTTGAATAAAATAATAGGAAAAATCCTACTGATAGACCTATCATGAATGCTTTGTGCATATATTACTGCAACAAAAATATTGGGTCATTTCACAGTGAAGTATTTGATCAGGACTGAACTGGGAAGATAAACTCAACAGGGGAATTACTATTTTTCAAGGATCCAATGGTACAACATCATTACTGTATTTTTGACTGGTGTTGATATCAAAGAACATCTTTTTTTCAGTTTCCAATTTTCAAATGCAGTGAAATGAAGAATCTATTATATGGAATACACACAAAAGAAATTGTATTGTGGGAAATAAAGATAGGGATGATTCAATCACATTCAGTTGAAACAGTTTCCCTTCAATCGTCTGCATGAAAAAGAAGCCATGCAGATGGACTTTATTAAGGTATGTGTGTGCTGCATAAACAGTATGGTCCACAATAATCTTATAAACAACCTTCATATTTAAGGTTTCCTGTGCTGAAAGCTTTTGTGTACATTATTTATAAACCCTAAAGCAAATGGCTTACTAAATATTCCTCTGAAGCAGCAAATATTTCAAAATATATTAGAGCATAATTTACACTATTCTGTAATTTACTTCCCAAGCATAACCTTTTATCCATTAATTCATTGTTAATATCTCCATTTGTTATTTATTTCATATTTGTCCAGCGCTTTTATCTTACATGCTTGCAACTGTTGGAGGATTAATGATTACAACATTTCCATTATTATCACTTCATTAGTTGAAGGCTTAATGACCAGGTGCGGAACCACAGCCGATGTACCCGGTGCAATGAACCGGAGCCCTGCTCTGGGGGTGGGGCTCAGTGCTGGCAATCTTTTTTTACTTATTTTCATTTTTTTCTTTTGTAACTTTCTCTGCACCACCCCTGTCTTTCCTAAAACATAAAAAAAATGTATGTTGATAGCTATGTGTATAAGAGAAAACAAATACTGTTTTAATTCTCTCTAACAGTGCATTTCAGTATTAATATGTAGCATACCCTTTCAAATAATTATATTATTAAGCTTGATCTCCTTTATATTTGAAACAAAAGTTCGCATACATTAGCCTCTTGTTTTTTTTGTTTTTTCACAGCGTTATTAGTAAAGTTGTAATAATATAGCTAGTAATGTTACCTATGTTACCTATGAAGTCACATATCGCAAGAGGTCACCTGTAATTGTTTTAATGACTACCTTGTGATTGTAATTGCTATACTTCTAATCGGTTTCTATTTATGACAAAATCCATATTAGGGATGGCACATTCTAACCTATTTCATCTTTACATGTCAGATTTAGGTAATTATCTCTCCAGCAGAAAAGACAAGTTGATTGTGTCAACTGAAATTATTAACAGAGAGTAATAATTTTAGGTGAAACCATGGTGCATTGTATCTTGTACATTATAAAAGCCTAACTCACTTGGACAACTAAAGCAAGATTTCAAATGTATTATTTATGTTCAATTCCCATGTGGTGTGTGCTATTGTAAAATGGTTGTAATTGCCTAGCAAATTAACTTACTAGTTATTGACAGTTATCACTAGGGTTGATGATATGTAATTGCCAATAAAAAGTAAATATTTTATTTTGGCTAAATATATATTTAAGTAACATATCCTTGAAAATATATATTAATCAAAAATAAATACATACATGAATAAATAAAGAGATAGGTATTAAAAGAATTAAATAATAGAACATATCAGCAGCAGTTTAGAGTCTGTACTAGGAGACACTTAAATACATGCATACCCTTGAATGCAGTGCAATATTATCACATATAAGTCTACTAAAGTAGATATTGACATAAAGGTCCCGGGTATAAGCAAGTTGTGGTAAATTAACATTTAATAAACCCACAGAGCATTCAAAACCTGAAAGGTTTTTTCCTAACCTTCTTCTTAACTAATCTGGAGTTTTTAAGATTTAATCTACTAAGACATTAAAGAGGAAGTTGCACAAGAAGATAGACTGTCCAACATCATTATTTTATTGGTAGTCTGTATGTCAGAGGAGCTAGGTGATGTGAGCTGTAGCATAGCACAGAAGAAACTGATTTACATGTTACAGAATAGAACATTAGCTTTAATTTAATTTGCTATAATCTTTTGAGCTAATCATATTATAAAGCTCATAATTCTCTGCATCATTGAACACTTGTATCTAATGGCAGCTCACTGGTTCTTCAAACATGGACCAGTGACTGGCAAAGTCACAGTTAATCTTCTTTTAATGTGGTCATATATAAGAAAGATTATTTTGGGTTAATTTTGACATTACACACACAAAATGCCACTCTAACATCCTATTCAAGAAAAAGTGCTTGTTTAAAATTATTTCTTTTTTCCTTGGAAATGATTTCATAAAAGCTGCCTATTACCTGCCATACACACATAATCCAGATATGCACAATGATTTAGTACAGCCACTAAGGAGCCAATGATGTTTCTAAACTCAATCACTGTCTTTTAACATCAAATATGGATTTAGTTTTAGAGATTTTTTTCACATGTTAAATGAGAAATTGTGGCTTATCTAGGGGAGTTAAAAAGTAGATAAAAAAAACAAACAACCGATATTTTAATATTTTAACCTATTTATCAAAATGTTTACCACTTTTTTACATGTTGATAAATAGGCACCATAGACTCATATAGTTATAGAGTTACACATTTAATTTTTTTCTATGTGCTTATGATTAATAATACCCACTGAATTTTATGGTTGAATTTCATAAATATCATCATGCTAAAGGACCTCTGTATATTAGATAAAACATCACATGTTTGTGAAGTATGCAATAAATCAACAACCTTAGAACTGTTTAAATAAGGCTTACAAGTGTACCCGCAAGATGCCATCAGCTGAGTATGCAGGAGTGGGTGTCCAATACAGAAATGTTCACTAGAATTTGCGGCTAATTGCAAAAATAGTTAAAATTAATTGCTAAATAATAGCTTACAAAGTTCTAATTCTTTCAGTAATACAGAATAACAGCCTTGTTAAATGCAATTCGGCCAATTGAATAGGGCTCTATTTAAGCATATAGGGCCTCATTCAATTGAGATTTGGCCAATTGAATAAGGCTCTAAATAAGCATATAACATATTTTTTTAAAGAAGTTTTTAGTTAGGGAAAACCTTGCTTTTGGATAGATGTTTACTAACTAAAAACTTATTTAAAAAGTATTTGTTATGTGCTTATTTAGAGCCCTATTCAATTGGGCAAATTGCAATTGAATGAGGGCCATAGTATATATTTTTTACACTACTTCCTACTATCAAACTTCTGTAAAAAAATATGCTATGTGCTTAAATAGAGCCCTATTCAATTGGCCAAATTGCAATTTAATAAGACTGTTAATAGGTAGATCTCACATGAAACAAAGGGAATCATTCAGAGCTCCATTTGTAAGCATCAGACACTCTCTAACGAAACTAAGAACATGGTTTAAAAATAGCATCTTTTTCAAAAAAGGCCCAGAGGATGGAGAAGTATGCAACAATAAAATATGTCCAGCAAAAGTGTACCAACAATACTAAATAAATTGGTTATGCCTGAGTGTACAACAACATTTAGTGTAACTAAATTGGCAGCACTTTCTCATGCTTGAATTAATAAGTACTGGAACAATGACCTTTAAAACTGGAACAATGACATCAGTAACAATTATGTTAAGCTACTATATATATCCTCTTCTGGATTGCTACCTTGTGGTGAAGGGGCTTGTGTACATCAATGAAGCTGTGAGCTATACCATGTAGGGTCACCCAAGCTGGACAGGTCATAGCACAGAAGTCAGACAAATTGCATTCAACTGGAGAAGGGACTGACAACCAACTCCAGTATCTTTGCCAAGAAAACCACATGGATAAGTCTGTGTTTTTGTCATACTGCATCTGTATGGTCACTGAGAGTCGGAAGCAACTGAAAGACTGAACAACAACAACTATATATATGTAAAATCACACTATTCTACTTTATATTTATTTATGATAAAAGCTTATTTTAACCAGTGAGATGTATTACTATTTTGAGTACCACAATCAGCTGATAATCAGTGGGGCAATTACAGCACTTTAAAATGAATCAGCACATATTCACCAGTATTTCAGTGGTGGAAAACCACTTTCTACAGGGACCAAAAATAGCAGTGTCCTTATTATCTATGTAATTCTGCAATTTGTGGAGAACTGGATGCACTAAAATACTCTAATTGGTTGGGTTGTAGCCTTTGCTTACTTTTTATTACTAAGGGACATGCAATTAAATCAGAAGCTAACATCCCTTATCACTAGTCTTACATATTTTGTTTTCAGCTAATGGCAAGTGCACTTAAATAACTTGATATGGTAAAACACTATTAAAATCTTGTAATTGAAAAATTACAAATCTCTCTCAAATTGACAGTGTTGTCAGAGAGCGGTAAGATGCGATTTAGGAGATGGCCTTGCAGCTGCCAAATTCTCTACTCAGTAAAAGTTACAACATACACTGTAAATTCTATCTCTGTATCTCTATCTGTCCCCTATGGGTAAGCTTGACATGAGGTTCAGAAGGGGAATTGAGCTCAGCAGGCAATGCATTGGATCTCAAGCATGCAATGCACAAAGCACAAATCGATTTGACAGCAGAAGAGCTTGCATAAAAGTTTTAAATACGTCTTTATTCTAGATTTTTACATTATTTTTTTCTGTGTGTAATTGCTATGAGAAACATTTTCATTATTTGACAATGGAATGCTGATGTACGCTTCTTTGCAAAGAAAGTATAAAAAAAATAATGTTACTTCTTCAGGTGGGCCCACTGGACTTTTGGGGACTTTTAAACTATTAGGTGATCCTGGATTAACATGGACTGGCATTGATTGTAATGTTAAGTATGAGAATCCCCATAGCATGTTTAGTATAAATGCTGCATTTTTACCAGGAAGTTTAATAAAGTCTATTACTGGGTTTCCTTTGGAAACAGTGGTCCAGTTATGGTGTCACCTGGTTGATTAAGGGTTGGCCCTATAGTGGAGGGGGGAGATGCACAATATCACCCCCAGTCATTTGTACCCCCCCCCCCTAGATAACCAGGGATCAAAAGGCCTAACAATTTAGGGAAAGTCAACAGTTCAATGGGGGAAAGGTGATTAGGAGATGCCCCCTACCATATAGAGCAGAGCAGGAAAGGAAATTCCTAATATGGGCTGGGGGTCATTAGCGATGGAGGAGGAAAAAATAGAGCTTGGGCAGTGACTAAGAGAATGTTTGCTGTTTGTGACCGTGACATAAATAGGAGTTGTTCTTGTTAATAGACAGTTGTCCATTTGGATATACATAATTCATGTGTATTATTCATTCTGGGGAAAGGATAACCCTATACATTATGGTTATTGATGCTGCATCTGATTGACAAGAGTTATAGTCAGTGACTCTGCAGTCCTGCTGTCTTGATTCTGGTGGTTCCTTGGTCCTGTGTGGTGATTAAGTACCGGTCTGGGTGTATCCCTGCTTTCAGGGCAATATACAATAACCCGCAAAAACTGCTGTGTTGGTCAGGTACTGAGCGGGCCAAGTTGAAGTAGTGGTCGTGACAGTTACTATTTATCTGACCACTAAATAAATCACTACTGGAGAGATTGCAGTTTAACATATCATGTATATATTTTTTTAGTTAATTAATAATGTTAGTTATATTGATATTAATTTACTATTTATGTAGAAAAACCTGCTGCTGGTATAACATTGCAAACTGTTTCATTACTGAATTACATAATCCACTGAAAATACATGTAATTGTTCAGTAACGGATCCAAAATAAATGGTAAAGGTGACTTCTACCACTTAAATAAAAACGTATACAAATAAGAAGTAGCAAATTACACATGTTCTAATAAAGTTTATAAAGCCGTTTAGAAATTACATAAAAATTCATTTATTATAATTTTTAACAATGAACACAATGATCAGGTATTAGACTTGTGTATCTTTAAAGATGAACCAATTTAATAGATGATATGGAATAACTATTTGTTCCCAATGAAATTACCCTCTATTTAATAAGCAGCTGTCTTGCAAAAACACCTCAATCTCTTAATGAGTCCTTTATGTTGACTAAATACTGTTCTGCCATAACACATTCCCCCAGAATCACTAAACTTAACAAAGGAGAGCTGCAAAGTAGATGGCTGAAAACCCTGGTGTCTATTTCATATGGTAAAAATTGCAATCTCAGCAAAGCACTTCACGGTCTCTACCCCATTATCTGATACAATGCAATAACTCCCAGTCTGTTGAATTCATTGGATTTAAATACCTTGGAAGTTATACAGATTTATAGTGAAATGTCTTTCCATTGCTGTAAAATTTGTTAAGATAGAAAATTTGTTAGAAAGATGGACTCATCTTCTTCATTGCTAGTAATTTCTTGCTATCCTTTTTGCATTTCTCATTAACACTAGACAAATCTATCTCTGTGCTACTTTCCTGTCTTAACTCCATGGAAATATCTGTAGCGCCGAGAACTTAAAGTATAACTTTGATAAAACCTTACATAATCCTAATAGATCATCCTTTTCAGAAAATGATTTGCTAGCATGAACATCAAGGGAATTACCCTTTGAAACATCCAGCTCATGGAAATATATTGAGCATTGAAAAAATCAAATTGTTAAAAGCTATTGTAGATATTAAAGGATCTGACTGCCATTTATACCATTTGTTATGTGAGATCTAAAGCAATTCAGAATACATGTCAATAAAAACACCATGGCTTCCAATCAATTGCAAGCCTGCAACTCGATCGCTGTAGGTTGAATGTCTTCTGGTGTGTTGCAGGCTCGCATTCATCTCTGATTGCGATGCTATTCAATTGCTCAAGCCCGCAAGTTACTGTCCCAAAGCTGAAACTGTAAACCATGCACTGGTTCGGAGCAGTTCAGGGCGGAAACATGATCAATTAAGCAAGCCCATAACCTCCCATTTAAAACCAGCCAATAGAAAATGAGACTCATTAGTACAGCAGTAAAACATGGAGGTTACATGATAATCAATTAGGTTCGGGGGTCCGATATGCGATTAGACTCGCAAACCTGCAAAATAAAGAATTATGAAAATGAATGCCAATACTGTTCTAGTTGATGTGGGTGGCCTGATATCTATTAACTCATTGATATGTATTAGCCCTGAAATTAAACATAAAAATACATTTTATTTACTACTGATTTGCGGGCTCGAGGCTGTTGTGTATCGCTTTCCCTCTTATTTACAGTGCAGTATTGATTTTTTATTTACATTTACAGCGCTACGAACAGGTGTTTAACCCCCTTGCGGGTCCTCTCTGGAACTCGTAGGCTTTTCTCCTTCATTTGCCATTTACGGGTGTGAAAATATTTGCGGCCTTGGGGAATTGAATATCAATTTGCGATTTTAGCCATCGTAACTCTTGCGAAAGTGAAAGATCAAAGGATTTGGGAGGCTGTAAGTTACGGATTTAACCATCGCAATTTTTTCAAGCCCGTAACTCGTAACCTGTTTGGAGTCCGCAAGACACAAGACACTTATGAATAGCAAATTAACTTGCAACCTCACTTACAGGCTACCGTGTCACCCAAAACCCCAATTGAATGAGGCTCCATATGTTCAAAGTCATCAATATCTGTATTAAATGTAATAGCAAATAAACAAATAATAGAGACAAAACTGTACTTCTGTACAGACTTTAAAATGCAGCAATTTCACATGCATTTCAGAATACATGTGGAATAGATCTCTGCTACTGGAAATATTTCATAGCTTCACTGTTTGCTTTTTACTTGAAAATAGGGGGGTAAAACTAAATATTTTCTGAAATCTAGTATTTTTACAAAGGGATTTACTGATCTCTAACAGGTTATGTAGTAGCTGCATGATGGGAGGGATGATGGCTTGGTGTTTTTATCTGGGAGAACAAGGTGTCAGAACAACCCTTATAAACCCTTATAATACTGAGCCAAACAGGTAATAAAATGTATGCCAATATAATATATAATAAAACAAAGTTTTGAATTGCTGCTTGTCAGTAAAAGTCGTATTAAGCTAAATAGATATTTAAAGATATTTACAATATAGGTTGTACTGTCCAATGTTGTTTGTCTGTAAATTGTGAAATCATTAATAAAAACTATATATAAAATAGAGTAAAGTAGAGTTTAATTAATTTTTATAGTTAGATCCTGTTAATCGAAACCATTGAAATATTAAAGTAAATAATACTCTCAACTTTGTATTCTCAACATTATGTAAGGATAAAACTTGCATTAAATCTTGCTTTCTGGTTTCACTTTTGTTTAAGAGGACTAAAGATGATTGGTTAAGCTGAAAAATGGGCATCTGATAAGAGTTTTCCAGGTAACCCAAAATCTATGAATAATGTTGTAATGATGTTATATCATAGTATAATTATACTTAATTATTGAGGGTTTAAAAGCTGAAAATATTTTAGCTTCTTGTTTGTATCATTTTAATATAATATGATCTTTAAGGCATAAGTTCCAGCATTCAGACAACAGATGATGGTACATCCCATACCATCTCATTGCTGTAACACTTTCATGTTATGCATAATATATATAGCCTGATCTCTGGATCAGTAAAAGAGACCAACTAAACATATTTTTATGTATCGGCACGTTTTTCTTGAATAACTATAGCTGTGTCAGATGATTTAAAGATGAGGGTTTACTTATCAACCACAGAATATGTGCACCTTCTCATCTTGCAAAGATTTCCTATTCTGTCTTTTTAGCATTTTCATGTAATTTAAGCAGATTCCCAACTTTCTTGGATTTGTCATTGATATGATTGTCAGATTTGCATTGCTTTTTCTAACTGAGAAAGGGATATTATGATTGATAGATCTTTATCTAACTGGAACATGTCCATCTCATAACTCATGCATAGCTCTGATTAGTTGTGCTTCACAGTTCTCATTGTGCATTTAAAAAAAGCCTGTTTAAAAATTATAGAATAAAGATACTCTTTTTATGAAGGATGCAGAAAGGGTTAAAATGTTCTTTCAATCCCTGTACAAAACTTTTTTTGGGCTGTAACCAGTACAGTTAACTAACTATTCCCCACTCCCTGATAACACTCTGTCTCACTCTTTACTGACTTTACTGAAAAGCTGCATTTCCAGAGTTCAAAAATGATTTTTTTTTTTACCTTTCTAACATAGGAAAATATTTCTCCAGATGAATGCAGAATTCCAGGGGATAGCAAGAAGCAACAAGGAGACATCCTATAATGAGAGATGTAAAGAGATAGAAGAGGATACCAGAATGGGAAAGTCAAGAGATCTTAAAAAGAAAATTGGAGTCTTGAGGGAACATGTCATGCCAAATTGTGCATGTAGGACCTTAACAGCATTGATAATCATTGATGGGCCCTAGGAAGCCTTGCTGATGATTTCACATGCCAGCAAGGTAATGCTGGAAAACTTGGCTCCAACAATATATGTACTGAAGTATCAATAACCTCAGATACGTGAATTATACTACCAAGATGGCTGAAAGTGTTGCTGTTTAGTCGACATGCACACTTTCAAAACAGCAAATCTATGTTGCATGTACAATAAGATGGTACCCGCAGGCAGTAGCATCTCAAATTCCTTTTCAAAACTTTCTGCTTTTTAAGCAAATCTCAAAAATATGGGTACACTATATTTACAATCTCAGCATCTAATTTTGCAGCGGCAATATCTGGCTTTGGAACTAGATACAAGGGTTTGCACAAGGGCAAAAATCACTCTTAGAAGGGTCTAAAAATATGGCCTAGTGAAGCACAGTAGTTATATCCAGCCCTGCTTGTTGTGATGCATTTCAAATTTTGTAATAAATTAAATTGGTTATCATTATAAATATGTGAACATCGTTATAAAATTAATCTTATTTGCCAGAGGCGTTGGTGCTTTCTCCACATCCCTCCCTGTAACAGATGCATGTTGTTTGTGTGGGAGTCAGGTCGATATGAGTTCCTATTAACATTATATTGTGGGATGGTCACATATGTTTAGAGTACATTGGAGGGATGAGAAGTCACAGACGCTATACTGAAGAAAACATATCTACTATACAGAAGAAACCTCCATATCATCATATATGGACAATTAACACAATAGGCAGATGAAATGAACTCATATCAACATGGCTTAAACTATAAGTCATACGCAGGGATATTACAGACAGACAGTAGCTTAAAAGACAGCTGTACAGCATTTAAATGTAAATCTTGTATGATGAATAAAAATAGTATGCAAATTAAAATAAATAAAAGTTAAATGTTTTCAATGCTTTTAAGCAGTCTTTTTTCCCCTCAAGCAGAGCTGAATATCTAATTTTACCTGTGTCTATCAAGTACCATGGTCAGATCTGTCTGTGTGCTGGACTGTCATGGAACTTGGAAGCAGGCTGGACTGATGTTACTTGCTCTGCCCCATGACACCATTAACTCCACCCCCAGTATCCTGACAGAGGTAACAGCTCTATTGTAACTTGTTCCAGTCCCCCTTTATTGAGCATGCTCAGTCGGAAGCAGAACCGAAAACTCGTCAGACTTTATTTTTACACCAGCTCCAGAAAGAGCTGGCCTGATGACACAGGTAAGAGGAGATCCTCAGCTCTGCTTGAGGGGGACAACTGTTAACTTGTATTTTTTTGAAGCTGCATACTGTTTTTAATAGTCTATGCACAGCAAAATGTATGCGCTTTACATGCAAATGCAGTGCAGCGGTCCTTTAAGAACCACATCTAAATTAAGCAAAATCACAATAAACATCAAGAAACAGTGAATACGTATTGTTTTTACTGGATGTGTTTTGCACTGTGTGTGTTGTTCATAATTTCTCTTCCCTGGTTTAAATATGTTTATATACAGGAAACCAGGAAGTAGAAGCAAAGTATAATCCTTATTTTACATGACTATTCAAACACTCTGCAAACCTTATGTAAGAAGCCTCTAACTTAATTAATTCAGCAGCATTTTTCACAAGAATATGCTAATGTTTTTTTTTTGCATTCCTTTCAGCCCTTTTCTCATTGTGTAGGGAGCAGAGTTCAGTAGCCCTTTAATTTCCATCAGGGTTTGGGTATATTTTTATAGACGTACTGACTGAATTGACTATTTTGTTAACTATTTTTTCAAAGTTTTAGAATGCTCAGTTACTTCTTGAAAAATATAGCATTGTTCACTTTTTGTAAAGGTTATGATTCTGCTGAGAAGTCAAGCGTGTCTTCACTATGACTCTTCATAATTATATTCTGAGACAATGGAGCACATTTAAACTTGGGAAATTTCTTGTCTTCAGTTAATGAAATGCTCCCTTATCCAGACCAAGTGAAAGCTAAAAATAGATACAATGTCACTTGAACATCATAGCATGTTTTTTCTTCAGAGTTTTAAAATAATTCATCAGTTGATTTGATAATTAGGTTGAACTATTTTATAAATAGATTTAATTAGCCCTTGTTAATTTGATTTGCTTCACTGCAGTACATGTCAAATGTGTGGCATAAAGAGACACAAAACACTTTCATGAAAAGACTGTGTATATGTCCATCTCAAAAAGACACCTAAACAGACGGAAACAGTTGGGCCACTAATGGCAACAATATTGAAGCTTCTTTTTTACTTTATCCCAAGGTCATAGGAATAGAAAACAATCTGTGGGGGATTGAATATATATATACAGTATATATATATATATTGTTACGCCCGCCAAGTTTGGGGGCCTACACTCACCCTAAATTCTCTCTTTCTCTACGGGTCGCAACTTTTTGTTCAGATCTCGACACCAGCAGACACTTCAAATGACAGCATCATTACTGCAGAGACAGGCACCATCAGAACCCTATTCTTAGGGTCTCAGAATCACACACTATGTACCTTTGATTAGTACAAGCAGACTCCGACACCACCTTTGTTTAGTGTGTCCAAAATCAGACTGGCCACTTCTTTATTGTTACAGAGATATATAAAAACGATGAAACAAAACACCAATGACCTCCACCCAGTTCTAGCCCATCCTCCTGAGCAAATAGCCTGCAATCCCCCCTCACCCACATGATTTCCAGATGTATAGAGGGGTCTGGCTTTCTTCTCATTACACATTTTCTCTTCCATAAAACTAGCTCCCCCCTTCATGACTAAAGCCAGAGCCACACGTGGCCGATCGCAGGGCCAAATAATTTCTTTAAAATATTTAACCCTTTGTCACATTAGTAACTGCATTAACTTTATTATTTAAGCATATCCCACTATACAGTATTCCAATGTTAATCAATGACAGCACCACATGCACCCACCACATCCATGATACAACTACATGTATGCACCACACCCATGATACAACTGCCAAGCAAGTCGCCAGCACCCTCCAACCACACATATAACAACCGGTTAACCCCAAACAGTCCAGTGGGCCCTTCTGTTCATAACATATATATATATATATATATATATATATTTATTTAAATAAATATCTTTGTCTGCTCAGCTAAAAACCAGTACTCAAAAATCACTCTCAAAAGCTTGTCACTATTATTATGAATATGTTTGTCCAATAAAAAAAGGTATCACTATATACTGCAATACTGCAATACTCTGGGAGAGGAAGAGATTGCAGATCACTGATGTGAGTTGTGACCTCTCTCTCCATGTTAGACACCAGGGATACAATGTAGCTTAGGTATGGATTGTTGTATATATATATATATATATATATATATATATATACAGTATATATATATATATAAGTCCTTGAGGGCCAAGCCAGGCTAGTTATTCAGGCTAGCACTGTGTTAGTACAGATAACTAAGTCAAAACGATTGTCACTGGCTTTTCTGTAGTCAAACTAGTAGTTATGAACATGTGTCATGAAACTGGCCCTCAAGTTCTAGCGCTTAAACAGCCTGATGTAGAAAAAAAAACAACTGACCACAATGATGAAGTTGGAAAGTTGGAAAAAGTCCACATGAATTATGAATGTGTGCCGTCTTAAAGAAAATTATCATAAAACACAATTTATTAATTTTAAAATATGATGAGGAGCAGGGAGTGCACCACGCCAAGAACATCCTGAGGGGCCTTATAGAGATGAAGAATTTGGGAACAATGAAGAGATAATTACATTGACTTAACCCTTTAACATCTTCTTAGTTACCAAGGTTTAGGGGAAATGAAGTTATTAAATTGATATATTCTTATTTCTGAGATCAAAAGAAAGCGATGGCAGGTAAAAGAGATTGAAACCAAAAGTGGAATATTGAAGCAAAGATGTCACCATTTTAACAAGATCTTTGTAAAAAAAAAAAAAAATAAGTACCGTGTATAAGTTAAAAAAAAATATTTCTATTTATATTATTGATAGTTTCATGGACAGAAATAGACAAGTCTAGTCTTATGATAAACAGTCATTTTAACAAAAGCAGAAAAGCAGCCAGAAGCAATAAGGAGACAAATTAATTTTCAGAGCTATAACTATATTGTGAATACTCTGCATGTGTGCTACTGATATGAGTTTCAACCTTGATAGTGTTGCAGAGGTCATTTGTAAATGGAATAACACAACCTCAAATGTGTTAAGCATGAGCAGATTTAAGCTCAGCATTATGCATGCATGTCGTCTTTTTTCAATTATCTTCTCCTTTAACAAACATATTTATAGCTTACACTAACAGGAAAAAATCTAATCCTGCCTGCTGATGGGATGCTGCCTCCACTGCTCATTCTGTATTCATGTAATAGTTTTAACTTTAAATCTTTAATTTCATTAAAGTATTTACTGCTATGCATTCGATCTCTAACACGTTTTTTTCATATATTTAACATGCAGAGCAGAAAAGAGAAAACACTGAAGGGAAGATTTAAGATGATGAAAGATAAAGAATTAGTTTGGTTTTATTAAGTCTTTTATAGCCAAAATACCTTTGTTCCTGTTACACAATTTATCTATATTAGACCAGAAATAGTTATTTGGCTGCCACTGAAGATAATTTCAGCTACTTCAATATAGAAACTGTGTAATGAATATTTTATTTAAAAAAAAAAAAGAAAAATATTGCTCGGCGTTTAATGATTACTAACGGAGACATTGTAATTTTTTTTTTAGATCCAATGAGCTACATCATTTCTTTATTTGTTTTTGTTTATGTCAATTTGCATATTTGTGCTGATTAGAGATGTTGTGAATAGTTCGTCGGCGGACTGTTCCCGGCGAACATAGCATGTTCGCGTTCGCGGCGAACTGCGAACATATGCGATATTCGACGCGTCCCCTATACTTTATCATTGAGCAAACTTTGACCCTTCAACTCACAGTCAGCAGTCACATTCCAGCCAATAAGCATCATACCCTGCCTTCCAGACATCCCTCACCCTAACACCTAACCCTAACACCCCTCACACTTATCCCTAACACCCCTCACCCTAACACCTCACCCTAACACCCCTTACACTTATCCTTAACACCCCTCACCCTAACACCTAACCCTAACACCCCTCACACTTATCCCTAACACCCCTTACCCTAACCCTAACACCCCTCACACTTATCCCTAACACCTAACCCTAACATCCCTCACCCTAACACCTAACACTAACACCCCTTACACTTATCCCTAACACCCCTCACCCTAACACCCCTTACCCTAACCCTAACACCCCTCACACTCATGCCTAATACCTAACCCTAACCTCCCTCACCCTACCACCTAACCCTAACACCCTTTACATTTATCCCTAACACCCCTCACCCTAACACCTAACCCTAACACCCCTCACACTTAACCCTAACACCCCTTACCCTAACCCTAACATCCCTCACACTTAACCCTAACACCTAACCCTAACATCCCTCACCCTAACACCTAAACCCAAAACCCCTTACACTTATCCCTAACACCCCTCACCTTAACACCTAGCCCTAACACCCCTCACACTTATCCCTAACACCCCTCACCCTAACCCTTACACCCCTCACACTTATCCCTAACACCTAACCCTAACATCCCTCACCCTAACACCTAACCCTAACACCCCTCACACTTATCCCTAACACCCCTCACCCTAACATCCCTCACCCTAACACCTAACCCTAACACCCCTTACACTTATCCCTAACACCCCTTACCCTAACCCTAACACCCCTCACACTTATCCCTAACACCTAACCCTAACATCCCTTACCCTAACACCTAACCCTAACACCCCTTACACTTATCCCTAACACCCCTCACCCTAACACCTAACCCTAACACCCCTCACACTTATCCCTAACACCCCTCACCCTCACCCTAACACCCCTCACACTTATCCCTAACACCTAACCCTAACATTCCTCACCCTAACACCTAACCCTAACACCCCTTACATTATCCCTAACACCCCTCACCCTAACACCTAACAATAACACCCCTCACACTTATCCCTAACACCCCTCACCCTAACCCTAACACCCCTTACCCTAACCCTAACACCCCTCACACTTATCCCTAACACCTAACCCTAACATCCCTCACCCTAACACCTAACCCTAACACCCCTCACACTTATCCCTAACACCTAACCCTAACATCCCTCACCCTAACACCTAACCCTAACACCCCTTACACTTATCCCTAACACCCCTCACCCTAACACCTAACCCTAACACCCCTCACACTTATCCCTAACACCCCTAACCCTAACACCCCTCACCCTAACCCTAACACCCCTCACACTTATCCCTAACACCTAACCCTAACATCCCTCACCCTAACACCTAACCCTAACACCCCTTACACTTACCCCTAACACCCCTCACCCTAACACCTAACAATAACACCCCCTACACTTATCCCTAACACCCCTCACCCTAACACCTAACCCTAACACCCCTCACACTTTTCCCTAACACCCCTTTACCCTAACCCTAACACCCCTCACACTTATCCCTAACACCTAACCCTAACCTCCCTCACCCTAACACCTAACCATAACACCCCTTACACTTATCCCTAACACCCCTCACCCTAACACCCTTCACACTTATCCCTAACACCCCTCACCCTAACACCTAACCCTAACACCCCTCACACTTATCCCTAACACCCCTTACACTAACACCCCTCACACTTATCCCTAACACCCCTCACCCTAACACCTAACACTAATACCCCCTTACACTTATCCCTAACAGCCCTTACCCTAACACCTAACCCTAACACCCCTCACCCTAACACCTAACCCTATTACCCCCTTACACTTATCCCTAACAGCCCTTACCCTAACACCTAACCCTAACATCCCTTACCCAAACACCCATTACACTTATCCCTAACACCCCTCACACATCCCTGTGTTTCTTCCCCCCCTTATCATCAAGGGAGGCGGGAGGATGATGAGGGAGGGGGGAAGAGACACAGGGGAGGATGATGAGGGAGGGGGGAAACAGACACAGGGGAGGATGATGAGGGAGGGGGTAAAGAGATACAGGGGAGGGTGATGAGGAACGGGGGAAAGAGACACAGGGGAGGACGATGAGGAGGGGGAAGAGACACAGGGGAAGATGATGAGGGAGGGGGAAAGAGACACAGGGGAGGATGATGAGGGAGGGGGGAAAGAGACACAGGAGAGGATGATGATGGAGGGGGGAAGAGACACAGGGGAGGATGATGAGGGAGGGGGTAAAGAGATACAGGGGAGGATGAGGAGGGAGGTGGGAGGATGATGAGGGAGGGGGGATGAGACACAGGGGAGGGTGATGAGGAAGGGGGGAAAGAGACACAGGGGAGGATGATAAGGGAGGGGGAAAAGAGACACAGGGGAGTATGATGAGGGAGGGGAAAGAGACACAGGGGAGGATGATGATGGAGGGGGGAAGAGACTCAGGGGAGGATGATGAGGGAGGGGGTAAAGAGATACAGGGGAGGATGATGAGGGAGGTGGGAGGATGATGAGGGAGGGGGATGAGACACGGGGGAGGGTGATGAGGAAGGGAAGAAAGAGACACAGGGGAGGATGATGAGGGAGGGGGTAAAGAGATACAGGGGAGGACGATGATGGAGGGGGATGTTAGGTTATTTATGCCCTTTATGGATTAAAACCAGACTCTGCATCAACTATGTAATTTTCCGTGGGAGTTTTGACATGGATCCCCCTCTGGCATGCCACAGTCCAGGTGTTAGTCCCCTTAAAACAACTTTTCCATCACTATTGTGGCCAGAAAGAGTCCCTGTGGGTTTTAAAATCCGCCTGCCCATTGAAGTCTATGGCGGTTCGTCGGGTTCGCGGGTTCGTGAACATTTGCGGCGGTTCAAGTTCGCAATTCGTGAACCGAAAATGTTATGTTTGCGACATCACTAGTGCTGATATTTAGGAGGACTCTTCTTTTCCATTAAGTCTTAGTGACTAACCTAGGAGATACCTTTGTTACCTGAGACAGTGAGCCAGATTCAGTCTGGAATATGTCACATTCTAATGTGACTCCCAATACCATTTCAGTTCGACATGACTCCACCAGGTTATCACTTTCTTTATTATTATTTATAGAAACATGGAATTCATAAATATTGCTCGGCAACATCAGACAACATTGAAAACCAAGTGAAAAAACATTACTAAAATGAATGCATAAGAGTTTTATACAAAACATTTAATTCTCAAATAGAGCTTCGTAGACTTGAAGATTCTGAAAGACCCAGAAATCATAGGCACTCTCATACAAGTGTACAATCTGTTTGCTGGCATAAAATGTCATATCATGTTTGGTTTTTAAGTATCATAACCCCAAATAATGTGAGCTGTATTATTGTAGTATAGAGAATAAGTAAACATTTAAAGGGAGCTTGTAATTGATTGCCCCTTCAGGACCTGAGAGAATTTCCCTATAAACTCAATAAATGCTGAGACTCACAGTAGATAACCAGTTTGCTTAAAAAAGTGGCACAGTCTATACCTATAACTGAATAAAATAAAAATTACTAATAATTATTCATGTAAATAATAATACAAATGTCGGCTTGAAACTAAATGTATGCCTTTATCATAGATTTACATATTCATAAGCCACTATGGGAGATCTCTGTATGATATGAATATTAGCCAAAACTTTTTATATTTCTGTGCATTTAAAACATAATGTTACAGTAGTCTCTCCAGCTAAAATGCAAAACTAGTTAGTGACATTTGGCTGCCACCACTGGCATAACTAAGTCCTTATTTTAAATGTGTTTTATTTTCTAGCTCACACCTACTCCTCAGGCTTTTCTAACATTCTAACTGCTCTTTTCCAATAAATCTGAATGCTCTGAAGGAAAATGCGATTGTATTACACATTTCAAGGGAAGATGCAGTACCATTCAAACCACAACTGAGAGATCAAACTATTTTGGTGCTAATGGACTTGTAATTATCGTATTATAATTATGTTGGTTAAAATTATGTTTCCATTCTTCTAGCGTTAAACATTGTTGTAGATAATGTACTCTGCTCTTGAAAGTGTTGTAATTACTAATGTTTCTTAAGCCCTATATATATTTGCATAATAGGCATTTGTGGCCATATTTGTGTGTCCCGGCTCAACTTCCCAGAATGCAGTGTAATAACTGTTTTTCTCGGAATTCTGATCTGGAAGCAGGTTTTTTAACTCGCTTTAGACATTCAAATGTGAACACAGATGTACTTTTTATTTACTATATATATATATATATATATATATATATATATATATATATATATATATATATGCGTGTGGCATTAGCTATGGACATCTGGCCTACTTAGAGGGCCGGATGTGTCCATGGGCATGGGCAAGGAGCCTGATAGGGTCTAAATCAGCTATTAAGTGCTTACAGAAAGACGAAAGTGTTATCTTGAAACATGGGTAAGGACAGAGTTTTGTAGATATGGGCTGGATTTACAACGAGGGCATGATGAAAGCCATATGACAATAAAAAAAAGTGTGTCTTGGGCATGATAAGGGCAAGTAGGGGGTTGAAATTGACTGAGGTAGTTCTAGTGCTGATCTAGGACTTATAGAAAGCCAGAAACAATACAAAAAAGTCCAAATAGTTGCAAATGAGCAGAAATCTGTAAACGAAGAGGGTAAAAAGCTGCAAAAGCACAAGAAATCTGCAAATGTAGAGCTTGATAAAGCCATTGGACTTAAGGAAAGCTGGAAACTATGCAAAAGAAAGGATGGGTTGAAATCTGCAAAGGAAGAGGGCCAAAAAGCTGCAAAAAGGAGCCAAAATCTGCAAATGCAGTGCTTGATGAAGCTAAATTTAACCATGCTCTCCAGCAATGTAAAATGCAAAAAAGAGCCCAAAAAGCTGCAGAAAGAGCTGGATCTAAAAACAAAATGCTTGGTGAAGCTAAAGACCAAAAAGTGCTTGATGCTCCCTCCAGACACAGATTAAAAAATGAAGTGAGATGTTCAAGGAAGAGGAGGGCGAGAAGTGATTATAAAGGCTGAGAGGGCCTCTCGCACTGGAAGAGGCGGGATGGGAAAGGGCCCCTCCCACAATTCTCGATAACACCTGATCATAAATATATCTTTTATTGGACTAACATATTCATAGTTATAATGAGCTTTCAAGAGTAAGACCTTTCTTTATCAAGTCTCTATAAAGTATTGGTTTTGACTTAATAAAGAGAAATCTTGCTCTTGAATGCTCGTTATTACTATGAATATGTTTGTCCAATAAAAAAGGTATCACTATATACTGCAATACTCCGATTATTATCCTCTTTCTATATATCACATATATAGTTGTGAGCATGCGGGTAGTTGCTAACGCTGCTGGCTCGTGTAGTGAGCCTGCGGCCCTCGTGAAGGCGTTCCTTGCCAGCAACTGCGGACCTCGCTAAATTAACGGACTTACGACACAAAAATATGAGACGCGTTACGACCCATTATGACCTCGCAAAAAACGCCCAAAACCCGAGCACATGAAAACATCAAAAACACAATAAATACACACAACAAATACATAAAAAGATTACCTACAGCAAGGGAGGGGGCACCCAGGACCTCGAAAACTGAAGTTACACCTCAATTTAACGCAAAATAAAAGAGTTTAGACAACCGAAAATCCCCTAACGAGAGAAAAAATGGCCGCCGAAAAAACCCGAAGACGAGGCTACAGGACTCTAAAGACGCAAAACACCACCAAACACACCAGATTTTCAGAAAAAGACGTACGAGATCCGAAAACAAGGACACAAACCGTGCAAACCGGAAAACATTACAAACACAATAAATACACACAACAAACACATACAAAGCTTACCCACAGCAAGGGGGGGGGGCACCCAGGACCTCTGCAAGTGAAGTTACACCTCGATTTAAGTCCAAATTTCTGAGTTTAGACACCCGAAAATCACCTAAGCAAGAGAAAAAATGGCCACCGAACAAAACGAAAACGAGGCTAAAGGACCCTAACCACGCAATACACCACCAAACACCTACGTTTTTTCTGAAAAAGTCAGACGACAAAAACAAGGACGCAAAATCAGCCACAGCAGCATACCACACATTAGGCGCCATTTTAGAACACTAACTTATACAATCCGGAAGTACACAGCTACCCTAACGGATTTGCCTCGCGCACCCACACTATTACACTGCACACATTCATGACGCTTACACAGCAGATCCACAGCACTGATAATGCAGCAACATGAAAACAGATTGCCAGCTCTTCAACACAATGCTGCATATATTACTTCACAATAGGTAAAGTATATTAATTTCTTATTTTATTAATTATTCATTGCCATAACAAAAAAAAACACCAACGCTGCTCATAGCACACAAACAACTAAGAGCCTCGCAATGAGCGCCAAAGGCACTCATTGCGAGCCACGCAATGAGAGCCAAAGGTGCTCAGCGCGAGGCTCGCAATCAGCGCCCAAGACACCAACAAAAATAATTTTGCACACAAACAATATTACCTGCCTTAAAATCTTATTGCCGTCATTTTTTGACGGGCAAGTCGCAAGTACATATATATTTATTGTTATATATAGTGCTTAAAGTGATATGTGACTTCATAAGACCTTATGTTTAAAAAAAAACAGACCTTGCGTGTGTATCTGTACAAAACTTACTTACATGTCAGAAAGAAATAAAAATGTTTGCAGAATAAAATAAACAGCAAATAATGACATACAGAGAAGCAAATCTTGCTGTTTTTGGATCTGAAATGAGTTTTTTAATAATGAATCACAGAAGTAATATTTATATTTTGTCATGCAAATAAAACCATAGGTTTCAGTGGGACACAAATGTGAAAGTCTGCACGTTTTTGATCCTCAAAGGAATTAATTATGTTTAAATTATAGTATCGTATTTTGCTTATATTGAGGCTCCTGCAGAATTTTCACAGATATTAGTTTCTCGTGCATTACTGGCACTTTCCTAATGAATAACCTTTTCGTAATGTTGCTATAAACATTCAAATGAATATATATAGAAAAGTTTGGAAATAAAGGGATTTTGCAAAAAAAAATTACTGATCAGTCAAGGCACACGTTGGGAAAGGTCATATGAAATTCTTAACTCTGGCTAAGGACTCTCTAACGTGCTGTTCTGTTATATGCCTGCTCAATATACTGTGACTTCAATTCAGCTTCTGCAAGAAAAGGTGAACCTGCTATATTCTTGAACTAAATGCAGGTAATTGAGAAAAAAGGAAGGGCTGGCTTAGAGTCTGTTCTTCAACAACAGGGAAAGCACAAAAGTGAAGACACAAAGCAATAAAATAAAGATTTCAACAGTTTGGAGAGAAACTGTAGGTGAAAGTATTTTTAACTATCCATGAGACATATTAGAGAATTGCTTTCTGGTATCTGTATAAGGTTAGAAAAAAAAAACATGATGTGAACACTTCAGTACGTTTATTATTCTAATTAAGAGGTTCCCAAACAGAGGTCCTTGAACAACAAGTGTTTAGTAACTTCTGTCAAGTGGTCCACAGGTTAAATGGTGATACAAAAAAAATATAAAACGTAGCTAATGAATTGATTAAAATATCAAAATCACATATTCCAGAAATGGTAAGATACTGGATTTTATGATGTATTAGTACACATACAACACCCCAATAGAGCACGGTGTATTGCAACAAAAAAATAGGCAAGGAAATTATTAGGTGGTCTGCAAGCAGTGGTCGACCATCATCAACAGAGAGTTTTAAGTGGTCCTTTGAAACAAATGTTTCCGAACAATTGTTATACTGTATATACCGATAAAATATAGCAAGTAGAAGGAAATTATATAATTTATAGATTATGGCAACTAATTACATTTAATATATGTAAATAAAAAATATGTGTAAGGTATTTAATGAATGAGTATTGAGAATTTTAACTGCCAACAACATTTGTCATAAATGAAGAAACTAGAAGTGTAAAAATAATGAAAGTGGGAAATGTCCGGAAACAACTGTTGCAAAATAGCGGACACAAAAGAAATTGGACACTTGCAAGTACGGTATTTGTCCTTAACAGTTTTTAATTAATTGGATTACTAATATTAATAATGAATTAATCAAGCAAACTACATGTTGGCCTACTACAAATAAGTATTATAAACTGACTCAACAAAAAATTTAAAATGCATTTTACTTGTATTGAAGTAAATTCTAACCCTTTTTTAAATCATTAATCATGTTCTATATTGTGACAGGTTCATCATCCACCATGTGTAAGATTCATGAAAGTAATGGCTCATACTCTACTTTACTTAGCGTTTTCAAGGTCATCTAGAAATATATATGGCTATTTTTGAATGGCACATGAAAATTAGAGCATTTTGGCAATTAATTAGAAAATATTGTTGAATACTTGTATATTTAAAGAGACTTAAATAGTGTTAGTCAGCTCAGAACAAAAATTATTACATGCATATACAGATGTCAATGCAGAAGTGATCATATGGACACAATTTTAAGTACTACTGTAGAAATGGTAGTAGATAAGTGGACAAGTCTTGTTTTTTAGGGGCAGAGACAAATGCAGAAACAGTTTTCATTAATGCAAGGATGTTCATAACTCTAGTATGATTATTAATTAACCACACAGTTTTGTGGTATATTCACTGGGCAGCCTAGACAGACATATTAGCTCTCTTTTGCAGTAAAATGCTATTTTTATTGACATCCATAATATATATGTGAATACATTAGACTCTCTGGCTTGTCACTCATATAGTGCTCCTTTTAGACCACAGTGATTGAATAAATAACATGTCTGCATTTGACAGCATTTTATGAAACTCTGGATTTGTATAGTGATTTACAAATCCTGAGGTATATTGCGGTTTCTGAATCAAGACCTATAGAATATAAATTATACAGCAATGCATGCATGGTTTTTAATGTAAAAGCACTTTATCTGCTAAACAGTAAAATAAGTGGGACAGCTTCTATTAATTTAAATTGCATAGAAGGCTGAATTGACGGAGCATGAGAATATATATTTTTATATTGTTTTCCTTATCATTTTCAAATATTAATGTTCAATAATAATAACCGCATAACTTAGAATTTTTATTTGAACAGTGGTAGAATTAAAGATATAGATCTTCTGTTGTGTAAAAGTATCTTTAAGGAACAATATGTAATTTATGAATATTGAGGCATTGCACATTAACTAACAGTTGCAAATATCAAGTCTTCCAATGTGCCCTGCAGAGCTCTTGGTCACTGCCCCACCCCAAGGACTGACCTTTCACATTGAATGGCACCAATGTCATGGACATCATTGGCTCACACACTCAAATATTTGATCATGTGATTGTAATTATCAAGGAAGGAGAGGTAGATGTTAAACCCAATGTCTGTTCCATTATTTTGTATAAAGCACTAAACTTGTTCCATTATGCCATAGAAAAAAACAGTGAGAAATATTCATATGTGCTATTCAAAAGCTTTTTTTAAATTATTATTATTATTATTATTGTTGTTGTTTTTATTATTATTATTTCCTTTATTTGTAACAGGCCAACGTATTCCATAGCACCATAAAGAGGTAAGTTCAAGTCAAAACAATATTAACACAATGCAAAATAATTTACATAGTGGGTGTAATAAATACTTACCCCTTGAACCTTTACTAAATTTTATAACTCCAAACCTTTAATCACAATGATATTGTAGAAGTTGTTGTATGGATGAAAAGAGGAGAAAAATACATGGTGTGAGAAAATACAAAGAAGGGGAATACTTACTACACCCAGGGCCTCATTCAAATGTGATTTGACCAATTAAATAGGGCTCATTATGACCACAGAGCATATTTTTTTACAGAAGTTTTTAGTTAGTGAACTTCGATCCAAAAGCAAGGTCTTCACTAACTAAAAACATTTGTAAAAAAAATATGCTATGTGCATATATAGAGCCCTATTCAATTGCACAAATCACATTTGAATGAGGCCCCCATCAATGTGTATGTTATGTAAATGACACCAGCTTGCAAACAGCAATGTAGGCAAATTAATTCTTGAAAACAGCCGTTATATTTATGCAGTATAAGCATACAAAAATATAGCAAAAATGTAAACTTTAGAAAGTATATAATGCTAATGAAAAAGTCCTCACGAGATTTCCTAAAGATTGTCAATAATAAAAGTTAACTACCACATAATTGCATTGATAATTGTTGTATTGCAAATAGCAGACACTGATATAGTACTATACAATAAACAATACAGAAACAAAATAGCATTTTAAAAACATAATGATAAGCATCAATCAAGTACTGCTATGTAATATATGATAGCTTATAATACTATACATTGGTCATACTAATAATAATAATAAGTTAAAGGTATGTACTGCCATAAAGAGGCATTCCTTACATGTTTCATTTTTAAGAATAATTACTATTATAATTGACTTAACATAATTGTGTTTATATAATATGTTTGCCCTTTTATCTTAATTTACATACATACTAATAATTGTGAGCTATAAAGTCCTATTTAAATAATTAAACATAATCCGCAATCTTAATTTATGTGAATCATTGTTCTGTGAAGTTAATGAGCAAGCATTCAAATAGAGCTCCTTAACTACAAGAGCAGTGAAGTGATTTATTAAATTTGAATAACTGGGGGGCAAAAACAATGACAAATAATTGCAATAAACATATTGGATATAACATTCCAATAGCTTTTTTGGGAACGCAGTTAGCCTCTTTATTGCAGTTGCTCTTATTTCATAAATTGTGCACCTGCCCAAAATCCTTGTTAATCTGTTTTATATGATCATCTTTTACAGTAGCAGGGAGTTGGGGATGAAAGACTATGTACTAAATTCAGTTCTACTTTTCTATGGATAATCATTTTACAAATCACAATGGAAAAATGATTAAAAGAGACACTAGTGGTAAAATAAATTATTGTCATTTAAAAGCTGAATGTAGCATAAGGCATATTAGCTCAATTGCATAAAGTATTGCAAATGATGTGCCTGGATGCCAGTAAACCAGAGTCCCAACACACTACCAGACAAAGTAATATTCTTAATCTTCAGAATATATATGGATGATGGATGATTTTTATGATCTTCCTGTATGACCTTCAAAGTCCCTGAAGAAGTCATGTCTTGATAAAACACATAGGAGCCTGTTATGTTGTTTTGCTGATACCATTGTTTTACCACTTGTTTTGTGGTTATATTTTTTTCTTAGGTGCATAATAAATAGTGTTTTCATGCTATGAATATTTTTTTTTTTAAACTTCTCTCTACTTGTATCTGTTGAGCTGCAACATTAAACTCTCTCTATCTCTTCTCATCTGCTAAAAAACATCACTATGTGAAGTGAGTGAGCAGCAAGCTGTGAATCTTCACTGAGAATCCATATTGAATTTTTCAGTGACTCGGCACTAGGGTCCTTTTAAATTAGGACCTGATGTACTAAAGGGTAAAGTTTTGAAGAACATATACATTCCTATATAATCTTGAGGACAATGTCTATTATTTGTTCTGCAACTTGTTACCGTATAGCACATACAGAAATCCTTGAACTGAGGAGTATTCACCATGGAAACAGATTGTTCTTAAGACCCTAAGAAGCTGATGTTTTTATTGAATTAATGAGTAAATTAATTTTACAAGCAGTATACATTCTGGCTGAAATGAATGGCCTTATGTAGATATTATATGCAGTAGCCAACACATGAGACATAATAGAGGATAAAGTCCCAAGTATACTTTGTTCTTAGTAACGTATTTTGCTTTTGATGATGCCTACTACAGGGAAATATATATAAATATCTAGATATGGAATTTAAAACCAAAAATATTATTTCTTAAATGATGCACATTTCTTCTTTAGTAAAGTGTGAGTACAATGCAAAGACGTGCAGCATCTTAGAGATTGAATATTAAGAAACAAAAGTAACAGATTCACAATACAGTGCATGAGAACTTTTCATTCAGCAGTGGCTTATTATGGCAGTAAAACATGGAGGTCACATGTAAATCAATTAGGTTCGACGGTCCAATATGCGATCAGACTCACAAAACAAAAGAATAAAGGATTATGAAAATGAATGCCAATACTAGTCCATATGGGTGGCCTGATATGTATATGGGTGGGTGTGCGGAATTGTAGCAATTGAATAGCGATTTGCGATTTTAGCAATTTTAAATTCTGCGGGCTTGTAAGATCAAAGGCTTTCGTAGGATCGGATGTACGATTTTACCTAACGCAGCAATTTTCAGCCTGTAACCTGCAAATCTTTTGCCAAAAGATGCTTATTGAATAGTAAATTAATTTGTGGGCTACATTACGGGCTCCTGTAACTACAATTGTAAACAAAACGGGTACCATTCGGGTATTGTCTTCTTTTCCTTTTTCCCCTTGAATTTTAAAGGTGCGGCTTATATGCGGGTGGGGCTTATATTCGGGCCAATATGGTAATTCTATCTAATAATGTCTATCATCGCTTTCTCCGTTATTTACAGTGCAGTAGTGAGTTTTTATCTGCATTTACAGTGCTATGAATAGGTGTATAACCCCCTTGCGGGTCCTCTCCAGCACTCGTAGGATTTTCTCCTTCACTTGCTATTTACATGTGTGAAAGCATTTGCTGGCTTGGGGAAATTGAGCAATTGTATAGCGATTTGCAATTTTAGCCTTGAGAAAGTGAAATAGCAAAGGCTTCTGGAGGCTGTGAGTTACGAGTTTTACCATTGCAGAGTTTTCAAGGCCGTAACTCGGAAGCCGATCGGAGCCCGTAAAAAGACGCCAATTTAATAGCAAATTAGCTTGTGACCTCACTTACGGACTACCGGATCTCCCGAAAGCTCAATTGAATGTGGGCCTTGATGTCTTGCCAGATAATAAGTTATTGTCTGAGATAAATCTTTCTAGCCCTGCAGTAGCCATGCTGACCAGATGCTCGGCGCTGAGTTATACATCTTGTGCTATATCTCCAAGCAAGCCATGGTGCTTAATAAAATAAAATAAAAACACAAAACACAATATAATAAATATGCTACATTTAGAGATTTTCAAACAAAATGTACAATAAGTATACTATACATGGACATTCTCTGTTTCTTACATCAAAAAATGTAACCTTTGTTAAGTAAGGTTCAAGAGTATTATCTCCATACAATAAACATTTCCTAGGTTTAGTTTAAAATAAATACATATATCTAAAACAGTAAAGTGAATAAGGAACTTAAATTGTATTTTGAAATGAAAGAACAAAATGTTGCTAGCTAGCAGAAGAATGATACAGAATAATCAGTTCAGTTCACATTCATACAACAAACAAATATATTCATTACTCGTTTCCTCCCACTAAGATGGCCAGGGTATTCCCCTGCATGAAGCCATGGAATGCTCAGATATTACAGCAACCTTTTTTATTCTGTGTGAATGGGACGTGAATGACAGCCATATGCATTTTTAAATAAAACTAGGAATAGCATTGTATAAAAGACACATAATCCCAATACATAAGGGCAATCAGAGTAAAAACATGAAGCCTGATACAATGGCAAGCTCGCATCTCACGGGATACAGGCCGTATGTCTGTGTGTGTGCTGCGGGCTCCCGTTCGTCTCCAATTCTGGTGTTATTCAATTGAAGGAGCCCGCAAGTTACGGGCCGAAAGCCAACTCTGTAAACCATGCACTCATCCGTAGCAGTTCAGGGCGGGAATATGATCAATTAAGCTAGGCTGTAACCTCTCATTTCAAAACAGCCAATAGACAATGAGACCGTCAACATTACGTCAGTAAAACATGGAGGTTACATGTCAATCAATTAGGTTCTGATGTCCCATATGCGATCAGACTCGCAAACTCTCAAAATACGAAATTATAAAAATGAATGGCAATACTGATCTAGTCCATATGGGTGGCCTGATGTGTATTAACTTATTGATTCCCGAGATCGATATAACCTTGAAATGACACATAAAAATGCATTTATTTTATTGGCAATTTGCGAGCTTGAGACTGTTTTGCAATTAATTCAAATGTCTTTCATCACTTTCCCCGTCATTTATAGTGCAGTATTGATTTTTTATTTGCATTTACAGAGCTGCGGACCGGGGTTAAACCACCTTGCGGGTCCTTTCTAGCGTTCGTAGGATTTGGTCCTGCATTTGCCGTTTACAGGTGTGAAACCATTTGCGGGCTTGGGAATTGGAGCAATTGAATAGGGATTTGCGATTTTACCGATCGTAACTCTTGTGGAAGTGAAAGATCAAAGGCTTTGGGAGGCTGTAAGTTCCGTGTTTAACCATTGCAAAGTTTTCAAGCCCGTAACCCGTAAACCGCCTGGAGCCCGCAAAAAGACGCCAATTGAATAGCAAATTAACTTACGGCCTCACTTAAGGGCAACTTACGATTGCTCAATTGAATCGAGCTCATGCATTTTAATAACTTAAAAATTAAATTGGAGCTATGTGTTAACACGTAGCTTGTAACTGTCATCTTAGGGCTATTTGCATGCTAAGATGCTTTGTCACGTTGCTCGCAGCAGACTTTGCGTGTTAACACGCAGGACAGCCGAGAATAGGCTACGTGGAGAGCAACGTTGAACTTTGCGCACATAAATCCTTTGATCTGTCATGCCCTTAACCGCTAAATGTTTAAGTGCAACGTGATCGCTCGCGAGCAAGCACGTAACACGCAAATGGAGCCCAGAGGCCAGCATGTGCTGTAGAGCACTAGCAAAAGGGGGTAAAGTACAATGCGTAGCACTTGTAAAGTAGATAAAATCACTCTACTGTACATGTATTATAAGGGAAAGTGATGTTAGGTCTCAGAATTAAAAGCACAACATTTTCAAGGCCTCAAATCGGCCCCGAAAAATACTTTATTTCATGATTATATTTTTTGTTATATTGGTCCCTGCAATCAATGTGTTACGACATATGCTGTAACTCACATGTAATAGAATATTATTTTTACGGCTTTATTAATAGTGCATTATATCTGGACTGTGGGTCTGATCGCAAACTGGATTTGGAGCACGTATGACTTCAAAATCTACCCTCCCCTTTTTTAGTGATGTAACACTTACAATCTATTTTTCCATTGGCTCCATCAGTAACTACGAGATCGATTAATTGTTTACGTTCGCACACGCAAGTCTGACGGCCGTGAACTGGTTTACGAGATAGGGCCTCATTCAATTGCCAATTGTCCAATTGAAGAGGGCTATATAAGCACAGAGCTTTTTTTTTTTTTTTTTACAGAAGTTTTTAGTTAGTGAAGACCTTGCTTTTGGATAAAGGTTCACTAACTAAAAACTTCTGTAAAAAATATGCTCTGTGCTTATTTAGTGCCCTATTCAATTGGCCATATTGCAATTGAATGAGGCCCATAGCGTCTCTCGCTCGTAGCTCGCAGGTCTTTCTAATTTAATAGCATCATAAGTCTGTGAAATTAGAAGCATGCAGCCCTTACATGCTACAAGTTGGACTTACGAGGCTGGAATTTAATATGGCCCTAAATCAGAAACCTGCATCATGTTGCCATTGTCTGGATAATGCTGGCCTCATCCATACTTCCTGGATAATGGCAACAATTTCTATCTTTATCAGACTAATATCACAATATCCAGCTACTGCTGTATAACTTTCACTCATTATTTAATTCATTATTGTTCCCATGCATTACAGTTAAATAAAATGTATCAGTCTCCTGTCTGACTCATCAATGCTCTCTGACCCTGATGCTCTACTCATATGCTTTAACCCCATTCTGTCAACAACATATATCCACAAACTATTCCTTCATCACATTGTACAGTGTCCAGCTTTATAATCAGTTATGAGCCCTGTCCAGACAGTCCAGAGCTTGAATGAAGATGACTTTGGTAATGGTGAGACATGGTAGAGCGTCACAGGAGTCCAAACATTTTTTCATGATCTTAATGGCTTGGTTCATGATCTAAATGTATCAAAAAATAAAGCCAAATTTTTAGCTTAAATGGCCATTTACCTCACTATAAGTGCTTTTCATTGTGTAAAAGATTCTATATTAAAGTGATCTATTGCTTGTTTTAAATTAAGCTAAGAACAATTACAAATTTGCAGTCTTAGGTTTGTTTACAGGCACACTGCAGACTGCCCTATTATTTACAGCATCTGCCGGCAACGACAGTTCCAAGCTCCGTGAACATAAATAATTATGGTTTTATGGCTTTCAGGAATGTAATCAGCCATCAGTTAACCCCAAAGTAACATATTTTGGAGTTTTCAGCAGTCATTTCCCTGCACAGATGAATTTGGGATGGGTTAACCCTCTTTCTGATCTTTCAGCCTGCCTGTGGGACTTGCCTAATCCTCATGTAAACAGAACTTAATTTATGATTTTTTCATTTATGAAAAAGGCACCTATTTCATAAATTCAAAAAGCATTTTAGCATGTTTTAAGGAGTACATTGCAGTGGTGTGCTCCAATTTGTGCTAAATTAACTGTCCCTTTAAAGATTAAAAAGATGGAAACTTCTGGCTACCAAAATATATTATTTTTCTAACTGTCATGATTAATATAAGAGCAATCTTATATTCTGTATTGATGTAGATGCTGCATTGAAGACATTTAGACAACAGAACAATCCTTATGACAATAATATGCATCCGTTGCTCTAGCCGTGCTATTCAAATGTGACACTCTGAGGCGTCGGGTGATCAGTATCCAGTACGAAATATATCATTTGCACAGGTGTGGTGATCTATGACCAGTATGGAAAATATTCTGTGGACACTTGTGGTGATCTTAGTGTACAGCTTGGGTATACCAAATACTGTTGCTTCCTTTGTGAAAGGGTTAGCAGAGATTGGAAAAAAAACACCACATGTAAAAATGATGACCACAAAGTGAATTACCTTATTCATGGAAATGTGACAGAATATTTTTTTATTTTTGTTGTCGCTATATGTTAAAAAATACCCAGTCAATAGAGTGTACCTGCAATATACATCAAAGTGCTCATAAACCAACATTATCCAATAGCTTTTCTTTTTTTGTAAAGAAAGACTACATAAATGATTGAGACATTATCTATTGCTCTGTTAGCAGTGACATTCTAATTACTTTTGTATTATCTTGTTTCTTACTTAATATATTATATATATATATATATATATATATATATATTCAATGATAATACAGTATAAAAATGAAGATAAAAAACATATGTACTCTACAAGCTTGCAAAGTAATATTCAAAAATGAAATGGATATTAAATTATGAGCAGGTTATTGAAATGGATGTTGTAGGTTTTGCTAACAATCCCTTTTACCAAATCTACCCAATGAATTTCCAAGTAATCTCCATTCTTTTAAAAAGAATCTGATATGATAAGCATTTTTCCAGGTATAATTATAATTATGCCTATTATCTCATTCAGTATCATGCACAATGTTCTCGCTAACTTACTCATTGTGAAGTAGACGCCATGTTTTGAAGCCTGTCACCTTCTAACACTCTTCATATTCCTCTATAGACTTCAAAAGCATTCCTAATGAATATCAGAATGGGGCCATTACAACAGTAAAATGTCGCAAAAAAAGCACAAAATCATCCTCATTAGTGTCTTAAAAGGTTGAGAGACATGAGATCTCCAATTACTTATTGATAAAGAGCTTCATGTTGATTTCCCTCACTGCACAAAGCCTGAAAAGAATATTCTGTATAAAGCCATGTACATTTCTTTGCAATGAGCTATAATTGAATAGGCCTATGAAGTTAAAAGTATAATGCTTTATTTTTTTAATTTTCACAATATATCTTCAGTACGGTATAGTTAATGAATACACATTTTACTTTAAAAATACAGCTATTTAATATATGATTTTCAGCAAAGCATATATTACATACAGGGCTGATATCCTTTGCTGTTGAATATGAAGTCAAAGTGAATTAACAGATTACCATTGTGCGATGTATATAATGGTAATAAGCTAGTGTGACTCTTCCCCTCATTTAAATATGCTAATATAGTTAACCTAATTACAATGATGTATAATATGCAACCATTTAGCATTGTTATATAACAGTTAGCCTTCAATGATAAACAGGTGCATTTGAATCATTGTGACGGCTCCACAAAGGACCTCTTAGATCTGCATTTACAAACAATTATTTGATTACACCTCTATATATCAGGTCCCACATTATACATTGAAATACCACAAAACTATTTATAAAACAATACATACAAATATCACACATGTTTAACATGAAAATAATTGCTATAGCAAGCTGGTATACACATATGTAATGCACCCATAGCTGAACATGGTAACAACCACCAGTACACTATATCCCTTAGCCTAGAGGACCATTGCAAATGCAATTCCCTACACAACCCTAACTGGCATGTAGGGGTTGTTGACCACATTCTCATCTAATATTGTGTTCCAGAATACTATATAAAAGGAAAAGAAAATGAAAGAGACAAAAAACAAGAGCAGCATTACATATATTTAGGTATGTGTATCATATATTTCATTGTAACTAGGTCTTCCAAATATTGTGAATTCTTCACAGATAAAATCTATAAAATATTGAAGGTTCCCCATTTTTAATACATTTTATATTAAAATAAAAAAGTGTGCCTCAAAACTTAGCAAACGTTATATACTGATTTAAAGCTTTACTATTTCTTTAAGCTTTTAGAAAACAAAAGATACATTAATAATACAGAACTATCATAAATAGAAATGTGACTTCAGAAATGATAAGTCACTCAAGTCACTACCTATGTTAAAAAATTGATGGCAAAATATTTTGCACTATAAGTTAATTAAAAAAATTAAATAAAAATATTTCTGGAATTATGTCCTGCTTGACATTCAGTATCTATGTAGAAAAACACACTTTAACTAAGTCATCCACAATCAAAATTAAAATTGTTCCCCTTTACACTTAGAGAACAGATTAACAGCCCCATTAAATTTGAAGCCCGTAGCGGCATCGGCACACCCGCAAAGGCTGCAGGCTTGAAATTCAGCTATTAAATTGAACCATGCCGCGAGTTACGGGCCGGAGACACAATTACGAGTTACGATCGGATCCGGATTTCAGAAATAATGCAATATTAATAAAGCAGTAAATACGATATTCTAGTCCATGCGAGTTCCATTATATGTATTAACACATTGATTTCTGGGATTGATATAACACGGAAATTAAACAGAAATAATGTATTTTATATTGCAGATTTGCGAGCCAGAGAATGTTGTGCTATTAATTCTAATACCTAACATCACTTTCCCATTAATTATAAGTACAGTAGTGTGTGTATATTTGCATTTACAGTGCTACAGATAGGCTTTTAACCCCCTTGCGGGTCCTCTCTAGTACCCAATGGCTTTTTGGTTTCCATTTGCGGGTTTGAATGCCAGTGGATTCGTAGCAATTTAATAAAAAAATTTGAACGTAACAGTTACAGGCTTGACAGATCAAAGTTCAAATATTGACGTCCCGTAGGGTTTTTCCACCTATAACCCGCAGATCGTTAGCGGGTTGCTTTACAGGGACAATTAATAGCAGTAAGTCTTGCAGGCTACTTTACGGGCTACGGTTTTACAAGTTGAGGGAATTTAATATGGCTGTATGTGTTTGCTTGTGCTGTATATTGCAAATGAAAAATGTGTCAGTCTTACCTGAGAGACTGGGTAAAGAGACAATGAAACTTAAAATGTCCTTGAGAGCCATCTGAACATACTCCTATGGGATTTGCAACATTCATCAAGAAAGACATAGTTATAGTTATTTTTTTTGTAAGACATAACTCTGCTGGCAGCCTGAAGACATTATCCCTTATTTTAAATAGTCATGTTGTGTCTTTTATAACATCCCCTACTCAATATAATTAAATGACTCCCAGCACTTTTACTCCCATCACCCCTTATTTAAAGATCATTACACACTGTAATGGTTGCAACCACTTATTTATTACTTTGCTTCGTTTTACATTAGCCTGACGATGCAATCTATTCATATTACAACCTGCTGTCTTGGAAGTGATTTAGACTAATAACTACAGAAATATCAAGCTAAATAAACCACATCCTCAAAGTACGAGACATTGCCGCAGCCCTTTTACTTAATGAGAATTTGTAAATTTGATTCTTTAATTGCTCAATTTGTAGATAAAAGTGAACAGTTAACCTAAAAGACTTGAAGGTTGTTATAGTGATTTTAGAAACCAAGATACAGGGAGAGGGTTCCTCTTTGGATCACACAATTCACACATGAACAATTGTAACTATAGAAGCATTTATATTTTATTTTTATATTATTTATATTGCTTAAAACAGAATATATTTAAATATTATATATCACATATATATATGCACATTGTGAGCAATACCGGTTGTTGCTAACGCGAAGCGAGCGCCGCAGTTGCTGGCGCTCATCCCTACAAACCCGTACGACTTAGGCAGGGAGCACGAAGGCACTGCATCCCTACGACCCCGCACGCATTAAGCATCATACCTACGATCAGCATCACTACAGAACAACAGAAAACTCAAATACACAATTCACAGTGCGAGAACACTTAGAAAAAAATCACGTGAAAAATTACGGCTCATAACATTTGGAAAATAAAACCTCCACTTACAGAAAAAAAGAATACGACCCGCAAAAATTACGAACTTAACGGCCGACCCGCACACATCAAAAACTCGAAAAAATAAAAAAAAAGTACTAAAAACATCACAGAATGGGGGGACAGTCAGGATGTCTGGAAGTGAGGTTGAGTGCGAATTTAAGTCAAATTTGCAGAGTTTCGCCACACGAAAATCGCCTAAGCGAGAGAAAAAATGGCCGATGAAAAAAACGAAAACGAGGCTACACCAACTCTAAACACGCAAAACACCGCCAGGCACATGAAACTTTTAGCGAGGAACATACGAGGTACAAAATACACTATTATAAAGGACGGAAAATGCTCGAGACCCGCGTAACACGTAGACACTCGCCGCCATTTTACAACACTAACTTACCATTCTAAAATGCAGCTTTACACAACTAAACAAAAGGTTTAGCCTCTCGCACGCAGCCTATTTACACTGCACACTTGCCACATTGCTGACACTTTCTCCTCAGATCACCAACAGTCCAAATGCACATTGTATGCTGCAGGAAAAACAACTGCTCTTCAGCATATTCATTCCTGAATATATTTGTCACGATCTGCTTCTTCAAGGGGGCTTGATATGAACCTAGTTCAAACCTACCCCAGCAGAATTATATACTTCCTGATCTCTGTGGCACAAAAGATGGCTTCTGAAGATTGCAAGGCCCAAAAGCTACAGGCAGAGAATACTGGATCCAGGTTACTTAGTGGCCCATAGCAAGACCACTCCCCAAGTCAGGATACAACACACAGAAATAGTCTCACACCTTGTTTATGTGAAAACTATATTGCAACCTTTATTGAATGAACAAAACAACATATTTATACTCTCCAATACCACACCCTTGTGTACATTTGTGTGTGTGTGATGTCAGCCCATCTGGCTTGCAACCTTGGGCTATCAAAGCTCTTGAGATCACATTCATTAGATAACCTTTATGTTAAACTCAAGTGTTTGCCCAGGACCACTTGAAGCACATGCATCTGTCTTGACCCAAGGTTTGAGTGTGCAATGATCTGCAGCTAACTTCTATCCAGAGCATTTCTACCAATTCCACATATGTTCTATATAAAATTTTCCCTCATAATATATTATACCTAGGATACATAATAACCATGTACAGGCAACATAAAAACCGCACAATAACACATAATCCCAATGCAACAATGTCATGCTCCCTTGGACATACTCACAAACCACTGACAATATGAGTCCTTAAACAATTAAATCATGACAATATTCATTAGAAATAGGTAAAGTATATTAATTTATTATTTAATTAAATAATTAATTATTATAAAAAAATGAATTTGGATAAAAAATAAATGAGAGCAGAGGAGAGACTCGCTTTGCCAAAGGTGCTCAGTGCGGAGCTCACAATCAGCTCTGAGGGTACACAGAGGAGCAAAATTACACAAGGGGAGAGGCTCGCAATGAGCTCCGAAGGCGCTCATTGCAAGCCTTGTGAAGAGCGACAAAGGCGCTCAGCGTGGAGCTTGAAATGTGCACTGAAGGTGCTCAGACAACTAAAAGAGGGGAGAGGTTCGCAATGAGCGTCAAAGCTACTCAGAGGACTAGAAGCCATACATTGTGTGCCAAACAGCATTCCCAGCCTTACAATTTTATTGACCGTTATTTTTTGACAAGCAAGTCGCCAGTTTATATATAATGAGATGCATTGTGGAGTCATTTGCATGCCTCTGTCCAGTTTCCCAGTATAAAATTGGAACACTATTTCTTAGGCGTTTGAGCTGGAACAGGTAACATGTAAGTGCACACACAAGTGTATTATTTTGTTCTATGTATTTATATATATATATATATATATATATATATATATATATGGTTTGGATTGACAGAGTGATGGTGCATTATGTGGCCTCATTTGCATGTCCCACCCAGTTTTCCCAGACTGCAGTGCATATACTGTATTTCTGAGAAATTTGAGCAGGAAATAAGTTTTTATCAACTTATTTTTAGACATTCAAATGGAGTCACTAATGTACTATTCCTTAATTGTACTACTATATATATATATATATATATATATATATATATATATATATATATATATATACAGTATATATATATATATATATATATATATATATATATATATATATATATATATATATATATATATATATAATTAAAGGGGATGTTATTCAACATCCTCCATCTGATTCAAAATACTACAGTGTTTAAAGAAGCCATGTAATTGAGTAATCAGAGAACTGAACAAAAATGCTTTTATGAAATTGTAAATTCACCCTAAATCTGCTTCAAGAAACCAAATGTTTCCTTCCACTCCCATCAATTCTTCTCAGTAAACCACAATTTATATCCCAGGTTGTCTTTCTCTGTGAACCTTCATAATAGACTTCTCAGCCAATCTCACTGTAAAACAAAACATACAACCGGTGAGGTTGTGACTTTAACTTTGTGTGCTTTTTAGGGAAAGCACTTTGCATGCTTGATTTTAAACTCAATAACAGTGCCCTCCATTCTTTTGTATTATTTTAGCTAACTTATTTCTCCATTTATGTGGTCTGTGGATCGCCAATATAAAGATACAGCTGTTGTATGCCCTTTAGTTCATAAGTGTACAGCCTTTATCATATAATAGCATAGTACATTACATTTGTTAAACAGTGGCCATAAAAATTATGAGGTGGTTGACCAAGACCTTCTTCAAAATTCAGATGGTCCACCAAGACCTCAATCATTTTTAGGTGCTCCTCAAATTTAGAGGCTTTTGCTTATTGCATGAAGAAAAGAGGATGCTTTAATACAAATGGCATTCTATCTGTTAAATATTGTCCTTTTATACTGGAATTATAACTACCGTATATATCCTGACATATTAACTTACATCTGACTGCTATAAGGAACTCCAAATACACTGGAAACTTATAAGTGAAAAGGTTTATTAATACTTATATAATACTAGTGTGTATGCAAGAGTGTATTCCTCCTGATTTCTCTGTTTCTTTCTTAAGATAATTCTGCTCCAGGTCAGTAATTGTTGCCTAATTATACCCCTCATAGCCACACCTTGGAGATTGTCGCAGCCAATCAGATTGTAACATTTTGTAGAATCATTGTTTGCTGCTAGGGGGAAATTCCATCTCAGATGGCCTGTAGATGTCAGTAGGTCTCCAATAATGAAACCTTTGACCTCTAATTGCCCCATGACATCTGTTGGGCAAATGCTAATACCAGCCTTGATTCCCTAACAACACACCCTTAACACCTGATTGATGAGTCCAGTTTCTGACAAAACCAGCAGGGTGTTTTGCGTGAAAGGTTTTTTTCCTTTGTTGTTTACAAGAGATTGCATCTCCTGTTTGCTGGGAGTAATCCTGGCGATCATTGCACATTAACCTCTTCATTGCCAGTGGGTCATTGTAGCTGCAAAGTTGGTTAGTTCAGCATATATTTATAAGACTATCATTAATAACAATATTTTGAAGGAAAATTGATTAGTAACACCAAAACTTTTGTACTGTCAGCTGAATGTGCCATTCTGTCCTTTGGCTTGTTATTTTATCCTAATGTGCTTCAGACACCAAATGAGGATGTTAAAGTTTTTGAGGAACATTAAATAGTCTTAGTGACAGATCAGTAACTGAACTATGCTTCCTCAACAACCCAGGGGGGAAAGGTAACATTTCCACCTTCTACAAAATACTCTCTGACACCAATACTCCCGCCAAACTCCCCTACCAAATAGCTTGGGAAACAGACTTAAAGGTTACGTTAAAAGACAAGGAATGGGGTAAGATATTAAAACAAGCAAACAATGTCTCTCTCAACATAACACTTAAGGAGAACGCCTATAAAACAATAATGAGGTGGTACCTCACTCCGACTAGGCTGCACCGCGCAAATCCCGCATACCCCGCCAGGTGCCCTAGAGGTTTCCCCAATGAAGGCACCATGCTACACATGCTCTGGGAATGCCCCAAAATTCGCCAAACATGGGATTTTACCTATGACACTTTAGAAAAACTATGGGGGAAACGTCTAGCGCAGAACCCAAGTGAAGCCCTACTGGGTCTTCCGATCAGGGGTCTTTCAAAAAATGAGCAGTTCTTGACCAGTCAAGTGTTTTTAGCTACCAGATGTGTCATCGCGAAACACTGGAAAGCCACTTCTCCATCGTACACTGAGGTGAGGCAAAAAATAAGATACATACAAAACATGAGCTCACTATCGGCCGAAGTGGATGGGAAATACAGACGCTGGGCCTCCTGCTGGGACATCTGGACGCTGCGAGATTCTCTCGGAGGTTTGTTCTATTTCTAAAACTCTCACCATTTTATTAGTAAAGGCACAAACTCTGCACAAAACTACACAAATGGGCACTAGGGTAGAACCCTTCTAGGTCCTCATGTACTGTTTCTAGGCTGGTCCAAGTTTGAATGTTACGTATGTTATGATTTGAAATCTATTTGTAAGGAAACTCTAAAACAAACTATTCGACTGTTCGCAATTTGTATTACTTCAAACGTTATATGTTTATTTATGTAATGTTTTTTCAATCTATAAACAAAATAAAGGAAAAAAATTGAATAAAAAAAAAAAAAAAAGTTTTTGAGGAACAGCATACACTTCCAGCACTAAATTAGAAATAAATAGTATACATTATTATCACTATGACAGATTTTTGGCATCACAGTCTGTACCTACAGAAGTACAGCATGACTGACTTTTATAATGTGATGATTTAAAACCATATAGAGCACTACCACTGTTATTCAAGCTGCTTCTTAAAGCACATGGTTACCACTGCACAATCAAAAAAAAAAAACAATGTTTGAAAACATAAAGCATATTTGAGCAGGAAAAAAATATAAGTCTAGTTTATAATCCTTAAAAAAAATGTGGATGCCTCTGCAGGTATCCATGATACTTGATGGTAGTTGAATGCATGAGAGGGTCATGTGTTGTTCTATGTGTCCAACTCTGTGACCTCATGGCCTGATTCACGTGGTATTCATGGCAGAGATACTGGAGTGGGTTGCTAGTTCCTTCACCGGTGGTCCACAGCATACAGCTCCTGGTATTCCTAGGTGGTCTCCCATCCCTTCTAAGTACTGGCCAGGCCCATCCCTGTATGGCTTCAGGGTGGTGTGACCTCTAGGTTTCCTGAGTGGAATCACACACAGGTCGCAGTGGTCAAAACTCTGAATGCTAACCACTGGACCACCAGGGAACCATGATACTGTGAAAGGGAAGGGATGTGGTATACATTTAATCTAACAAATACTCAGGACTTCTCTCTGTTCCCTCCTACCTCATCCCACCCTCTACTTGAAAGAAACACCCTCATGATACAGCACACAGATTTTGATGTAACAAACACAAAATTGATTCCCGTATTCATAAACTGAGTCTTTTTCCAAAAAAAGATTTTGTTAATGGCAGCTGCTGAATATGTGCCTTTTGTTGACCTGCAGTGGTCCTGAAAAGGAAATTACCTGCACAAAAACGCTTATTTTACCTCACAGTCCTACAGGGTTATATTGCTGTCACTGCCTCCAGCTTTGCCCATTACCAAGTAAAGTACTTCAAAATAAGAATGTTGTGGCGGGTTGATGCAATTAGAGTTATTAAGCAAACAGTCATTCTCTGGTGGATCTGGTTATGATCTGGCTAGGTCTACCTCTATCATGAAGTAAACCATGTACAGTATAGAAGTATTGAGTCAGCATCCTGTAAATGCTAATGAAGCAGGACCCATAGTTATCGGTATGTTTTTATAATTCCTTATCAATACAGAAGGTGCTTCTACAGACTCCTCCTGCATTCTGCTTCAACCTTATGTTTCATTCCTGTGATGGGTCTAGCAATCTTGGGTAATTAATGCACTGCACATGGAATTGAGAAATTATATATCTGCTGCCTCAGGCACCAACGTTAGATTGCATGCTTGAAGAAGCAGAAACAATGTGCTAGGAACATTCTAAGAGCACTGCGTAAATTATCAGCTTTCTACAAGAAACATTCCAAGCTTCTTACCACTAATCCATGCTACAAAATATTCCATTAAACTGTTCAAATATTATTTTAAGTATAAATAAAATAAATAAAGTGAATAAAACAAAACCACTAGAAGTATGAAGTTTCCCATCTCAGGACTTTAAAAATCATTTCACGTTGCAAGTGGCATAGTTCAATTACTGGATCAATTTGAAAATTTTCAAAGCAGTTTAACCCAAGTGATATAAGTTCTTGCAATATGCTGAAGATGTTGATTCTAAAATATTGGCTTTTTAAACTGAAGAACAATATTCTCTTTCCTGTTCCATTGCAGAGTATTAATTTATTTTTCACTTATATGTGATACACTGTATTCTAGCATTTTAAATTATGTAGCAGTTTAAACAGCTTTAATCTTGCAATACAGAAATGGAGGAATCCATATAAATCATTCATATATCCTTATTTTAAGATTATAGCAACTGATAGGATATATATATATATATATATATATATATATATATATATATATAGTTATTGATATTTGCTTCATATATATTTCTTTTATTATGCTAATTTCACAAGTTTAATTATTACAGGATGCTGTTTGAGGGATTACTCCTACTACCCTTTCTACTCTTATTATATAGTACAAGAGAAAGACAAAACATCACACCACAATTTGTTGTTGTTGTTCAGTCCTTCAGTTGTGTCTGACTCTCTGTGACCATATGAACTGCAGCACTCAGGCACATCTGTCTGTGTTTCTGGTGCTGCTTATCCATATGGTTTACTTGGCAAAAATACTGGAGTGGGTTGCCAGTTTCTTCTCCAGTGGGCTGCAAATCTAGATATTAGCTGATACACAAAATAGTTATCAAAATAGTTATTTTAGAAAAAAGACTTTTAGTCCATCAAGATCAACTTTTTTAGATCTCCTTCAATCTCTTCTTCAATATGCAGATTAGTTGTTAATTAATTGATCCAGAGGCAGGCAAACAGAAAAAAACATTTAAATATTACCAATTATCTCAAAAAAGGGGGAAAAATCCTTCCTGACCCCAGATACTGGTGATCGGATTCCTCCCTGGATCAGGACTCTTTCTCTAATTAACTAGGATAACCCTGAATGCCCTATTTATTCAAAAATATATCCAATCCATTTTTAAAGTTATCTATCGAATCCGCTGTCACCACCTCCTCTGGTAGAGAATTCCACAGATTAACCACACTTACTGTGAAGAACCCTTTTCTTTCTTTAAGGTGAAATCTTTTTACTTCTAACCTCAAGGGATGTCCTCTTGTCAGTTTAAAACCTCTTGGCACAAAAAGCTCTCTTGACAAATCTTTATACTGACCCTGGATGTATTTATATAAGGTAATCATATCTTCTCTTAGATGGCTTTTTTATAGAGAAAATAAGCTTCATTTGGTTAGTCTTTCTTCATAACTTAGCCCCTCCATTCCCCTTATTAGTTTTGTTGCCCTTCTCTGTACTTTTTCCAGCTCTAAAATGTCATTTTTATGAAGTGGTGCCCAAAATTGTACTCCATATTCCAAATGAGGGCATACTAGAGATTTGTATAGTGGCAGAATTATATTTGCCTCCCTTGCTTCTATACCCTTTTTACAGTCCCTTTAAACTGATAATTAGACTTCCTGCCTCTAGGACTATCACTGGCATCAGTTACTGTTTAGAAAGGACCTGAACAAACCCTAAATAATGCAATATTTTGAAGAAGAGCACAAATAGAAATACTCCATATGCTGTATGAATATGCTTCTTGAGTCACAATCACAAGTAAAAATTTGCAGTGGATTTTTGGCAAGAAAATACATTCACAAAACATAGTACTTCTTAGCGTGGGACAGATAGAACAAAGAATAATATCTGAACATATTACTATGCAAACCTTTTTTTTTTATTCCTGTTTTTTTACCCCATAATAAGCTGCACCCTCAACTTAGGGGGCATATAAGCAATTACGAATGTTTGTAGGTATCATTTATTGTACTACTTTAATTAAAATGTGCAATTGTAGCTTAGATACGTTTGCTTTTCTCATTTTTTAAACATAAATCTATTTTTTATTTCTATAAAGACAAGAACGATTCAGACAAATGCAAATTGTTACTGTTCCAATGGCAAATTTAGAATAGCTGTCAAGCCATTTGATGCTATTAATGAGCACATACATGAATTCACAATTCACAGAAGCACTGTATACACAAAAAACATTATACTTTGAGTGACAATTGTGTTTAAGATCATTTCAGCTATTTGAAAGATATAATCAGATATGACTTGTAGATGGAGAGGCTCAGAGATGAAGCGTAACAAAACACTCAATCTAGTTAAGCATAAAATCACCATTTTGAGTAATCGTAAATGTATACTATTACTAAGATACATGTGATAATACTGAAGACTAGCATTACCAAACTAAATGACAGAAAATTATATCAGAATCTGAGATGAAAAACCAAAGAAACATAAAAATAAATACAAGAAAGTTGCATTGCATCCTGTGATATATGAATACATACCCTCACAGAACTGTGTAATCTCAATTTACAAAAGGAATTTATTACATTGTAATGTCAGCTCATATGAAGAGGTCACTAAAATCAAATATATCATTTATTCTCATGGTAAAGGCATTTCGCTTATTCAGTAAGCAAGGACATTTGATTTTATAACACCAGAGAAGGCATTTTTTTTTTTTTTTTGCTTGGGAAAACATGATCACCTGAATGTCTTAAGTCTATTGAAGACTTTGGATAAGAAACTTGTGGTAAACAGATAACAGTGACTTGTATTGTATCAAACAATATATTATTATTATTATTACTCTGTATTTAAAAAAAGTCAGCATTTTCTGTAGATAAGCAGAATAAAGTACATAGTGTACAAATGGCAAATTACAAAGGTATAGACCAGTTCTGATCTAAGTACAAATACAAGTGAAGGTACAATACAATATAAATAGAATACAAATGAGTCAGTAGACAGCGTGATGCAACAGAGTTGAGGATCCTACTCTATAGAGCTTACAATCCAAAGATACAAACAATTTCCTCCTTGACCACCTCACTACACCTTGAAACTAAGGTGCCTGCATTGGGTTTTAGGTGACCTGACTGTATGCACAACATACAATTGCTTCATGGACCAGAATACTTTACATTAACACAACATTGTGCTTATTCAAACTGAAATTTCCAAATACAAATGTCACCACACACAAAGAGATTTTCTGGAAATATTAGCCAGTCTTACCAGGCAATGTTAAGGACCTCCCTCATATTGAGGTTTGTTTGTCACAAAATCACCTCATCATTTATAAAGAACACATGATTCTAGGGAGGATCCGTGTATTAATTCACATAGGGCCCTATTAAATTGTCAAAAATCGCAGTTACTGAAGCCCGTAATTTAGGCAGCAAAAGTTACTGATATTTAATTGGCCTCCTCTAGCTCCCCGCAACCTATTTGCGAGCTACAGGCTGAAAATTCCTGTGGTTGTCAAAATCCTAACGCCGACCCATCTAAGCCTTTGGTCTTTTAAGCCTGCAAATGTTACAAACACTAAAATCGCAAATAGTTATTTAATTACTATTAATGTTAAACTATAACTCGCAAGTGGGTTAAACAACAGTTTTTAACACTATAAAAGCCAATAAAATAAAATAATAAAATAAATAAACACTGGACTTTAAAATATGGGTAAAGCGATAAAAGGCATCAGAATTTAATGCACAACAGTCTCAAGCTTGCAAATCTGTAATCATTTCTTTTTACGTTTAATATTTGTGATATCAATCTCGGGAATCAAGGAGTTAATACACGTCAGGCCACCCACACGGACTAGAACAGTTTTTTCATTATTTTTATTGATTTTTAAATCGCTAGAATGTGAGCCTGATTGCATATCAAATGTCTAAACGCTAATTGATTGATGTTTAAACGCCATGTTTTAATGATGTCATGATGACGGTCTCATTTACTATTGGCTTTTTCTAAAATCGGTAGTTACAGGCTTGCTTAATTGATCATGCCCTGAAATGCTACTTACAGATGCATGGTTTACGGTTTAGGCTTTCGACCCATGTAGCTGTGAGCTTGTTCAATTAAATCGATCTGTAACTGTTGCAGTTTTCACATTGGAATCAAATTGGAATTCAATAGGGCCCCACAGACACGTAATCCAAAAGTCAACAGTTTAGGGCAGTAACTACTATCACTACAAGTATGTAACTAAGGGGAACTGCTTCTGATGCGCCAGCTGGGACCTCTAAACTACTGCATATACAACATTTGACTTAGTATCTACCATTTTATTATCTGCTGTTCAACTTCCTGAAGTAGGAGAAGATGCAGAGGAAGCTTCTATGTACCCAGTGGAAAAGTGAATGCTAAAAGCACATGTGCTTTCAGCAGGTCTAATGGAAAGCTCATTAGTTTACATGTACACACCATCCTGAAAGAGCAGATGAGAGGAGTAGATAAGTTAAGGAAATTTAAACCCTACTGTAAAAAGATAACTGCAAATAAAATTCATGCATTTAAAGGCTGAGTTCATTTGTTTCAAAATCATTTTGCCTATCTTACGTTCAGTTATTCAGAGGACAATATAGAAATTGCAATAGTCCTTTAAATTATGAGGGATGCTAAAATCATTCATGGCAAACTGCAGCAGCGCTATTTTCAATTTAACAACACTATTGCAACTATATGCATAAAGCATTTTGCACCCCGTGACCTTAAAATACATAATGAGAGATTATTATAGTAAATATTCAGATATAATGCATATAATTCTCACTGAGGTTAATTGGAGAGGAGTTAGGGTTTATGCCTCACTATTTTTCACTTTTTGCACCATTAACATGAAGTAATTGGAAAATTATGTATTTTATTCAAAGATTAGTAGTTTTAAGCTCATTTGGTTGTATATGATGTTAAACAAATATAGAAATTATACTTACCTACAACTACAGTCATTAGAAATACTTAACATATGGGTTGAATGCAATAATAATGATGTTTAAAAAAAAAATCATTTTATAAGATGAAGTAAAATTGCAAATACTGTATGCCCACTAGAATAATTCCCTTATTGTGTTTTAGAGTTATAAAAAAATCTATGAAAATGCATTTGCGCCCAATGCTGCTAAAATTAAATTTGGATTTCACGGTGCAGCATAAGGACAGTAACAGCGAACATCTGTTGTAAGAGTCAACAATTAAGCCAGTGCATCTTGTAAGAAGAATCAATATTCAGCAATTGTTGTAAATCAAAAAGTAGCTCCATTTTTCCAAACTTACAGCTGTGTATATTCAACTCATTGGTGTTGTTTTATATTAACCTGTTTGTCCAGTTGACCGTTTTGTGTCTCTCTTTTGTATGCATCCCTACTGTAACTCTTTTTGGACAGACAGTCCCCTCTTTTAAGAGAAAATCTCTCTGTCCCTCTCACTTAAATAAATAATGAGAGTATTGCAGAACCCGGTGATAATTTTTTATATTATACATTTGTGTTTGTTCATGGCTACAATTAAATAAGCAAAATAACTAAGTCAGAGGTGCTCATCAGAGAACAAACCAACCTAAATAGGTTAGTTCTATGGACATGATGATGCACCAGAGCAACCTCTCTTAGCTCACTTGTGCCCTTCACAGGGAGAAATATCCTGTAGTATATCAGTCTGGTCCCACTCACTAGTGACCCAGCCCCGAAATACCAGGCAATTCTACCCTGAACAGGAGAAACAGCAAACCCCAGACGTGGTTTGGCCTTTATGGGCCTCGTCAGTGAGGTGCAGCTGAACTCCCTAAAGCACAGTGAGCAAGGGGTCCACGTCTGGAGTCCCCTATCACCCTTAGGGAGTTTAAACCCCAAGGGTAATTTGTATAAACAAAATAACTATGTCCTTAACAACAGTGCACCCCCTTTATATTTCTGTCCTTGTCTCAAAATATTTCTCCCCACCACTCTTCACGCTGCTAATGACCACCTTCTTCTTTACTCCTCTCATGTCGCCACCTCTCAGTCCCATGTTCAGGGTTTATCTCAAGCTGTGGAACTCCCTGCCGCTCTCTGTTAGACTATACTCCTGCCTCAAAACCTTAATATAAAACCCTGCTAAAAAGGCATCTGTTTAAAGAGGCTTATCACCTTCAGCCTTAATATGCACAACTGCATATTCTACACAATTAAACATGCCCTACAGTGTAACACACAGCTACCTCCACTTGCATCAGCCTACTGCCTTATTCCCTGCAATCTTTCATCTTTCACCCTCCTGTTTCACACCCCACCAATACCTTCTAATTTGTAGGGACGTAGGGACCTCATTTCTGTTGCACCAAGCTATCTGCTGGCCCATTTGTATCACATTTGCATTGTATTGTATTGTACCTGTACTTGTAATCTTCTAATGAACGCACTGTACTTTATACTACTTGGTAAATAGTGCTACAGAAAATGCTTTATAAATATAAATAGTAATAATAATATTATACACGTAAATAGATTTTGTTTTTCTCTCATATATTTCTCACCTGCCCATTCACATACCTGCTCTTTGTAATTTTGAAGTCCCATTACCTCTTCTTTCACAAGTCCCCCAACCTCTTCTTTCACAAGTCCTCCTACCTCTTCTTTCACAAGTCCTCCTACCCCTTCTTTCACAAGTCCTCCTACCCCTTCTTTCACAAGTCCCTACCTCTTCTTTCACAAGTCCCCCTACCTCTTCTTTCACAAGTCCTCCTACCTCTTCTTTCACAAGTCCTCCAACCCCTTCTTTCTCAAGTCCTCCTACCTCTTCTTTCACAAGTCCTCCTACCCCTTCTTTCACAAGTCCTCCTACCTCTTCTTTCACAAGTCCTCCTACCTCTTCTTTCACAAGTCCTCCTACCTCTTCTTTCACAAGTCCTCCTACCCCTTCTTTCACAAGTCCTCCTATCTCTTCTTTCACAACTCCTCCTACCCCTTCTTTCACAAGTCCTTTTACCCCTTCTTTCACAAGTCCTCCTATCTCTTCTTTCACAAGTCCTCCTACCCCTTCTTTCACAAGTCCTCCTACCCCTTCTTTCACAAGTCCCTACCTCTTCTTTCACAAGTCCTCCTACCCCTTCTTTCACAAGTCCCTACCTCTTCTTTCACAAGTCCCTACCTCTTCTTTCACAAGTCCCTACCTCTTCTTTCACAAGTCCCTACCTCTTCTTTCACAAGTCCTCCTACCTCTTCTTTCACAATATGTATGTTATTTTTTTAACCTTCTACTCTGGTGCAGTTGATATCATGTAATCAGTATTGCTTTTTATTTAAGAGAGACTTGTATCTCTTGAAAGCCTGTCACTCTAAATCAAATATTTGTACAATGAAAATTAAATTAATTTACCGCAATACTTTTATTAATCGTTTGCATTAACATTCACTGCTACACCTGCCTCTAAGTTTCCAAATTACTCTATTTTGAAAAAAACTTTCCACACTTTAGGACAACTACCTGAACCATCCCCCTTGCTCTTTATCTAGTTTCTGTTGTTTTCTCTTGAAGTTCAGAAGAAAGAGGCCTGACGTGTGTCTGATCTACAGATTACATACAGAGCAGTATGCACATATTAAGTCTATTTATATAACTCTATTACAAAGACAGATTACTCGCTGCACAGAATGACAGGAACAATATATGTGTCTTTTTCAATAATATATAGTATCCCTTCTCAATTTGAAATATTGGGCAGTATGGAGATGGCATTGTAAGGCACACAACACATATTTATTAAATATACTTTTTTTCAGTAAATCAGTACAGATAGACTACATAGCCCTTGAGAGAATATGTTGCTAATAGCAAGTTATACCTTTTAGAAGAAGAAGTAAAAAGTCAGTAGAAAAAGACGTATATCCGTGCAAACAGAAATCTCCATTCCCGGCAAATAGATGGGGAAGAAGTGGAGGCAGTGACAGATTTTATTTTCCTGGGATACAAGATCTCCGCACATGGTGACTGTAGCCATGACATTAAAAGGTTGTTGGCTTCTGGGGATGAAACTTTGGCAAGCTTGGACAAGCTAGTTAAATGTAAAGATATTATACTATCAACAAAGGTCAATATAGCGATAACAATGGTATTCCTAGTATTCACGCTTCTGAATTGTGTTGCTGGAGAAAACTGCTTAGAGTCCTTTGAACTGCTAGAAGATCCAATAAATGAGCACTTCAGGAAATCAAGCCCTTTTTACTGGAAGGTATAACCATGAGGCTGACACTCAAATATTTTAGCCATATCATGATAAGACAGGATTCCATAGAGAAGGTGCTGATGAAGGGAAAGATTTAAGCACACAAAGAATAGGATGGAAGAGGGAGAGATGAGGTAATTGAAGCAATAAACATAAGCTTGAAGGAGACCAGAAGATCAAAGGGCAGTGGTTAAAAGGTGTACCTGGTGTGCTTTGGTCAATAGGGCCATGGAGAGTCAGAAACAAATGAATGACTAAACAACAACAATGTAAAAAAACGGTTACTCCCCCTACTTGCTTTTCCTGAAGTAGCATGAGATTCTTACACTGCATGGATTGAGCATGGATGAAAATAGTAATTAACCTTTGCAGTATGCATTTTTCATAAAAAGAAAGCTTTCATAATGCTTTCTAAATGACATCAGTGCATCTGCAACACCCTTCAATAAGTAAACTACAGTATTATCTTTTGTCCTATTTGCTTACAATGATAAAGTGCTATATTACCAAACAATCAAAGCCAATCACATTATGCAATGTATTAATGTATTTTATTATTAACCCTTATTTTCATTAGTGACAATACTTTATAAAATTATATGCAATATATTAAATAAAGTGAATAATAAGTACTCATAGATATAGGAGACATAAAAAACAGATTTACACATGTTGATGCAGAAGGAGTTACGATCTCTGCTCTTGGGAGCTTAAATACTAATGATGTGGACAACAACTTTATTATAATACTTTCGTTTTCCTCCCAAAGGACACAGATACATACTACAAAGCAATTTACATGTATAAGTCAGTTTATACATTCTTGCACGTTGAAAACAAGAAACCTTTTTTATATACCGAATATAGAAGGTTGTAAATATTTTACACTTTAACAAGTAGAAAGTCTAAATTCTTGGGCCATTTATAACTTCTTGGCACAGTGTTTTGCCTTTTAGCAAAATGTGTTTCATGTCTTAATAAGCTTGGAAACTGTTCTCAAATGCCCGTAGCAGAATAATTTCCAGTATGTGCTAATGGATCTGGAATAGTTTTGTATTACCTGTGTGGCACAATGTTTTCCATCACATCTAATGAATATGATTCTTAATCGAGACCTCACATGAAAGCCAATGCTAGAATGCTAGCATAAAAAATGTTTTTGTGCACTTTAAAAAATAAGTTGTATGCATATTGCAATGTATTATCTAATTACAGGTAATATAGGACATTGGCAGGAAAAGTTAAAACCTGAGAAAAGACATTAGGCTTTTCTTCGTACCTTGTGTATTCGAGCTGTCAGAATGAATCAATTATAATCAAACTTTCTCTCAACTTATTACTTAATTTTTAAGTCAATGTAGTGTTGGATAATACCAAAATAAATCTCCTAGGATAGTTACAAGCAAAGTAATAAGTTACTATTTCTGGTGGTTACATGATGTAACACATACATTTAGTATTTTCCGATATGTTTGTTGTTGCTTAGTCGTTCAGTCGTGTATGACACTCCGTGACCCCATGGACTACAGCATGCCAGATACACGTCAGTCACCACCCCTCTGAGCTCCATCAAGTTCATGTTCATCCCTTTAATTATCTCATCTATCCATCTCCCCGTCTGTCGTCCTCTTTTATGCCTGTCTTCAATCTTTCTCAGCATCAGAGTCTTCTCTAGGCAATCCTGCCGTCTCAATATATGGCCAAAATATTTTACCTTCAGCCTCATGATCATACCTTCTAGTGAACAGTTTGTCTTGATTTCCTGATTTATTGGATCTTCTTGCAGTCCAAGGGATTCTAAGCAGAATTCACAATTTAAAGGCGTCAGTTCTATGGCGCTCAGACTTCTTTGTGGTCCAGCTCTCATTTCTGTATGCTACTACTGGGAATACCATAGATCAAACTATGCAGACCTTTTTTGATAGTGTAATATCTTTGCTTTTTACTAGCTTGTCCAAGCTTGCCATAGCTCTCCTCCCCAGTAGCAAACGTGACCCTACATGATATAGCTCACAGTTTCATTGAGGTACACAAGCCCCTTCACCATGACAAGGTAGCGATCCAAAAGGGGCATATGTTTGTAAATGGAATTACAAATATAAAGTATTCTCTAGGGTAGACTAACAATGCCGCATGGGTGTGTAAGTTTAGTTTTACCATTTGATACATGAATAACCGCCACACCAGAAACAGTGGTTGAATTCTGGATTGTCCTCAAAAGCAACAATCCCAATCACAGACTTAACAGGAAGGGTCCCAGGCAGGGTATCGGTACAAATGCACAGTGCACAGAGGCTTCTAACTAACATAGGCTTAAACAAGCTATTCTCATGCAGAGGAAAAATCTTCATGCATTACATTTGTAACATAAAAAAAATAAATGCATATTTATAAATCCCAAAATAATAATTAGGTAGCTTCTGCAAATAAATGTTGTTATGTAAACAAAATCATAATATAATGTTGTTAAATGCATTTGACAGTAACTAGCCCTTTAGTGTAGGTCATTTAACAGATGTATTAACTAGCAACACAACAAGCTAGACAACCTCCTGCTATATAATGCTACAACATAGACAATTCTAATACTATTTAAAACATATTAACAGCCTTATTAAATTGTGATTTGGACAATTGAATAGGGCTCTATGTAAGCACACAGCATTTTTTTTACAGAAGTTTTTAGTTAGTGAACTTCTAGCCAAAAGCAAGGTCTTCACTAACCAAAAACTTCTGAAAAAAAATATGCTGTGTGCGTATATAGAGCACAATTTAATAAGGCTATTAAACTGAATTAGCAGTTCTATTACATCATTGATCTCAGTGCAAATTAAATATTACATTAATTTACAAACTAATAAAATGTACAATTTGATAATAAATGGAATGTTTTTTCTTTTTGCATAAAGAAACATAAATGTAACAATATTTTTTGTGAATACTGATGAATTTTCCCAAGCAATAAAACATCTCACTAGACAAATAATCTGATTCAGCTGTCACTTACGAAATGGTCTGTCTTACAGTAAGAAAGCTGCTTTCTCCCTTGACGGCTATATTAACATAACTCATATCTTATTCCCTGAGATTCTTCTGCTCTTTAAAACAAAATAAAAAATAATACTAAAAGTAATTGCTTTCTTACACACTTATAGATGAAGATTTCATTGTGGCCTCAGAGTGGTTGGAGCTCTTAGGAATTCACATACAATACAGTCATACAACTTTTCTCAAAACATTTTATAATGTTTTATAATTATTACTTATTTTATGTTTTTTTACCAAACATAAATTATTAACCCCTTAGATGCCATAGTTAGATACAAATTAAAGGCAATGACCAAGTGGAATCAATTCTGTCTCCAGCACTCAATGATATATGTTTCCATGTAAAATCTTATCCCAGAGTCTTTGCCATCAGGGAATGTTAGATGTGCATTTATAGTGCGTTGTATGGAAAACATTAATATCAGTTCTTTTCCCAGTGCCTATTTCAGTAAATCTCCCGTTCGTCTCAGATTGTGATGCTATTTGATTGCTCAAGCCTGCAAGTTACTGTCCCAAAGATGAAACCATAAACCATGCACTGGTTCGTAGCAGTTCAGGGTGGGAACATGATCAATTAAGCAAGCCCATAACCTCCCATTCTAAATCAGCCAATAGAAAATGAGACTATCATTATTACGGCAGTAAATCATGAAGGTTACATGTCAATCAATTAGGTTCGGGTGTCCGATATGCGATTAGACCTGCAAAGAATTATGAAAGCTAATGCCAATACTGTTCTAGTCCATGTGGGTGGCCTGATATGTATTAACTCGTTGATAAAGAGATCAATGTAGCACCGAAATGAAACATAAAAATAAATGTAATTTAAAGCCGATTTGCGGGCTTGTGACAGTTGTGAAATTAATGCTAATGTATGTCACTGCTTTCCCCGTTATTTACAGTGCAGTATTGATTTATTATTTGCATTTACAGTGCTATGAATGGGGTTTTAACCCCCTTGCGGGTCCTCTCTAGCACTCATAGGATTTTCTCCTTCTTTTGCCATTTACGGGGGTGAAAACATTTGTGGGCTTGGCAAAATTGAGCAACTGAATAATGATTTGCGATTTTCGCCATTGTAACTCTTGCAAAAGTGTGTGTAACTCGTAACCTATTTTGAGTCCGCAAAAAGATGCCAATTGAATAGCAAATTAACTTGCTACCTCAGAGGCTACCAGATCGCCCCAAACCTCAATTGAATACCTGTATATTTTTGATGTGTTGTGTTATGATATTTTTAATCACTGTATTAAAGTATACATTCTCCTATGGATTTCTATTTTAATTGATCTAATTTCTGCACTTTGCAATCACTACATTGGCTAAGTAAGAAAATGGGTGAAAAAAAATAGAACAATCATTAATTATGTCTCACTATTATGAAATAATCTTTGGGAACACCATTAAGGGGCCAGTTAATTCAGCACAACTTAAAGCACACCACTGTAAAGTTCTTCTAAAAACTTGTTGAAATACATTTAGATTTTTTTGAAATAGGTGTCTTTTGCACAGAAAAAAAAGTGTATGTTTACATGAGACAGACTCACAGCAACAGCTCCGTGCAGAGAACATAACCAGAAAGAGAGTTAACCATTCGCAAATTCATCTGTGCAGAGAGCTGACTGCTGGAATCAACTAAAAATGACAGTTGGGGGTTAACATCTCCTGCTGCATTCCTGAAGTTAAGTGAAAACAATAAATCTTTGTGCTCACAGCGCCTTCACCGCTCTGTCTCGGCAGATGTTGTTAATCAGTCAGGAGTGTGTTTATAAACAGACCTAAGACTGCAGATTTTTAGCTGTTATTGGTGTAATTAAAAAAAACAATAGTTAATTTTAACATAGAATCTTGTGCTCTTTCACACCATGAGGAGCACTTTTAGTGATGCAAATTGCCTATTGTTCATCTTCCAGCTAAATCTTTGTGTATCTAGTCCATTTAGGACATGTATAACCAACAAATAAAAAATCACAATTTTAACACGTCTTCCAAAAGGACCACATATTTTTTTATATAGAAATAGCTGTTCTTGGGAATCTTTAAAATGTATTTATTTAAATATAAAACACTATTTACAATTATTTACACATTTTTACAATACAAACATTATAAAATTAAATACATAATTTTTTTTACAAAAAAAAAAACTTTTCCAGAGAGACTTACATTTCTTCCTGGTCATTCTCTCTTGTGAATTTTTAAAAATATCTTCTATAATATGTTCAGTTACTATATTTATAGGCATTACATGTCTCCTAATGGATACAGTATATATTGCATTCCATAAATGGTAAACACATAATAGGTTTACTAACCATAGGCCCTCATTCAATTGTGATTTGGCCAATTGAATAGGGCTCTAAATAAGCACATAACATATTTTTTTAAAATACGTTTTTAGTTAGTAAACATCTTTCCAAAAGCAAGGTTTTCACTAACTAAAAACTTCTTTAAAAAAAACTATGCTATGTGCTTATTTAGAGCCCTATTCAATTGGGCAAATTACAATTGAATGAGGCCCATAGAGTTCTACAATGAAAAGCGTTTATATTTTTTGGCAAAAAAAGAATAACATTGATTTTTAAAAACTGAAACTTTTAAATGATGAATCTGCAATCTTATTCCAAACAGTTACAGAATTCGGACAACCTAATATAAGAATTGCCGGTTTGTCTGTCATGCCTGCAGGGTGTTTTGTGCGCAGGAGCATGATTGTTGGTAGAGTCGGGGCATCTCAGAGCATGCACAGTACTGTAACCATTACCACGACCGCCGGGGAGCACTGCAACAGAGCAAGCGCCATAACCACAACAGAGAGAAACAGAGAGACAGGACAGAGAGAGAGACAGAGATACAGGACACAGAGAGAGAGAGACAGGACAGAGAGAGAAGCAGGACAGATAGAGAGACAGGACAGAAATATAATGAGAGAGAGAGACAGGACACATAGAGGGAGGGACAGGACAGAGAGAGCAAGACTGGACAATGATAGAGAGAGACATGATAGAGAGAGAGAGAGAGAGAGAGAGAGAGAGAGAGAGAGAGAGGATAAAGAGTGAGAGACAGGATAGAGAGAGAGAAACGGGATAGAGAGAGACAGGACAGAGAGAGAGAGACAGGATAGAGAGAGAGATACAGGACAGAGAAAGAGACAGGACAGAAAGATAATGAGAGAGAGACAGGACACATAGAGGCAGGGGCAGGACAGCGAGAGCGAGACAAGACAGAGATAGAGAGAGACAGGATAGCGAGAGAGAGACAGGATAGAGGGAAAAAGAGACAGGACAGAGAGAGAGACATGATAGAGAGTGAGAGACAGGACACAGAGAGAGAGAGATAGGACAGACAGAGAGGCAGGACAGAAATATGAGAGAGAGACAGGACACATAGAGGGAGGAACAGGACAGAGAGAGCGAGACAGGACAGAGATAGAGAGACAGTATACATATATATAGAGAGAGAGACAGGATAGAGAGAGAGAGGGGACAGAGAGAGAGACAGGATAGAGAGAGAGAGAGACAGGAAAGGGGGAGAGAGAGACATGAAAGGGAGCGAGAGACAGGATAGAGATAGATAGAGAGAGAGAGAGAGAGAGAGAGAGAGATAGAGAGAGAAAGAGAGAGAGAGGATAGAGAGAGAGATAGGACAGGAAAGATAGAGAGAGACAGGAAAGGGAGAGAGAGTGAGAATGAGACAGCGCAGTGCGAGAGACAGGACAGAGAGAGAGACAGACAGGACAGAGAGAGACAGACCGGACACAGAGAGACAGCATAGACATTTTATGTAATTTATGGTGGGCAAGTCTAATAGTAAAGGCTCCATTATCTCTATGTCATTATATGTGTCTCTTGGACACCTCATGTCATTGATGGTTCTATATTTTAGGTTCTGTCTGACAAACATATTTCCATGTCCCTTTAATGCTGGAGAATATTCTCATTATAATTACATTAAATTGTATGTTGAAATAGGCCCTCTGCTAGATTAAGGAAATATAAAAATCTTACAAGGAGGTAGAAGCAGTGTGTTCACTTGGAAGTGGATCAAGTCTTGCTATGATATCTTAGCTTGCACCGTGCTGACCTTTGTAGCCTCATCTGTCCTGTGGATACTAGTTATTCATTTTTGTGTGTGGCCTGGTAATATACTGTATATAACTTACATAGAGTTAACCATAGAGTATCTATATTGAGCTTCTATGCTGGTTTCATGTTTTCAGTGTGCTAGTGTATGACTGTCATGCAGTATATGTTATATGTATTTACATTAATAGATGAATATAGTAATAGATCAATAGATAGATAGAAAGATAGATAGATAGATAGATCAATAGATAGATAGATAGATAGATAGAAAGATAGATTTTATACTGAAACCAATTTAAAATGTAATGTTTGCAAATGCAACTGTTTTTCTCCTTTATCTTTACTGTTTGGTTGTTAGTACAAAGCAAACTATTGCATGCTCAGTCTATTGATATTACGCCCAGTACTTTAAAGCCTAAATGTACAGTAGCTATTCAATACAGACTGTCTGTGTTAGTGAGTAAACCAGAAATGGCTGCAGACAATATACAGCTGAGTTGAAAAGAAAAAAAAGAAATTTAGTCAATTATTCTTTACACAGTGCCAGCTGGCACAAAATCAGTGTTGCTGCAAACATTATTTCTAGTGAGGATGGATTGAATTTAAAAGTGCAACCTCATCTGTTGATTAAAAAAGCTGTTGTTTCAGATTCCTAATTTAGAACTTAATTTAAAAACCCTTAAAATCTCATGGCAGGGCCTAGCTAGCTTTATGTGCAGTAAAGTGATATACTAATAAATGAATAATTTATCCCAGCTTGGATCATTTTTGTTTATTGTGTAATGATAGAAGCTGTTTTGTACCAGTGCACCATATGTTGTTATAATATACTCATTTTTTTCAGATATTTACAGCTTTCCTTTTGACTGAGCAGCCTCCATTTAATTTTCTTAGTAGTACGTTAAGTCGACAGAAACCTCTGTGTCAGTAGCTTTGGAAAAAGAGTGTATTATAATTTATAAGCATTTAATGTTTTTTTTTTTTTAATTGAATCTATTTTTCAGTTACAGACCCTTTTTATATAATTTTGTTCCTATTCTTCCTATCAACAGACATTTTACATAGTATCAGAATTACGAAAACTCCAAAGAAATCAAATGGATATATTGTATAGTGTATACTACTAGGCAGTCGGAGTTATAATAATAAAACGTGTCTGCCCAATTTTACTCTTTTTTTTTATTTCTTTTTTTTTATTAAACATTACAAAATACATACAAAATCGATTCATATTCAATATCACAAAAATAGGAGATAGAGGAAACATAATAATAAAAACCATACCAACTAAGAATTTTAACCTTCTTTTTTTTAAATTGTATAGTTATATATTAGTAATAAAAGTTCTCTTCCTTTTTCTCCTTATATTTTTCTATCATTCTTCTTGTTTTCGTATAGGATAAAGCATGCACTAACAATTACATGTACCACATATACAAACTTTCATTCTTACTCCCAATAGTATATCTATTTGTTCTTCTCTCCTCCTCGTCTCTCTCATCATCATTATCAATCAACAATGAGAATGAGAGAAAGGAAAGGTATGAGAAAGTGAGAAAATTGAAGGATACAAAAGGATTCTAAATACTCCTATACCCATTATCCCTTATAAGTATATCCTTTCTTTTAGCTTTTCTTCGTTACTGCATATATTTTTCCCAGGTATTCCAGTTAATTTTATTTTTATCTTTGGAACCATGAGTATAATTAGACTTCATCAATTCTTTATTATGATTAATTTTATTCAAGACTTCACTCCAAGATGGGATTATAGGCTTTTTCCAGTATTTCACTAATAAATATTTAATAATTAATAAAATATGTGATATCAATAGGTTATCCTTGGGAAATTTTTTATCTATCTGTAAATGAAATAGAATTACTTCTGGAGAGCACGGACAGTCGATTTTTAACATTGTTGTTAAATGACTACAACAATCTTTCCAGCCCAATTTTACTCTTTAAAGGGACATGGAAGGTTTCTGAATTTTATTACGTATATATTATATCTGTGTATCTATTTGTTTTTACTTACTTTATTATATTAATAAATGCTTATAAGCTCTGTTTTACTGCCTAAAATTAGACAAATAGTACCTGCTTGAGTCATCCCTCTGCAGCTCATGAAGATACAGACTCTTCAGTACTGGCTGTGCAGTGTATCATAATAGCCAATCCGTGACCATGCCTCAGCAGCAAGTCTGATGGCCACTTTTCCTTGTTAATTCTACTTGAACCATCTGCTTTTTCAATATCATTACTACCTTCTTCACCACAAAATTCTCCACTCCATTGAAATTTTAAACAAATCTTCCTTGTAGTGGTACTCTCTCAAACTGTGCAATTGGTGACTTCATATCTGACACTTTCAGTTATCCTAGAGGACACAATAACACACAAATAGAGGCAAAGCAATAATTAAATAAAAAAAACATAGATTTTCTATGGCCAAAAGACCTTACACAAGAGGTATCGTTTCTACCTCTGTCCACCTACATGCCTATTTGTGGCTTTACATTTAATTTTCCAAGATCACTACCAAGTACAATTTATTTTTTTAAACTAACATATCCAGAAAGAATTACATAAATAGTAAATGGGTACCATTAACAGTTTTATTTGAATATTCCCCAAATCAATCATTGGATCGTAGATGTCAGAGAAGACAATATAGACAATTTAAAACTAGCCTGATTACAATTGAAATGATGTAAACGTCAACCAATTAGGTATAAACATGGTTAGTCTATGAGCAATGAGTCATACAAATGTCATGAAACCAACCAATTATTTGCTTACGTATACTAAATAACACAACATGTGAAAGTGCTTATGTTATGCATTTTACCAATGTATTTGTGAATGCTTGGCCTGTGATTTCCATGATGGTAGATATCATAAAATCTTTATAGCTCCAGCATTTAAATCAATCTAGACTAACAACTTCCATTATCTTTTTTAAAACAAAGTTCAATAAACTGCTTTGAAAAAATTACCATAGTAGGCACGTCTCTCTCGTCGATGAACAATAATAGAACTGTATGAGTTATCAGCTTTAGCCAATGACAACATTCTCTTGAACTTCATGATTTTTTTTCTGCTGTAGCAGCTTATCTAATATCATATTTATTTCAAGGTTGGCTTACTAACTATTAAAGTTCAAAACCAGGGGCTGGCAACCAAGTGGCCAATCAACATATGTGACTAATGTGCATGGCATGAATGTGTGGCTAATTTAGTCAGAGCTTGGATGCATAAGAGAACAGAAGACATCAAGAGATCCTGCAGTTCTTACAATTTTCTTCTCTATTAAATACCATGAGCCCCATTCCATTGAGCAATTTTTAGATCCGGGAGCCTGTGTGTGAGGTCGGAAGCTACTGTGCTATTAAATTAGCGTCTTTTTGTGGGCTGCGATCAGGTTACGAGTTACGAGCTTGACAAAATGGTATGATTTCTCACTTTCTATTGGCTGGTTTGGAATGGGAGGTTATGGGCTTGCTTAATTGATCATGTTCCCGCCCTCAACTGCTCCGAAACACTGCATTGTTTACGTTTTTTGCTTCACCCTTGTTCGTTTATGCAATTGAATAGCATTGCAAAAGTGGAGGAACGGGAGACCGCAACATATCTGCGATTGAGTTGCAAGGCTCGAATTGAATGTGGGCCCATACTTTTTAGCGCAACATGATTAAATATTTTAAGTTCAAACATTCCTGTATCCAGTGGCAAAGCTTATAATTCGGAGCCCCAGGAAGAGACGACAAACCAGGGACTTATCAAGAGGCCAGTACCAGCAGAGGCAACGCAGTGGATCCTCTCAAAAGGGCCATAGAGATCAGAACCATAGGATCTGTGCACTGTTCATTACCACAACTCTCAAAGAGGACAATTTAAAAAGAACTGAATGCTCCAAATGCCACACAGAAAGTGCACCCCCTTGCACATTTCCACGCTAAAGTTCACCAGGCAAACACTTCGTTTAATAAAGCTAAATGACAAAAATAGCATTCAAACAATGTATTATATTTCATATTTTTGGTTAAACAACCTAATTTCAGAATTTTTGTGTGGAGTGACTAATTTAAATTTTCAGTTGCCGCACATATGACTACATTGCAAAATAGGTTGCCCACCCTTGCTCTAAACAATCAGGGCTCCAGCTGCCTCAAGGAGCTCTTAGGTTCCTACTCTCCATGCTCTTCAGTCAGCAAGTGCATCACAGCTAAATGTGACAACAATTCACTTAGCATCATTTGGTGCATGAGCTTTTATTTTGCAGCTCCAGATATATGGAACTCTCTCTCCTTATAATAATAATTCAAGAGAACCCACCATTGGATATCTTCAAACAGAAGTTTAAGATTGATTTGTTTACTCAAGTCTTTGGATAACAAGTCTATGGATGAATTGTAAAGCAGATTGAGTCCAAGGAGGGGACAAGAGCCCTATAAGAATATTAATATTAATAATATACATATTTTACTTTAGTATATATTTTTTCTTAAAATGTGCAATAGCAAAGGCTTGGAGTTGCTGTTCCTTTAAATGATATATGCCAACTGCTATGAGAGAATAACGAAGATTGTAGAGATCTGCTCTACTAAAAGCACTGGCGTATTTATTGGCATATTCCGCTGTGCCAGCAGCTACATAAATGCTTTTTTTCACATTTAGTGCTAGCATAATACAAACTTGTTGTATGAGAAATTCGGTTCAAGTACTTGTTTGGAGAAGGATTAAGTGCGCTGTTGGATTTTTCTCAAAGAATAAAAATAAATCTTTTTTTACTATTCTAATTCTAAAATGTGGTGTTCAGCAATATGCAGGATTAGCTGGGTAGACAAAAGATATGAAAGAAAAACAAATTAATATTTCAATTGTATCTCACCATATTGGACACAAATGTAAAGCAATTTCATGTGTTCTCTTCAGCTATTATCTAAAGCAAACACAACTGCTTATCGTTTTAAAGCATATGGAAATACATTACACCTTTGTCACTGGATCTGCTTACAGATAAATACCAAAAGCTATGCCAATTGATTTCTATTTTGTATAGCAGTAATGTACTTTTCAAAGAAAATAAATCATGTGCATGAAGAAACAGAACAAAGGAATAAAAACAAAGACAGTAAAACAAACCAAAGAAACAGATAAATAAACAGCTCCTGTTTACAGTACATTACAGCTATTAATTATTACAGCATTGATCTCATTAACAATAATTACTTGTTTACTCTATTACCCAATATATTTAGGAAATCAAATACTGTAAATTTTTCATGAAACGTTACAAACTAAAAATAATGATTAGTTTATATAGCACTTTTCTTCCAGATGCAATGATTTTCTCTTAGATAAAATCACCATAACCTGTGGCAAAAAGGGCTGTGAGATATCAACAAACTGTACTTTTGGTTGGAGCTTTCTATTTGTTTTCTTGAGACTGGAATGGATGTGATGGAAGAGCTCCCAAGCCAAATAGTTGGAAATGGGAGAAATACTTTGCCTCAAGCCTCCACTAAGCAACAGTCTCTACAGTACTGTAAGTCTCCCATATTTTACATTTTGTTCTGCAAATGTTTTAATCTATAGTGGAACTATATATATATATATATATATATATATATATATATATATATATATAAACATTATTATTTCTGATTAAATAAAGCACAAAAAGGGTATAGAGGATGGTAATTGTGGGACATCCTGGGGTTGTTAGAAACAGATTGATATCCTGATTTTTGGTTTCTGGTAATAGAAGTTATGGCAAGTATCGTTAAGCCTGTTTGTGGCACAATTACCCAGGGAGACAGTCCTTGCAAATGGGTTGCCTTGTTGAACACTTCTTAACTGCCTAATGTGTACGTGTAAGCGCCTACAAGTATAGATGATTAAACAATGCCCTTGGTCCTTTCTTCAGGCCTTGTAAGCATCCATATTTGTCTTAACTTTAAGTTTGATTGAAGATCTCGATCCTCTGTTGATTGAAAAGTTACATTCCAAAAATACACCTCTCTATTAAAGACAAATAATAATAACAAAAATATGCTAAGCTAATAGGAGCTCCATGATGAATGATGCATTTTGACCTTGTCTTCACCTTTAATACAGATTTTCTAGGCTAAAATAGCTGTCAGATTTAAGTCAATCAGTTTAAATGAATTGAAATTATAGCAACCAGTTTGAAGGAATTTCTAGCAATCTGAATGTTTAATATTATCAAGTCAGAGAAAACTAAGATTAGACCCCAATTAGAATACAGTACATTCATAGAAAGTTTATTTTCCTTTTTCTGATTGGCTCATCCCTTGAGCTGAGATGGTCAACTCTATACGTCTACTATCTCTTTTTTTGCAGTTATATCATTAGTTTAGGTGATGATAGCCTTTGATAATATAAGCATATCAGATTGTTGACATTCAGACGATAGGCGAAATATGATTGCCAGCTATTTCAGACAATCAGAAACCTAGAAAGTCCAAATAAAAAGGCAGGGATGAGACCAAAATGCTTCATTTATCATAATTTGCTGCAGAGAGATTCTCTTCGGAAGATCTCTTGTTAGTTTAGAATATTTATTTTTTTAGTGTAGCATTTTTTGTATTAGGCCATTGCCATAATCTGAAGAGAGGATCAATGGTCTGCAAACAACAGAGAATTGAGAGCTTTATTCAAGTCTGTAGTGAAAATGGATGTGGATGCTTACAATGCCTAAAAGAGGTTCAAGGACATTGCTTGACAATGCTTGATTCAGAAGGATAACTTATTTATTAATTTTTTTTGCAGTTTTAATTCTTTTTATTTTTATATAATGTTAGTTTATTTTAGATAGTATTTTTATGTTTTAGCTTAGGGACCTTGGGGTGTCCATATGTATTCAATGAGACAGTTAATGGTAGGGCCTATTGTGGCCCTATGAATTCCCATGGGATATAGGTTAAAGGGCCATGGCTGTCCGTATGGCCCCCCATTGGAGGTAGTGGTTAGGGCTCATGTGGAACCATTACAAAGGTTACATTTTTGGTGGCTCACGAGTTTATTGATGTAGTGGAGAGGGATTTAAACCCCTCTTCTAAATTCCTAGATTGACTTTTTCCATCCTGTGAATTGGCAATAATAGTGAGAGCCTTTACGTACACTTGCTAATGATTGGAGCGTTCTATTTTACTATAGAAAGTGGTCACAGATCATTAGTGAATGGCATGTAACAGCAGTGCACATTATTGTACATGTAAATAATTAGAGAGTTGCATGTACCCAGTAAATGTGCAGCATGTAATTGCTCAGTTATTTTTAAGTTGACTGTCATGCCCAGGGCCTGACTGGACTATTTTACACCATGGCCTGGGCCTGACTGGCCAGAGTTACCCTGTTTTTATTATTATGGTTATGTATTTCTAAATGCTTATGGTTAACATATGATTACACTCTTATACTGTATGTATGTTGGTTTATGTATTATGTTTCATGCTATATTAATTGTCGTAAAAACATATTAGATATTCTGCAGGCTATTGCATCAGCCAAACGCTCAAGACCATAGTCTCATAGATAATCCTTGTACACACACTTCAAGATTACATCAAATGTTTATCGTTAATACAATCACCAGGATGAGATTAAGACCTGAGTTAATCAGATGTACAGGGTTTCTCAATAAGCAGAGGCATCCTATTATGTCACAGTGTTGTTATCTGGTGATAACTCACTCAGCCCCACACAAATACAATCACCATGATGAGATTAAGGCCTGACCTCATCAGATGTCCAGGGTTTCTCAGTAAGCAGGGGCATCCTAATATTTAGGTGTGGGCTTACTGTGATTGGTCAACCTGTATGCCAGAACATTTTATAAAATGTGACAATTAATAAAGGTATGGCAGTTGGGTCTGTACTTACATAAACAAAGTGTAGGTGTCAGTCTGTGAATGAATCCTAATTCTAAGGGATTATATGGTGTTCCTGATATTCTCGTCTGTGTAAGTAATCTCCTGGCCTTGGTTCCTGTATTTGGTCCATCTTCTGCTATCAGAAGTGTAAATGGCCCGCACAATTCTGCGGTTTGAACCAGGTTCTTACCAATGACAATTGAAGTAGCAGATCATAACAATTGGCTGGAAGTCGTGGGATCTCTGTCGAATACAGTAAGATGGTAACTTACAAGGACATGATGGAGTTGAGACCAGAGGAATTGATTTCATATTTAAGCATGGATCAGCAGACGACTGCCCTGGGACAGTGGGAGAGGAGAGGGGTATGCAATGGCCCTTTCCCAGCTCCTGTGGATGGGGAATGCTTATACCTAGTGGAGACAGAACATATTTTTGTCCTTGTAATGGACTGTCAAGAAACCGTACTTCTAAACCAAGGGATGGCGTTTCTACGACTATGGCCTGGTCACAAGCTTATTGAATGGCTCCAGGACCTGGTGGTGCAGGAAAGGCACTCTGGGAGCTGACAAATGGCCCTCTGAATTGTGGGGTGGGCACTGCACAGGGTACAATGGATGTGCTCAAGAGACATTGTAACTCTCTGGGGTGGCCCAATGGTCGGATAAGGCGTTTTTAAAGGATGCCATTAATCTGGCAGGAATTACAACAAGAAGGATATCTGGCTCTACTGGATGAAGCATACCTAGGGTTTTGGCCATCCTGTTGGGAGGAGTTCTGCCAGTCAGGCATGGAGGAGAGTCACCTTCCAGAGCCAAAGGGGACCCAGATATTTATTTTTCCAAATCTGGGTCAGAGGGAAACTGTTTAGACTTTGGGACAACAGTGGACTTGCCCTCAGAGGTCCATAAAAATTGTCAAGAAATCCAGGGAGAGGGTGGCATAGACTGTTTGGAGAATTCTGGTCTCATGGATGTTAAAAATTAGCAAAGCTGCCTTGCCTGCCCTGGAGGAGGAAGAACTAGTCCCTAGATTTAGGGGTCTGAGCCTACCCTGCTCCTATAGTCAGAAAAGAACCAAATGAGCACTGGGCCCTACCAATGGTCTGTAAGCTTAGTGGGGAGGTTCCTTGGATATCCATTGTCCAGGAGCCAGCCACAGACCCTGGAGCAGAAACGGCAAGCAGTCCTGCTCTTCAGACTGTGCAGGAGGCAGTAACAGCTGATACTCAAGGACTGCCTGCATCCACATGCCAGGCAGTATCAGATGGATAGAGCAAGTAGATTCTACCCAAGGATCCATGGACTAAAGATCCAGAGGAAGGTGAGAGCTGTGCCCAGATGGTGGTTTCAGAAGAAGTGACCTGTGAGACAGTAAGCACAATGCAGTCCCAAGGAGTAGAGATCCCAGACAAAGCCATCAGGAGGAGTACAGACTGGCAGATGCGGCAGGTACAGTCCTTAGTGGATGCCCCAGAATAATGTTTTCCCTAATCGAGGGGGAAAGAAGGGGCATTGGCCCTGGCTTTTGGGGGCCTATTATTAGGAATGGGCCTAATATTTAGGGATTGGCTTACTGTGATTTGCCAGCCTGCGTGCCAAATATTTTTATAAAATGTGACAATTAATAAAGGTATAGCAGTTGTGTCTGTACTTAAACAAGGTGTGTCTGTGAATTAATTCTAATTCTAAGGGGTTATATGGGGTTTCTGATACCCTGGTCTGCTGAAGCAAGTTCCTTGGCATGGTTCCTGTGTATGGTCCACCCTCTGCTAGAGGTGTACACGGACCGCACAATTCTGCTGGATAGGTTTTAACCAGGATATTACCAAGTCCAATTAAAGTAGAAGATCGTGACAGTGACCTTCAAATTTAAACATATAGTGCTGCCCATGTAATCAAGGCCTTAGTTGCATAGATTACAGGCTGGCTGTTGTCTTTTTTCTAAAATTCAAAGGTTGACTTAAAGCTGATCATGCAGCTTTTGCCAGATTGGATGGGCGATAATAAAGAGTAGTTTCCAGTGATCCTTTGAATTATTTTTTGCAAGAATCCTCTGCTTGGTTAAAAGGCCCCTGTGGTCAAATTGTTGTATATATTATTTTTGAGTAACGAAACATGATAATGGATAAAATGTATTTAAAAAGCAAAATAAAAATAAATTAACATAGCCTTTATCTTTTGAAACTTTTATATGCAATAACTTTTTACTTTGTGGCTCCATTTTGTTCTCTTTTCCTTCTGTCTTTTACTTTTTAAAGTGGATGCATCTGTGTAAACACCCCTTTAGTGCTACTGAGAGCACAAGTTGACGTTGCTGCCACTCTCCCATTCTGTAGACAGACACTTCCTGTGCATACAAAGTCTTACCCCACATAAGGAGTCATTATCTAAAAACTGACTTATTTTTAATCCTTACAGAAAACTAATTTATTTTTTAAAAGTCAGTATCTTCTAAACTCTTTGTCACCATGTTGTGGATTAAATTTATAATTTAAATCTCTGTAGCACTTCTTCAATTTGAAAACTATGTTGCAATTTAAACAGTATATATAGTAAGTGTGTATATGCAATGTATATATATATATATATATATATATATATATATATATATTCCCTTCTGGATTGGTAACTTGTCATTGTGAAGGGGCTTGTGTAACTCAATTAAACTGTCACCATACCATGCAGTATCACCCAAGATGGGCAGGTCATAGCAGAGAGGTCAAACGAATCGTGGTCCACCGCAGACAGAACTTTGCAACCCACCCCAGTATTGTTGCCAAGAAAACCATATAGATAAGCCCAACCAGAAACACAGACAGATGTGTCTGGGTGCTGAGTCCATATGGTCACTAAGAGCCAGACATGACTGAAGGAGCAAACAATAATATATATATATATATATATATATATATATATATATATAGTAAATAAAAAGTACATCTGCGTTCACACTTGAATGTCTAAAGCAACTTAAAAAAAAACCTGCTTCCAGCTCAGATTTATTTATTTATATACACGTTATACTTATCTTTGCAACTATTTTGTTTCAGAAAATAAATATTCAGCTATATAATCAATGATTTAAAAGTACAGAGTACACAGAAAATATCATGTGTTATTTCTCTATCTGCTATTAAATTTTGCTTTGTAGTTTGGCTCAAACCCAGCCCATCGTTGTGATTATTAAATCATAATTTTCCATCAAACAACCATAGAGCATTAAAGGGAGCCTTTAATGTTGTATTTAGTGAACTAATTAAACACAGTCATATTTATTATATATTTGGTTTTAACAGTTCATACTACATTGACTTTTAAGGCGCAATAAAGTATTTTTAGAAATATAGAAAAAAAAGTTTTGTTCCAGGCAGAAGTCAAATTATCATGAGCTAGCACAATCATTAGCACCCTCCATGGAGGGCTGCTGTGGAATGAATGGGATAAAACATATTTCAATTAGCAGCTCGGAGCTGGCATTAATTACTGTGATTTCTGGTGCTGAGGTAATCTCTTCACCTTCCTCTGTATGAAGGGAAAGCTAATAGAATTTGAACAAACAGGGGAAATGTGTTTTAATGGTCATTTAATTCTGTAAGTGGCAGCTAGCTTTGTTGAAGGAAAGACTATAAAAGGCATTATTCTCTTGTTTTTATACATTGTAAGTTCCTTTAGAGTGGAAATAAAGGTTCTGGAGTTAATTATATTTCAAAACTATATAATTTATGATGGAATGGTAATGAAATGCATTAAGATGTTTGCCTTGTAGTATTTTTTTGTGTTTGCTCTATCTATTTTGTTACTGTATATTTTATAAAATACTCTTGTCACCAGGTATTCACCACCTATTTAATGGAATAGGCAGGGATAGGCTATTCACAGACCATTAAGTTGAGGATTTAAGGATTTCTTCAACTGAACACAGGCATGTTAAGTATTGCATCAGTAATTTTTTATATTGCAATAGTAATGAGATTATGAGGGGGCACAGTTTAAAAGTACAAATCTATATTGAAAAAAAAAACTTGTGATCATAATATGTAGAGAAAGAAGTGATAGACAAATTAACATAGAAACATATATTTGATGCAAAAAAAAGAACAAATAAGGCCCATCTAGTCTGTCAAAACTATCTGTCTACAAGATTGGCTTAATTTATCCTCGAGATAGCCTTATGTTTATTCCAGGCATGTTTAAATTCCTAATAGGATATTGATATAATAGAAGCATTCCAATATACAAAGTTATTTCATAAATACAAGCAGAGAAGTTTTTTTTTTCGCAAGAGAATAATGCAATAAAAAAAGGTTATGATTACAAATTTAGTGGGTAGAATATTTAGGAGTTACTTACAAGTTTACTTTACAGGCATGGTAATCACAGTATTGTTATATTTTAAGCAAAATTATTTTTTTAACAAAGGATATTTATTACTTACATTATTAAGATGCTTTAATGGTTCATTAGTATTTCGATCTTTCTTCTTTTAAGTACTACTCAATAAAAATAATGTATATTATGTATTAATAATAATAATAATAATTATTCATTATAATAATAATTATTATTATTTTAAACATAATAATACTAATTAGTTCATTAATTAAGGCATTTGAAGTACCACTGTAGGTTTTCATTGTTCAAACAAGGCCCTCTAAGCTGAATAAACATTATTCACACCTGATATGGGGACTTGCCCCTATCAGCCAATGAGTAGTAATATTGATGCATCATCCTTGTCTGTCAATGAAATCTAAAGTCGTCCATATCCTTTTGGCACTTCCTGTTAGTTTCAGTTAAGTATAAACAGGGTTTGCATAATATTTATTAAGCAATACACAACTCTTATAATATTGAAAGCAAGCTATTTAAATGTATGAAAAAAAAAAGAATTGTATTCCATATACCTTTAATAGATGTTCAGCAGCAGATCTCAGAGCACAGGTTGGAACAGCTACTTTTTACACAAGCTACCTGTTACATGAGCTACTTGAGCGACCTGCTACCTTCAGGAAGCTGAGACCTTCATCATGTAGAGCTTTGTGTGTCAGTAGGCCCAGTTCGAAATTAATACAGTCAAGAGGGAGCCATTGTAGGCCACTGATGACTGGTGCTATGTGGTAGGAACAAGGTTAGTAGTCCAGTCATGACTATATAGAGACATAAACCAAAGTGAGGAGTTTTTCTGGGGGTATCAAGTGCTTTATCCTGGCTATTTTCTTCAGATGGAAAAACAATTATTTGATCACAGCTGACATAAGAACCACTCCTGTTTGGTCTAAGGAGTCTGCTGTCACCCAGCAGAGACCCACCAGAAATACTCTGTTTTTTGGGGTTCATCCACAGCCAATTCCTTCTCTTCCAATCTTCGTGCTCCTTTAGACATACTGTTCTTCATATGCCATACTTAATTATGCCTTCTATATGTACAGGAAAAACACTCTTAGACATTGCCTGAAAGTCATTTCTTCATTTTACCCTGTACATAAAAAATACTGCATTAAAATGTATCATACAAGATTACTTATACAGAAGCAGTGTTCTTCAGTCTTTTTATTTTTCACTATTTAAAAATAGTGTTGGAATGTGACAAATAAAAAGATTGCAGTTTTGATGAATTACCGGTAATCTTATAAATCAGTAAATGTTTATATAATTTTAAACAAAGCTGTGTTTCTAAAAGACTAATAATTTGTCAATGACAAACTTAAATAGGATTTAAATAACAAAGTCAGCATTCAGTAGTTAGAGTTGGAACACAGCCCTGTTTAGAGAATATTACATGAGTAGGATTTAGTTCATTTGAATCCATTTATTACATTTTGAATGTTAAAATGAAGCCTAAATGGGAAGTTAAGTGATGTTCACATTACAAAAATACATTATTCTGCAGCTTACTGCTTATTTTTTACATATTATGCCAAATTGCGCTAGGTAACTGTAAAATACCTCTGCTGTGTGTTAAACAACAGTAGACAGATTATATATATATATATATATATATATATATATATATATATATTTATATATGAGATTTAGATTAGTTCATGTATTAATGGTCTGTTTTAAGGTATAGCGTAAGACAGTGAAATCAAGGATTCAGGTTATTGACTGAGCATTTGACTGATTTGTAATATAAACACAGACATAGGCACTATAAGAGCTTGCCAGCGCTTGTTCAATTGAGCTATTGATAAAGATATCCCAACTGTACAAAATGATCAGATAATGGCTTACTATTACCGACTACCGCGTCTTCAATTAATCAGCTTCACTTGCTAATAGGACAGATTTCTACAGCCAACATTAGTTAGGTGGAGTTTCATCTAAATAACTTGCTCTTTGTAGAGCCAACAAACATGAATGTAAAGAGTACAGTTTAAAAACTGCAGCTGTAATTCTAATTTGTTTTTGAGTTTGCTTTGGGCCTATTCAGATTACACAGGTCAGAATTCTAAGTGTCATTGACAGGAATGGAAAACATTTTTTCTTTATTAATGGCAGCTCCCTCCCTGGCAATCTAGGCAAATTCCATATTACTTTACATACATATAGCCTTATTCAATTAGCTACTTGCAAATACCTTGAACTCATAAATTTGGCTTTGGGTGTTTTTTTTTTAAATAAATATTTATACAGTTATATTACAGCCTTAAGTTCATTGTTTTGTTAGTCTGAATTTTATGGGATGGGTAAGAACACAATAGTCTAAGTTGGTAAAGTGAAATAAAAAAAATATATACATAAAACTATTTTTTAGAAATAGAAAACAGAAAATTGGCATGTGTGTATGAATTCACCCCCTTTGTTATGAAGCCCATAAAAAGCTCTGGTGCAACCAATTACTTTCAAAAGTCACACAATTAGTGAAATGATGGCCACCTGTGAGTGACACATGATCGCTCATTACATATACACACCTTTTTTGAAAGGCCCCAGTGGCTGCAACACCTAAGCAAGAGGCACCACTAACCCAGCACTGCCACGAAGATCAAGGAACTCTCCAAACAAGTAAGGGAAAATGATGTTGAGAAGTACAAGTCAGGTTTAGGTTATAAAAAAATATCCAAATCTTTCATGATCCCCAGGAGCACCATCAAATCTATCATAACCAAATGGAAAGAACATGTTACAACAGCAAACCTGCCAAGAGACGGCTGCCAACCAAAACTCACAGACCTGGCAAGGAGGGCATTAATCAGAGAGGCAGCACAGAGCCCTAAGGTAACCCTGGAGGAGCTGCAGAGTTCCACAGCAGAGACTGGAGTATCTGTACATAGGACGACAATAAGCTGTACGCTCTATAGAGTTGGGCTTTATGGCAGAGTGGCCAGAAGAAAGCCATTACTTTCAGCAAAAAACTAAATGAAACATTTTGAGTTTGCGAAAAGGCATGTGGAAGACTCCCAAAATGTATGGAGGAAGGTGCTCTGGTCTGATGAGACAAAAATTTTACTTTTCAGCCATCAAAGAAAACGCTATGTCTGGCGCAAACCCAATACATCACATCACCCATAGTACATTCAGCAGCCAGGACTGGGAAACTGGTCAGAGTTGAGGGAAAGATGGATGGTGCTAAATACAGGGATATTCATGAGCAAAACCTGTACCACTCTGTGCTTGATTTGAGGCTAGGATGGAGGTTCACCTTCCAGCAGGACAATGACCCCAAACACACTGCTAAAGCGACACTTGAGTGGTTTAAGGGGAAACATGTAAATGTGTTGGAATGGCCCAGTCAAAGCCCAGACCTCAATTCAATAGAAAAGCTGTGGTCAGATTTAAAGATTGCTGTTCACAAGCACAAACCATCCAACTTGAAGGCGCTGGAGCAGTTTTGCATGAAGGAATGAGCAAAAATCCCAGTGGTAAGATGTGGCAAGCTAATAGAGACTTGGGGCTGTGATCGCCACAAAAGGTGGCTCTACAAAGTATTGACTTTAGGGGGGGGTGAATAGTTATGCAGATTGACTTTTTTTGTTATTTTGTCCTATTTGTTGTTTGTTTCACAATGAAATAAATAAAAAAAAAAGTCTTTAAAGTTGTGGGCATGTTCTATAAATTAAATGATGCAAATCCTCAAACAATCCATGTTAATTCCCGGTTGTGAGGCAACTAAACACGAAAAATGCCAAGGGGGTGAATACTTTTGCAAGGCACTGTATGCATTCTATTGACTTAATAATTCATTAGTGCCATAGTGCAATATAAGTAATATTTGCCAAGTATGTAGCAATATTACGAGTGATTTTAGGTGTGTATAAATTTATGAATTGGGCAATTGAATCAGGTCCATAGTTTATCTTCTCTGATTGTACGCTTTAATATCAAAGAAATGTATGTTTAGTTGGAACTTGCCCTTGAATGATGTACTAACATATTCTACTTTGCAGCTATTCAGCCTTTATTTGATACAAGTTTAACTGTAGCTGTAATATCAAAAATAAAATGTGGTAACTTCTCTAAATACATTTGAATGCATAATTCCTAGCTAGTCAACATTTGGACTGTACTCCACCTTGACTTAAACTTTATTTTCTAAATTTGGTCATGTGTAGCAAGCTTTCTTCTTTGCACAATTATATTTGTGAATGGGCAATAGTGAGGCATGGAAGGGTAAGATGGGACTGGGGCAACTCTTGAGACATGCTTTTGGGCACCAGAGTTGTAAATCTGGTAATTTCTGAAATAAAATAAAAAAACAATATTGATTGGAAGGGCATGAAGTCTATAAATAATGATGATATTTGTTTGACAATGTATTAAAATATATTTTGTACATATTTAAAAAAAAAAATATTGGGGAAGATTCACTAAGTTTTTACAGTAGCTGTGACAGGTGGAATGAATAATTTTCCATAAAAAAAAAAAAGGTATTGTCGCTATCAACTCTGCCATGCTTAATGCTTATTTCCTTGGTAATAAACATGAATTTCTTCATTAATTATTAAACCTTTGAAAAAGTTCTCATATATGATGAAACGGCCACCAGGCGATTGGGCCGGTACAGGGATGATAGAAGCCCATTATCACCAACATATTTGTAATAGTTCAATTTGACTGTGAGGTTCCCTAATGGGCAGCCTGTCATTTAAGCTGATAACATTTAACTCATTTTTATAATCCTGGGGATTGGCAAATTATTGTTTTAAATGTTTTGATTATAGAAAACCAATTAGGAGACATAAGCTGCTAGCATCAGGAATTCTCATTTTTTTTCTTTCTACTTGTTCATCTCCAGAAACTGTTTTTTTAGCATGCATTCACCACTTGGGGCACATAATATGCCCTGATTACTCCTGGTAGGATTTCCTATTTACTGTAGGGAATACTAGTAAGATTTTGGGGCATCCAAATAGTGGAGCCTTCCAGATAAAAGGTATCCTTCAAGGATCATAGGTCTTCTGCATTACTTACAACATCCACTAAGGTACTAAGCTTTTTTTAAACAATAAACTATAATTGAGCAGTAAAAAAAAAATGGCCAGATCTGCTATCCAAATAATGGGTATGTCCTCTGTTCAAATATTGTTTAATATAATTGTAGTTTTCAGAAACACATTTCCACTTTTTTTAAATTAAGTGTAAATAAAGTTGAACAATATTTCCTATACACATTTATATGCACACAAGCACCACACCCATATCCCACACACAAGCTCATTCACGATGTGTAAGTTTAATACAGGGATCACACTGTAATGCTGCATCTGACCACTAGATGTTTTAAGGCAGGAGAAAATACACACGTATTGGAAGTGCTTGTTCCAATTAGATTCTGTCATGATTTTCGCTCAATATCGTTGTGATCCATGTGTTAAACAGGAAAAATGCAATTGCCCATCGCGACTGAGTAATAAGTGATGTGATCACAAGGATATTGAGCTGGAATGGAAATCAGTGAAAATCATGACAGAAAGTGCCCTTAAATAAATGTTTAACACAATAAAAACTTATAAAATACACATTTCTATGCACACTTGCAGTGTAATGCAGTCTAATTGGAACAAGCATTTCCAATATGTGTGTCTTTTCTCCTGCCTTACATCTAGTGGCCAGGTGCAGCACTACAGTACCAGACCAGGGTCTCTAAATGCAACAATCCATGTATAAGACGACCCCCCTAATTTAGACTTAAAAAATTGGTAAAAAATACCATCTTATATACGGAAAGAAAAGGTATTTTCATATGCCCTTAAAATGGATTGTTACCTGACATGAAACCTTGGATGAAGACAGTATTCTAGAATATCTCATTGTAAAGTGGCATTCTTTAATACCAGTGCATTTAACAGAGTTGAATATAAGCATTCAGCATCCAGGATTTCCAAGGAGACAAACAAGGTTAACAAATAATGGCAGCCCTAAATACAGCATAATTATATTCATTAGTAAATAACATAAAAGCTGTATTTTTTCCTGTTTAGCAACTTTTGACAACTGTTATATAAAACTATGTTGCACATGTTATACTGAAATATATCATTAATCTCTTCACATAAGGTAATTTGAAGTAAGTTGCTAAGGACACTATGTGCAATAATTCAATCATGCTAATTAGCATTTATTTTGTAATATTCTATATAATTTTCTTTCAGACAGGTGTCTTAGAAAGGTTACTGGTTATTTTTTATGTTTTACTCCATAATAAACATTAACACGTCTGTGTACTTGTTAATGTATCATTCTGTGTAAACTCATTTATTTACCACTTAAGTATATTTGCCTTACACAACAATCAGTTTTATTACAGACTGATGGGCAGACAACAGCTTAAATGTGTTTATGTTAAAATAAGAGTTATCTATTTTAATTCACAGTATAAATGACATTTATGATTGGTGGCCACGTTCTAAAATTACAATGTTATTGTGTATTACAAATCTATATGACAAGTATAAAAATATTTCTCATTTTTTTATGGAAATAATTAATTACAATGAATTTTATCCCGTTTTTTATCTAGAATTTTACTAATTTCAGTTTCATATACAATTAAGTATCTTATATTAATATAATAATTAGAAAAGCAGACGATAAAGCCAGTTGGAAGGAGACCTCTGTTTTTTGTGTAAAATATCACATGCTTGTAAAGGATGTAATAAACTAACACCATAAGACACAATGTAAACTGGCAGCATAAGAACATTTTAGACATAATCTTCAATGTAGCTGACTCTGCTGGTGTCATGGGGATTTTTCTTGGACTGCTCGTCTGGTTGTACCTTGATTGGGAGGTTTATGCTACTGGGGCTTACTCTTTTATTTAGTTTTGGTGTCAAATGGCTAACTAAAGGGATAGTCTTTTAACCAAGGACAATAATGAAGTTATGTGAATTCACAGCTCTTCCTATTCCTCACAGGTTTCTAATCCTGTTAATTAATTTATGGCGATAGCAGCCCTCCACCGTACAGTAAATAAATGGTACATCTGTGTTCACATTTGAATGTCTAAAACAAGTTAAAACAACTTGTTTCCTGCACAGAATTCTGAGAAATACAGTTCCTACACTGCATTCTGGGAGCATGTGCCCACAAAGGCATCACTCTTGTAATCCATAACCATTTTAAACATGGCTTCTCACCATAAATTAAATGATTGTTTTGGTAAAATACCTCCTCATAAAATCTAATATCCATGCTGGGATCCAGCCCCAAGCTAATAGGCAGTAACCATGAAACAAATGTGCATGGGTAGGATTCCTGGCTTGGGTATAGTCCATCCTGAGCTTTGCAAAAAAGCTGTGTAATACAGAGGACATATTCTTAAAGGAAGCCATGTTTAAAAATGGTTATGGGTTGCAAGAGCTAAGCCTTTGTGGGCACATTTACATGTCCCTGCCCAAGCTCCCAGAATGCAGTGTAATAAATGTATTTCTTGGAATTCTGAGCAGAAAACTCATTTTTTTTAACTTACTTTATACATTCAAATGTGAACACAAATGTACTATATATATAAAACTGTTAAGAAAGACAAAAGCCTGGTCCCATTAAAGTAACATTTTACACAATACATAAAAATTAAAAGCTATATTGATTTATTTTAAATGTTGTAAAAACAATTTGTACATAATCAAGACAAGTTCTTCAAAAGGACATACACTATATATAGTACTTCATTGGTCCTCTATTTTAACAATTGAATACATTTGTTGCATCCAGTTTGCAAACCAACAAAATCGACATTGTAATGACTTTAGTTTTTACATTTTCCACTTTAAATATATTTATTTTAAAATCTACATCAATCTTAATATTCACTATATTTCATAAAATTGAGAAGGACAATTTTAGCTGATCGAAATGCCTTGTAAAAAAAAATCATTTTTCATTTAAATCCACAGATAGTTCTCAAATGTAGATTTTTGGGCTGTCGAGGGAACAATTCTGACAAGTCTGTCTGGGAATGACAAAAAGGCATTACAGAAAAGACTTTAAATGTTAATTGAGTGTTTAACCATAAGTCACAGTTTCCTCTGGATTAATTATTTTAACAGCATTAAAAGGGTAAGAAAAGATAGATATTGGCGTGGTACAGAAAAAATGAAGTACTTTTCCTGAGAACAATTAATGTACTGTAACATCTTCAGACTTGTATAAGTCTTCAAAATTCCCACATTGACAATACGTTGATATTTTACAACTTCTTTAGCGTCACATTATACACTGATGCACATTACTATTTATATGAATATTAAAACAGTTTGCAAACAATAGTGCTATTGAGCATAATTTATGAATGATATATTATCCTACATTAAATGACATCAGAAGTCCCATATTTACAGTATGCTCTTTTGAAGAGCTAGTCTAAATGTTTTAGAAAGTAAGAAAGAGATAAAAACATCATATTAGCCATTGCTTACCTGGTTTGTCACCCTGTATAATATAAGTTGCTTACCTATGTGGATTCTCATTGATTCTTTTGAAAATTAAAAGGCCAGTGTATGCACTTTTCATATTAACTCATTTCTAGTTCCCTATTAATTAACATTAAAAGTGCAGGTGCAAATGGCAGCAAAGCAAAGCTTTATTCTAAAAATATAATAAAAAAAACCCAACTCATTAATGGTTGATGCTGTCCCCCCTTTGTCCTGATTACTATTAAAAGGTAGTGAAAGATTTCAATTGAGATAACATTTATTAGGCTATCTTGGTATAACGTAAATAATGAGAAAAATGTAGACGGGTGCAGGAATGGTCACTGATAAGGTAAATTGTGTTTTTAAATTATGTTTTCTGGCTAAAGATTTATTTTACTGTTGGTTCAACAGACCTATAGAGCAAATCTATTTAGGTATTGTTGGTGCTCAGATGAGCACCTCTACTCTTTTTGTTTAGATTTTCTCGCCATATGGGGGATAGAGGGAACCAGACGTGGACTCCTTGCTCACTGTGCTTTAGGGATTAAAGCTGCACCTCACTGACGAGGCCCACAGAGCCCGAAACGCGTCTGGTGTTTGGGGTTTCTCCTGTTCAGGGTAGAATTGCCTGGTATTTCAGGGCTGGATCACTCTAGTGAGTGAGACCAGACTGATATACTACAGGATATTTCTCTCTGTGAAGGGCACAAGTGAGCTAAAAGAGGTTGCTCTCTGAGTACAGTAGGTGACCAGACCTATAGAACAAACCTACTTAGGTGTTGTCCGTACTCAGATGAGCACCGCTGACTTTTTGTTTACAGCTGTATTACACATGTATTTTTGTGTTAATTAATGGTGAACTAAAAAAATAGGTTTAACATGAAAAGTGCTTACCCAGGCCCATTTATATTATTGTGTGGCTTTTATCAGAAATTAAATAAAAACTTCAGGTTTACAGATTCAATATATGCCCTTGGTATAATATAATGAATAGCCTATAATAGCTGAGGAAATTAAAGGTTGTATTTTTATAGCATCTAATACATTTCTCCCATTATCAAGAAAAACATTTCAGAAAGTTTTATATATATAATATATATATATATATATATATATATATATATATTCAGGCAACATTTAAAAAAAATGGTGTTTGGAAAAATTTAAAAGGAGGTTAAGAGCAGAAAACCACCCATGTCTCATTTCAGTGTGTTTCTTTTAAACTATAACCCATGTATTTTCTGTAATACGTAACTGTGGAATATTTTAATTTAATATAGAAATCTGAATAGCTCAAGGGTTCAGAGTAAAAACCAATGTACACACTCTCTGTGTACCTGTGCAAGTATTTGGCATAAAGGGCATTTCTCTGCTCCGCTCACCACTTACATATATCTTCACATCTCCTTGACTTCTCCGTGGATTGTACAGGTAATTTATTAAGCAACTAAAAATGGTGTAGGTCACAGCTACCAGTGATGCAGGTGGTGCAATGCACCAGGGCCCTCTTACAGGAATAGAGGAGCAGCTGTGGAAAGGGGTCTTGGGGAGGCAGCTATGGGAAAGGGTCTTGGCGAGGGTTGCTGGTATGAGAAGAGGTCTTAGGGAGGGGAGCTGTTATAGGAAGGGATCTTGGGGAGGAACACTGAGTGAGTTGGTACCCAGGACAAAAAATATCTGAAATCCCCCTAGGGGGTGGGCACATAAATATTTTTGCACTGGGCCCTACATACTCTAGCTCCACCACTGGGCTAGGTACTCAAATATTAATCACTACATTACCTAGGGATTGTTTTGACCACACTGAAAGCCAAAGAGATTCAGAAGGAGAAGTAACCCAGGCCACAACAACCAGACAAGCAAAATTGCTGATCTACCTGCAACATTCAGCATTAACTTTTGGGACTTACAATATGGTTGCTTGATTCCAAAGTCACTGAGGACTCAAATGGCAGCTGGTACAGATAATCTACTGCACTAGCTTATCCAAGGCTTGGCCAGCTCTTCAATGAACCACTGGATGTGGCAATACTGAAGGCATGAGGCTCTATCATGATGAGCCTAACAATACATCCCTATTCTTCTCTTGTGCTGCAATCTCCAAAGACACTTGCCAGAAGTGCTCTTCATAGGCATCTCTTATTTACATCCCTTGAGGTGTATTGGTTAAAACAGCTGTCAATATTTACTCTTCTGGGCTGTTTAAAAGGTCAACCGACACTGTACTCACAATATGACATATTCTGAAGAGACACAGACTGATTACCAAACTCATCAATACCTTGATCATATTGATTTTGATATTTCACAAACAATTTTTTTGCCTGCAAATAATGTATATTGCATCTTAAAGATTAACATAACTCATGCTCTTTAAAGGACCACTATAGTGCATTTACAAGCAAAGCTCATATGCGTGTTTGTTGGCATCGACTATTAAAAACATTTTGCAGTTTAAAATAAATTTATATGTTTTCTTACTTGTGTATGTGTCAGTTTTCCCAACAAGCAGAGCTACCTTTCTCCACCTCCTTGAGGAGGAAACACACAATTTAAAAAGAACAAATATTAACGTTTCATTATTTTAAACTGCATACTGTTTTAATCGTCTATGCCCAACAAACAAACATATGATCTTTACTTTACTGAACCTGTCTTCCTATGTACTCTTGCATTTACCTTAGGTTATTTATGCTGTTGCACTCATCCAACTAGGGATATCTCTATCCTTGATCAATAATATTAGGTATTATAGCTACTAGGCTAAAGTACAAATTAAACCCCTGCAATGAATCTTTATTCATGATTAATGCCTGTACCCTTCAAGAACAATACACACATCACCCTAAATGAATGGACTTTTAACCAGATGTTTTCTTTCTCCAGTTCTTTCCTATCCTCAGTACTTACCCCCATCTCTATTCGGTCACTTTTCCCAAAGGTAAATGTATCACTTCAGACTTTTTGTCCTGCAATATTGATTTATTTGTCGATATCTACTCTCTGTTAAGTTTTTATAATCTGCTTCTTAATCAATAACATTTTAATAATATTTAAACTGACCACAGCTTTAATAAATGTTCTTGTTTAATAAATGTTCTTGTTTCCGGGTCATGGCCTTTTCATATCATGTATTAACTTATAACAAGTGAATTTGTTCTTTTAATAACAAACAACCATGTAGGATCAAATGTGCTCACTGGGCTTTAAATGTATCAATGGTTAAGTGATTAATTGTTGATTACGACATGTACATGAACCAAGAGTCTCCTTAGCTTGATTAAAAAATAAATTCATTGTGCTTTAAGAGACATTTATTCGATTGTTGACCTGAATATCATTTTAACAAATCAAAGGCAGACTGTCTTACAAACACAGTTTGAGCAAGACAAAAAATAAATTATGAATTTACCTATAATTTGAATTTCTATAGCCTCTCAACAGATTTCTTTGTACTATTTTCACAGAAAAAAAGCTGAAGGGAAGATCTAAAAGAAATATGATTAAAAAAAAGACTGCAAAAATATATGTCCTTTAGTCACTTGCTATATATTTTCACACAGACATGTTTAATTAAGTGTCATCTTCTAAGAGTTTTACATCCAGGCAATGTGCACAGTTTTCACATTTAAAATACAGAGTTTCAATGCTTTTTCTTATATTCAGCAAATAATGAATTATGATTAGTGAGATAAAAAAATGCAATTTCATGATGTACCCGTTCTTAGTCCAGAAGAGACATATGCACAGAATCAGCCATGCGCTTCTGGCCAATAAAAATGTAGCCAGCTATTAAGACATATATGTCTTAGGGCCTCATTCAAATGCAATTTGGCCAATTGAATAGGGCTCTATATAAGCAGCGAGCATATTTTTTTACAGAAGTTTTTAGTTAGTAAACTTCTATACAAAAGCAAGGTATTCACTTACTAAAAACTTCTGTAAAAAATATATGCTCTGTGTTTATATAGAGCCCTATTCAATTGGCCAAATCACATTTGAATGAGGCCTTTAGATTGCAAGCTCTCAGGAGATCAGAGCACTCATCTTCTTGTGTACCATTGTGTTCCTTCATGTATGTAAAATGTTTTAGCCATTGTTAATTTTCCCTAGTGCTACAGAATCTGCTTATGCTCTAAAAATAAAGGGACCTTTCCTGTTTTCTGACATCCAGCAGTGGCAGTCAATAGGTGGCACGGGTTAGATTTTGCTCAATTTTTTTTGCCAAGATTTTAGTCAATTTCCTTAGGGTTAGATTTAGGGTTACGGTTTAGGGAGAGGGTTAGGGGTTAGAGCTAGGGTTTAGGGCAAGGGTAGGTGGAAGATGATAAGCTTTACACCAACAAGAACATGATTAAAATCTCGGCCACACCACCTAATGACCAGTAAATAGGAAAGATCCATGTACTATTATTGTTAATAATAATAAAAATGTTTACCATAAAGCATTAAGTAAATGAAAATGGATAGGTTTCAAAAGGATTTGTGACGAGTGCCTTGCTATCTGGTCCCCAGCAACATTATTAGATCTGGTGACACCCCAACTACACTCTACTGTTAATGTTTACAGTTCTGTAGATCTGTGTTTTGACTTACACCAGTCAACCACCACAGCACACAGCAGGAAGTCTACTACATCTGTCCCACTCCGAATTGTGGAAAGGGGTGGAGCTAATCAGCACTGAATGTCAACAGAAACCTATAAAAGTAAGAGCTTTAAAGTAAAACTATTAGCATTGCACATTATAACTCAAGTATACTTAGGTCCCCATTCAATTCCAAGCCCGTAATTACCTTCATACAGTCTGCATGTCTGTGGGTTAGAAATTTGTTACAATTCCGGCTTTATTCAACTGACTCAAGCCTGCAATTACAGAGTTAAAGCCTAAAACCATAAACCATGAACCCGTATATAGCATTTCAAGGCATGATCATGATCAATTAAGCAAGCCTGTAAGTTACAATTTAGACAGAGTAGATGAGATCATCGTCATGACGTCAGTAAACCATGGAGTTTAGACTACAATAAACTAGTGTTTAGAAGTCCAATCTGCAATAAGACTCCCAAACCAGCAATGTAGAAATCAATAATAATCGAAAAATAAATGGGTCTAGTTCATGTGGGTGGCCCGATATGCATTAACTTCTTGATTCCTGGGATCAATAATACACATAAATAATACACATAAATAAAACGTTAAAAACTTCTTCTTTTTTGTTGCAGATTTGCAAGCTTGAGAATGTTGTGTAATAAATTCTAATGTTTTTCATTGCTTTCCCAGTAATTTAAAGTACAGTAGTGTGTTTATATTTGCTGTTGCAGTGTTATGAACAGGTGTTTAACCCACTTGCGAGTCCTCTCTTGTACTCTTAGAAATGATTGATACATTTGCCATTTATTTGCAATTGTAGGCTTGAAAATTTGTTGCAATTGAATATGGATGTTAAGTTTTTATCACTGGCAACTTTTACGGGCTTGGAGATGGGACGAAGTTAAGTTTCTGACATCCACAGTGTTTTCGAGCCTGTAACTTGCAAATCGATTGTGGTTAGCTAGAAGAGGCCAATTGAATATCAGTAACTTTTATGGGCTACATTGCGGGCTCCAGTAATTACAATTTGGCCAATTGAGTGGGGGCCTTACATATGTACTTTCATTTTAATAGCCATTCATTTTATAGTACAGTGATCCTTTAAGTATAGAACAAATTAATAGTAAAGGCTAACTAAGGCACACCCTTTTAAAAAAAAATCTTTCTTTTAACAGACTTTTCTTATGGTGCTTCCCTTTTGTCTTTCTTCAGTTGTGCTTGTTGGCCTATAGCCTGTGGGCATGTGTTCTGTCAATTTTGTTTTATATTCTGAAATAGGAGCACAGGGAGGAGGATGTGTAGCCTCATTGATGAATTTTAGAATTTACCACCACCCTGTACATAATCAGAAGCAGACAGTTGTACTGGGAACTGCAAATTTTACTTTTCTTGCTCTGCCCTCTTTGTGCACTAAGCAGAAAGGATAACAAGCTTTTACCCTGACACTAACAGAGTCTGTGTATCATATGATATGCTCTAAAATACTATTATGTTCATAGAGTACATAGCTGATTATGTTAATTTACATAATTTACAAAGCGGTCTCATGTTTTTTTCCAGACAGAAGAACTGGCAGACTCAATTGGATAAATGGTTCTTATATTTCATCAGATTGAAGGTTTTATTTTATGTTCATCTGTTAGCCATACTACAATTTAAAAAAATTGCCTTTTTAATGTCTAGTATTAATTAGTAAATGTACATTGGCATTGTTTACTTAGCTAGGAAAAGACAAATAATGTACATTCACAGAAAAACATAATTCCAAACCTGCAGGTTAATGATTTTTTTTCAAAACACAGATTTAACAAAGTTAAGTCTGACTACAGATTCTATAGCTAAGCTTCCAGAAATATTAGCCGCATTTATTTAACAAAGAAGCTTAACCACACTGGTAGGATTTTTACCTCCTTTAGCAACATGGGATTTTGTAATTAGATTGTTCTGCTGTGAATAAAAGCTCTTAGGAAAAGGGTCAGAAAAGTTACTGCACTACAGTTTTTAAATTGAATTAGAATATAGTATGATGGTTATTAGCACTAACTATGGTTTTGTAATAAATTTGGAGCTCAGAAAATGTAAATAGAGGAGAAAATTGAATATATACACACAGTGCCTTGCAAAAGTATTCAACCCCTTGACTTATTTTATTACATTAGAGCCTTAAGTTCAATGTTTTGTTAATATGAATTTTATGTGATGGATCAGAACACAATAGTCTAAATTGGGGAAGTGAAATGAGAAAAATATATACATAATACTATTTTTTAGAAATAGAAAACAGAAAATTGGCATGTGCGTATGTATTCACCCCCTTTGTTATGAAGCCCATAAAAAGCTCTGGTGTAACCAATTACCTCCAGAAGTCACATAATTAGTGAAATGATGTCCACCTGTGTGCAATCTAAGTGTCACATGATCGGTCATTACATATACACACCTTTTTTTAAAGGCCCCAGAGGCTGCAATACCTAAGCAAGAGGTACCACTAACCAAACATTGCCATGAACACCAATGAACTCTCCAAACAAGTAAGGGACAATGTTGTTGAGAAGTACAAGTCAGGGTTATGTTATTAAAAAATATCCAAATCGTTGATGATGCCCAGGAGCACCACCAAATCTATCATAACCAAATGGAAAGAATATGGCAAGACAGCAAACCTGCCAAGAGACGGCCTCCCACCAAAACATACGGACCGGGCAACGAGGTCATTACTCAGAGAGGCAGCACAGAGACCTAAGGTAACCCTGAAGGACCTGCAGAGTTCCACAGCAAAGACTGGAGTATCTGTACATAGGACGACAATAAGGCGTACGCTCCATAGAGTTTGGCTTTATGGCAGAGTGGTCAGAAGAAAGCCATTACTTTCAGCGAAAAATAAAATGACACGTTTTGAGTTTGCTAAAAGGCATGTGGGAGACTCCCAAAATGTATGGAGGAAGGTGATGAGACTACTTTTCAGCCATCAAAGAAAACGCTATGCCTGGCGCAAACCCAACACATCACATCACCCAAAGAACACCATCCCAACAGTGAAACATGGTGGTGGCAGCATCATGCTGTGGGGATGTTTTTAAGCAGCCAGGACTGGGATACTGGTCAGAGTTGAGGGGAAGATGGATGTTGCTAAATACAGGGATATTCTTCAGCAAAACCTGTACCACTCTGTGCGTGATTTGAGACTAGGATGGAGGTTCACCTTCCAGCAGGAGAATGACCCCAAACAAACTGCTAAAGCAACACTTGAGTGGTTTAATGGGAGACATGTAAATGTGTTGGAATGGCCTAGTCAAAGCCCAGACATCAATCCAATAGAAAATCTGTGGTCAGACTTAAAGATTGCTGTTCACAAGCTCAAACCATTCAACTTGAAGGAGCTGGAGCAGTTTTGCGTGGAGGAATGGGGAAAAATCCCAGTGGTAAGATGTGGCAAGCACATAGAGACTTTTTGAAAGGCCCCAGAGGCTGCAACACCTAAGCAAGAGGCACCACTAACCAAACACTGCCATGAAGACCAAGGAACTCTCAAAACAAGTAAGGGACAATGTTGTTAAGAAGTACAAGTCAGGGTTAGGTTATAAAAAAATATCCAAATCTTTGATGATCCCCAGGAACACCATCAAATCTATCATAACCAAATGGAAAGAACATGGCACAACAGCAAACCTGCCAAGAGACAGCCATCCACCAAAACTCACAGAGCAGGCAAGGAGGGCATTAATCATTGAGGCATCACAGAGACCTAAAGTAGCCCTGGAGGAGCTGCAGAGTTCCACAGCAGAGACTGGAGTATCTGTACATAGGACGACAATAAGCTGTACACTCCATATAGCTGGGCTTTATGGCAGAGTGGCAAAACACAAAATGGCACGTTTTGAGTTTGCCAAAAGGCATGTGGGAGACTCCCAAAATGTATGGAGGAAGGTGCTCTGGTCTGTTGAGACTAAAATGTAACTTTTCAGCCAACAAAGAAAACGCTATGTCCATCAAAGAAAACACTATGTCCATCAAAGAAAACGCTATGTCTTGAGCAAACCCAACACATCACATCACCCATAGAACACCATGTTTTTCAGCAGCCTGGACTAGGAAATTGGTCAGAGTTGAGAGAAAGATGGATGGTGCTAAATACAGGGATATTCTTGTGCAAAACCTGTACCACTCTGTGTGTGTGATTTCATTCTAGAACGGAGGTTCACCTTTCAGCAGGACAATGACTCCAAACACACTGCTAAAGCAACACTTGAGTGGTTTAAGGGGAAACATGTAAATGTGTTGGAATGGCCTAGTCAAAGCCCAGACCTCAATCCAATAGAAAATCTGTGGTCAAACTTAAAGATTGCTCTTCACAAGCTCAAACCATCCAACTTGAAGGAGCTGGAGCAGTTTTGCAAGGAGTAATGGGCAAAAATCCCAGTGGTAAGATGTGGCAAGCTCATAGAGACTTATCCAAAGTGACTTGGAGCTGTGATTGCCGCAAAAGGTGGCTCTACAAAGTATTGACGTTAGGGGGGTGAATAGTTATGCACATTGACTTTTTTTGTTATTTTGTCCTGTTTGTTGTTTTACTTCACAATAAAAAATAAAATAAAATCTTCAAAGTTGTGGGCATGTTCTGTAAATTAAATTATACAAATCCTCAAACAATCCATGTTATTTCCAGGTTGTGAGGCAACAAAACACAAAAAATGCCAAGGGGGGTGAATACTTTTGCAAGGCACTGTATATACAGTATATATATATATATATATATATATATATATATTTCATTTTATTTTTTTCTTCCAGCTTTTATTCTGCAAAGTGGAATTTTTACTCTACTGAGTAATCTATTAGAGTATCAATGGTTTACAAAATCACCACAGAAATTGGCCTGACTTATAGAGATATATATATATATATATATCATAATGAACAGACATGTTCGCAGGTTGACATTGCAACAGGTAGACTAATATTAAATATATATAGCTTTCCCATATAATTTTGGCAAGCACAAGCACCTAATCATGTAAATATGTCCCTGTGGTTTAGTCTTTGAGTCTGGTCAGACTCTTGGTGATCTGATGGACTTTATCATACCAATTCCATCTGTCAGCAACTGCTTCTCTAAGCTCCTGCAAGTTTATGTTTGTTGCTTCTGTCATACTATCTATCCATCTTATCCTCTCTTGCCCCCTCTCCATTTTGCCTTCTATTTTTTCGAGTGTTATAGTTTTCACTAGTGAATCCTTTCTTCTCATTATGTGGCCAAAGTATTTGAGTTTTTGCTGGTTTAATTTACTTGAGTATAATAATAATTTCTTCCAACGCCAATATTTTGCAGATCTCAGCCTGACATATAGTCCTGTTATTGCAAAAAAATATTATTAAAGGGAATAACATAGGTCTGACTTTACAGATCTTTGTTGGCAATGTAATATCTTTTCTCTTTTATATCCTGTTCAGATTTGCCATAGCTTTCCTTCCAAGAAGAAAATGACATTTGATTTCCTAGTCGCCAACAGAAGTAATATTTGAGCCCTGGAAATCGAAATCTGCCATTGCCTGTACACTGTGCCCATCAATTTGTATAATAGGGCTGGTTGACATAATCAGAGTGATGTCATTCCCATACGTAAAGTTATTTTTATTTCTCCCAGCAATTATAATTCCAGCCTTTGATTGATCCAGCCCAGCATTTTGAATGATGTAGTAACGTACGGATGTGAGAGGTGGATGATAAAGAAGTATGAGCTCCGTAGAATTGACACCTTTGAACTGTGGTGTTGGAGAAGACTGCTTAGAGTGCCTTGGACTGCAAGAAGATCCGATTAATCAATACTTTTGAAAACCAAGACAAACTAGAAGGAATGGTCATGAGGCTGAAGCTCAAATATTTTGGCTCTATCATGAGACGGCAGGATTCCCTAGAAAAGACTCTGATGCTGGGAAAGATTGAAGGCACAAGAAGGGGACAACTGTGGGGAGATGGATAGTTGTCATCTAGTTTGGCAGAGATCAAGCTCATTAAATGTATGTATTTAAGTTTTTTTCACTATTTCCGCAAACACAGGAATGGACGTCTTCCAAGTTTTAGCAATAGTGTTCCTGACTGCTAAAAAGATTTGGTTTGAGAGAAGTTAAGTCTCTTTAGAAAGACCGGTGATAGGGAGACCTAATAAGGTCTTCCCCTGGTTTTTGAGGTACTCTGTGTCCCCATAGCTTCTCTAGGGTGTCATAGGTTTCTGACCAGATATGGCCTATTTTAGGTAAGTCCCATAGTATGTGCCTTAGTTTACCGGTGGAATTACAACCTCTAAAACAGTTGCCATCTAGAAAAGGATTTGAGAGCTTTAGTCTAGCAGGGGTCAGGTACAAGCTCATGATGGTTTTGTAGGAATTATCTCTCAAGATTTTGTTAAGAGAGGAGTTTATTGAATTTTTTATGGATTTTACTCCATTGCAAGTTATCTAAGGTGATGTTAAGTTCTGTTTCCCATGAGGAGTGGTGTTGAAGCTTTGGTGGTGTGGCCTGGTCTAACTGATAATTGTAGATGATGGAAATATTTTTATTATCATTTGAGTTATATATGCAGCATTTTTCAAATGAGGTCTTGCTGGCCGATTTGTTAATTTTTAGTATGTTGGATAGATTTGAATTGATTTTTGCTAGATTGAGACATTCTTTAAGTGGTAGGTGGTTCTGTTCGCTAAAAGTCGAGGGGGACCAATGTTGATTTACACTTAATATGTCAGCGTGATAGTAAATTTCTTATCTATCCACCATGCTAGCTGGGAAATTACGCTAATGAAAGTGTCTCTTTGGAGAAACCATAAAGGAGTGAGCCATGATCATGTCTCTACTAGAGACTTCCTCTTATTCATTTGAGTCCATAGGGTTAGGGAATGAACCACACTGCTAGGAATAAGGGAATGGTTGATTTTATGGTGCAGGCTTAGCCAAAGCAGCTGGCTAGTTATGAGATTCTGCTCCTTAAGGATGCAGTTTTCAATTTCTACCCACACAGGTGGGTGTTCTTTAATGAACCACTTGGACAGTTGCACCAGTCTGGAAACTTTAAAGTATTCTATTAAGTCTGGTAGCGCTAGGCCCCTTTTACTTTTAGGGGCCATCATGGTGGTTTTATATATTCTCAGCTTTTTGTGGTCCCAGATAAAGCCGGAGATTGCCCTCCGGAGAATTTGTATGTTTTTTGTGTTAATCGCTGCTGGTATTGTGAGAAATAGGTATAAACGCTTGGGAAGTGTGTACATTTTTAAAGCATGGATTTTTCCCAGCCATGAAATTTTGTATGATGACCAAGTGTTGATATCTTTATGTATTTTTTTATAATCATGGGGTCATTTGCATTGTATGAAAAATGAAATTGCCTGGGAATATTGACGCCTAGGATGGGTTAAGTGTTTCTTATGCAACCTAAACATGCTAAGAGAAAAAAAGCATTCAAATATATTTGAGTGCCCTTCAAATGTGAGCTGTACATCCAAATATTTGACAGCAGGCGCCCAAATATTGTGTGTAAACTAACAGTAAAACCAAACTAAGGAAAGGAAGATAGAAAACACACTCAAAACTACATTGTGATATTCTCTCAAAGATACTATGCAGCACACATCCACAATGAAAAAAGTGGGACATTATAAACATGCATAGTAATAATATTCAAAAACTAGAAAATGAATTTATTTCTCAGAGAATACTATCATTGCATTCTAATCCAGAATTATATGCTTGGAGACCTGTTAAGAAACCACTCACAAACTTGCTAATGAGTGGTGCCAGCATTATTATTTTTTCATGGCTGCAGCTGTATGCCTTTTTGAATTAGGAATGTCAAGATACTGATGTAAATAAGAATCATATGAAGATGGAGACATGGGAAAAGAACTGGGAAAAATGCTAGTAAGGATTTGTAAGTTGTTGCTCTGTCAGGTCTATTCCACCTCATTCGCTTTCTCCTGCGATAGTGACTCACTCTGTATCATATTTGTGATCTGCTTTTTTGGGGGTGTTCTTGTTCTTTTGCTCTTTTTGTTATTCCTGTAATGGAATTTTGGTCCAGTCTGATGTAACAGTTGTACATGTATGTTGAGAAAAGCTTAGGATAGGTGATGAAGGTAGTTTTAGGCCTACCCTGCTCATCTGCTGAGGAAGACTTCATCTTCATTTATATATTTCATTGATATGATAATTCTGTTTCTTTGTACAATGAAGCAAAATGTGTAGCCTCATTTGTAACAGATATATGTTCTTAGCTGATCTGTGATGGGCTTGAGTCTCCTTTGCTTAAGTAAAGTAATTGGAGAGGCATCTGGATATATATCTAGAGATTTTGCATTTTCTCTGGCTTTCCTCTTTCAATTCAAAGTATTGCATACAACTCTTTTAGGCTCTGCGGTGTAGATATTAGTGCTCTGTGTACTTCTAATTCTGTCATTGGAATTTATGGAACTAGCAGTGCAAATAGTTGCCTAAGGAATTCAATACGATTTTTAATCATCTCAGGATTTTTTTGAGGTGTAAATTCTGAAATCTGGTTTGGTTGTCCAAATCTTATAGTAATTTCATTAATTCTGTATAATGATTTTTATTCTCATGTGATTCTAGATCTATTTCTCCTTGTCTTTTAGTCAAGTCCTCTATTTTAGTTTCTAGCAAGGCCATTTTTTCTCCGATTAAAGTTATTTCAGATTTCATTTCTCCTAAAGTGTCACAAATTTCCTGTTTAATCTCTTTCTGTGATGGGAGAAATTATGCTTTTTAAATCTCGTATGTATTTGTGCCATGGGTTAATAGTTACTTGTAAGTCAATTTCATCATCTGATTCTTCAGGCATTAATTGAGTCTGTGTTTACAGAGGTGTCATTATATGTTTTGGTATGTAGACATCTTTCATAGCTTTGTTAACATGTTCTTTTATGGTTGCTGATTTTGTATGATATGTAGAAAATGGAGTGGGTTGCCAATTCCTTCTCCAATGAGCCACAGAATACAGCTTCTGGTATTCCCAGGTGGTCTCCCATCTGAGTACTGACCAATGTGAACTCTTGGTTCCCTGCCTGGATTTGAACCCAGGATGCATCCAATCCACTGGGCCACCAGGGAACCCCATTCTAGCTCTATAGTCTCACTGGTAATTTTTGCTGGTCAAGATATGTAGTAATAAGATGCTGTATGGTGCTTTAAAAGGTCTTACATTCAATAATGTTAGTAGATATCTAATATCAACTAATAATCCTGTATGGTTAGTATCTTTGCTTAATATTTTGTTCAGTAATTTAAGTAAGTATAAGGCTGGTGTACAGTCTAGGTAAGCTAGTACTACTTATATCTGTTTGTATGTTTTCAAATAAAGCGTTTGTAGTTTCAATGAAGTAGTCTTTTAACTGCCTGGAATGTACGTTTTAAACAGCTGAAGACAGTGTGTTTGGTGAGAATCTCTTCCTTGTTTTTGATACACATCATTACAATACATATTTAAAGAATTTTACTAATTAAAATACACAAAAAAACTTTCAGTGTCCCTTTAAGGTAGTAAGTAGTTTCGTTCTGTTACACATTAAATATAGTTTTTTGTCACCAGAAGTCTATATCTTTCCTAAACTGAAGCTATGCAAATGAAACTAAGTGAAAATGGTCTCTATATAGGCTGTTTTTATGAAATACATTAACTCTTTAATATTTCAAAGCTACAAGCAGAAACAGACTGTTAGACACTAGATGGAATATGTTTTCTTAAGATATGCAATTAGCAGCAATCCGAAAACAAATTATCTCAAGCACATTTGTTATGCGCTGCTGATCCTCACTATCTTAAAATTGGCTATGTTTTTAATAAAACTATGCAAATGTAGTTCATGTTTCCAGAAGACTTCAGTTTTGATCCCATTTCAAAGCTAACAACTGCTTAGCGCTTGGGCTGTGCAGTGACATTTAGCCCTGTTCTGAGGGTATGTAAGACGGTATTTTTTGTACAACAGTGCTTTGCCAATCACATTTTAAGCAAGACATTATGCCCTTTGCAATTAAAATGAAGCAATTTTAGTTTCTGGCTGAAAGCTGTTTGCAGTTCACAGAATATATTTTTTTGTTGCAGAATAAAAATGCTTTTATAAAAATTGAAGAGATCGGTACAGTAACATAACATGGTAAACCGATCATACAAGAAAAAAGAACATTTGAAGCAAGACTTAGAAGAATTGCCGTATTACCTGTGTCATCTCTTGGCCAATGCTTTTAAATGCATTTACGCAAATTTTAACAAAGAATCGTCAGTTTATTTTAGTCTCTCAAAAGTCGGTCCTAGAACTGGTACAGACTTGAGACTTTATCTGCCAGTTCACAGGAATAAAGATGGATGAGGAGGGTTTAACACATTAAACATACCATTATCATTAGTGATAGTTATAGATTAGTGATAAATGTATCTGAAGTTAAAATGCACTATACTGAAACCTATGGAAAACTGTGCGAAAATATAGTGTGTCACATGTAGTATCACCCTGATGAAAGAGTTCTGGATTTCAGATGCGGTGTCCATCAATATTGGCAGATAACCAGCTCACCCCCAGATAAAACAGTGTAAAGGTCACTGGTCCGCCGTATTTTTATTCACACTTTTGGAGGCTGAGGAGTGAGCAATATTCATCATGGGTAACTCTGATGTGGCACCAATTGATGGAATACCATTATTTGCAGGCATACCGATAAATATATTAGTTAATTGAAAACTACTTTTATGGACTAATTAATATTTTTTAATTCAATTTTAAATTATATGGACCCAACAAAAATATATACACATTGAAACATGTGCTAAATAGGTCATTTAAACTATTATGTGTATATTTTACTATCTTCTATGTGGGTTTAATCTGATAAAATAATTAAACAAGTTTATTAATCTGTTTAATTGAATTTTAAATTCAAAAAGAGCAATGTTTTGCCTCTCAAAACATCTGCTAAAGAAAATCAAAATTAATGATAAACAGAATGACTTTCTTTGATGACTATTTTTTTATCCAGCTGCATATAACCATAAAAGAGCTGTTAGAGACTGGTACCAATTTGCAAAGTATTTTCAATTGTACTGAAAGTACTGAAAGTGGTATCTAGATTGCAAAAGAATTAAACTTTAGCACTTTTGTTTAATGCAGAATAATGTTATTGCATACAATCAGAACTGTGCAACATAATTGACTTTAAAAAAATTATAACTATCACAACTTGAAGAAGCAAAATATTGTTTGTAAAACAAAAGGCAATAAACTTACAAAACTACATAGTTTTATTTTACACCAAGGGCATGGTTTGGGTTAGTACCTTGTGCACTTTCCCAAGTTCACAAAATGATTTCCATAGTATAATAATATTATGAACTGGACAAAATGGTTTTAAATCATTACATATGAATGTTAATAAAGTGACTGTTTGCTTCCTTACCTAATGACCATCATTTTTTATTATAACAGAAGTGAAGCATTACCTTTGTTAACATTTTCTGAATGAGTAGCTAATAATATATTTAATACATAATACATTATTACATTTACTCAGTGATTGCATTATAACGAAAATCACTGGTTTCATTGGATATTAATTTAGGGAATCATTTTTATTGAAATTATTTAAATGTATAATGTTGGTTATCATTATCATCCGACACCTCACTATGATATTTTATTGAAAGGGAATTTGCTTAAACTGATTTAAATAAGAACACTTATACAAGATATCCCAATAAAAACAAGAACAGGGTGTTGAGACCACACAATGAAAAATAAGAAGATACAATAATTAACACAGTACATCTTGATTGCAATGAAAATAGTCTCTTGTTTTACCCAGTGTTATGCCAAAATAACATTCATACACAAAAACAACAAAAAGGCAAAAAAAATCTAAATAAAAAATATCTGCCTCAGCATTGTTCTTGGGATATAACTGTGATCTAATATACTCAAAGAAAACAGTTTGCATAAGTCCCAAGGAAATCAACTACTTTATTTTGTGTTTAGTCTTACTTTGTCACTTGAGAGTAAGACACATGAGTGCAGGTGGGAAAGCAGGATGTAAAAAGAGAAGATTGGTGTTGAATATGTTATATAAGTACATATTACGATTTATCTGACAGCTACTGATATAAAAACATTATCTGTTTTGCACATATTTAAAAAAAGAGTCCCATGCAGGCATGGCAGGACCTCTGGCATTTACACATGCAACATCAGCATTTTAGTACATCTCTGCACAGTATGCAACTAGTTGGAGCTAAATGTGAGCAACAAATGAAATAAATCACACAGTGCTTATAAAAAAGTAAAGTTTACTTATTACTTATTTTGCATTACTGCTTGTCAAGAAAAGTTTGGTCAAGATATATTATACATATTTTTGCTTTTACTTAGGGAAATATCTTTCCTGACTTACTTAACTATTAGAAATCACTAAAGCTACAACTATAAATACATTTCTTTTCTGGTGAAATGACACAAATGGACAGATTCTCTATAGCAGCAATGGTTGTTTTCTATGGAAAAATACATAACAGTTTTTATTGTGCAAAGTCCTTTAATGAATCCCCAACATTCACTAAACTTAATATGGGCAGTGAAGTAATTCACTAAGGTGGGTCGGATGTCATTTTTCCATGTAAAATCACATCTTAACAGCCCTCACTAATCTTCATAAGTTCTGCGAAGATTAGTGAAACTAGAGAAATTTCTAAAATGATTGAGATGCATACATGCAGGGCATGACATAAGTGAATGTAACAACTATACATTTTGCTGACAGAGAAACTAATGAGCATGTATCACTGAAACAGTCCAATGTGTTCCATTTGCCAAAATGGGTATCTACCATAAAAAACACATAGTACATTTTTCAATAGGGGCTTTAAAACAAACCAAAAATATTTGATAACTATAAGCTTTAAATACAAACCAGAAAACCTTTGCACTGTTAAAACAAGTTATTTAAAATTCATGTCGGCAAGTCTGTGACTTCAGTGTCCTGCTAATATTTTATAACGACAGGGTAAACAAAAACTATGAAATAAAAATAGCCAATCTTTTTTTCTACAAAGAGTTTTAGTCAATGCAATATGAATATGGCAAAATGGACAAATATAGTCTACTTTGTCAAATACCTAAAATCATTATCTGTTTTTCTGCCACAGTTTAGTTACAGTGCTTTGCAAAAGTATTCACCCCCTTGGCATTTTTCATGTTTTGTTGCCTCACAATCTGGAATTAACATGGTATTGTTTGAGGATGTGCATCATTTAATTTACAAAACATGTCCACAACTTTGAAGATAGGACAAATAACAGAAAAAGTCAATGTGCATAACTATTCACCCCCTAAAGTCAATACTTTGTAGAGCCACCTTTTGCGGCAATCACAGCTCCAAGTCACTTTGGATAAGTCTCTATGAGCTTGCCACATTTTACCACTGGGATTTTTGCCCATTACTCCTTTCAAAACTGCTCCAGATCCTTCAAGTTGAATGGTTTGAGCTTGTGAACAGTAATCTTTAAGTCTGACCACAGATTTTCTATTGGATTGAGGTCTGGGCTTTCACTAGGCCATTCCAACACATTTTCCCCTTAAACCACTCAAGTGTTGCTTTAGCAGTGTGTTTGGGGTCATTGTCCTGCTGGAAGGTGAACCTCCGTCCTAGCCTCAAATCACGTACAGAGTGGTACAGGTTTTGCTCAAGAATATCCCTGTATTTAGCACCATCCATCTTTACCTCAACTCTGGCCATTTTGCTGCTGAAAAACATCCCCACAGCATGATGCCGCCACCACCATGTTTCTTTGGGTGATGTGATGTGTAGGGTTTGCGCCAGACCTAGAGTTTTCTTTGAAGGACATAACGTTTTCTTTGAAGGACATAGCGTTTTCTTTGATGGCTGAAAAGTAAAATCTTTGTCTCAACAGACCAGAGCACCTTCCTCCATACATTTTGGGAGTCTCCCACATGCCTTTTGGCAAACTTAAAATGTGCCATTTTGTTTTTTGCCACTCTGCCATAAAGCCCAGCCTTATGGAGCGTACGGCTCATTGTCGTCGTATGTACAGATACTCCAGTCTCTGCTGTGGAACTCTGCAGCTCCTCCAGGGTTACTTTAGGTCTCTGTGCTGCCTCTCAGATGAATGCCCTTCTTGTCCGGTCTGTGAGTTTTGGTGGATGGCTGTCTCTTGGCAGGTTTGCTGTTGTGCCATGTTCTTTCCATTTGGTTATGATAGATTTGATGGTGTTCCTCGGGATCATCAAAGATTTAGATATTTTTTTATAACCTAATCCTGACTTGTACTTCTTAACAACATTGTCCCTTACTTGTTTTGAGAGTTCCTTGGTCTTCATGGCAGTGGTGCCTCTTGCTTAGGTGTTGCAGCCTCTGGGGCCTTTTAAAATAGGTGTGTATATGTAATGACAGATCATGTGACACAAAAGTGGACATCATTTCACAAATTATGTGACTTCTGAAGGTAATTGGTTGCACCAGAGCTTTTTATGGGCTTCATAATAAAGGGGGTGAATACATACGCAAATGCCAATTTCCTGTTTTCTATTTATAAAAAAATATTTTTATGTATATATTTTTCTCATTTCATTTCACCAATTTAGATGATTGTGTTCTGATCCATCACATAAAATTCAGACTAACAAAACATTGAACCTAAGGCTGTAATGTAACAAAATAGGTAAAAAGTCAAGGGGGTGAATACTTTTGCAAGGCACTGCATTTAGCTGCATTCACTGTCTGAATAAAATGACAATACAATTGGCAGTGAAATGGTTGGAGATGCTTTGGACTAAAAGTATCTTAATAAAATAGATTTCCCAGAGCATCTCATTTAAGCTACTGTGCCAACATGAAACACATACATGTTGTTTTTAATTAATATCACCTTCTAAATGTATTTTACCACGTAATATGGAATGTTGACACCTTACATAAAAATTAGGTCATATGTTTACTGGATTAAGAAAAATTAATTTAATATTCAAAAAAATATGGTAAGTAAATATATGTGCACATTTTAATAACTTAGGGCCATATACTATTGGCAAATTCTCAAAGTTACACACACTTAAAACCACTCTGAAAATTGCCACAGATTCTAATAGCTACTAGCATTCCGATTAGGAGTTCCCCATCCACAATCACTACAGGCCAGCGAAAGCTGCAAAGCCTACCTTAGAACTCCATTGGTTTTAGCACAGCTAAAGATTTAAGAGTGCTATCCAATTAACGTTTCACAAAATCAATATTCTATTAGACACAGCACTAAATCGCAAAGTTGCAAATGAAAAAAGTATCAAATTTCTGCCCAAAAAATTATGAGTACTCAAGAGGACTCACAAGGCATTTTCCATTCAATTATTAGAGCTTTAACAGCAATTAAACAGGCAAATCTGTACCTTAATAAATATGGCAAAGCATAGAAATAAATCATAGTTGCATAACAGTCTCAAACCCACAAAAATGCAATTACTAAATAATATTTTTTTTATGTTTTTTGTGTGAAATGGGACTTAAGAGGTTAATACATATCATGGAACCCGCATGGACTAGAACAGATACTTTAATGCATTTTATTGATTTCTAAATTGCTGGATTGAGAGTCTGATTACTAAATTTACTTCCCAATACAAATTAATTTGAAGTTTAGCTATAAATTCCATGTTTTACTAATGTCATGATGACTGTCTCATTTACTATTGGCTGTGTCTAAGAAGTAAGATCATATGATCACGCCCCCTAAAATCGGAGTTAAAAAGGCAGGGTTTACAAGTTCAGTCTTGCAATTGGAATTTGCGAGCTGGTGTCAATAGAATACATCTAAACAGTTATAAAAAAATAAACCTGCAACCAAATTTGTGAGTTTGAGGCATTTGTGAGCAGCTAATAGAACATGGCCCTTTGAAAGAGTAACCTACGTTCAAACGTAGTTTCAGTTGTGGGAGATTTTTTCAGTATTGTTACACATGTATTCGATGCAGTTCACTTGTAATATTACAGATCACACCCGGCATCCTTAATTGATGTCTTGTCAGTAACATACTTGGTGTAGAATTACATGTTCACTTGTAATATTACACCAAACCAGGAATTTTAAATTACTGATGAAATACAGCTCTAGGAAACAATAAAAAATTACAACTTCATGATATTGTATTTATACGTATAATGAGTAAGAAAAAGCACCTAAAAATACAAGTAACCATTTTGCGAGTATTTAAATAAATTTGCTGATTGGGCTAGCCCTTCAAAAGACAATGCATTAGATCAGGTGTACACAAGGTCAGTCCTGGATGGCCACACACAAACCTGGATTTGCAGATATCCCTGCTTCTCACAGGTGAGTCAATCACTTCTTCAGTAATCCTGAATGACTTACCTGTGCACTGGAAGGATATCTTCAAATCCAGGCTTGTGTGTGGCACTTCAGGTCCGAGCTTGTGCACCCCTGCAACAGAGCATCTGTTTCTAGTCCATGTGGGTTTCCTGACATGTATTAACCTCTTGAATACTGGGTTTTGTGTTACCCTGGATGTTGTATAATTACATGAACATAATCATAAAAAAGATCATCATTTTAAATTCCACATACATGCCTATGGAAATGTAAGCATCCAATTCTGATGAACTTCCATGCTTTTTATTGTTTTTTAGTTGTTTACTGTCCCTTTAACTGCTACTGAAGCTCTCAGAAAAGATTGTAAAACCATTAAATTAAAACCTATTTCCTTCTTTCAGATATTTGATAGTACGAGTCATAAGTAATTTGTGGTGATTTAGTGTAAAACTAAGGAGTCATTCATAATATTTCAGATCTCAAAAAATCAATGGGGAAGCTCGCCATAATCTGGCCTGTCCGTAGTCATACGGTGGTAGGTCTCTTGCATTCATTCTGCAAGCATTGAATTGAATATCTTGAGAAAGTTACTGGGCACTTTTTGCCTGTGTAACTTTGCGATATAGGGAATTGAATGAGACCTTTACTTTGATTTTGTACATTTATATATCAGTAACTTGGCAAATTGATCAGTTCTTTAGAATGCAAAGGAGCTCAGTTTGCATCATTTCTCTGATTTAACATTACTAGAGATTGTTCAGAAATACAACACTGAATAATTTGATTTATTTATTAGCTTATTTTGAATTTTTCTGTCACAATGTGTAAAGGTGTCACACTCTTGTCTAAAATGCATTCTGCGGCATCCAGATTGATCCCAAGATTTCAAATATACCAAGTAAATTAAGAGGGAAGAAATATTATAAAGGTAATATTAATTGAATTTAGGTTTTTATCTTGTAAAGCATTGTCAACCTGTGGTCAGCTAGTTTATGAGGGATATAAATACATGTTATTTTAAAATAAAAAACATGTTATTTTAAAATTAAAACATTGTCCCGGAAAGTAAGTAAAACCCATGCATTTATGACATATATCAATTATATGCTAAGAGTTGCTGAGGTAATATTCTGTGTCATGCCCTTATGTTTCCTAAATCAATACATTTTCCACTGTTTAATAATCCTAACTCCAACCCAAGACTCAGATTTACAAACTGGACTAATTACAGCTTGAGAAAGATCATCGATTTACAACATGAATTTATTTATAAACGTGATTGTTTAGGTATTAAACACAGAGGTTTCTATTTACTTGCAGAAAATTAGATACTTTAACTACATGAAATGTCAATCTTGACATAAGAACAGGGTTGCAATTCTACAACAAATGTACAAACTCATTATCCTTGTAAATAAGGACAGAAGACATATATACTCTGGTCATTAATTTATTGAATAAACAAACAAAAATATCTATCTTCAATGCACTCAGATCAAGGACATTGCTCCACATAAACTTTTTTGATAGCTTGTTTTAAACAACAATGGACCAATGTCAGATGAGTTCCAAATTAAGTGATTGCTTACTTGTGAGGTCAACTGTGCTTCATATCCCAGATTTTAATATAATCTTAAGAAAATAGATATAGTGGTCAGTTGAGGCTCTCTCTTATTAGTAAAGCTATGAAAGGTTCAGAGCTCAAAAACATACAGAAAAGCCTTCTGTATCATATTGTAATTCTAATGCGACTCTGGTATATTTGTGGGAAAATTAGAAAAGTAACACAAACAATCAGTATACAGTATACATATTGTGACTATAAAGAGATTTTAATAATCTAAAAATTACAATGTTAAGCTGATAATAACTGTGATAAATACACATGCGTATAGTGAAACAACCTAAGCATTTGAGTTGCAATTTGCATTATGTCTTACTTTACCTCTCATTTTCTTGTATGTAAGCCTTTTATGAATAAAGTTTCCATATTTTCTTTATGCATTTGGGTTCTCATAAAATATATATTCTATATAGTATGTTTTGTTCATCTGAATATAAACACTATTATAAGTTAATAATTATGCTTCATTTTAATCTTTTTATAACCCTTGTGGAATAGAACACAGTTGTCAGAAACCAATAAAATGTATAGTTTCAACATATCTGATCCTATTTTTTAATATTCATCTAGACTTATTTTATTATGTATCACACTTTTTTGTTCATTAACAAATTGTACAGAAGTCAAAACGATGATATTTTTAGGATATCAGACCTAGATTTCTTAACTTATCTTTCTATATAAGCATAAGTACCATATGTTATTTTGTGTCTATGGTTTATGTCAAGATTTGCATGAACAGTTAACTTGAATTTATAAAACACGGCTGTGGTTTAGCATGTCTTGGCTCCCTGTCCCACCAGTAAGAAATAATGATTCTATTTACTTGCCCAACATTCATAACTAATAATATATTAATTAGCATAACCACTTCAAATAGGTAAATAACAAAAGCAGTAAATAAGGATTAAATTGAATCTTCATATAACCCTCTGCACTTAATTAGAAATACCTATTTCTAGTATAAAACAGTGCAAACATCAGTAGCTCTGATTCCATTCAAACTCATAGAAATGTTCCAGGGAAGACACATTAGGCTATTTGAAAATCAAAGAGCTTCAAACCTGAATGAATTTTAAAGTCTGTTCATGCGTTTAAAAAAAGTTACGTTCACATTACTCCATAAACAACCAACACATACTTAAGGAGTTAGGAAAAACAAGATTTTCTTACCTTTTCTTCTTGTAAGTTCAAACCGCTTATGTGCCTACAAGGAAAGATAAAAGATATATATATAAAAAAAGAGTAGTCTGAAGTACTGTATTATATACAGAAATTCCATACACATATCAATACTTAGGCTTGGCTCCTCTGATAACATGCAGAAGGAATATATGCATGCATTATTTTCATTTAATATTTTCATTAGTTTTGACTTTCTCTACAGTTTTATACAGTATGTAGAGAAATAAAGCACACATATTACAGTATATTTGCACTAATTAAAAATATATTCGGTCAAACAAAACCGTCACAATTGTGACGGATTGTGTCTAGACCAAAGTAATCAGAGCTGAATACAAAGCTTAACTTTTAATGAATTGAAATTATGTTCAAAATAAGCAATCTTTTTCCTGGCAAATATGAATTTACACTCAGAATGTTGAAACATATTGCTATAATAACTTTTTAATTCAACAATATCAGGTGTATTCTTATGGTCTTTTCAAACATATATTTCAAAACAATATATAGATCTCCCCTCACATACCATCATGATTCAGCTCTGAGTAAGTGATGTAACAAACACAAAACAGATTCTTGTTCTTAAACAAATTGAGATTTTCCCCAAAAGATGTTTATGTTCATGGCTGACACAATTGCTAGTATTGTTGGTTTGGCACATACTTGAGAAACACATGTTTTTTTTCTTTACCTTCATTGGTTCTTTAATAATTCAAAGGACCAAGAGATAAACCGTTTGACAAATATTTTTTGTTTGATCATAAACTTCTAATCAATTACTTTTTGGTGAACCTATTCTTATCCAATCATCAATAAAATCTTAATTTAATTGGATCTGTCTAAATCCCAGTTAAGCAATTTCCATTAAGGAATTTACTGGCATGATAATCAACAATTTACCATTTAAATTGTAACTTACAGACTTGCTTAATTGATCATGCAACATATGGAAGCATGGTTTACGGTTTTGGATTTCAACCAGGTAGCTGCGGGCTTGTTCAATTTAATTGCTCCATAACTACTGCAAATTTCAAGCCCGCAGACTTATGGGCTGTATGAAGGCAACTGCGGTCTTGGAATTTAATGAGGCTCATTATGTTTTTAGCACTGCACAAGTCTCCTGACCTATCAATCTTCTGTAAGGAGCCAAAATTGTATGTCATCTTTTAAGAGCTATTATACTGGTATATGACAAGGTACAATATACTAGAATCAGTTAAGTTTACTTAATGAATGATATAGTAATGCAGTGTACTACATAGCTGGTGAATAAGCAAAAATATGACATTGGACAAAATAGAACTAATCTCTCTTTTTAAAATGAAGCACACATTCAGTGATAAAATCAGCTCTATAGAAAAAACTCAAGAGATTTACTTAATGCTATGTATGCTAGTACATACAAATGACATTTTAATATCTATAACAATGTAAATACTTTTAACTTTTTTCCTTAGGTATAAAATAAACCCCCTTCTGGATCGCTACCTTGTAGTGGTAAAGCTGTGAGCTATACCATGAAACGCCCCCACACGATGGGCCGGTCATAGCAGAGAGGTCAGACAAATCATGGTCCACTGGCAACCCACTCCAGTAACTGAGCTAAGAAAACTCTATGGATAAGCACAACCAGATATATAACAATGTGGCACTGGAAGATGAGCCCCTCTGGTCAGGAGGTGCCTACCACATTACTGAGGAAGAGCAGAGGGAGAGTATGAGTAGTACCAGATCTAATGAAGTGTTTGGGCCAAAGCTGAAAGAACACACAGCTGCAGATGTGTCTGGAGGGGAAAGGAAATGCTGCAAAGAATAATTCAGAATAGGAACCTGGAATGTTAGAGCTATGAACCAAGGCAAACAAGATGTGGTCACAAATGAAATGACAAGGGTAAACACTGATATTGTGGGAATTAGTGAACTAATCTTCTACTGTGGTCAAGAATCCCGCAGAAGCAATGGAATAGCCCTCATAGTCAAGGGTGGCCAAAGCAGTGCTCGGTTACAACCCAATAAATGACAGAATGATTTCAATTCAAATTCAAGGAAAGCCATTTAACATCAAAGTGATCCAAGTCTATGCTCCAACCATGGATGTTGAAGAGGCTAAAGTTGTCCAGTTCTACAAAGACATTCAATATGTCATATATATAACACCAAGAAAATATATTACTATCATCATAGGAGATTGGAATGCTAAAGTAGGGAACCGAAGATACCTGATATAACTGGCAAATGTGGCCTTGGAGTACAAAATGAAGCAGGTCAGAGATTAGTAGAATTCTGTCAAGATAATTCTCTGGTCGTAGCAAACACCCTCTTCCAACAGCCTCTGAGATGACTCTATACATGGACATCACCAGATGGACAAAATAGAAATCAGATTGACTATATACTTTTAAACAAGACCTGGAGCTGACTGCAGATCAGACCATGAGCTTCTTATTGCAATGTTCAGAATTAAACTGAAGAAAAGAGGGAAAATCATCAGACAAAGCAGATACAAAATAAATAATATCCCTTTTGAATATGCAGTGGAAGTAAAGAATAGAATTCCTGAAGAACTCTGGACCGAAGATTGCAACATTATCCAGGAAACAGTAACAAAGAATATCCCAAAAATAAAGAAAACAAAAAAGGCAAACTGTCTATCAGATGAGGCTTTGGAAGTAGCTCAGGAAAGTGAAAGGTGGTGTGATAGGAAAACATTTGTCCAACTGTATGCAGAATTCCAGAGGTGACTGTAGCCATGAAATTAAAATACATTTGCTTCTGGGGAGGAAAGCCATGGCAAGTCTGGACAAGCTAGTAAAAAGTAAAGACAATACACTATCAACAAAGGTCTGCATAGTTAGAACTGGTATTCCCAGTAGTAACATACGGATGTGAGAGCTGGACCATTAAGAAGGCTAAGCGCCATAGAATTGATGCCTTTGAATTGTGGTGTTGGCAAAAACTGCTTAGAATCCCTTGGACTGCGAGAAGATCAAATAAATCAGTACTTCAGGAAATCAAGACAAACTGTTCACTGGAAGCTATAATGATAAGGCTGAAGCTCAAATATTTGGGCCATATCATGAGAAGACAGGATTCCCTAGAAAATACTCTAATGCTGGGAAAGATTGATGGCACAATGGCACACTAAGAAGGGGACAGAGATGTATAGATTAGGTCATTGAAGAGATGAACATGAACTTAATCAAGCTCAGACAGGCGGTGACTGACAGATGTATCCAGTATGCTGTGGTCCATGAAGAATTGGACATGACTGACTGACTAAACAACAACAAATAAAATAAACAGCCTAATGTTAATTCTGTCTTTATTTGACTGAGTATAGTTTTGTTTAAAATAACAAGAAAAAAATGTGTTTATTGAAATGAAAAAAATGTACTTTAGACACATCTATTCTGTTCTGTCCTCTTGACCCTATTCTACATATAAAACCTCTAATCTTACAAATAGAGAACACAACAGCGTGAAAGTACATTAGTACATGCCCAAAGTCCTGTCTTTTACTTAAGACAACACATTGTTGGGAAGGATTTAACACTGTAAGATGGAGTGTTTAAGTGTTTGAATAGTCATCATTTTTTCTTGTTTATGTAACTTTATCATCTTTCCTACCACTTGCCCTTGTAATCTTTTTCATGTAGAAAAAATAATACCTTTCAGAGATAATGGAAAAATCATTACTCAGAGAAGAAAATGTTAGCTTTGTATGATTTAATTCTGCTTAAATAAAATATCCCAGATATATACAATATGATGCTGTTGGGCTTTTCACTAAAAGTAGATATAATGAAAAATACGAATTACCAGGACCATCAAGCCTGTCTATTATATCTACCCAAATTCTCAAATATATCTGAAACATACTTGACATTTTCTAAATTGTATTGCTCTCTGGATAACATTTCTATTTGAGATTTGGGATTTTTTTGTCATGTATTTTTATGTCATTTGGCATTTTTTATGTTATTATTCATTCTATCAGAATTTCTGTGCATCTCCTAGGAATAGGAGACACGGATGAAAGCTTGCTGATGGCTGTGGAGAAGAGCTAGTAGGCTATTTTAACATGAGAGTTTTCTCACTTGTGAGATGGCTCCTTTACTGTCTGTGTTATTTTATGAGCCTTATCATCATAGTTGGAAGAGACCTCTACAACTTGAAAATAAGTCTACAAAAAGTAACCATGACAATAGGAAGCCTAGTGTGAAAAGTACAATCTATCTGTATGCAGTTATTAATTAAGCTGCAATAATACTGATGAGTGCATTAGCTCATGAACATTTCCATTGACTGATTTGTGATTAAATGGCTTGGGTCACTTTTACTCAGATGTGACAACACCAAGAGTTATCCAAGACATAAATCCTAGGAACGTCTGTTTAGTCTTCAGCAAACAATAATAATTTTGTATAAAATGGCAGCATTGGGAAAATAATTACATTTTACCAGACAAAAATGGCCATAAAACAAATTTGTGTGCTTATGATAACAGATAAATCTTAAATATTCTAGGATACAAGCAAGAATATTTTCAGTCTGAACTAGTTACATATCATTGGAAACAGAAATAAAACAAGAACAACTGTTGGCCTCAGGGAACAAAACTGCAAAGGCCAATGGGAAACAGCAATCTGACTTAAGGGCAATAAACTGGTATAAAACATCCAGTTATTGAATATTGTTATCTTAAAACTTTCTGTTAGCCAGATATGAAGTTTGTTTTAATGTTTTCATCTGGCTGTAATTCTCCAAATATATTTCTCAAAATGTCACTGTAAGGTATAGACTGTATAACATGGCTTTTGGGGGTAAATTATTTATCGTAACATTAATCAAATGAAAATATAGGGCAGACACCTTGCAATGTTATACTCTGGAGTATGGCACATAAGAACAGTTAATGTTCCCTATGTATTTCTACCAATTTCTTGGGGGGGAAAAAGGAACGTCTCCATTGAACAAACCAAGGCTGTGTAGACAGAGGGTGCACTGTTCAAGGCTCAGTTCAGTTCATAAATAACATATTTGTGGTTTCTTATATAACTGGTAACAATTATTAACAACTATAGCACTTTGTATGGCATAAATAGAACAATGTCACTAGGGATCATCAGTGTCACTGCCAGTGCTAATAACAAATTCTCAGTCCTAATCTACACCTTTTCAGAATAACCACCACACATCAGATTTAGATGAAGATGTTATATTATTTATCATGTTATAATACAAGTGACAATGTTACATGTATGTGTGCCGATAAACTTTATATAACCATAATTTATATTTACTCACATACATCATTGAATAGATAACCTTTGACCTAATACATATTTTTTTGTAAATTAGTACTGTAAAGATTAAAATAAACATTGCTTAACCTGTTAGTCACCTTTTTACAATTAATTATAAGTTGTACATAATATGTATAGACCCATAGGGGATTTTAATGATAATAACCAATGGTTTTGAATGTTTTATGTAGATTTTATTAATTGAGTTTTATATAATAAATTTTTAATGTTTTGTTGTGAATATGGATACTGATATTGGTATCTATATATATTTATTATAGGTTTTACCTAACTGAGGAAGCTACAGTATGAGTAGCGAAACGCGGCTTACTTTTTATGCATATACCTTTTTGTTTCTGGGTACATTAACGTTATTTTTTTTTATCATGTTGGGAATCAATAAATATTAATATTTTCCATCTGCAATTAATACATAGTGATCTTAGTAGAGTGTCAGTTCTGATTAGTGCATGCGTGCAAACAGACACTAGCTGTATACAATTAGCACAAAACAATTATTCAGAACATACCCTAGAACTTCAAGAAAGAAGATTGTCCATGTGATTAAGACACAGAATTCGAGGACCAATCATCATAAGTGATTAAAATACCTCATAACTATTGAGGTTCCTCAAGGTGAGAGTCTTAACTATTGTTTATATGAAGTGATCTACAATACAAGAAGTGACCTGCACTAGGTTTGTGTGCGCTATCTCTTCCCCATCCATCTTCTTTTTAACTACGCTCCAGATGCTACAGTGAACAGCGGTTATCTAAACTAACCTATATAAGATCTTGAAATTGTCATTAGACACCATCCATCAAGAACCACATAATTTCAATGCGCTTTCTATATACTTGGGTTTCTATATCCCAACTATACGTTTATAAATACAATTTGTCACATCTTTTAATATCAAAATATATTAAGAAATAAAAACAATTACTTTATCTATATATATCGCAGTTCCCTTGAAGCTGAAGTTACAGGGAGTTTTTACTGCACTTCCCACTCATAAGATTTATGACGCTGACATTTCCTATTAGCTCCTAGAGCTGTGTCTCATCTGTAAAGTTTGTTTTGGCTACTACCTGCACAGAAATCTGTTGTGTCTAAGACAGAACTTATGGCTGTGCACTGAGTGCTCTAATCTGGGGGAGTGAAAGATTTACATTAATGTAGAAGTGAGGGGAAAAAGAGGCAGCCATTTACGGCAGTGCCGTAACTTTTAGCACCTGATTTACATAGGGCTCATCGTTACATAGTTACGTAGTAATTGAGGTTAAAAAAAAGTATTTCAGTCCATCAAGTTCAACCTTTTTATAACCCCAGTGAACTTTGCCAATTGTCTCAAAAGGGGAAAAAATAAAATGCCTTCCTGATCCCAGATACTGGTGATCAGTGTCCTCCCTGGAACAATACTCCATCTCTAATTATCAAGGATAGCTCAGAATGCTTTTTTTATTTAAAAATATATCCAATCTCTTTTTAAAGTTATTTATCAAATCCGCAGTCACCACCTCCTTTGGTAGATAATTCCACAGTTTAACCACCCTTACTATGAAGAAGGTGGAATCTTTTTACTTCTAACCTCAAAAGGTTTATATTGACCTGGATGTGTATATATGCAAGGTGATCATATCCCCTTTTAGATGCCTTTTTTCTTTAGAAAATATCTCTTATTTGGTCAGTCTTTCTTCATAATTTAGCCCCTCTATTTCTCTTCATTAGTTTTGTTACCCTTCTCTGTACTTTTTCCAGCTCAAAAATGTCCTTTTTATGGAGTAGTGCCCAAAATTGTACTCCATATCCCAAAAGAGGGCATACTAGGAATTTGTATACTGGCAGAAGTATATTTGCTTCTATACCCTTCTTAATACATGCTAATAGTTTACATGCCTTTGCAGATGCTGCTTGGCTTTGAACACTGTTACCCAAGGTGTTGTCCACAAGCACTCCCAAATCCCTTTCAATGTCTGATATTCCTAGATTTGCTCCATTAAGGTTATAAATTGCATCGCTATTTTTCCTTCCCAAATGCATAACTTTACATTTATTCGTATTAAATCTCATCTGCCATTTAGTAGCCAATTTCTCTAATTTATGCAAGTCCCTTTGTAGGGAAAGTACATCCTTTTCTAGTTGAATTACCTTGCACACCTTAGGATTATCAGCAAAAATGAAGACAACACTTTCCAGTCGTACATCTAAGTCATTAAGGGGAGGACCTAATACTGAACACTGAGAAACCCCACTTACCACATTAGTGCACTAATGTTGTTCCACTTAGGATGCACAGAGTTGTTGTAAGTGGAACAACATTAGTGCACTAATGTTGTTCCACTTACAACAACTCTGTGCTTCCTGTCTTTTAGCCAGCTCTCAATCCATGAACAGATATTTACTGCAAACCCTTAGTTTACACAATAGCCTCCCATGTGGCATTGAATCAAATGCCTTAGCAAGACTACATACACTGAATTGCCTTGATACAAGTTCCTACTGACCTCCTCATAGAAACTAACTAGATTTGTTTCACATGACCTATCACTCAAAAATCCATGCAGACTCCTACTTATAATTCTGTTCAAATAGACATATTATTGTATATTATGCCTTATTAACAAGCTTTCCCACTAGAGAAGTGAGGCTTATAGCTTATAGTATATCGGTTATAGGTTATAGTATATGGGCCAGTGGTACTTACACACACATTCATTGATACTAAATGGTATTACTATTACATTTGGGCAATCAATTGTATATAACCCACATTTAGAACAAGAGGCTATCTAGGCAAACACCCACACAATCACTGAGAGCTTGAGATGTCACAAGCTGAAAGGCTCTCCAAGTAAGGAATCCCAAAATTTCTAACAAAGGTCTTACTGTAAAATCACAAACATCCAAATAAAATTAGAATTACCATGTAACTGAGTTTAAGTCAGATGGTGCTCTGGTTAAATAGAGAACAATTACATATTCAATTACTAAAATAATTCAGATGAAAAATTTGATGGCAACTAATATTAAATTGTATTCATCGATTTGTGCTATATCTTTGTTGATTTTTTATTCCATTCTGTTTGTGTTAGACTCCTTAAGATTTTACTTATGTGCACAACTCTGCTTTATATTTGAAAGCTGCCATGCAGCAACTTTTAAAAAGTAAATGGATTGACACTTATAACTTGAACTAATTTAGGAAGACAAAGCTAAATGTAAAGATAATAGTTCCTTTAATAGACAAATTTGTCTCTACACTCAAAAATATATTTTGAAAGTACTTGAAGTATTTTATTCTTGTCATTTTATCTGCAATTTCTGCCAATAATAGCCCATCATAGCAATCTCCCATAGGGCGATTCTCATAACCAATCTTCTGAAAGAAGGATATCAAAGCACTACATGTATGACAGAAGCATATATAAGGCTAGGCTTAATAGGAAAAAAGATGACAGATCACACAAGAAAGGCAATGGAAAATGGTACATTATGATTAGAAAATAAGATGAAAAGCATTCTCCTGCCCTTGATTTTTTTTATCTGGTTAACTAAAATATATAAGCAAGAATATAAACAGAAGTGCTCAATGTGAGAATGAACAATACGTAAGTAGGCTTATTCTATAGGCATAGTAACACTCTTTTGACTCAATTGTGTTCTTCACAGGGAGGAATATCCTGTAATATATCAGTCTGGTCCCACTCAATAGAGTGATCCAGCCTTGAAAATACCAGGTAATACTACCCCAAATAGGAGAAACAGCAAACCCCAGACATATATTTCAGCCTTAATTTGGCCTTATCAGGAAGTTATAGCTGAACTCCTTAAGAACAGTGAACAGAGTCCACATCTGGAGCCCCCATCTCCTTTAGGGAGACTAAACCCAAGGGTCATTTGGATCAGCATAAACAAAAACAAAGGTGCTCAATCTGAGCACTTCTTGTATTTCAGAGCTGGTTCACCTATAGAATGTGACCGGACTGATATAATACAGGATATTTATTCCAGTGGATGGCACAAGCAAGCTAAAAGAGTAGCGTACATCACTATTGTTCAATCTCAGCTTTGCACCTCTATTTTTTATTTTTGCTTAAACTAAAAGAACTAAAAGAACCTAGTGACACATATGTATCAAAAACTATCATACAAATCAATACATTGTGTGGCTCAGGAGTAAAGAGCAAGTATAAATCAAGTAGTAATGATCACTATAAAAAAAAATCGAATTATTGTCATAATCAGTTGTTCTTTTGTGAGAAATGGTATACTAAAAACTGATGGTCTGCCAACCTTTCTCTAGGCTTGACTTCCTCCAGTCTATTTTAAACTGTGGAAGGATGTGTAGCATATTTTCCTGCAGCTGCTTCATTACTGCCCAGTTTTGCTGACACAGATTAGGCAAATGTGCTCTACACTCTACCAAAGGACTCAATATTAGAAATGTCAATCCATGGTAATAACAAGGTAACCACAGAAGCAACATGCACTCTGCATCTTTGATTAAACATCATGCAGTGTGAAACTATTCTGAAATCAAATCTGATATGTATGCACACTGAACTGATCAACATTTCCATTTCTGAAGTCAATAATTTACAAAACTATATATATATATATTATATTATAAAATAGGAGCCACCATGCCTGTCCTATACTGGTATAGAGTATATTGCTAAGCAACAAGATTATCCCCGAACTATTAGTTGACCACCATCAATTGGAGTCAGCAAGGAAATAGGTATTTTGGTTATCATTTTAGATGAGGAGTTTTGCTTATAGTGTGCTGAATATAAAGTATTTGTGCCACTCTGAGATAAAATAGTGTATCATTAGAGAACTATAAAGGTAATAGTGAAAAACAAATGGATAACATACCCATGAAAAAAGATCAGATGGAAAGAGGGCCAAGGTAAGTTGTGGGGATAACAACAATGAGGGGGAGAGTGGGAGAGGCATGAGAGAGCTATATAAAAGTATTATAGATCAGAGTGTTGCTAAAGAGGATGATAAACAGTTTTAAAAGTATTAGAAAGATGATGCATGAAAACAAATAAATTACTATTTTAACTTGTCCATAAATCAGTAACCATATTTACTACTGGGATAATGGTACTTTATAATAGTAATTTTGAAGGAACATCATAATATTTACTTTGGAGCCTCATTTATTAGCAACTTCTTACACAGTTAATTACATTTACTGTGACATTATTGGTCCATTCAAAAACATAAAATATTTAGATGTAAATTACCCTTGCTGAAAATGTTAATTCATTAGACTGATCACTCAGAAAGAGTATATAGATACTTAATGAAAAACAATTTATTATTTTTTCCTAACACAAACATCATTACATGCTGGGAACAAATAATACATACTGAACAAGGGCTCAGTCTTATTTGGTCCTGGGAATTATTTTATAGCGTTCAATTAACCTGTTAACAGTTTTTGTGACATGGTCTGTTTCTGGTTTGGGCATAATATAGTATGATAAAAATATTTATACATTCTGGTTGAGAGTTAAACTAATAATATATTTATAGATATAGTTAAATTAAGATACTTAAAAGTAAGTTTTAACTTCCTGGATTTTAAGATTCTATGTACCTGGAATTACTCCACTTATATATATTCCTTTATCATATGGAAAATATGCCATATATAGTCATGCTTGGGAGTTCTTGTTTAAGTCAATGTGCTGCTAGTACTGTTCAAGCTGCTGTTAAATTTGTAGGACTAGTTTTGCATTTGGTTTCTCATAGGACCATGAAGAATGAAAGAGATGTTTAAGGAGAAATTAAAGATGTCTATGCATGTCATTCTGAGCCTATCTCCTTGAATTGTTGCTTGAGTTTTACAGACTAATTCAATGGGGACAAGTTTAGAAGAAGGAGGAAAAGTATAGTATTGAGCTGTTACTCTGAGCAAGTGAGTACAAATGTGCATGAACACAAGGACAAGATGTGGAGATACTACAAATAGCTTTGTTACTGTCATTTTTTGGGAGGGTTGAGCAAATCTCCAAAAAGAGTAATTTAGGATATAGCATTGCTAACATAATAGGAGCTGAACTGTGTTATAGGGAAATGATGAACTAGTTTTGGTTGCAATTGCTTTTTTCATGGTTAATGCATTGCATTGTACCTTGAAAATAACTGATAATATTGTTACACTATTAGCATTTTTTCATACAAGTTATGTGAGCACTTTTTGAATATAATAAGGAATGACAAATTATAAGTAGATATATTTCCACAAGAATATTTGAGATAAGTAACGAAGAATATTGTCCAGAAAGTACATTTTAAGTGTACGAGGTTTGAATTTAAGAGAGAGAAAGCTTAGACTATTTTCCTAATGTGTTTAAAATGTTTATTAAACTAATATAGTAAGTAACAACACATTCAACTCATACATACCTTGACACACATACAATACCATATACATAGCCACACAAACCATAACACACCTCAGTAAAAAAAATATTACAAATATCAGACCATAAGATTAAGTATAATATTTTTATTCGATCAGTTTTGTCTGACCCTGTGGACCACATGCCAAGCACATCTGTCAGCCACTGCACCTATTAGCTCCCATAAGCTCATGTTTATTGCAAGTACAGTAAAGAGAATGTGAAATGGTAGTCTTAGTTTAAAAAACAAATAGGAAAATTGATTTTGAGGATTGGGTAAAAAAAGGACACATAGAGAAGCTCAAGGAGATGAGCTGAGTACAGTCAAAACATAAAGAAAGTAACTTAAATAAATTAACCCTTGCCTGCTGGGATTATTTGTGACATTGAGCAGAAGATGTTTGATATTCTTTGTTCTCAACCACTAATGTGCAAGTCAAATATGTTCAATGTAATTCATAAGTTGTTTAGTGGGTCAGGGTCAGTTCTTCATTGTCGTACACTGTTGATTTAAAATGCATAACTTAATAAAATTATTTGGGTGATCCATTTACCTCAGCAAGCTCAACATCCCTAGCTAGTTCACAACAGTAAAGATCAAATGATCATTTAACACAATGTTGTAATACTTTATTGCACAAGAAAAATAACAAAATAGCTTTTGCAGTAAAAGTTAAATTAGTCTCTGCCATTAAGTAAAATACAAATTGCTACAGCAGGAGTCAAACATATAAAGTGAGTCCTAAAAAGCTAAACAGACTAGTGGGAAATCTGGCTTCCCGCTTATATAGTAATTGAATTACCCTTGATTGTGAGTCCTAGCCACCCATAAACAAAGATCATCCAACTGTCAATAGTCAACTAAATGCAAATTATGGTGGATTATCTGTTTTCCATTAGAGAAAAAACAGCAGTAATTAGAGTGCCCTTGTAAATTTCAGGGGAATACCAGGCGTCACAGAGGATTTTAACAAGCATTACCACATCAGCAAATAAGCAATTACTGTTTCAAAAAAGATTCTTGAACTGGTTTCCTTATACTATAATACATAAGTCAAACAAAGGACAACATGTCAATGTACCTAAAATTACATTTTGGGAAGTAATAAGTTGTTAAAGTCCCTGTTTTTACTTCTTTCTAATCTAACACCTGTTGCTTATATCAGACACACACATTACATCAAGTCATTCTGTACACATACAGATTTATTTTATTTAAAAAAACTGGCTTCCACACCCCCAGAGTTCCCTACATAACACCCTGTACTAATCAATTGAAACAATGTCTTTAAGTATGTTTTTAACCCTATACTAATCCCCAATCCAACAGCAGAAACAATGCAGAAAGCTACAGCAGCACTGGTGAGTTGCATCACTCAAGGCATGATAGAGAGGTGTGATTTTGGGAACTAAGCCTACAAATCCCATGATGTTTTGCTGCAGATATTCTGATTGGCCAAAACAAATTATGAATTTTATGCAAATTTTAGCAAAATTGTATATATGTTAACTCTCAAAATCAACTGCTAGCAAACTCATTTAGCAAACTTTAGGGTATGTTTAATGATGTTTATTCTGGTATTTTTTACATGCAAAAAAGGTGTTTTCATACACCACTGATTCTCCACAATGCATTCATAACTTAAATATACGTTTAAATCTTACAACATTTTATACACATATAAGTTGATATGTTCCCTTTTGTATAGATGAACACATTCTTGAAAATAATTTGCTAATACAAAACTCCCTATTAAACAGCAGTAGAATGAAGATACAGAAGGTAGAGATACATTTCAAGGTCTTCAAGAGCTGTTTATAACTTCATATGATACAAATCAAAAAGAAAAGTAGGAATAGTAAATAATTGGAATCAAATAATGCAATTACAGCAACTGTATCAAAACAACCCTTATTTTCTAGTATTAGACTTTTTAGTGCAGTAATAAAAATATTTATGAATTAGAATAGTAGTAGTGCAATTTTTGTTGGTGACTTGGGAGACAAAAAATTAGCAATTCTTTTTTTTTTTTTTAGACTACCTAAAACTGCCAAATTGACTTCCCCAATTTGCATATTTAATTTTCTGGATATATAATTGAAACATTAATTATTTTGGGTATTTATCTCCTAATACCAGAAGTAGGTTTTAGACATGAAATATTTTTACTTTTTCATGTAAATTGTGAGAAGCTGTCATCAAAAACTTGTTAAATGCTCTCTGTGCTTTTTACTTGAAGAGAAAAGCTCTTCAGAAATTTTAAAGAGGCCCAAGAGATTCCAAGCTGCATTAAATATTTTTTAACTGCTGAAAATAAAGCAAAAGTTTAAGGCAATATGTGGTATTTAACAAGTACTGGATTTTGTTTTAAATTTACAAATGTGAATACCAATATTAAATGGTCCCATGAGTCTGTAGTCTAATATTATGCAAGACTTTTAAAATCATCATATGTTCCTATGACTCATCATTAATTATTCTCAAATCGCTAAGCAAATAACATGCTTGCTTTAGTTACCATTAGTTTTATTTAAAAGCAAATAATAATTTTATAATTTTATTGTACAAACAAAATTGACATATATTTAAACCTTACTTAAACTTACTTTGACTTAAAAATAAGGAAGGGGAGGGAACTGAACACAAATTAATATATACAGCATGGAAATCATATAAAAACAATAGTTACATTAGTCGTATATATATAAATACAGGGGGTGGAACTACCAGTGGTGCAGGTCCAGGGCCCTAATCATTTTCTTTTTTGTAGATCATTTTTATTGAAGCGGTGGCAGCGTGGAGCAGTTCAGCATGCTGGGGATATGCATCAGGGAAGAGGTAAGAGAGCAAAGGCTGGATAATAGCAAACTACAGGGGGATGAGAGGGGTTGGATGCTGTGTGGGGATGGATGCTGAGAGGGGATGGCTGCTGCTTGTATGTGAATGTTAAAAGAGCCTGGCTGCTGGGGATGACTGCTGAAAGTAACTGGCTGCTATTTAGATATATATGCATGTGGTATTAGGGAGGGGATCTATTCAGGGAAGTCCCATCCCATTTTTTTAAAATCCCTCATTGTGGGAGGGGGCCCAAAAATGTTGTTTTTTTTTGCACCAGGACCCTTCATTCTCTAGCTCCACCACTCACTGTATCTCACTGTATATATATATATATAACATTATTTATTTAGTGACACTCCCCAATAAATACATTGTAATTCATGGTTATAACTCAACAAAATGTGGAAAAATCTTGGGGCTAAACACTTTTAGAAAAGGTAAATGAGAAGCTTAAAATTATATATATATATATATATATATATATATATATATAAATATATATTGTCAGAAAGGTTGATGTGGCAAAACCAAATATTGTCAACTGAAATACAATTTTGCACATTTCTCTTGCATATATAAGACCTTCAAGGGTCATTTTATACAACAATGCTGTACACACAGTTATTATGTGTGACTGCTCTACAGTCGGAGCGTTAGTGACATGAATGTGCTACTAGATAGAGCATATGTATTTTGTTAAATGTGTTAAAACATGTGCAGAATAGAAACTGTGCGCTCTTAATTCTGAATGAAGCTTAAAGCTATTTCTGAGCAGATCGAATAGGTAGCATTGAGAACACTGATTTCAATTATAATAAATAAGAAGTATACACAAAACCTACAAATGCAAATAAATGAAGACAGCAATTTCAGCTTCTTTTCTTCAAATGACACAGATGTTAGTTGCAAGCCCCAGGAAATAAATCTCTTTTTATGAAGAACCTTTATCAGATGGTTACAAATTATTTTTTCATGGACATTATTAATCAGAAGTGAACTGCATTTGGAAAAATGATTTAATTTCAATTCAGCATAAATTTATGGATTACATTTTGACAGTTCTTATCATATTTGACACTTCCTATGCAAGCTCTTTAAAAAAAGAATGACAACTAAGCATTTCAAAATAAAATAGCATTACTTTTCAGAGCTCCATATCCAGTTCCTTCAGGCACAAGCTTTTACAGCTCATATTGTATTGGGATCTTTGCTCACTAGAACTTTTATAAGAAAGTGTAAAATTTAGGTTGCCCTGTAGATTCTAAAAGCAGGAGGGGTAGGAAAAGGTCAAAAAGCTTCCTTTTTATAAGAGCCTATTAAACACTAATAGTAGTTTAAAAAATATTAAAAATATGACTTGCAAGAGCTGTTTAATTGACTCCGGGTGCATACTTTGCACATGCCAAACTGGCTGACTTTTCTATAAGAGTGACTAGTACCTTAAAGCCTTGCATAAAATGTTATGTAACTGTCAGAAGGATATTTTAGGATTTTCAAAAGTTGCCTCTTCATGGTATGAAAGAGCACAGGATTGTATGTTAAAATGATCTACTTTTTTTAATTACAGTAATCTCAGCTAAAATATCTAAAGTTCTAAGTCTGTTTTCTTAGAAAGAGTAAAAACAGATAGCCAAGCCTCATGGTGAAGACAGTGACTGATAGCAGTTTTGCCCTGGACTTAGGAATGTACTGACGAGTTAACCCATAACTGATCTGTTTAGATAATTCCAAAATGACATGCTCTGAACAGATAGATTTGTTAAGTGCTAATTCCCTTTTTTCTTTTGCTCACTAAACAGAGTTGTAGCTGCGGATCTAGCTGTGGGCAGTCAGTGACACAAGTAAACACAGATGTTATTTTATATGATTTCTCAGTGGAAAGGCACATATTTCAAAAATGCAAACATTATTTTAAAATGCTTTTAGGGGATTTTTGTGATGTGGTCCAAATTGTGCCTAATTAAGTGGCTTTTTAAGGTCACTTGTTCATCACACATGTGCTGTAATTTGTCTTCTTTTAAATCCATATTCTGATATGCTATCTTCCCTTGAAGTTGATCTCTGATTATACTTGATACTAAGCCTTAATTTCACTGTTTATAAATTATATTTTATGACATTTTGTCTTATGCTCAATCAGGGAATCTACTGAGCACAATCAGTTTGATGCACATGATAATTTACTACATGACAATTGTAACAATTAAGCATATTTATTTTCTGCTTTTCCAGATAAGGTACATACACCTTCCTTTTACAGTCTCTGATCTGCAAATTCAAACTTCTCACAGCTGACTGATCAGGCCCTATACATCATAAAAAAGACTGCAAGGGCATTACAAGGGGTGCATTGCAAGCTGCACATATTTTAAGTGAATATTCTAGTTAACTGAATGGAATTACACAATACTTAAAAAGAGGTTGAATATACTTAATGGTACTTCACATCTGAAGAGCAATTAAAGCAAGTACATTTATTTTTTATTTTACATGTTTTATTGCTTTTTTTTTACACAGATTGTGTCATAGTATTTCCTCACATTTCATCTTCTTCACAACCTGCTAACTGTTTCTCAGACTCTTGTCTTCAGTTTCTCAGCATCATGGGCCATATTAAAATCCAGCCTCGTAAGACCAACATGTAGCACATAAGGGCTGCATTCTTGAAATGTGGGTGTTTTATGTTGCTAATAAATTAGAAGTACTGCGAGCTACTAGCAAGAGACGCTATTTTGTTAACCAGTTTTATGCCGTCGGAGTTGCGTGCTCGAACGCAAACAATTAAGCAAGCACATAGTTACGGGTTCAGATGGAGCCAATGGAAAAAGAGATTGTTAGCATTACGTCACTGACAAAGGGGAGGGTAGATTTTGAAGTCCTACATGCTTAAATTACAGTGCTTCAATTATGAGACCCACATTCCAGATATAATGGAATAGTAATAAAGCCACAAATATGATATTCTATCTCATGCAAGATACAGTATATGACTTAACACATTGATTGCAGGGATCGATATAACTTAAAATATGAACACGAAATAAAGTATTTTTTGGGGCCAATTTGAGTGCTTGAGAATGTTGTGCTATTCATTCAACGACCTAACATCACATTCACATATAATAAATGTACAGTAGACTGATGTTATTTTTTTCATTACAAGTTCTACGTATTGGACTTTATCCCCCTTGGGGATGCTATAGAACACACGTTGGGCTTTGGGCTCCATTTGCGTGTTACGTGCTTGCTCGTGAGTTACGACGTTGCAATTTAATAGCTGAATTGAACAAGTAGCGGTTGACAGATCAAAGGATTTACGTGCGTGAAGTTCAACGTTGCTGCATACATAGCCTATCCAAGGCTATCCAACGTTGTTGCACACGTAGCCTATAACAAGATGGGAGTGGGACTTGCTGAAGTATTTTTGTTTTTGAGCTTTAGAGGAGGGAGACGATAGAGAATTAGAAGAGGGCTTGGATTCAAAGAATGGATGAAGGAGTGAAGGGGAAATTATTATAATGTTAGAAACATGAGGCCTCGTTAAAATGGGGCTACATTTTAAAACGCTTTAAATAGCTGAATTGAAAAAGTAGCAGGCATGACAGATCAAAGGATTTACGAAAAAAATATTTTAGATTTTAGAAAATTATTTTATATTTGTTGTGAGGCAAGAGAATGATCAAATGTTACTTTTCTTTCAAAACCAAACTTAAGAAGATGCCCAGTCTTTTTTAACATGTCTTTAATTAAGGTCACGATCCTGCCACTAGACAAAATTTTTAAATACTTTTGAAAAATATAAATTCGATTTTTATATTGCAAATAAGATTTGTGGCAACGGGGTCACAACAGCAAAACATCTTTATACAGCTTTCCAACTGGATGCAAAAAATATGTCCCATGGTAGTATAGGTTAGGTCAGATTAACCAGAAATAGAGTCAAGGAAATAAAAAATAATAAAAGATTGACAAAACCTATATCTTTCCTGCAGAACTATATGAAGCATTTCACACCTAGAAATTATGTTGAAGCACACTTGGAGCAAAGGGAATTGGGATTTAATCAAAGCCTTGCCATGTAAAAGGAAATCTATATCTCCACAGGTCATTTTGTGTTAACTCCACATGGAAATAACACAGTTGTGGTGCATTTATATTTTTTATATAAACAGATCAGTTTTACATTCAAGAGTAAAACTTTTTCTTTGGTTTCCTCCTACATTATACATTATAGTTAAACAAGTCCTTCGATGCAAATCTTTAAGAAATGAAATAAAATCAGAAGGAAGCAATGTTTGCCATATTTTTTGATAGCCTCTTTTAAATGCAACACAGTGTATTGTCATTTTTAGGGGTATCAATGTACTCCACTTGACAAAATGTTGCATCAGTGCACTCCTATGTGTACACAATAAAAATTTGCTAATTCCACTATAAGTCTACAGGCTGTTTATTATCACATACTGTATATAGTTGTGGACCAAGAACCCTGTTTGTAACGTTTGCAATGTTGGTCACGCAGTTGCGATGTTGGTCACGAAGCGAGGCTTGCCAGCGGCGTCGTCACACACGTGAGCCTCGCAAAGAGAGGCGAAGCAGCCGCGCAGCACTTAGGTTGCAATGATAATTAAATTAAAGAAGCACAACATGCTTCTCTTTAGTGACACTTTTAATTTCAACCAATGAAATCTTAGATCATTAGACTATTGCTGAAGGTGATGTATCTGTCACCAAGTCAAAGAATCTTATTTAGATACAAATAAAATTAAATATCCCCATGTTTGTCCTTCCATTCACTTTCTAAAGAGCCATAACATGCTCCACACATCCACATAGATGAGTCATCTGACATCAGACGCCTAGACAGGAATTGTGAGTACTATTCAATAGCTTGTCCTGCAGAAATTGAGGGATTCTTTATGTTATTAAGAGTGCTGTTAAGCTGCCTTATTATTCAGTTGGGCAGATGAGACAAGCCTAACTATATAGTTATTGTTCTCAGACTAAGTAGATCATTACATTACAATGATTAATTACCACTATATAAGGGATATTACTAACATTGATAAATGGGTAATGTATGAACCCTTGATGTGAGCTGATACAAAGTATTTAATAGTATTCAATGTAATCTTTGATACATTTATTTTCCTTTGTGGCAACTGTTAACTAGACATTAATCTACAAAGAGTCTATGTCTGAGACATGGAGCTCTATTACTTATAGTGCTATATTGGTGTACATTGACTTTATAGTACTATATCTGTTCAGTGCAAAATTTGCTAGACATTCAAGTAACTAAGGGCAATATTCGATTGCCTAAATCGTAAATTTCTACACACTTAAAAAAACATTCTTAAAATTGCCACATATTTTATTAGCTACTCACAGTTATGAGTTACCCGCCCACAATCACTACGGGCCAGCCAAAGATGCAAATTTGGGCCTAGAACTCCATTGGTTTTAGCACAACTTGAACATTACGAGCGCTAATTAATTAAAGTTACACAAAATTGATATTCTATTGGACCCTTAGGTCTAGCTTGCAACTAGAAAAAGTACCAAGTTTCTGTCAAAAATATTATGAGTACTAAATAGACTCGCGAAGGCTATTTCAGACACTTATTACAACTGTAGCAGTAATTAAACACACAGAGCTGTACTTTAAAAGCATGGGAAGGCATTAAAAGCAAAACTTGAGTTAATTGCAGAACAGTCTCAACCCACAAATATGCAATTAAAAATATTATTTTTAACTGTTTTTTTCTGAGTAATAGCAATCCAGAGACTCAAGGGGTTAACACATATCAAGAAACTAACATGGACTAGAACAGGTGACCTAATGCATTTTACAGATTGCTAGAGTGCTTGATTGCAAGCCCGATCGGCAAATATTGCTTATTGGCTTTTATTAATTTGTGGCCTTATCAAACATGTCATACAATGGTAACTTATATACGCGCTTATATATATTGCTTTTTGTGGTATAAGCGGGTTCTTTGCTAGCAGTTTAGCATTTGTATAAGGACTCTAGATGTTGTTAATTCGATTGAACTTTATACTATTTTGAGAATTTACAGTAGTCTTTACTGAATAGTGCAAATCGGGACCACTCAGTTTTGGGTTGACAGAAAAGATCTGCACTTTCCAGTCCAGGAGGAACCACTTGTCGCTCATACGATTGTCTGTATAAATGCCCTATTTGAATATACTAAGCTAAGGGATTCATCTTTCTTGATTTTAAGAAAGCTGTCAGTATTGTCAATAAATTTTTTATTATTTTATTCCCAACATTTTCATATGTTAACTCCATCAGGGAACATCTTTCATATGTTAACTCCATCCGGATTATTTTTCCTTCTTAAACTACACCCGCAGTAGGGATAGCAATATAGGCAGTGTAAGAGTAGATCATTTGCAGGGATTATATTATGATAAATGCAAGAGAGTTCAGACCATAAGTTGTACAATTGTTTACTTGTTTTTATAGTGGTTTGAGTATTGAGTTAGAAGTAGGCTTTTTTAAAGGATTAATATAGTGGTAGAATTGAGATTTTAGTAACTGAAGCAGCAGTATAGCTTGTATGGGCATAGTTAAGATTGTGGTAATGATAACCAATAATAACAAATAGGTTTTATAAGCATGTTCAAGTAATATAGTTGCAAAGAAACACAAGACCGTGTGATGCAATGATTCAACTGTTTATCCATTCAAATAAATAGCAATTATTTGATAATAGTTTAATATTAATTATTTATGTAAACTAATAGAATTTTATTCTCTCTTTACTATTCTTACCACTAAACTGCAATGACTTCGACAATTTATTTTACACACCATTTGGAAATCACTACTCTATAGTCCTTTTTAAATATATCTTTGTTATTGTTCAGTCGTTCAGTCATTTTGTTGCTTCCAACTCTTGGTGACCTTACGGACAACAGCACGCCAGTCAGAAACTACCCCTCTGGCTATCTTTCTGGAGGTTTTAATACTTCTATTATTGGAGCCGAACTTGAAGCATGTTAAGCATTACTTTACTGGCATATGAAATTAGTGCAATATTCGATACATGGTACACTCTTTGGCATAAGGCAAACAACACTTTCACAACATCATCTTGTTGGATTTTGAACAGTTTAGCTGGGATTCCACCAACTCCTGCAGTCTTGTTATCAGCAAGGTTTCATAGGGCCCATCTCACCTAACATTCTAAGATGTCTGGCTCCAGATCATTAGGCAGACTATTTAGGTTATCATTGCTGGTAATATCCTTACTGTGTAGATCTTCTGTGTATTCCCACCAAAACTTCTTTATCAGATTTGTTTGTATTAAGTCCCTGTTTTGTCTTTTATAATGCCCACTTTGGCATGAAAGGTCACAATTTGAGAGTCACAATTTTCTTGATAAAATCTCTTCACCTTCTGATTCTTTTATGTCTTTACATCGCTCGTTGTAGAATGTCTCTTTGTCTCTTCTTACCATCCTCTGAAATTCTTCATTCAGTTTGACTTTTCCTATATCCACTTCCTTTTACTTTCCTTCTTTCCTGGGCCACTTCCAAAACCTCGTCAAGACATCCTCCTTTCTTTTTGAGAAATTCTTTGGTACTGTTTCCTGGAAAATTTTAAAAAACTTCTACATTCAATCTGTCATGTCTAGTTTCTTGAATCTATTCTTTACTTCCATTACATATTCCCTCTTTTCCTTGGTTTAATTCTGAACTTTGCAATAAAAAGCTCATGATCTAAGCAGTAGTCAGCTCCAGGTCTTGTTTTTGCTGATTATGACCAGAAAATTATCTTGACAAAGTTCTTCTAATATCTGATTGTCTTTTGGGGTATCTTTTGGTTCCATACTTTAGCATTCCAATCTCTTATGAGAAAATACAATAATGTTGGGAAATAATAATGATTATTTCTCTCGGTGCATAACACCAATTCAAATGTATATAATAAAGGACTAGAGAAATACAAAATAATAAATCTTTATTTATATTATTGGAGACAACGGCGGTTAAAAACTTCTTAAAAATCAAGGGAATGGGGGATAATTCCTTAAAAACATTTCATATTGACTCCCTTATTGTGCACACTAGATCAATCACTGAGAGATGAATACAGTCTTATAATCTCTCCTGTTTTGTCTTTATAGGTGCTTAGTATAAGTCTTTAGCTTGGCTTCCTACCTTTTATATATAGTTATATCTCAAAGAGATTCTATTAAATATATATAGCCGGATTTGAGAATCCTATAGGTATCCAGTCCATACATCAATGTGTGTAGTGCTTTATCATACTCTATTATTTATCCATGTAATATACTACAATATTGGTATCTAATCTCATTCACAGGTCTAGATATCGGGGATATCCCTTCTTGATTTAGTATGGGATATACAACTCATTACCCAAGGGTATATATATATATATCTCTCTTCTTTTTGTGGTCTCTTTAAGTCTTTTTATATTTGCCACTTGGACTAAATATACCACTTTGTGATATATATTTTATGTATATTTGTACAGTGTATCACCATGGGTTAAGATGTATTTAGTATATCACCATAAGTTAAGATGTCATTTTTATGGCTCTCCTGTGTGTTTATAGTACGATTGTAGCATATATATAAGGTATAGAAATATTCCTAGCACTATACTAGGAGGTCAGTATTATCTCCATTAAATTATCTCCGTGTATAGGCTTTCTGTATTGGCTCAGTCCTTATATCCCAAATAGCATTAGTATTTCTATCCCTTTTACAGAGTTTCTTGTTAGGTTAATCTTTGCTAATGGTTAGGACTTGGCATCGGGCTCTCCCGTATGCCAGAGCTAGAGCACAACATATATTTCTGGTGAGGACTCAATGATCACGGAGCTGCATTCAGCTATACTGGAAGCGCTTGCTAGTTTACAAAATTGGCGTCTGACGTCAGACGCTACCCTGACGTACGTTTCGTCACATGGGTGTGACTTTCTCAAAGGGGGAAGGCGATGTTCTCCACGGTGCCTCCTATTTATAGACGGATCGGTAGTCATGGTTACCCTTTACCTTTTATGCAAGTGAAGGGGTAACATGTATAAGTTGGTCTGACAAGTCTAGCAAATTATATCTAAAGTCACTTCCTGATTCTTTTTGTCACATATATACTGGGTGTCCCTGATAGGGGCCCTCTATATACGTTTCTAAAGTTCATATATTTAGTATTGTTATTAGTCTGCATGAGTTCTCATGCTACAATCTAAACTGTAATAGTATTATATCATATATGTAAATAACGATATCATCATGGCTCCAATATTTTAATTGGTATATATTAATGATAAGAAATAGATCATCATTTACTTTTATATAGGGAATAGATCTCATATTCATCATTGCTATACTCTAAAGGGATGTTTTTAATTGTTATTATGAAATCATGACAGGAACATTTTGGATTCTATCTACATTTTAATCATATTAAAATGAGATTGGTATATATCTCTTAAAGTTTTTATAAGTATATTAGGATAAATATTTCCTTATTACCTTATTGTGCAGAGATATACCTTGCATGTAATTTTTATCCATTCAATAAATTTCCTAAATAATATGAGATATATATTGTGTTAATATACTGTGTAATGTAGTTATATAACTACTCTTGTGCTATATTTATATAGCCCTCTGGCTATATGAGTTGTATATAAAAAACAAATCTTGTATCTACATCAACCTTGTGCAATCTTAAAGTGATTAAATAATATTGTTGTGATCAATCTTAGTGAACTACATTATTAGTCATACACTGTACAGTGAAAAATTATTTTCATATAATATGAGAGTGTCCGAATTGGACATTGCATAGTGTTTATAAAAAGTGCTGTTGGTTAAATCATAAATAAATTTAATGAATATTTGGTTTGAATGGACTTATGCGTAATGCCTCCTTCACTTATATAAGTTGGAGGTTATGATGTGTCTTTGTATAATATAGAAGAATCCAAGTAATTCTTCTATCATGACCTTTATTTCCATCATATTCTCAGAGTATATTTGTTCCCCTTTTCCTTATAGGAGCTCATAGAAATGCCTTGAAGGAAAACCCTTCATTCAGGCCTTTGGGTGTTTGGGCCTGTAGCTCATATATCCATTTTGATTCTCTTCTAAGTAGTATATCATCTAGGTTCCCTTTCCTTGGGCCCAACTTGGCTGCATCTATAATCAAGAATTTTAGGACAGATGTATCTTTCTGATGTTTTGATTTTACATGACGTGCTATTGGTGTATCATAATCATTTGTAATTGAGCAGATATGTTCTCCTATTCTACGTCTGAATTCTCTGCTCGTTTTACCGACGTAGATTTTCATACAAATGCATTGTACCACATAAATGACCCCTTTAGTTTTACAATTATAGAACTCTTTTATGGGGTATTTTTTGCCTGATGTTGGATGAACAAATTCCTTGCTAGGTTTTATAAATTTACAGTATTTACATCGTCCACATCTATAGCAGCCAATTAGGGGTTTCAGCCATGTTTTTTCCTTCTGTTTATGTTCTGAGAAATGGCTATGTACAAGAAGATCCCTTAGGTTCGGACTCCGTCTATATGTTATTGAACTTTGTGCGGAGACCTTGGTGTTTAGGTCCTCATCAGCCGTTAGTAAATACCAAAATTTTGAGAAGATGTTTTTAATTTCTCTTGCATTATGTCCATATGTGAGTATACATCGTATAACATCATCTTCTTCGCTAGAGGCCTTCTCTTTCTGTGTTGGTGGTTGTTCCACTTGTATCTTTTGCGTATATTTCTCTTGTGTATTTAGGAGATCTGTTCTTTTCACATTAAGGGCATGTTGATATGCTTTCTTGAGACATTTATTTGGATATCCCCTACTTTTGAAACGTTTCCTAAGTTTGTCGGCCTCTAACTTAAAAGAGATATCATCGCTACAGTTCCTTCGGATACGCAGGTATTGGCCCTTTGGTATCCCTCTTTTTTGAGGTTCATGATGTTGACTTGACCACTCCAATAGACTATTAGAAGCTGTATCTTTTCTATATGTGGTTGTGCTAATGTTTCCCACATGGTCCTTCATTATTTTTAGATCCAAAAAGGCCAATTCAGTTGAATTGATTTCATATGTAAATTTTAGACCTAGGGTGTTCTTATTCAGGGTATCTATGAAGAGAGACAGTTCTTCTTTTGTTCCAATCCAGAAGATTATAATATCGTCTATAAATCTTCTCCACATTAATATATTGTCTGTCATATCTTTTCTGGTTTCCTCAAAAATCCATCTTTCTTCCCACCACCCTAGGAATAAGTTTGCATAATTAGGGGCACATGATGTCCCCATTGCTGTGCCCCTAATTTGATGTATCCATCTGTCAGCAAAGATAAAGTAATTTCTGGTTAGTATATACTCTAATAGAGTTAATAGGAAGTTGTTAAATGGTTCCATTTTGGTTCCTTTAGTTCTTAAAAAGAAACCCACAGCCTCAATGCCCTGGGCATGTGGTATTGAGCTATATAGGGCTTCTACATCTATGCTCACAAGCCATGTATTAGTTGGTACTATTGTATCTTCTAATTGTTTTAATATGTCCGTTGTATCCTTGATATATGAGGGAAGGCCTGTAACTAAATCTTTGAGATGGTAGTCCAAGAATTTACTTATATTTTCAGATATATTATTGTTCCCTGATACAATCGGTCTACCAGGTATAGGTGACATCTTTTTATGCACTTTTGGAAGTGCATAGAAAGTCGGGATTGTTGGACTATTTGGTAGTAGGTAATCATATGTATTTTTATTTATTATTCCTTCTATTAGTGCTTTATCAAGCACTAGTTTGAGCTCTTCTATATACATATTTGTAGGATCTGCCCTCAATGTTTCATAAGTTGATTTATCTTTTAAGATCTTCTCACACATTTTTTGGTAGTCCTCATTTGTCATTACTACAATATTTCCCCCTTTGTCAGCTGGTTTTATTTGTATAGTTTTACAATCCTGGAGTTCCTTTAATGCTACATTTTCCTTTTTGCTTAGATTGTATGTAGATTTCTGTTTAGATGTATATAAATTTTCCAGTTCTCTTGTGACTTGTTGTATGAATACACTAATGTTTGGATAGTCCTTAATTTGAGGTGTGTATTTGCTCTTTTTTTTCCATTTTTTGGGGATTCCAAATTCTGATGTAAATACATCATCATTCTCATTTTCCTCTATTAGGGCCATCATATCCATGAATATATCTTGATCTTCTTTATCAATATTTAGATACGCATATTCTTTCATATTTTTATTTTTATAAAATTTATGTAGTGCCAATTTCCTTCCAAAGAGATTCAAATCTTTTATGTTAGTGAAAAGTTCTACTTTGGATGATGGAACAAAAGAGAGGCCTCTTTTTAGGACAGCTTTGTGTGTTTCATTTAGTGCAAAAGTTGATAAATTTATTATTTGTAAAGAGTCTTCTGGATCAGAGGCATTCGGACTTAATGTAGAGGTCCTTGATATCGATTTGGTCTTATCTGTGTGTTGGTTGCTTTCCTTTTTCCTCTTTGGATATAGTGGCCTCTGTCTAAAAAAGCTTTTTCTTGTCTCTGTTCATGTTCTTGCATTGATCTAGTTCTTAGACCCCTTTGTGTACCATCAGTACTTGATCCCAATCTCATATTTGGGTCTTCAACGTCTGAGGTTTCATATTCTGATGAACTTATGTCAGATGATATCTTTGTTCTATTGTTTCTCTGGGTGTTTTTATATATCCTATTATTTTTATAATCATCCTGATCTCTTAAGAACTTCTTTTGCTTTCTGGATTTTATTTCGTTTTTAAATCTTTCCAGATTTTCAGTCAATTTCTGACAGTTCATTTCATATTCGGGTTTCTCTTTGAATGTTTCAATTAATTTCTGACTTTTGTCTAGTTCAGTGCTGAACATTTCCAGGTGCTTTTTTTCGGTTTGCACTATTAAGTCCATCAAGTTTAATGAACATTGTGATAAGATATCTGTCCATTTTTTTAAAAAATCATCATTGATTAAACTAGTTGCTGGCATTATTTTTATCCTTAGGCCTCTCGGTATAATCTTTTGTTTTATATAATTTTCAAGGCTTGTCAGTTCCCATACTATTTTCACTTGCTTCTTCAAATTCTTATTCAGGTCTCTAAAAGCAATTTTAATGTTAATATCCTCATCTTTCTTTTCTATGGCTGTAAAGTTGAAACTTTCTGCTGCTTCATTATGTAAGTTGGTGAATTTCCAACTGTCTATATTAAGACTCGCCATCTTATTTAAAGATACACAAATAGGAGGGAAATAACGTTAGATTCCTGAATTCAGTTAATACCCAAAATGTGGATTAAACCACTAATATATAAATACAATAATGTTGGGAAATAATAATGATTATTTCTCTCGGTGCATAACACCAATTCAAATGTATATAATAAAGGACTAGAGAAATACAAAATAATAAATCTTTATTTATATTATTGGAGACAACGGCGGTTAAAAACTTCTTAAAAATCAAGGGAATGGGGGATAATTCCTTAAAAACATTTCATATTGACTCCCTTATTGTGCACACTAGATCAATCACTGAGAGATGAATACAGTCTTATAATCTCTCCTGTTTTGTCTTTATAGGTGCTATTTACTAACGGCTGATGAGGACCTAAACACCAAGGTCTCCGCACAAAGTTCAATAACATATAGACGGAGTCCGAACCTAAGGGATCTTCTTGTACATAGCCATTTCTCAGAACATAAACAGAAGGAAAAAACATGGCTGAAACCCCTAATTGGCTGCTATAGATGTGGACGATGTAAATACTGTAAATTTATAAAACCTAGCAAGGAATTTGTTCATCCAACATCAGGCAAAAAATACCCCATAAAAGAGTTCTATAATTGTAAAACTAAAGGGGTCATTTATGTGGTACAATGCATTTGTATGAAAATCTACGTCGGTAAAACGAGCAGAGAATTCAGACGTAGAATAGGAGAACATATCTGCTCAATTACAAATGATTATGATACACCAATAGCACGTCATGTAAAATCAAAACATCAGAAAGATACATCTGTCCTAAAATTCTTGATTATAGATGCAGCCAAGTTGGGCCCAAGGAAAGGGAACCTAGATGATATACTACTTAGAAGAGAATCAAAATGGATATATGAGCTACAGGCCCAAACACCCAAAGGCCTGAATGAAGGGTTTTCCTTCAAGGCATTTCTATGAGCTCCTATAAGGAAAAGGGGAACAAATATACTCTGAGAATATGATGGAAATAAAGGTCATGATAGAAGAATTACTTGGATTCTTCTATATTATACAAAGACACATCATAACCTCCAACTTATATAAGTGAAGGAGGCATTACGCATAAGTCCATTCAAACCAAATATTCATTAAATTTATTTATGATTTAACCAACAGCACTTTTTATAAACACTATGCAATGTCCAATTCGGACACTCTCATATTATATGAAAATAATTTTTCACTGTACAGTGTATGACTAATAATGTAGTTCACTAAGATTGATCACAACAATATTATTTAATCACTTTAAGATTGCACAAGGTTGATGTAGATACAAGATTTGTTTTTTATATACAACTCATATAGCCAGAGGGCTATATAAATATAGCACAAGAGTAGTTATATAACTACATTACACAGTATATTAACACAATATATATCTCATATTATTTAGGAAATTTATTGAATGGATAAAAATTACATGCAAGGTATATCTCTGCACAATAAGGTAATAAGGAAATATTTATCCTAATATACTTATAAAAACTTTAAGAGATATATACCAATCTCATTTTAATATGATTAAAATGTAGATAGAATCCAAAATGTTCCTGTCATGATTTCATAATAACAATTAAAAACATCCCTTTAGAGTATAGCAATGATGAATATGAGATCTATTCCCTATATAAAAGTAAATGATGATCTATTTCTTATCATTAATATATACCAATTAAAATATTGGAGCCATGATGATATCGTTATTTACATATATGATATAATACTATTACAGTTTAGATTGTAGCATGAGAACTCATGCAGACTAATAACAATACTAAATATATGAACTTTAGAAACGTATATAGAGGGCCCCTATCAGGGACACCCAGTATATATGTGACAAAAAGAATCAGGAAGTGACTTTAGATATAATTTGCTAGACTTGTCAGACCAACTTATACATGTTACCCCTTCACTTGCATAAAAGGTAAAGGGTAACCATGACTACCGATCCGTCTATAAATAGGAGGCACCGTGGAGAACATCGCCTTCCCCCTTTGAGAAAGTCACACCCATGTGACGAAACGTACGTCAGGGTAGCGTCTGACGTCAGACGCCAATTTTGTAAACTAGCAAGCGCTTCCAGTATAGCTGAATGCAGCTCCGTGATCATTGAGTCCTCACCAGAAATATATGTTGTGCTCTAGCTCTGGCATACGGGAGAGCCCGATGCCAAGTCCTAACCATTAGCAAAGATTAACCTAACAAGAAACTCTGTAAAAGGGATAGAAATACTAATGCTATTTGGGATATAAGGACTGAGCCAATACAGAAAGCCTATACACGGAGATAATTTAATGGAGATAATACTGACCTCCTAGTATAGTGCTAGGAATATTTCTATACCTTATATATATGCTACAATCGTACTATAAACACACAGGAGAGCCATAAAAATGACATCTTAACTTATGGTGATATACTAAATACATCTTAACCCATGGTGATACACTGTACAAATATACACAAAAATATATATCACAAAGTGGTATATTTAGTCCAAGTGGCAAATATAAAAAGACTTAAAGAGACCACAAAAAGAAGAGAGATATATATATATACCCTTGGGTAATGAGTTGTATATCCCATACTAAATCAAGAAGGGATATCCCCGATATCTAGACCTGTGAATGAGATTAGATACCAATATTGTAGTATATTACATGGATAAATAATAGAGTATGATAAAGCACTACACACATTGATGTATGGACTGGTTACCTATAGGATTCTCAAATCCGGCTATATATATTTAATAGAATCTCTTTGAGATATAACTATATATAAAAGGTAGGAAGCCAAGCTAAAGACTTATACTAAGCACCTATAAAGACAAAACAGGAGAGATTATAAGACTGTATTCATCTCTCAGTGATTGATCTAGTGTGCACAATAAGGGAGTCAATATGAAATGTTTTTAAGGAATTATCCCCCATTCCCTTGATTTTTAAGAAGTTTTTAACCGCCGTTGTCTCCAATAATATAAATAAAGATTTATTATTTTGTATTTCTCTAGTCCTTTATTATATACATTTGAATTGGTGTTATGCACCGAGAGAAATAATCATTATTATTTCCCAACATTATTGTATTTATATATTAGTGGTTTAATCCACATTTTGGGTATTAACTGAATTCAGGAATCTAACGTTATTTCCCTCCTATTTGTGTATCTTTAAATAAGATGGCGAGTCTTAATATAGACAGTTGGAAATTCACCAACTTACATAATGAAGCAGCAGAAAGTTTCAACTTTACAGCCATAGAAAAGAAAGATGAGGATATTAACATTAAAATTGCTTTTAGAGACCTGAATAAGAATTTGAAGAAGCAAGTGAAAATAGTATGGGAACTGACAAGCCTTGAAAATTATATAAAACAAAAGATTATACCGAGAGGCCTAAGGATAAAAATAATGCCAGCAACTAGTTTAATTAATGATGATTTTTTAAAAAAATGGACAGATATCTTATCACAATGTTCATTAAACTTGATGGACTTAATAGTGCAAACCGAAAAAAAGCACCTGGAAATGTTCAGCACTGAACTAGACAAAAGTCAGAAATTAATTGAAACATTCAAAGAGAAACCCGAATATGAAATGAACTGTCAGAAATTGACTGAAAATCTGGAAAGATTTAAAAACGAAATAAAATCCAGAAAGCAAAAGAAGTTCTTAAGAGATCAGGATGATTATAAAAATAATAGGATATATAAAAACACCCAGAGAAACAATAGAACAAAGATATCATCTGACATAAGTTCATCAGAATATGAAACCTCAGACGTTGAAGACCCAAATATGAGATTGGGATCAAGTACTGATGGTACACAAAGGGGTCTAAGAACTAGATCAATGCAAGAACATGAACAGAGACAAGAAAAAGCTTTTTTAGACAGAGGCCACTATATCCAAAGAGGAAAAAGGAAAGCAACCAACACACAGATAAGACCAAATCGATATCAAGGACCTCCACATTAAGTCCGAATGCCTCTGATCCAGAAGACTCTTTACAAATAATAAATTTATCAACTTTTGCACTAAATGAAACACACAAAGCTGTCCTAAAAAGAGGCCTCTCTTTTGTTCCATCATCCAAAGTAGAACTTTTCACTAACATAAAAGATTTGAATCTCTTTGGAAGGAAATTGGCACTACATAAATTTTATAAAAATAAAAACATGAAAGAATATGCGTATCTAAATATTGATAAAGAAGATCAAGATATATTCATGGATATGATGGCCCTAATAGAGGAAAATGAGAATGATGATGTATTTACATCAGAATTTGGAATCCCCAAAAAATGGAAAAAAAAGAGCAAATTCACACCTCAAATTAAGGACTATCCAAACATTAGTGTATTCATACAACAAGTCACAAGAGAACTGGAAAATTTATATACATCTAAACAGAAATCTACATACAATCTAAGCAAAAAGGAAAATGTAGCATTAAAGGAACTCCAGGATTGTAAAACTATACAAATAAAACCAGCTGACAAAGGGGGAAATATTGTAGTAATGACAAATGAGGACTACCAAAAAATGTGTGAGAAGATCTTAAAAGATAAATCAACTTATGAAACATTGAGGGCAGATCCTACAAATATGTATATAGAAGAGCTCAAACTAGTGCTTGATAAAGCACTAATAGAAGGAATAATAAATAAAAATACATATGATTACCTACTACCAAATAGTCCAACAATCCCGACTTTCTATGCACTTCCAAAAGTGCATAAAAAGATGTCACCTATACCTGGTAGACCGATTGTATCAGGGAACAATAATATATCTGAAAATATAAGTAAATTCTTGGACTACCATCTCAAAGATCTAGTTACAGGCCTTCCCTCATATATCAAGGACACAACGGACATATTAAAACAATTAGAAGACACAATAGTACCAACTAATACATGGCTTGTGAGCATAGATGTAGAAGCCCTATATAGCTCAATACCACATGCCCAGGGCATTGAGGCTGTGGGTTTCTTTTTAAGAACTAAAGGAACCAAAATGGAACCATTTAACAACTTCCTATTAACTCTATTAGAGTATATACTAACCAGAAATTACTTTATCTTTGCTGACAGATGGATACATCAAATTAGGGGCACAGCAATGGGGACATCATGTGCCCCTAATTATGCAAACTTATTCCTAGGGTGGTGGGAAGAAAGATGGATTTTTGAGGAAACCAGAAAAGATATGACAGACAATATATTAATGTGGAGAAGATTTATAGACGATATTATAATCTTCTGGACTGGAACAAAAGAAGAACTGTCTCTCTTCATAGATACCCTGAATAAGAACACCCTAGGTCTAAAATTTACATATGAAATCAATTCAACTGAATTGGCCTTTTTGGATCTAAAAATAATGAAGGACCATGTGGGAAACATTAGCACAACCACATATAGAAAAGATACAGCTTCTAATAGCCTATTGGAGTGGTCAAGTCAACATCATGAACCTCAAAAAAGAGGGATACCAAAGGGCCAATACCTGCGTATCCGAAGGAACTGTAGCGATGATATCTCTTTTAAGTTAGAGGCCGACAAACTTAGGAAACGTTTCAAAAGTAGGGGATATCCAAATAAATGTCTTAAGAAAGCATATCAACATGCCCTTAATGTGAAAAGAACAGATCTCCTAAATACACAAGAGAAATATACGCAAAAGATACAAGTGGAACAACCACCAACACAGAAAGAGAAGGCCTCTAGCGAAGAAGATGATGTTATACGATGTATACTCACATATGGACATAATGCAAGAGAAATTAAAAACATCTTCTCAAAATTTTGGTATTTACTAACGGCTGATGAGGACCTAAACACCAAGGTCTCCGCACAAAGTTCAATAACATATAGACGGAGTCCGAACCTAAGGGATCTTCTTGTACATAGCCATTTCTCAGAACATAAACAGAAGGAAAAAACATGGCTGAAACCCCTAATTGGCTGCTACAGATGTGGACGATGTAAATACTGTAAATTTATAAAACCTAGCAAGGAATTTGTCCATCCAACATCAGGCAAAAAATACCCCATAAAAGAGTTCTATAATTGTAAAACTAAAGGGGTCATTTATGTGGTACAATGCATTTGTATGAAAATCTACGTCGGTAAAACGAGCAGAGAATTCAGACGTAGAATAGGAGAACATATCTGCTCAATTACAAATGATTATGATACACCAATAGCACGTCATGTAAAATCAAAACATCAGAAAGATACATCTGTCCTAAAATTCTTGATTATAGATGCAGCCAAGTTGGGCCCAAGGAAAGGGAACCTAGATGATATACTACTTAGAAGAGAATCAAAATGGATATATGAGCTACAGGCCCAAACACCCAAAGGCCTGAATGAAGGGTTTTCCTTCAAGGCATTTCTATGAGCTCCTATAAGGAAAAGGGGAATAAATATACTCTGAGAATATGATGGAAATAAAGGTCATGATAGAAGAATTACTTGGATTCTTCTATATTATACAAAGACACATCATAACCTCCAACTTATATAAGTGAAGGAGGCATTACGCATAAGTCCATTCAAACTAAATATTCATTAAATTTATTTATGATTTAACCAACAGCACTTATTATATACACTATGCAATGTCCAATTCGGACACTTTCATATTATATGAAAATAATTTTTCACTGTACAGTGTATGACTAATAATATAGTTCACTAAGATTGATCACAACAATATTATTTAATCACTTTAAGATTGCACAAGGATGATGTAGATACAAGATTTGTTTTTTATATACAACTCATATAGCCAGAGGGCTATATAAATATAGCACAAGAGTAGTTATACAACTACATTACACAGTATATTAACACAATATATATCTCATATTATTTAGGAAATTTATTGAATGGATAAAAGTAGAATTACATGCAAGGTATATCTCTGCACAATAAGGTAATAAGGAAATATTTATCCTAATATACTTATAAAAACTTTAAGAGACATATACAAATCTCATTTTAATATGATTAAAATGTAGATAGAATCCAAAATGTTCCTGTCATGATTTCATAATAACAATTAAAAACATCCCTTTAGAGTATAGCAATGGTGAATATGAGATCTGTTCCCTATATAAAAGTAAATGATGATCTATTTCTTATCATTAATATATACCAATTAAAATATTGGAGCCATGATGATATCGTTATTTACATATATGATATAATACTATTACAGTTTAGATTGTAGCATGAGAACTCATGCAGACTAATAACAATACTAAATATATGAACTTTAGAAACGTATATAGAGGGCCCCTATCAGGGACACCCAGTATATATGTGACAAAAAGAATCAGGAAGTGACTTTAGATATAATTTGCTAGACTTGTCAGACCAACTTATACATGTTACCCCTTCACTTGCATAAAAGGTAAAGGGTAACCATGACTACCGATCCGTCTATAAATAGGAGGCACCGTGGAGAACATCGCCTTCCCCCTTTGAGAAAGTCACACCCATGTGACGAAACGTACGTCAGGGTAGCGTCTGACGTCAGACGCCAATTTTGTAAACTAGCAAGCGCTTCCAGTATAGCTGAATGCAGCTCCGTGATCATTGAGTCCTCACCAGAAATATATGTTGTGCTCTAGCTCTGGCATACGGGAGAGCCCGATGCCAAGTCCTAACCATTAGCAAAGATCAACCTAACAAGAAACTCTGTAAAAGGGATAGAAATACTAATGCTATTTGGGATATAAGGACTGAGCCAATACAGAAAGCCTATACACGGAGATAACTTAATGGAGATAATACTGACCTCCTAGTATAGTGCTAGGAATATTTTTATACCTTATATATATGCTACAATTGTATTAAAAATACACAGGAGAGCCATAAAAATGACATCTTAACTCATGGTGATATACTAAATACATCTGAACCCATGGTGATACACTGTACAAATATACACAAAATATATATCACAAAGTGGTATATTTAATCCAAGTGGCAAATATAAAAAGACTTAAAGAGACCACAGAAAGAAGAGAGATATATATATATATACCCTTGGGTAATGAGTTGTATATCCCATATTAAAATCAAGAGGGGATATCCCCGATATCTAGACCTGTGAATGAGATTAGATACCAATATGGTAGTATATTACATGGATAAATAATAGAGTATGATAAAGCACTACACACATTGATGTATGGACTGGTTACCTATAGGATTCTCAAATCCGGCTATATATATTTAATAGAATCTCTTTGAGATATAACTATATATAAAAGGTAGGAAGCCAAGCTAAAGACTTATACTAAGCACCTATAAAGACAAAACAGGAGAGATTATAAGACTGTATTCATCTCTCAGTGATTGATCTAGTGTGCACAATAAGGGAGTCAATATTAAATGTTTTTAAGGAATTATCCCCCATTCCCTTGATTTTTAAGAAGTTTTTAACCGCCGTTGTCTCCAATAATATAAATAAAGATTTATTATTTTGTATTTCTCTAGTCCTTTATTATATACAATCTCTTATGAGGAAGACATTTTCTTGGTGTTATATCAAGGAGTTGTTGAATATCAGTCTCTTCAGTATCCATGGTTGGAGCATAGACTTGGATCACTGTGATGTTAAATGGCTAAATGCCCTTACACTGAAGGATATATATATATATATATATATATATATATATATATATATATATATATATATATATATACACACAGGTATATATATTTATGTTTATCGATTTATATAAATACATACAGAGAGATGAGAGGGATAACTGAAATTCATATATGGATGTAGCAAAGTATAGGAAGGAATTGCTTTTTAGAGACTTATATCACTAGTAACAGATGACATGTTTTGTAGCTATGGGTGAACAGCATAAAAACTACTATGCAGTAGTAAGACTCAATTTTTATCAAAAGGTGGGTATATATATATATATCTACAAAATGTATTAGCTTCGTGTACAGTTAGTTGTTCATGTACATGGCAAGGATACATTATTGTTTAACATTTAAAATCTATAGAAAAATTTGTAGATAATTTGGACAAAACAGGTTGGGATATGCTGTTGCATTAAACACATCAGGGACATAATGCATTGTCTATTACCAATAGAAATTTAGAGAGTGTAGTATAGAAGACCAACATATAAAGACTTTTCATGTACCAAATGTAATTATTTTAGATCTGCTGTTATATAATTTTTGAAATATTTTATTTGTGCATTTTACATAGTGTTTGGGCTTTCTGAGAGCTATTCATACTGCATAGCACTTTAATTTTGAAACAATAAATGAGACTAATGTATTTAGAAAACATCATGAACATTCAGGATAATACAAGCAATGATACTTTTGGGGGCGGGGGTGTAAGTTATTTTTGTAAGATTTATAAAAAATTATCCAGAAACATTTCCCTAGTTAATGTCAACAGCTATTATTAAAAAAATGTTCAATAATGCAGCTTTAAAGAGCTTCTATGAACTATGAGCAATAGGCGAGAAGTATTTCATTGAATTTACTTTTCAGAAAGAGGCATTTTTGAAAGAACAGCAGTGAATAGCTTGTAAGATCTTTGAAGCAGGGGTTATTTTTTTCTTATTATATGTGTTGTACTCGTTGTAGTATTCTGTATGTGCATGCATTCTAATACCTACTTTATAGGGCTAGAATGATTGACACTGAAGTTTAAATGAAAATATGCATATAAAATATATCAGTATGCCAAGTTACATTCGTATTCTCTTCAGTACTCTTGGGTAAGCTGTGGATAATGTAATGACACTTTATGACCTTATACTTCCAAAAATGATTATTATTCTGTGGATGTATCTGCCTGAAAGCCTGCTGGGTTGTAGGCTATAATATGAAACCATTTATTGGATGCAAAAAATGTATACATACAGGAACATAAGCCAAATATATTAGCTAATTTATATATAAATTAATAATATATGTAATATATTATGTTATCTAAAAAGTAAGAAGCATTACAAATGATCTATGAGTTTGTATATAAAATAAGTGGGCCATTAAAACAGTACTACAAATTTCAACAAATGATCAAAATTTATACAGATAGATAGAAGCACAGTGAAAACCTGGAGTTCTGAAGAATACAGGCCAGTAATTGCAAATAAACTATTGTTTTTGCTTTTTGTTTCTTGGATGGAAGCAAGATAGGGAGGCAATTGTCTATGGGTAAGGATAGTGAATCAGTGGAATATAGGCCTGTTATTTTCTTTGATTTATTATTTTGTATCACTGCTAATAATATACTAAAATGTGGAAAATAATTAAACTCCTGTATTGTGTTCCTCCATCAAAGTGCCAGAGACAAAAATAAACAAGAGAAAAAAATAAAAAGGTTTACAGCAATGTGGGACCATTCTTGGATTCAAGGAATCAGGGGCCACATATGAGTCCTTTCAAATAAAATAGGTTGCACATCGCTGTCATAGATATTGCTTAAACAGTGTAACATTTTTATTACTAGAGAATTGCCCGTCAAAAAATGACGGCAATGAAATTGTAAGGTAGCTAATGCTGTTTGGTGCGTACTGCTGAAATATATATGGTAATACATTAATAAATGAATAAACTTTACCTATTTTGAAGCATTGTGTTGAAGAGCTGCAATCTGTTTTGATATTGCTGCAGCATTAGTGGTGTGGAGCTGCTGTGTAAGCGTGGTGAATGTGTGCAGTGTAATAGTGTGCGTGCGCGAGACCAAACCGTTAGCGTAGTTGTGTACTTCCGCATTGGCGTAAAATGGCCGGTAATGTGTGGTATGCGTCTTAACGGAATATCCGTAGGTCGTTTGTGGTGTTTTGCAAGTTTCTTGTGGTGTTTTGCGTGTTTATAGTGCTGTAGCCTCGTTTTCGTTTTGTTCGGCGGTCATTTTTTCTCTTGCTTAGCGAATTTTTAGTGTTCAAACTCTTTTATTGTTAGTTAAATGAAGGTGTAAGTTGTTTTTTTGAGGTCCTGGATGCTTCCTCTTGCTGTAGGTAAGCTTTTTATGTATGTGCTGTGTGTATTTTTTTGTGTTTTGAATTTTGTAATGTTCGCGAGTTGCGTCCGATTGTTGCGAGGCCGTAATGTGTGGTAACGTGTCTCGTATGTTTTTTGCGTTGTGAGGTTAAGTTTGCGAGGGTCGCGGTTGTTGTGTCGTGTTGTTTGCGTTTTAATGTAAATTTTGCGAGGGTCGCAGTTGCTGGCAAGGAGCACCTTCAGCGCTCCATGCCAGCAACTGAGGCCCTCGCCCTCAGCCCTCACTACGCGAGGACCGCGGGCTCGCTATGCAAGCCCGCAAGCGTTAGCAACAACCTGTACGCTCACAACTATATATGTGATCAGCCCATAGCTGAGAAAGAGGAACTACGCAGGAACTGCTTTTAAATGTTTGCACAAAATTAAAAATATTAAATATCAAAATGTGATAGGGGCTTCAATACAGATTTTATATTTTATTTTAATTCACTGAACCCAACTGGGGTTTTCTTTCAAATAACAAAGTATGAGCATGTGCAATTTTATAAAGAAATGTATGATCAGTATAATAATGGTAAGCATTTGCATTTTAGTAAACTGAAAATAATTAGATTTTATCTATAATGTTTTATTCATTTCAGGTGCACACATTTGCTTTCGTTTCATGTTACTGGAAATTTGTCATAAATGAAATGTTAATTAGCATTTTGATTTGTAAGGTAATGAGTGGGCTATCAGACTGAACAAGCAATCACCATGTCTTAGAATGTCATAACAGCAATGCAGTCATCTGATTTGTGTTCCTCATGGGAGTTTTTCATTAATCTCGTTTAATTTTCCATCAATGCCTACAAAATGATTCTCTGAAATCAAACAATTATCTTTAAAAATGCTTCAATGGTTATTGCCAGGAAGCCAACAGTGCTTTTGTTTGCATCAGAACAGATATTAAAATTAAATATTTTTGATCAATCCTCCACTGAAGCTAAAAATAACCTCATTAAAATGCAGGTAAGTTTAAGTTGGCAATACTTTGCAGTTTTATCTAAGAAAACCAAGTTTTAACTTTTTGGTCATATATTCCTATGCTCTAATCAGTAATCAAAATCAGGGTTAGACACATTTAGCCTTTAAGAGCCATGATGTTAAAAGGGCAGAAATGTCTGATATTCTAAGGCAGATGTCATGTGTTAGACTATAGCCTGTTAAGTTATACACCATAAAGTCTAGTATCTAGGTAAATGTGTGCCACTTTCTATTTTTATCCAATTCTCTTCATTTTGTGTCATAATTGTTTTGTAATCCCAGTTGTAATATGGACCACCTGAACGGTGCTTATGTGACACTGGCAGTTTTGTGACCTCTGCTCAGAGGCAATCCAAACTATATGTAAAAGTTATGGAACTCTATTTTGCCTTTTTTTAAACACACAAAGAAACAACACTTAGGAGTTGAACTGAAATTCATTTTGAACTATAAATTTGAAATCTGATAGTGCTATGAACTAGAAACAGAAAAGGACATTTAAGATTCAAAGTGCAGCCTATGCTTATAAGAACCAAAGTGCAGCCTGTGCCTATAAAGCCCAAAGTGTAGACTGTGCCTACAAGAACCAAAGTCAAAGAAGACTAGTAATACCACTCAGCAAAAAAAGAAAAATAGTGAGAACCACCACAGACTGAAAAAAAGAGACAATAGCCAAGTATGAGAGTAGTTGCCACGTATGTGATCTCGCTGCTGAGTACAAAATACCTAGAACAACTATTTCTGCAATAAAGAAAAATAAGAAAACTATTAAAAGAGCAGATGTGACTAGAGTTGTGAAGGTTGTGAATGAGCAAAGGTCACAGACATTGGAGGAAGTAACAAATTTGTTGTACATTTGGATGAACCAAAAACAGTTAGTGGGTGATAGTATTTCCCAGGCACTAATATGTGAGAAAGCAAAACAATTGCATGCTGATTGGTAAAAGACAAGCCTAAAACAAGTGTTGAGAGCAGTGAAGAATTTAAATCCAGTCATGGTTGGGTTTAGAATTTTAAAAAGAGAACTGACATTCACAGTGTGGTGAGGCATAGAGAAGCAGCTAGTGCAGACAGTGAAGCTGCTGATACCTTTGTCAAGGAGTTTATAGAACATTTAGAGGATGAGGCTTTTGTTCCCCAACAAGTGTTCAACTGTGGATGAGACTTATTTATTTTGGAATAAAATGCCTAACAGAACCTACATTACTCAAGAAAAGAAGACATTGCCAAGTCACAAGCTGATGGAGGACAGATAAACTCTGTTGATGTGTGGGAATGATCTAAAAATTAAGCCTCCACTAGTCTATGGCAGTGAGAATCCTAGGTTTTAAAAGAGAAAATGTGATAAAACGCAAGTTAAGTGTAATGTGGAGGGCCAACAGCAAAACCTGGGTAACCCGGCAGTTCTTCATTGAATGGCCGAACAAAGTATATATATATATATATATATATATATATATATATATATATATATATATATTTATATATTTAGAGTGCATTGGGATCACCCTCCAGAGAAGAGCCCTGGTGCGTTGCACCGCCTGCACCAACGCTAGATCCACATCTTATTAGAGAGCCTTTTAGGTGCCAATGTGATATTTTAAAAGTTGATAACAAGTGAATCTGGCATATTTTATATGTGGTAGGAACAGCAAAAAATGTAACATTGTATTTTCACTCTGCAAGATTTGGTGGTAAAATATCCTGTGTTACTTGCTAAATAATCTAGAGCAGTGGTGGGCAACCCAGCCCAACAGGTTAGGTTGCCAAAATGTCTTAGCCTGAGCATCATTAGGAATGAGTGAAACTGTTAAGAAGATAGAATCTGAATAAATAAGCACAGACAGACAGAAATCTTGGATAGTGTCCAGTACTTGTAGGACCAAGTTATAGGACTTGTAGGACCAAGAAACAGCCATATCTATACATATTCAATGTATTCTATGGAACACATAGCATAGAAAAAATAATCCAGTTTTTCTGACCAATAAAATGTATATAAGGAAGAAATGTGATAATTTTAAAAATAATGATTTACTGTGTATGCAGCTTTGAGAACAGAGTAATTAAAATACTTTAATAATTTGTGTGCTTGCATCTACCAACTATTGTTAGCTAGAATATTTTAACAAACCTTGAAAGAAGCCTTCGACTTTTTGCTTGTTTCATGTTAAGTTATAAATGTATGGGATGCATAGCTGTGGAGATTTCAGAAAAAGCTTTTGAGTTTAGTTCAATATATAGAATCCAATATCCATACCCAACTACAAAACAGTTGTGTGTGTTGAATATAAGACATATTGTCAATCAAAACGGTAATTTATTTTTCATTCAAAGAAAATATATTTGTTTAGTCCCTGGGATGTCCGTGCTTTCTAGTGTGATATTCCACAGAGTATCCTCCAGCAGACACACAGAATTTTAGTCTTATCAATGTCGTTTTAAGTTGTAGCTCAGTGTGATGCAAGAACAAGACACAGACCCCTAAGGCTTCTTATTTTCTAGCCCTCAGGAGGACACAAGGAACAATGATTTTTAAAATTTCAAACTTTCCTGAGTGTTGCAATCCAATCACATACCTGATGGGCTGAGTCAATAACTAGCAAATGAGACAGTTTCTTTATTGAGAGGTGAACACTGTTTTAAATCTTGTCTTCTAATTATTAAAAATAGATAAGGAGGCAGAAAAACATATTGCTGTATAATTGTTTTCTATAATTGTGCCTGATTTTATACTAAGAAGCACTGGTAAGTGCTATATCTAAAAGCTGATAATAATCAGAAATAGACAGTTTAGTTCTTTATTTTTTGGATTATAAAAATAAAAATACATTCATTGCTTTCTGAAGTACAAGCTTTGTATAAGAAACAATAGAAATCTTATCAGCATTTTACACCCCTTCACCACTACCAAAGAAGTTAATCAGAATATGCAATTATTGCTTCCTGCCTAGCATAATTTCATAATAATGAATGCATGAAAGATTTTATTTTTTATTTAAAAACTGTTTTGCAATATAACAAGTCTAGTCAAAAGAGCATACTGTAAATATCACTGGCAAAAGAAAACCAACACAAAAATGTTAGACCCCACAGCACGACTCACAGTACACAAAACAAAAATACATTTAGAAGCCTCTGCTTTTGTCATAGCTACTTCCATGGACAGAGGCATGATGGGCAAAACAAATCTGGAGAGCATAATTGAGAAAGGGCTGTATGGTGCCCCTCTTCTGAAATATTGGTTCTTTGCCTCTACAAGACATACATACTGGCAACTAAATACTATACCATGTATTCAAATTATGTATGGATCACATATTTTTCTTATCTTAGCTAATCCTCCCTTCACCCCACATTTTCAGTGAAAGGAGGGGATAGGGTACTGGAAGGGACAATTAGTAAGAAAGAAGAGAGAGTGGAGAGTGAGAGTGAAAGGGAGAGAAACGAGGAAGAGCGGTAAAAGGTGAAAAGCAGGGAGAGAAACAGAGAGAAATACATGAAGCGAGATAGCACATGAAAGAGAGAAAAATTAGATGGGAGAGAGAAGAGGAGAGAGAAGGTGAGAGAGGACATGGGAAGAGAGGAAGATGAGATGGAGAGGGTGGGAGAACATGGTAAAAGATAGAAACAATGGGGAGAGAATGACAAAAATAATGGAAAGAGAATGTGGAAGAGGGAGGATGGAAAGCGGAGAAGGGGAGATGACAGGGAAAAGGAGTAAAGATAAGATGTAAAATTTGAGAGAAAAGAATAAGAAAGTGTGAAAAGGGCAAAGCAGAGAAAGAATCAAGGAGAGAGAAGAGGGGCAGAGAGTAGAATAAAGGGGTAAAGAGGAAGGGCAGGCATGGAAGGGAAAATGGGAAGGGTAGTAATAGGGAGAAGAGGCACCATAGGATAGAAGAAAGAGAGGACTGGTTAGAAAAGGGGAAAACAGAACAAGTGGGAGAGAGTGAAAGGGAGAAAATAGAGAAAAAAGGTGAGAGAGAGGATATTAAAGAGGCCACTTTTCCATTTTGCTTCTTCTGGATCTCTCTGCCGCCTTTGACACAGCTGACCATCCCCTTCTACTCCACATTGTCTCCTCCCTCGGACACTGCTCTCTTGTGGTTCACATCATACCTCCAAGAACAATCATTTAGCGTCTCCTTCTCCAGCACCTCTTCTTCTCCTCACCCCCTGTCTGTTGGCGTACCCCAAGGATCAGTCCTAGGCCACCTTCTCTTTTCCATCTATACATACTCACTTGGTACCCTAATAAACTATTTTGGGTTTCTATACCAGCTCTATGCAGGTGACACTCAAATCTACCTCTCAACACCAGATCTATCCCCCTCTCTTCTAGCACACGTCTCCAACTGCCTCTCTAGTATATCCTCTTGGATGTCTGCCCACCATCTAAAACTCAACATGTCTAAGACTGAACTCTTAATCTTCCCACCCTCTGCTACAGCTTTGATTCCTCACATCTTTCACTGTCAACAATGCCATCATCGCTCCCACCTCCCAAGCCCGTTGTCTCGGGTTCTACTGGACCCTGCCCTCTCTATCATCCCTCACATACAGTCATTAACTAAATATTGCCTTCTCCGTCTAAAAACATCTCCAGAATACTCCATTAACTCACACAAGACACTAATAAGATTCTAATACACTCTCTCATAATTTCTCGTCTCGACTACTGCAACTCGCTCCTTGTTGGCCTGCCCACCACTCGCCTTTCCCCACTTCAATCCATAATGAATGCCTCCGCCAGACTCATCTTCCAAAAAACAACGTTCAGTGTCGGCAGCTCCTCTTTGTCAATCACTCCACTAGCTTCCCTTAGCATCCAGAATAACATTTAAAATCTTGACCCTAATTTATAAAGCCCTCAACAACAACACACCCCCTTACATCTCTGCTCTCATCTCCAAATACTCCCCCACGTGCCCTCTTCGTTCTGCTAACGACCTTCTTCTTTCTACCACTCTTGTCCCCTCCTCTCACTCTCACCTCCAGGACTTTTCTCGCACTGCCCCTATTCTCTGGAACTCTTTGCCCTGCTTCACCAGACTATCCTCCTACCTCAAATCCTTCAAAGTTTAAATAAAAACACACCTCTTTAAACAAGCCTATAACCTTCCACCCTATCACTCTCAGCACTACTCTTTTCCTACTGTACCACATACAAACTTCAACCTTTAGATTGTAAGTCTGTGAGTTTCAATCCTGCAAGGTGCTTTAGGGAAAACGCTATGGACTCCAAGCTCAAAGACAGGGCCCTCCATTCTTCGCAATACGTTAATCTTGAACTTGTCATTGCCTGTAAAAAGAGTAGAGGGTAGCAAGTGGAGACTGCAGGGGGCAGAGAGAGACAGCTGGGAGCAGAAGGATATAGTGGGAGCCCAGAAGAGATAGCTAGAGTTGGAGGGCAGCAGAGGAGTAACTGAGCAAGAAGCAAGGGGGCTGTATCTGCAGTACTCAGAAGCAGTGAAGGGTCTGAAGAGGGAGTGGTGAGTGGGGGAGGTAGTGAGGGGCCACAATACATAGCAGGGGTTAAGGGGATGCAGTGGGAATCTCAGGGGGTAGATGAAAATAGAAGCAAAGGAGTGCCAGAGTGAGTAGCATGGGGATAAGGGGTACTTGGGGTAGGGGAAGCAGTGGAGCACCTGAAGAGAAAGTAGGGGTAATGAGAGGTAGCAAGGGGTCATGGCAAGTAGTAGGGATTTGGGAGAGGTAGCAGGGGTCCCAGGGGCAGCTGAGGCAAAGGGAAGTAGTGGTAAGCCAGAATAGGTCCTAGGGTTTAGGGGGGATTAGCATGAGGTAGGTGAAGGCAGTGGGGGGCCGGAAGTTGGGAGTAGTGGACACATGGAGAAAGTGGGGAGACAGAATAGGTAGCACAGTAGGTGGATAGGAAGTGGGGGCCTAGGGAGTGAAAAAAAAGTGGTGCAGACTACAAAGTAATTTACTCCCTCCCTCATCAGGTGGGGAGACCTCTGTACTCCGCCCCTCAACATATAAGGACCACAGAACCTTCACTGATGGTAGCTCCACCTCTGTTAAATATAAGATTTCAGTTGTGCTTTAACTAAATATTTTAAATATCAATATATGTGTGAATGGAAACATACAGTTACAGCTATTTCTATATATGCAGCCAATCTAGTAAATTGCTACTAGGGTTATTGTATATTAAGTTAGATACACTTGGGGATATGAGTTAAGTTCTAATGTGTTACAACATAAGTGACAGAATGTTTACTCTTATTTATAGAGATTGATGCCCATTTAAAGATGTTTAACTTAATATATAGCAAATTATTTAAATATATAGCAAATTAATCAAAGGTTGTATGCCTAACTGCCTAGTTAGATGCGGAATGATTGTCAGAAAGCTTAGCCACTTGGACCAGGTTTTCCTGCCTGATAGCCTGTAGAAGTTGAAGGTACCTCTGTGTCAGAACCTGTATGTTGAATGGGGTATGATAAGAGCCTATTGCCTAAATGTCTCCCAACAGGTGTGCCCAGTTCATTTTACCTCTAACTTAAGGGCTGAACGTTCTTCCTGCTGTACAGACTGAGAGATGTCTGTGGTCTTGTATAGCATAGAAATCTTTCTAAGTTCTGAAAAGTACTTACTCCAGCAATAACGAAATTCACACTTAATAATGTGAACCGGTATAACATCTTTATTACTGGAACCATCAGACATATTTATACCACATTCGTAGCAAAAACCAATCAATTCAAATGTGCATCCATGGTTACACCCAATCCTCTTCTAGGTCACGTTATTACCCCTGCCTGCCAGTCTAAGACACTCACCCATTGACTTCCCTTGGCACCGTTGTATTCTTGGTAGGGGGCAATTACATACAATAGGCATATAGACACCAGGCTGAGGCTTGTGATAATAGAGAGAGATACTGGTGTCATGTGACTCCTAGGGGTCAATTATCTCCCTAATCTTGTTAATAAGGGACTAGTACATTACTATGAAATATTGGGCATATACAATATTTCCCTTGTAAGTGCTAGCCCCCCCCCCCCCCCCCCACAAAGCACAACACAGACATACATCCCATCATGTTCATACGCACACCCCAACTATAAACATGGGTACCACAGTATGGGCCCAGTGGCACTCAGGCAGCTTTAAACAGGCATAACAAGGAATAACACATAAATCACAACATTCCCAATGTTAACCCATCTCAGTGGGCCCCTTTCCCCTGGCACATTAAGCCTATCCTATAAGGTTGAGGGCATCAGTATGTAAGGTATTGCACAGCTTGTGCCTTGGCATGCTTCAGCCATGACACTCTGGCTCACCAAGTCAGCCACAATATTGGATTAACCCAATAGTGCAAAACACACCATACTATGTATTCTCCAACAGGGGGGCCACCACACCATATCTCTGGGAACCCCCCTTATTATTTGGTCAAATGACAAGCCTATTGCTAAGGATCAGGAACAGTTTGGTCCATTCCACCCTTACGTACAAATGGGTACAAGTAGGTAGGATACCCATCCAGGTGCAAAATGGTCTGGCGATAATTAAAGCAGTCTCTCCCCTGCTGTTGCCTATGTGCTGGTGGGTCCACATCTATAGGCTAGCTATTTTAGCTAAGAGGTAACAGGTTGGCCAGAGATAGAGTTTATTTCTAGATTTAACAAGAGGTATCCCCATCTACTCTACCCACACATGACCTAGCTTCTCAACATGGTGGACCACAGCCATAGAACCATATATAGTTCACATCATACAGGTGATAAGAAAAAGGTACACCATTTTCACAGCAGACATTGCTGATTCCATTCATTTTCCTCTTAATGTAATCATGTAATTATGATCTCAATAAAGTTGTTTGTGTTGAACACAATTAGACTTAGCACCATGTTTTTACCTTAAACTTGTTTCATGCTTGAACATCAACCTTTTATTGGGACTTTTTGTCCACTTCATGTTCCCACTGGGGCAGAGAGTTTGCCATGCACTCTCCCTCTGTAGCGAACTGTGTTATAAATATAACTGACATGTCACCCAGCCAGTGAATATGCATCATGAACAGTGCTTTTAAATCACTATATTTCTTCTTCAAGCATTTTAAGAATGCTAGAGGAGTATGTAAATTAAGAAGTAAGATAAAATAGGCAGAAAGTATTTGTGTATTAGAGTTGATGTAGTTAGGGATTTAAAAAATATAAAGGGACATTGAAAGCATTTTTTTTCTTTCTTTTTTTTACTCCTGAAATGGGTTATTTGATAATGTGCAACTGTGTTTTTTTTCTTTTTTTCTTTTTCAAATGATGCTCTCAAAGTAAAAAATATGAATTCAAATGCTTAATTAATCTGTGGACTTGCACCTGTCAGCTACTGAACAGATATAAAGCTGTATGACCCATATTTGTCGGCCAATTTAATCTACAGGCATACATATGCTCTGTGCACTTCCTGGTAGTTTCAATTAAATTTAAACATATTTTATTTAATATTTTTTCCATGCAAAGCACAGCTCTGAAAAGTTTCAAAGCATGCTCTATTAATTGTTCGATAACGGAACACTGTATGGAAGTTTTTTTTTTCCTGGAAATTATTACTTCTCATGTAAGCACTATGCCAAAGAATGAGCATATCATAAAAAAATTAAAATGATTTATTTTTAAAACATTTTATTCTTATTCCATGTTACTCCATTTACAGTTCTGATCAATCATTACAAGTCCTCCTTTGTGGCTGTGTCACACTAGAAGGCCTCTAGGTAAATTAAGGGTGTGCATGACTGTGCTTGGAGTGGCTTCTGGGCTTGCTCAAGGAGACTGGAGGAACAGTGTGCCCTAACATACACCCCCATAATTTGTATAGAAGTCTCCCATTGTGACACAGCCACAAAGGAGCACACGTATGGCTATATCAGAGCTTTAAATGTGGTCACATGAAATAAAGTTAAAATGTTTTGGAAAAACGTTTAAAGGTTGTTTTTTTTTATAATATGCACAATTTTCATTTTTGGCATACTGCCCTCAAAGGCAATATGCTTTTAGAAAAACTTTCATACAATGATACTATAATTATTTTTCCAAGATAATGCGAACATATTCAAGAGTACAGAAAACATTTAATATGTACAGTTTATCCTTTGTAAGATGATTATATGCTAAGAGTAAATGCACAATGCATAATATGAGCTTTAACAAAGTCATCCGATCTTTCCTTGAGCCAACAATGCCAAAAGCTTTACATTTTATGCAAGACAGAAGAAATTACACTCATTGGGGATACTATGCAGCCTTAATACTCATTTTCACCAATTAACAACAGACGGTCTGCAATAAAATGAAGCAACATCTGTGAACTTAAAAAACTGAAAGTTAATTCAATTAAAATCCTAGAACATAGTAGATTAAGGTGTGTTTAGCTCAGAAACTTCACTTATGATCTACCATTGTAACAATTTTCATATATACGGGGACTGTTTTAATTCTAATGAAAATATATAATTTTAGTTTTTTCTTCTGAGTAAAATATTGTGTGTTTCGATCTGTGACAGTCTAGATCAGCGGTTCTCAAGCTGTGAGTTGCGACCCCTTTGGGGGTCGTATGACGTTTAGACATGGTTCACCGAAAACCATCAGAAATTATTTTTTTTGTCTTTTCTAATCTGTAAAACTTGTAATTGTACACATTTTTTCCACTGGTAGTTAGTACTTTCTTACTATAACTAGCGACTTGCCCGTCAAAAAATGACGGCAATAAGATTGTAAGGCAGGTAATGCTGTTTGGTCGAGACATTAATTCTGTTGGTGGTCCGAGATCCTTCTGCGCTCATTGCAAGGCTGTTGGTTGTTGTATTTTTTTTTCTGATAGGCGCTTTTGCTGTTATTGTTTTGTCGGCGGTAATCTGCTTTTTGCGCTTATTGCAAGGCTTTGTGTGCTATGAGCAGCGTTGGCGCTCGTGAGTAGCGCAGTGAATGGGTTTTGTGTTTATTGTGAGAGTGTTTTTTTGATTTTTGTATATATTTGTTTTTGTATGCTAATGAAATAATGAATACATTAATAAATTAATATACTTTACCTATTTGGAAGTAATATATGCAGGAAGCATTGTGCTGAAGAGCTGACAATCTGTTTAGATGTTCCTGCAGCATACATTGTAGGTTTGCACTGTTGTGGAGCTGAGGTGTAAGTGTCAGCAATGTGTGCAGTGTGTAGTGTAAATAGGCTGCATGCGCGTGGGAAAGCCGTTAGGGTAGCTGTGTACTTCCGCATTGTGTAAGTCAGTGGTGTAAAATGGTGGCGAATGTGTATGTGGTACGTGGCTGTGTATGATGTAGCGTCCTTGTTAAGCGTGTACCTTGTACCTCGTACGTTTTTTTGAAAAGCTGTATGTGCTTGGTGGTGTTTTGCATCTTTAGGGCCCTGTAGCCTCGTTTCATGTGTCTAAACTCGTGAATTTGGACTTAAATTGAGGTTTATCTTCACTTGCAGAGGTCCTGGGTGCTCCCCCCCCCCCCCTTACTGTGGGTAAGCTTTTTATGTATTTTTTGTGTGTATTTAAAATGGCAGCGAATGTGTATGTGGTAAGCGGCTGTGGATGATGTTGCATCCTTGTTAAGCGTGTATCTTGTACATCGTACTGCTTTTTTTAAAAGCTGTATGTGCTTGGTGGTGTTTTGCGTCATTAGGGTCCTGTAGCCTCGTTTTTGTGTGTCTAAACTCGTGAATTTGGACTTAAATTGAGGTGTAACTTCACTTGCAGAGGTCCTGGGTGCCCCCTTTGCTGTGGGTAAGCTTTTTATGTATATTTTGTGTGTATTTATTGTGTTTTTAATGTTTTCAGATGCGCGTGGTTTGGCCGTTAAGGTCGTACTTTTGTGAGGTCGTAATGTTTTTTTTTCTAAGTCCCGCGTCTCGTATTTTTTTATGCTAAGTCCGTAAATTTTCCGTTGTAAGTCCCGCGGTTCGTATTTTTTTGTGTAAGTCCGTATATAGTGATTGCGTGTTAGATGTATTTTGGTAAAGTGCCGCTAGTGTGGGTGTTTGTAACCATGTGTGAGGCGCCTTAGAGCCTCCGAAAGTCATATGGCGCTCATCTCCACCAGCGCAAGGAGCGCCTTTGGCGCTCCTGGCCAGCAACTGCGGCCTCGCGCTACCCAAGCCCGCAAGCGTTAGCAATGACCCGCATTGCTGACAACTATACAGGGAGTGCAGAATTATTAGGCAAATGAGTATTTTGACCACATCATCCTCTTTATGCATGTTGTCTTACTCCAAGCTGAATAGGCTCGAAAGCCTACTACCAATTAAGCATATTAGGTGATGTGCATCTCTGTAATGAGAAGGGGTGTGGTCTAATGACATCAACACCCTATATCAGGTGTGCATAATTATTAGGCAACTTCCTTTCCTTTGGCAAAATGGGTCAAAAGAAGGACTTGACAGGCTCAGAAAAGTCAAAAATAGTGAGATATCTTGCAGAGGGACGCAGCACTCTTAAAATTGCAAAGCTTCTGAAGCGTGATCATCGAACAATCAAGCGTTTCATTCAAAATAGTCAACAGGGTCGCAAGAAGCGTGTGGAAAAACCAAGGCGCAAAATAACTGCCCATGAACTCAGAAAAGTCAAGCGTGCAGCTGCCACGATGCCACTTGCCACCAGTTTGGCCATATTTCAGAGCTGCAACATCCCTGGAGTGCCCAAAAGCACAAGGTGTGCAATACTCAGAAACATGGCCAAGGTAAGAAAGGCTGAAAGACGACCACCACTGAACAAGACACACAAGCTGAAACGTCAAGACTGGGCCAAGAAATATCTCAAGACTGATTTTTCTAAGGTTTTATGGACTGATGAAATGAGAGTGAGTCTTGATGGGCCAGATGGATGGGCCCATGGCTGGATTGGTAAAGGGCAGAGAGCTCCAGTCCGACTCAGACGCCAGCAAGGTGGAGGTGGAGTACTGGCTTGGGCTGGTATCATCAAAGATTAGCTTGTGGGGCCTTTTCGGGTTGAGGATGGAGTCAAGCTCAACTCCCAGCCCTACTGCCAGTTCCTGGAAGACACCTTCTTCAAGCAGTGGTACAGGAAGAAGTCTGCATCCTTCAAGAAAAACATGATTTTCATGCAGGACAATGCTCCATCACACGCGTCCAAGTACTCCCCAGCGTGGCTGGCAAGAAAGGGTATAAAAGAAGAAAATCTAATGACATGGCCTCCTTGTTCACCTGATCTGAACCCCATTGAGAACCTGTGGTCCATCATCAAATGTGAGATTTACAAGGAGGGAAAACAGTACACCTCTCTGAACAGTGTCTGGGAGGCTGTGGTTGCTGCTGCACGCAATGTTGATGGTGAACAGATCAAAACACTGACAGAATCCATGGATGGCAGGCTTTTGAGTGTCCTTGCAAAGAAAGGTGGCTATATTGGTCACTGATTTGTTTTTGTTTTGTTTTTGAATGTCAGAAATGTATATTTGTGAATGTTGAGATGTTATATTGGTTTCACTGGTAAAAATAAATAATTGAAATGGGTATATATTTGTTTTTTGTTAAGTTGCCTAATAATTATGCACAGTAATAGTCACCTGCACACACAGATATCCCCCTAAAATAGCTAAAACTAAAAACAAACTAAAAACTACTTCCAAAAAATTTCAGCTTTGATATTAATGAGTTTTTTTGGTTCATTGAGAACATGGTTGTTGTTCAATAATAAAATTAATCCTCAAAAATACAACTTGCCTAATAATTCTGCACTCCCTGTATATGTGATTTTTATTCAATAGATGTTGGCAGACAATTTATCATAATGATTACAAACATTCAATTCTAGTAACTTTACTATTTTTAACTTTCCCAATATATATTACATATCGTTTTTGGGATTAATCACTATGCTTTCATAATGTTACATTTGTAAGAATGAAAATAGATCCTGCATATCAGATATTTATATTTAGATTCATAACAGTAGCAAAATTACATCGATGAAGGAACAACGATGTTGTGATTTTCGCGGCACTAGAAAGGTTGAGAACTGCTGGTCTAGATTAACAATTCCAAAGATTTAACGTGCGAGATGAGATTTCTTTTAAGAGTTATATAAAATAGCAAAAGCCAAACAAAAAATGGAAAAATGTTAGTTCTGCATCAGTTGGAATTTCTGTCAAGAGAAAAAGTATTAGACATTCCCTTGAAATCTATTTCTTAGTTGCATTTACACTCTACATCTAAAGGACAGAGATTAAAAGAGAAGCGCTGTGCTCGTCTGATATTTATATCATTTCTTTTACATCAATTTCCCTGAAAATTTTATTTGGCTTCACAGCAATAGCAATGATCTGTTCATTAATCTTGATAGCTGACAATACAGTATGGCATTAAAGGCACATGGAGAGGCATTTTTTCTTTCTTGCATAAGATGAGTCTGATAATGTGTCACAGTGTGTTTTCTTTTTTCAAAGCAAGGTCTCAGAACACTAAAATGTATTCAGAAGTTTAACTGCACCTGGTTGCTTGCCCGCTGCTGGCCAATAAGATTTGCAGACTAATATATGCTCTCTGCATGACCTGTTAGTTTCAGTGAAGTTTAAGCAGATTTTACTTAATATTTTCCACGCAAATCCCAACTTTTGTAATGCTTAAATCATGTTTTTTTAAATGCTTGAAAAAGAAACAGTTCTGTTCCATGTCCCTTTAAAGTGACATTTAATTCAGCACAATTTGGATCACATCACAGTAAAGATATCATAAGAAATTGTTGAAATACAGTTTTTTTTAAATATGTGCATTTTTCACTCAGTATTCAATAAAGTCTGACTGCCACCTTCCAGACCCACAGCTACAGATCTGTGTAATGAGCAAAAGAGTTAACCCTCAACAAATCAATCTGTGCAGAGTATGGCATGCTGGAATCACCTAAATAGGTCAGCTGTTGGTCAACTTTTGAGTGTACTGCTGAGTGCAGGGAAAACTTTCAATCAGTGCCCTTACTTTTTTACCTGTTAGTAATGTAATTAAAAAAAACAACAACTTTAAAACCATGAAGAGCACTTAAAGTGAGGTAAATGGCCCTTTAACATTCACTGTTTGTACTACAGTAAATATGTTATAAAGCATCTGCAATTACATATTACTTAAAGTACCATTGTGGTGAAACTCTTTCTATATGTTTTATGAATAACTAAACTTGATAATGGGTAAATATTTTTTCTGAAGTACAAAAGAAACAAAGACTTTGTATTTTTAAACCAAATTATTCCCTACTGCACTATGATGTATTATTGTAAACGAATTAGCTTTCAATTACAGTAACTGCAAGTTCTGGCATTTTAATGCCACATTTTCATTGTAACTTCTTATGCAATCAAAATATCCTCCCACATCAGGAAGCTGATCACCTGATCTCCTGAAATTAAAATGGTAAATAATAGAAGGTAAGAGATAATATATTACAAGCTGTATATTTTCAAGGGTAGTTTTTCAAAATAGTAGATTGTAAAAATATGACCACAGTGTCCCTTTAATTGCATACTATAGTGGTTCCTTGATTTCTGTTTTAACAACAAATCAACTGAGTGACATATAGTGTTATTATCCCTGAGACCACCAGTCCTTTAGACTCATATGATCCACCCAGGAAGATTAGGATGATTAGGATTAGGATCAGAATTTTGAGGCTGGCTATTATGCTGGCTGCATAATGACTCCTATCAGGACAGCCTCCTGGGAATATGCTGTTTTGGCACTGGGCTCAGAAGTTATATATATATATATATATATATATATTGTGGTAATGTGGTCTTTGGCTACTGGTTTCTTCTCCGACTTCATATAAACAAATCGAGTCCCAAAGTGCTTTTTATCTCTTTTAATAATAAAAGTTTTTCAGACAAACAAAAATAGCTTATTTTCAGCATGAAATAAACATCTGCGAAAACGTACTGGATTAACATCAGGAACACTCTAGCTTGCCCTGAAGCTGCTTCTCGCCCTTCAGGTGAAAACATAGAGTCTTTGAATAGTCCATATTTAATAGTTTAAAGTGGCCTTTCGCTGCAGACAGTCGTAATTCAATTTTATACCATAGGGTGGAGTTCTGGCCCGCCCTACTCTCCAGATACCCCAACCTCCAGGGACTCTTGACACCCTATTTTGGTGAAGGCTACAAATCTGTTAACTTCACAGACTTCTCCCTGGGGTTATCAGGCTCTCTAATGGTACCTTATTTCCACAGTGTCTCTCTCTCTCAGCTGTAATGAATCCTCTGCTCCAATTGCTGGGATAGCACCAATCAGTCTCCTCTGTAATAACTGCTGTTGCCAAATCCTTGCAGCAGCTCCTCTGCAAATCCCCTTTTTCCTCTGCAGCAAACAGTCTCCTCTGTAAATGCTCTTTGCGGCACAAATCCTTTTTCTCTGCAGCTCCTGCAATCCTAGTAGCAGACTTCTCAGTTTGCTCTCAATTTCTGCTTCCAGCAGACAAATTCAAAACACTGCCCTCGCTCTCACTGGCAGATGCATACAAGCGTTCTTCTTAGCTTGTGTGAGGCTCTGGCCTAACTCAGCTAGGCCAAACAGAGCCTAATTGCAGGAAACCACACCTATCTCTCTGTGTGTGCCTTTAACAGGCTTACAACACCTGCAGGTTCAATTAGTTACTTAGCACTGCTCCAGTAAGTTAACTCTCTCTTTCCTGGATAAAACTCTTCATTATGCGTCTTGCTCTCACCTCTGGGGGGCACTATATTACAATATATACTGTACACTGTATATTAAGATCTCTAGAGAAGAGAATAGCTGTCCTGATCCTGTACAATTGATGAAGTGTGTGTATGCTCCTAAAAAAGGGAGGTAACATATCTAGAAGATATATTTTTGTGTCAGCATTCCTGGAGAAGTGGATGTTAAGATGTTATGATGCCTTGTAATACGAAATCCAGAAGACACACAAACTGTTACAGAATGTTATCAATTCAAGTTTAAACAAACATCCATAGGATTTGTAATGCAAATACAACAGCAATTAAATACAACAACCTGAGTTCATATTTTTATATGCTGCATCTGAGTAAGGGCATTTTAGAGACATCTGCCGCCTTGGTGAAGGGAAATAAAAGAACCTGAGATGTCTGCTGGAAAGGGTATAGAGCCACAATATTTTTTTGGGGGGGATACAGCTGATTGTATAAACAGGCCATAAAATAGCTCAATAGCTCATTTACACATACATACAAACATAGAAAAATCTGGGGTGATTTGTCCCCCTATCCCCCAGTTCTTACACCCATGTCTGCTGGGTAGGTTTGGCCACAACAGCCTTATCAAACCCGACTGAAAAAAACAGATCACTACATACAGTACATATAATGAATATGTATTTATGAATTATTTACTTTGCACTATATGTATAGCTGCATATATGTTCCACATATACAGGTAGACCCTTTTTAACCCTACCTCATTTAATAACGATTCCATATAAAGCTGTTTTTGCCTGACACATCCGCAATTAATTCTTTGATGCTTGAGTTTTATTCCAAAACACAAAGAGCCATGAAAGTAATATACTAATATATATAAAGAGTGAGGTAGCCATAAATGTCCAGTAATCCAGTTGAATAATCAGAGTATTGCAGTGAATAGTGATACCTTTTTTATTGGACAAACGTATTCATAATAATATATAATAGATTTTTGTATATTGTTCAGTTATTAAGTTGTGTCCGACTCTCCATGACCCTATGAACCACAGTATGACAGCCACATCTGTCAGCCACTGCCTTTCTGAGCTCCATCTATCTCCATTCTAAAGCCTTTGACTGTGTGGATCATACCAAAAAGTGGAAAGTTCTTAAAAGATGGTATATCAGACCATCCTATCTGTATGTCAACCAAGAAGCGGTCAGAACAGAATATGGAACAACTGAATGGTTTAAGATCGGGAAGGAGTGTGGCAAGGTTTAAAATTGTCACCTTATTTATTCAACTTATATGCAGAGTACATCATGCATAAGACTAAACTGGACAAATTCAAAGCCACAGCTAATTTTACTAAGAGAAATATCAACAACCTCAGATACACAGATGAACCTACTCTGTTGGAAATGAGAAGGAACTAAAGGAATAAGAATGAAAGAAGAGTGAAAAAGCTGGCCTGCTGTTCAATATTAAAAACACAAAGATATTGGCAAACAGCAATCACCTTTCCTTTGAAAATAGATGGGGACAATGTGGCAGCAGTGACATATTTTATTTTCCTGTCTACAACATCTCTGCAGATGGTGACTGAATAAGCTTCTTGATATTTTGTGTTTTTCTGCCATCTCTACTTTTTCTAATCTGCTTCTGTTCAGTCCCTACCATTTTTGTCTTTTATCACACCCACATTGGCATGAAAGGTTCCTTTGAAATCTCAAATTTTCTTGAAGAGGTCTCTTGATTTTTCCATTCTGTTATATTATTCTATCTCTTTACTTCGCTCATTGTAGAATGTCTCCTTGTCTCTTCTTGCTGTCTTCTGGAATTCTACAGTCAGTTTGACGAATCTTTTCTATCTCCACTGCCTTTCACTTTCCTTCTTTACAGGGCTACTTTCAAAGCAAGACAGCCAGTTTGACTTCTTAATTTTCTTTGTTTCTGTTTTCTGGACAATGTCACAAACTTCTGTTCAAAGTTCTTTAGGCATTCTATCTACCATGTCTAGTCCCTAAAATATATTATTTACCTTCACTGCATATCGACTGGGAATATTTTTTATTTCACATCTGCTTGGTCTGAGAATTTCCCTCTTTTTCTCAGTTAAATTCTGAACTGTGCATACAGAAGATAATTATCTGGGGCACTGTCAGCTCCAGATCTAGTTATTTGACTGTATAGAGCTCCTCCATCTTTAACTACAAACTATATAGTACATCCAATTTCTACACTGTCCATCTGGTGATGTCCATATGTAGAGTTGTCTCTGAGCCTACTGAAAGAGGGTATTTACAATGACCAGAGAGTTATCTTGACAGAATTGTTATACTCCAAGGCCAAACTTGCCAGTTATTCCAGGTGTCTTTTGGTTCCCTTCTTTAGCATTCCACTCCCCTATGATGATAGTAACATCTATTATTGTTGTTGTAACTATGAGGTGCTTAATATCCTTATAGAACTGGACAACTCAGCCTCTTCAGTATATATACTCGGAGCATATACTTAGATCACTGTGATATTAAACCGCTTGCCATGAATTTGATTTGAAATAATTCTGTCATTTACTGGGTTGTAACAAAACACTATTTTGGCCATCCTTTAAATGACTACGAGGACTACTCCATTTTGTTCTGAGGAATTCTTTATCACAGTATAATATCTGGTGGTGGTTTGATATAAAACATCCCATTCCATTAATCTTGTTATCTCATGTTTGACCATGTCCAGCTTGCTTAATTTCACTTTTCAGGTGGTTCTTAGACAGAATTGGTTTTGGCTTTCTTTACCCTTCCAGAAACATCTCAACTACTTAATTAGGTCTGGTGCTACTGGTACTCACCCTCTGCTCTTCCCCAGTAATGTGGTAGGCACCTTATGACTTGAGTGGCTCAAATTGTTATGTCACAGGTTGTGCCGCTCTGTTATGATCTGCACCCAAGCTAGCGATCCAGAAGGGTATATATATTTTTTTACCTACAGCTATTTTTTACTCTTCTCGCTTTATTCCCTTTATGTGTAAAAGACTATTCAAAATGTATGAACGCTGAAGTTAAAATTAAATATCTGGGACAATAAAATATCCACTATGGTTACTGAACTGCAAAAAGGAGATTGAAGCTGTTCTTGGAATTTAAATTTAAAATCTCCAAACTTCAAGTAAAGAAAATATTACATATCACAATGAGCTTCTTGTACATAATAATGAATCAAAAATCTGAAATTATATGTTCTCCCTTTAAATAGACATTGGGCCTCATTCAAATGTGATTTGGCTAATTGAATAGGGCTCTATATAAGCACAGAGCCTTTTTTTTTACTGATGTTTTTAGTTAGTGAAAACCTTGCTTTTGGATAGAAGTTCACTAACTAAAAACATCTGTAAACAGATATGCTATGTGGGTATATAGAGCCCTATTTGATTGGTCAAATCGCATTTGAATGAGGCCCATTCTCTGTGAGGAAACTTTGCAATTTGTTTAAACCAGATATAAAATGACTACTACAGAGCTTTCAATATACAATTTTGTCAGACATTTTATATTAAAGAGTAAATTCATACAGTGTTTTGTTTACACTGATCTGGCACAAGTCTGTCTGTTATATGCTGAAAGAAAAGTCATTTAGTATGCAATTTAGGCTATAATGTGAGAACCAGATGGACAATTAACCCAGTCTATTTTGTTGGTAAATTGTTAGTTTACATGTATTGCAGTTTATTGTTTTGTCGAACACTAATGTGGCATTTATTACTCTCTGAAATTTTAAGCAATTGAGATGTCATGCAAGTAGTTCATAATAAACTAGGCTAATGATTGAGGTTTTACAATGCTGATGTCTGCCAACTGTCAGTACAATGAGGAAGCATGATTGCACTAAAATGCACACACTAGTTGTTATATTTATGGCTCTGAAAAGTCTTCAGGAAATCGTTTAGTTAGAATATTCCTTATGAATAAGAATGATTCTCACAAAATATAAAATAGCAACAAAAAAAAATCTAATTAATGTTCCCCTAAAGCAAAACATTTTTTTTATGAGTTTGAACAGTGCCAATGAAACATGAAAGTAGGCAAAAATGAGGCAATTGTTCACTCATCAAGAAAGAAAACAATTTTTACAGGTCTCTAAGCAGATCTGTTACTTTTTGTATCAGAGATTATGTGCATCCCAAATGTATTTACTGCTTGGTAATTTCAATGTTTGTTTTTCCCTGCTTGCTGGCTTCATATTCCCGTTGGCAGTAAAAGTGTTTAATGCTTTTAGTTTATACGTATGGACATATGATTCCATAATGCAGAATTGAGTTATCAAAACCAGCAATAAGTATAGTGGGAGAGAAAACTCAACAAACCAAAACACAGCTGAATAAATTAGATATTGAGCAGATCGTACTCCTTCTTCACTTTTTTTATATAAAGCAATATTTTATGAGTTGTGCCATTGCCAATTGTTTTATAGACCAATAAAAGAGGTTCTTGTTGTGCAATGAAGCAATGAAGAGGTTTAGGAAAAATAAATGGTTTAATAATTTTTGGTCATTGCAATTGAAACTAATAAATTGGATTCCCCTTTCGAGTTTACACAGGTTACTTTATCTCCTAATTCTTCACACACAAAGTTTAAACTCTAAGGCAAGTGACCTTAATAGATTAGTATCTCTGCATATATTTTTAGTGCTATATTAGGATAATCATATTCTTCATAGTCAAAATAAAATGTAGGTCTACTATTACTACTGTATTTATAAATTAGCATGGAACTAAAAAGAAGCACTTGTCTATCTGTTGTGGTTATTAAATCAAATAGCACTGTAATGTGACATACTGATATTTGTGTATTAAACTATGCCACCACTTGAAAGTGCAGAAGCATATTGCCATAGTTTTTAATACAAATGTCCTTTATAGAAATTGTGCCAGAGGAGTTTAGGCTTAAGTTAGTAGTTATTTTGCTCAAGATGTAATGAAATGCAGAACTTGACCTCAGACAAGAATCATTCGACCAGTCAAGTCAGGTCTTTTGATGATCGTTTCATTTTATATCAGTCCATCCAAACAAACTTGGGACAGATGAAAGAGCCTAAAACTTCTCTATACATTTTGTATAAAGGTTATAATTGGGTGACAGTTCCTACTCCATGTAGAATAATATTTATGATATTACATTGACTACCACTTATTGTTTGGAAAGAAAAAGCCATTCTGAGTACATCTGCATTACATGTCTGTAGCGGAACCCATCACTGTTTTACCCTGTTTTATGATTATTATGGTTAAAATATGATCCTATGTTGGTTGATGCTCTGCAGAATATTGTCCCAGACATTTACAGCTACTTGGCATGGGAGATAATCTTGTTACAGAGACTCCGCATAAGATAAAGGAAGTCTATTGTATACAGTGTTTTCATTCTCAGATAAGAACAAAGAAGTGTAATTGAATCAATGTCTGATTGTATCAAAGTTGCCAGGGAGGTGTGACCCCCCTATTGTTCTCTTTATGTGTATTGTGTGTGGCCAAATATGGGCATGTGTATTGCCTGTGGCCAAAGAGATGTATATATATTTCTGCAATAACAAAATAAAGTCAGTATTCATTTGACTCCCAAATTGTGTGTCGTCCAATATGGGAGGTCGGGGATGGTGAAACTGTAGTGCCTCTTGGGTATTTTATCGTATACCAGCGGAGATTTTGGACTGCGTGTTCCTGCTCCGTTACATTTGTTGGCAAGTGGCGGGATTGTTCCCACGGTCAGAAGGACAGCTACAGGAGACACCATTCCGTGGAGTACAAATTGAGGGCAACGCTAGTATCCGTACAGCGCCCCTGGCTACAGCAGGATGGAACCGGCTAGTTTTCAGACAGCGTTCCATCATGAGGAGGAGGAGGCGGCCGCGGACTACAGGGACGCAGACAGAAAGGAACTCATGGTTACAGTACCTCTTATTACCCCACAGACTGAGTTTCAAAGAGAACTCCAAAGCAGACTGGCCTTTTTCCCAGGTACGCTTCCCATGAAAACCTTGGAATGGTTAATGACAGATGTCCACAAATCCATAATGGAAAAGCTGCGGGCACGGGAGCGGTCCATCTTGGGAGCTGCTAACCCACCTCCCACCATTAACCCCCCCCCAGCCCTGCGTCCGGGTGGTGGGAACTACCAAACCCCTCCACGGTACATCAGGTGCCACACGTGTAACCAGCAGGGTCACATGCAGAGAGACTGTCCCAGAAACAGAAACCGCTCCACGTGGAATACTCCAACTAATCCCCCCCCCAGTGGCAGTGTGTACCCCAGGGGGCCGAAGGTGTCGTCCTTCCCCCCCAGCGGCAGTGTGTACCCCAGGGAGCTGAAGGTGTCGTCCTTCCTCCCCAGCGACAGTGTGTACCCCAGGGAGCTGAAGGTGTCGTCCTTCCTCCCCAGCGACAGTGTGTACCCCAGGGAGCTGAAGGTGTCGTCCTTCCTCCCCAGCAGCAGTGTGTACCCCAGGGGGCCGAAGGTGTCGTCCTTCCCCCCCAGCGGCAGTGTGTACCCCAGGGAGCCGAAGGTGTCGTCCTTCCTCCCCAGCGGCAGTGTGTTCCCCAGGGGGCCGAAGGTGTCATCCATCCCCCCCAGCAGCAGTGTGTACCCCAGGGAGCTGAAGGTGTCGGCCTTCCCCCCCAGCGGCAGTGTGTACCCCAGGGAGCAGAAGGGGCCGTCCTTCCTCCCCAGCGGCAGTGTGAACCCCAGGGGGCAGAAGGTGTCGTCCTTTCCCCCCAGCGGCAGTGTGTACCCCAGGGAGCTGAAGGTGTCGTCCTTCCTCCCCAGCGGCAGTGTGTACCCCAGGGAGCTGAAGGTGTCGGCCTTCCCCCCCAGCGGCAGTGTGTACCCCAGGGAGCTGAAGGTGTCGTCCTTCCTCCCCAGCGGCAGTGTGTACCCCAGGGAGCTGAAGGTGTCGGCCTTCCCCCACAGCGGCAGTGTGTACCCCAGGGAGCAGAAGGGGCCGTCCTTCCTCCCCAGCAACAGTGTGAACCCGAGGGGGCAGAAGGTGTCGTCCTTTCCCCCCAGCGGCAGTGTGAACCCCAGGGGGCAGAAGGTGTCGTCTTTCCCTCTCAGCGGCAGTGTGAACCCCAGGGGGCAGAAGGTGTCGTCCTTCCCCCCCAGCGGCAGTGTGTACCCCAGGGAGCAGAAGGTGTCGACCTTCCTCCACAGCGGCAGTGGGTACCCCAGGGGGCCAAAGGTGTCGTCCTTCCCCCCCAGCGGCAGTGTGAAACACAGGGGGCAGAAGTTGTCGTCCTTCCCCCCCAGCGACAGTTTACCCTAACCAGGGGAGACACCAATCTCCCAGACGGCGCAGATGGGACCGTGGTCTCTGCGCCCACAGCTTGTCCAGATCCCCAACTACCGTCACTGGGACAACCGGAGGAGGGGGTAAGTACAAATTCCCCTCCCCAGCTAACTTCTAATGTGGCCCCAGGGTTAACAGAGGAAATGTTAACCCCCACTGACCCCCACGTTTCCCTGGCTACTGAGCCGGAATATGTCCCAAGTACCCCAGCAGAAGAGCTGACAGCGGGGCAGAGTGCAGTCGGCCTCTGCCCTCCCTTTGTCCCTTGTACAGAGCAGGAGGTCCTGCAGGTTATACCAGCAGAAGAGCTGGCATCAGGGCAGAGTGCCGCTGGCCTCTGCCCCTCAAGTCCCCTCAGCGTGTTACACCATCACCCCATCAAAATATCCAGGTGCCTGGTTAGACTTCCCCCCACAGGGGAGATGTGTGACGAAGTGCCCTTCGCCACTTTGGCTTGGAGAGGACTGTTTGCCAGCCTCCTGCCCTGCGACTATGGCCCTGGTACATATTGCCCTTTGGAACCAGTGTTCGGCCATACCAGAGTGTATGTCACTCATTCTGGCCCTTTACATACAGGGGGTCATTCTGTACTTGCCCTGTGGGAGCGGTGATACCCCAGATAGCTATGCCATGGAGCCCATTCATATGATGAAAGACTATGGGAAAGACTTTAGCTACTTGGCAATTGAACTGTGTGAAGAGGATCTGAGCGCTATTCGGTAGTTTTGTGCGCTCAGATCCCAGCTATCTGGGGATATGGGAAATGTGAGTAAATGTGAATTGCAGTAATGCTGATGGGTTGTCAAACTAGAGAATTGACCAACAAATACTTTTGTCCGGACATCCCCAGGCCGATCCGTCGGGATCAGACCGTGTATGCCGGCTTATGGTCACGGGGGAGGTGTGTAGCGGAACCCATCACTGTTTTACCCTGTTTTATGATTATTATGGTTAAAATATGATCCTACTATATGTATGTTGGTTGATGCTCTGCAGAATATTGTCCCAGACATTTACAGCTACTTGGCATGGGAGATAATCTTGTTACAGAGACTCCGCATAAGATAAAGGAAGTCTATTGTATACAGTGTTTTCATTCTCAGATAAGAACAAAGAAGTGTAATTGAATCAATGTCTGATTGTATCAAAGTTGCCAGGGAGGTGTGACCCCCCTATTGTTCTCTTTATGTGTATTGTGTGTGGCCAAATATGGGCATGTGTATTGCCTGTGGCCAAAGAGATGTATATATATTTCTGCAATAACAAAATAAAGTCAGTATTCATTTGACTCCCAAATTGTGTGTCGTCCAATATGGGAGGTCGGGGATGGTGAAACTGTAGTGCCTCTTGGGTATTTTATCGTATACCAGCAGAGATTTTGGACTGCGTGTTCCTGCTCCGTTACAATGTCTAACACATTTATTGCTTTGAGTCTTTGTAGGGACATTTAAATCAGCTTCATATATCTTGATTTTGCTGGTGGTAGGCATCTGTTAATCTCAGTCCCCAAAGCTTTCTACATTTCTTTAATAGGATTGAAGCAGGGGCGGATCTACCGCTGGTGCAGCTGGTGCAATGCACCGGGGCCCTGATCTAGGGGGTGGGGGGGGGGGCCCAGTGCTGCCTAAAAATGTGTGTATATACATATTCTATTTACTTGTTTTTATTTTAACATGCTGTAGTGAGGGCCCCCCTGGAGCTTCCCCACCCTTGCTCCCTCAAAACCCCTCAACTGCTCAACCTCCCCCTCTATTTCCAGAATGGACTAATCTCAAATGTGAGCGTACATGATCGCGATTGCGATCGCACATGCGTGCTTGTAACTGAATCCTGCTGAAAGTTTCAGGCAGGAGTTCAGGCAGGAGGTAAGTAACAAGAAGTAAGTACTGTCTGCTGTCTCATAAGTTTAGTATATAGTTATATATATAAAAAAATAAATGTGTGTGTCTGTATCTGTGTGACTGTCTGTATCTGTGTGTCTGTGTGACTGTTTGTATCTGTATCTATGTGTGTGCCTGTGTGTGTCACACCACACCAGCACACTGGCGCTCATTGCCAGCCTCTCACCCTGTGTACTTTATAGGTGTTGTGCTTGAGTGTTACTGTTTTGGCTTGTGTTACTGCCTGGGTTAAGTGTTACAGGCTTGCGTTAAGTGTTACTGGTTACGGCTCGTTTTTATGACCTACGGACTAGTTTTACGTCTTTCGGCCTCGTTTTCAATGTGTTGCGTTTTTCCGGCAGCCATTTTTTTTGCTTAGGCGATTTTCGATTGTGAAAAAATGGCAAATATGGCTCAAATTAACTTGCAACCTCACTCACAGGCTCCCTGCCTCTCCCACTGTGCTGTGTGTGAGTGTGTAAGTTAGTTTGAGCCATATTTGTTGTTATTTTCTGGTGTTTAGAGTTCCGTGGTTCGGCCATTAGAGGTGCACAGTGCATGTACGGGTTTCGGTCCTAAGTTGCTCATTGCAGCCTAAGTCCTATATATATATATATATATATATATATATATATATATATATATATATATATATATTTATATATATATATATAAATATACACACACTGAGTGAGTTGATAATGGGGACCCGGATCAGAGCATGTTTACACCCACCACATTCCTCGGGGGCGGGGGCAAATTTAGTTTTATGTACCGGGGCCTCCATTCACTAGCTATGCCACTGGATTAAAGTATGGGTTCGGCTGGGTCATAGACAAAATTAATTGTTGTGAAGCCATGCTAAGTTTGGTTTGGTAGTAAGCTTCAGTCATTCTAAATAATACAAAATAAGATCTGGACTATTTGATACTGAAAGGTATTGAATGCATACCATCCACCCTGGGTTGGGGGGGAAATATGGTTCAAAGTAAAGAAGCTAATCTAACATACTAACATATGACACATATAAATATTGATGTAACATGACTACCAAGACTAATGCTCACTCCACTACCAGCACATATGCACATATTTAGGCTAAGGCTCTAGGCAGATTTATATAACAGATAAGTTTAGTTTTTTTTGGATAAAATAAATATATAGTTAGAGTTTGACAAGTTAGATGTAGAAGTTAGTAGAGAAGATCACAGAAACAGCTATAATTATATATATAAGCATCTGTCTATAAAAGCAATAGTAAGGACTTTCCGTCCATGTACTTATTATTTTGACAGAATGTTTCAGTTAAGTAAGAGAGATATCTCTTGGACATGATCAATTACAACCCCCCCTCTCCCTCCCCTGTGTCTCTCCCCCCTCCCTCCACTGTGTCTCTTCCCCCTCTCCTGTGTCTCTTCCCCCCTCTCCTACCTCTCTGTCTTTTAACCATCTCTCTCCCCTGTGTCTCTTTCCCCATCTCCCTTCCCCTGTCTCTCCCCCACTATCCCTCCCCTGTGTGTGTGTCTTCCCACTCCCGCTCCCCTGTGTCTCGTCCTCCCTGACCTTGCGTCTCTTCCCCCTTCCCTGTGTCTCTTTCCCCCACTCTCTATCCCGCTCCCCTGTGTCTCTTTCCCCATGTGTCTTTCCCCATGTCTCTCCCCCTCTCCTTTGTGTCCCCCCTGTGTCTCTTCCCCCCATGTTTCTCCCCCCTCCCCTGTGTCTCTTGCCCCTCCCGTGTCTCTCCCCCCACCCTGTGTCTCTTCCCCCCTCCTCCCTCCAATGTGTCTCTCCCCCCTGCCCTGTGTCTCTTTCCCCCTCCTCTCTCCCCTGTGTCCCTTTCCCCTCTACTCCCTCCCTTGTCTCCCTCCCCACCTCTGTTCCTGGCGCCAGTGCATGAACAGTGCCGCATGTACGGAATCCGTACAATAGTTTATGTAGTGTGCATGTGCTCCCAGTGGAGCGTTACGCATTCACGGAAACTATATTAGTGATTTTATTATTACTAGCCTATTATTATTAAATAAGCTTATTATATAAACATAATTCTTATTTTTTATTAATACAATTTTGTGGTAATTAAGGGCAACTAATATATGTCTTTATTAAATGTTTAATAGTAAGCAATTTTTGTAAATTTATCTAATGGAGTATCAAGTTTCTTGTGAAGTGGGTTCGTGCATCTATGAAAAGAGTTGAGGAAGTTAGCCACACTGTAGCCATTCCAGAAGGCAATAGGGATAGAGAAGTGGGAATGCCACTGTGGGAAACCATACAAACCTCCGAGAGCACCCATCTCTTCTCAAAAGCTGCACGCACAGCTCTTTTTATATGCCAATACCATCAATTACTAAATTTGAGTGCACTGCATTATCATTATTTTATGTACAAGAACTTGTAACAATTATATGTTGTCAATGCTTATTTACTGCACATCCTTGTTTTCCATATTCTCTTAATAATCTACAATCCTACTAGATTTTCTCAGGATTTTGCATTCTTAGTTACGCTATAGGAAAATCATAAAAGTTATTTAATTTGTTGTCTTGGGTCAGTACCATTAATTCTATAAGTTGCATAGAATATCAAAAAGGTATACATATTTATTCATACTATTTTTAAATTAAGTTAACATTACAAGTAGATAATTATTTCATTAATCTACTATAATATAGAGTACGTTTTATCTTGTATAAAAAGATTCCCAAAATCTAGTTAGGTATCAAAGTAATCAAGTAAGTTTTTCCACTAGTTAGAGGTGTGATCGCAACATTAGTGAATATCAAACTTAGAATTTACACAACTAGTGCATAATATAGGAACAACCCAGAAGCAAAATCACTTCATTATTCATTTTAAAATATGCATCACATGGGTTCAAGCAATTATACATTTATAATATTCTATTTTTGAGCCTTAAGGATTGCTGTAGTTTTGTCCTTCAGTCATTTTTGACAATCCATGACCCTATGGAATGCAGCAGGCCAGGCGCTGCCACTCTGAGCTCCCTCAAGCTCATGCCAGTTACTTCAATCTTTCCCAGCATTAGAGTCTTCTCTATGGAATCCGATCTTCTCATGATAAGACCAAAATATTTGAGCTTATATAGAGCTCCTCCATCTTTGGTTACAAAGTATATAGTTACATAATCTAATTTCTATATTGTCAATCTGATTGGATAGGAATGTAAAATATGATTTCAAAGTTCTATGCTTCCTGACCGCTTACCTTAGCAAAGAGTAATTTAATATGTCTGCTAATAGTACGTTACTGGAGAGAAGTATACAAGCATAGAATCAGGCTTTAATTCACCAGTAATATATTGTAGACATGCCATAAGAAAGTGCTAATGTAGACATGCCATAAGAAAGTGCTAATGTACTTTTTAAATATAAAGAAAAATAGACAAGAGTTTACACACGTTGTTGTTTACCCATTCAGGCATATCTGACTCTCCATGATCCTATGCACCAGCATGCCAGACACATCTGTCAGCCACTGCCCATCAGAGTTTTCTTAAGCTCCTCAACTAATATTTAGATTGCAAGTTTGCGAGTTTTCAATCATGTGTGGGTACTTTGGAAACAAGCACTATGTACATTTGATTTTACGCTCAAAAACATTCTTTTTAAGGTGTTAATTTTGTTGTTGCCATGTACTTAACTCCTGTATAGAGCTAGGGAAGGCATTACAAATAAAGATAATAATTATTATTACAATATTCATTGTTTCAATTACCTCATCTATCCATCTCCACTTCTTCTGTGCCCTTATTCCTGTGCCTTCAATCTTTTCCAGCCTCACACTATTGAATTATCATATTGCTGATCTAAACAATGGATGATTTTCCACAAATACTCTCTACACTACAAAGTGTATTAAATTTGAAGCCTGTAGCGGCATCAGCACACCTGCAAAGGCTTGAAATTCGGCTGTGTTACAGAGCTATTAAATTGAACCATGCCGCTTGTTACGGGCTGGAGACACAAACCCGTAAATCATTCTTGCGCACATTGCATGTGCAGTCTTGAACATGATAAACAAGTCAAACCTGTAGTTACGGGTTTAGATGGAGCCAAATGGCAAATGAGATCGTAATCATTACATCACTCAAAAATGGAGGTTAGATTTCAAAGCCTTACGGGTTTCAATTACGAGTTTCGATCGTATCCGAATTCCAGAAATAATGCAATATTAATAAATCAGTAAATATGATATTCTAGTCCCTGCGAGTTCCATTATATATATTAACACAGTGATTCAATATATCAATAAAACACAGAAATTAAACAGAAATAAAAGTAGTTTATATTGCAGATTTGAGAGCTTGTGAATGTTGTGCTATTAATTTTAATACCTAACATCACTTTCCCTTTCATTAAAAATACAGTAGTGTGTGTATATTTGCATTTACAGTGCTATGGATAGCACTGTAACCCCCTTGCGGGTCCTCTCTAGTACCTGTTAGATTTTGTGGCTCCATTTGCGGGTTACAGGTTTGAACACCAGTGGATTCGGAGCAATTTAATAGCGATTTCAAATGTGTCAGTTACGGGCTTGACAGATCAAAGGATTTGCGGCAGCGGAGTTTACATTTCAAAGTCGCGTAGGGTTTTTCCACCTGAAACCCGCAGATTGTTACGGGGCCAATTTAATAGCCGTAAGTCTTATGGGCTACATTATGGTTTTACACGTTGGTAGGGCTGTAAACGTCTAATTTGATCTAAAAAAATTAAAAAATCTGATACACTAATATGTCAGAAACCTGCAATTTGTCAATATAGAGTAAAATGTGTTTCAGACTACAATAAATTTAAAAAAATGCCAATTTATGCACAGAATATAACGTGCATCACAGTAATCACAATCATCCTTCTCAGATTGCTTTCATACAGCTATTTTTAAATAATACACCCGACTTGTTATCTAGGTAGCACTCAAGATACCAAGTATAATTTAAGTGGCATAGGTCATTTCTTTCATGTTGTGGTCATATTCCCTTTGTGTGTAACATGTAGGTCACTAATCTGTGAACTGCAAGCATCCTGACATACATTATCTTGTGTGTGATGGACATTATACCAAATCACTTTTTTCTGGTGACAGTACAAAAACAACCTGGTCTAATGGTCTAATATTAAGTCAACAACTGTAATGCTTTATAAGATGTAATGACATAGTCCCCATTGTAGTTCAATGAGTGAAAGAACAGCTAAATCATTACATCAATTTATCTGTTGTACTGTGCGTGTATGGTATATGTCAAACACTCATGCTCCAGAACAAGACACATATTGGACAGTGTTCTGTAAGATTATGTTCATTTAGGAAGAATTAGGAAGACTTATATGGCTTAGCTAATTTAAGATGTTTATAGAATGTGTAGATAATGTAATTATTTACTGATGTGAGATCATTATGGCTCCCTCTTTCCCTACATCCGGTACATCATTGCATCTTTTGTACCACTTGCTACTGGTTGCCTGGAAAGAATATTCCAAGCTACACTACCTTAGAGAGGTAGAGTGGAAAATGTAATGAATAATTGAAGGAGGAACAAAAAATTAAGGGAAGAGAGACTATCAAAGTGTAAATAAAAAAAATCAGGTGCAGCAAGTATTCATTATTTTTAGCCACATTTTTTTTACTATTTGTCCATGTTAATAATTATTAGTAAAGTACAAACAATAATGTTGAATGTTCCAATGGTAAAATAGTTTTTTCATCATTTCAGTGTATTACTGTTAATGAAATATTTTATAAATAACTGCACAGGTAAAAGAGGAAACACTAAAATCAATATAAGTGCAGCAACCCTTGCCTATAAAATTATAAGGCTTGTGACAAATACAACCCATACTCCTGATTGTATATTTTATATATCCCATAAAATGCACTTGTAGTTGCAGCTAACATACAGTCACATTAAATAAATAAAATGTATCCGAGTTACAGAGCTATTAAATTAGAACATGCCGCTAGTTACGTGCTTGAGACGCAAACCTGTAAACCATTTGTTGAACGTTGCATGTGCAGCCGTGAACATGATCAATTAGTCAAACTCATAGTTACAGGTTTAGATGGAGCCAATGGCAACTGAGATCGTCATCATTACGTCACTGAAAAACCGAGGTTGGGTTTCCATGTCTTACGGGTTTCAATTACGAGTTCTGATCGGACCCACATTACAGAAATAATGCAATATTTATAAAGTCGTAAATATGATATTCTAGTCCATGCGAGTTCCATTATATGTATTAACACATTGATGAAACATGAAACTTAACATGAAATAAAGTATTTTATATTGCCGATTTGCGAGCTTGAGAATGTTGTGCTATTAATTCTAATTTTAAAGTACAATAGAGTGCGCTTAATAGTTGCTGCAGTTGTCAGAACTAGTGTCTAACCACCTTGCGAGACCTACAGTATCTAGTACTCCAGCCCATGAGTAAGCCCCAGAAGGGGTGAAACGGGACCGTCGGGACTATCACCTAAGCGCAAGTACTCTGGTTATTTGGTTTATTGATTACAATAGAGAGGTTTATATATGTTTGAGCTATTTTTTGCCTGTGTTACTTTACTCCTTGTGACTACTGTGAATTGCCAGTCAGCATTAATGACATATAGTAGTCTCAGGCAAACAGGAGTTGCATCACTATTGTATGCTATAACACATCATTTGTACATATTTTTTATAAACCCCTCTCTATCTTTTTTCATAACCAGTAAAGTACTTCCATGCGCTTTTTTCTACATTGGTTTTAACCACACTTTTTTGAGCTAAACACTATTTATATATTTTCATACTTTTGTCCTCCCAAGGATTAGCAAATTTATTTTGCCATATGAGGGAAGACTGTATGTACTCAACAATATACCAGTTAGTAGCTCATTTAAAGGAATCATCCATTCCAAACCCTATAGTTCCTATATATTTTTTCTACTATTATTACCATTGTTTAGGTGTTAGGCACCAAGGAACTTTTTTACAGTGATATACTTAATCAGTATCTAGTACTCGTAATATTTTTTGATACATTTTCGAGTTGTGGGTGAGAATGTTGTGCTATTAATTCTTATACCTAACATCACTTTCCCTTTCATTAAAAGTACAGTAGTGTGTATATACTTGCATTTACAGTGCTACGGGTTGGACTATACTCCCCTAGCGGATCCTCTCTGGTACTTGTTGACTTCTTGGCTCCATTTGCGGGTTACAGGCTTGAACGCCAGTAAATTTGTTGCAATTTAATAGCGTGATTGGAAACATAACAGTTACGTGCTTGATAGATCAAAGAATTTGCCGGCGCACAGTTCACATTTCCACGTCACGTAGGGTTTTTTCGCACATAATCCACAATTTGTTTGCAGGTAGTTTTGAGAGGCCAATTTAATAGCCATAAGTCTTGCGGGCTATGTTACGTGCTACGGATTTCAATGTTGAGGGAATTTAATAGGGCTAATAGGGTGCTATGCTAATTAATGCCTTCTATCCGAATTACGAGTAACAAAGTAAATCCTACCTAGCTATGCTATTTCCCCATCCCGGATGTGAAAAAACTGCTATGAGTGACTGGCACGACAAAGCCAAAAAGCACGACACACAACTCAAAAAACCACGGCTCACAACTCCACTGATTTTTGCACTGCTAAAAGATTATAAGTTACTCTATTAGACTTTTACACCAAAACCCTATGCTAATAAGACTTTACGGATCACTCACAAACCTGGGCAGTGCCATAACTGCAAAAAGCTGAAGTAAATATAACGGGCCCAAAGAGCCACTCGCAAAGGCTTTTTAAACCTTTGCCGCGTGGCGCAGCAACAGTTAAAGTGAAAGTATAGCACCTAAAACACTTAAAATTAATATTTCAACATTATTTGACACGTAATAGTTAAATATCAACATATGTGTAATTATTAATTATAATAGTGTCTGTTTCATTAGACAACATCTCGGGTAACACACTGCCCAGTACTCAAGGGGTTAATACATGTCAGGAAACCACGTTGCCTAGGAACAAATGCTCTAATGCGTGGTCTATATATATATACTATATTAAACAAAAATGCACTCATTTTTATATATTGAAGCTGTAAATACAATTGTCACATCTATTTAATGTCATAAAAAATAAATATATAAATAAATATATATATATATATATATATATATATATATATATATATATATATTTAAATATTTATTTATATTATGGGTCCTTGTCACATTTACGGTACTTGATTTTACTCATTATAATAATTTTGAGGCTCTCATTTCCTATTGGCTCCTAGAGCAATTTCTAATTTGTACAGCTTGGTTGCAAATGTTAGTTAGGTCACATTGGAAGATAAATGTATAAGTTTTCATCTAAAGTTTTTATTTATCTTAAATTATAAAAAAATGTTCTCTTATTGTTGTGCAAAATCAAATATAATGTTTTTACTTCCTTACAAATGGAATGGAATTCTAGCCCTAATAATCTATATATAAATAAAGAAGGTCAGCAAAAATGTGAACATAGTGCTCAGGAAAACAGGAAAGCATTCCCTTCACAAAATCTTGTATACATTAAATGCATCATACAGGTTTATAACTTGCTATGACTTGATTATACTGCTGTGTCTCTGTTGTTCGCATATGATTAAACAGCTGCCGATTGTCTCTTCACAGGTAATGCAGCTGGGATACTGCTGTGCTCACATTAGACAGCTGTAATAAGTGCTATGCCCATATGATGCAGTTACGCTCTGGCTCAATCAGCAATGGGCATCTGTGCTGTTTGACCGCATGATACAGCAATATATCTTTCTATCTCTATCTCATTACCATGTAACTGGAACAACATTAGGCTCACTTAACAACACTCTTGTTCTTACCTTTAATTTGATCTGAACCAGAGGCTCATTTCACATCTTGTACTTTGTGCAACTATCTGGCTAATTTGCTGAAAATATTCCCTGAATGTATTAGGCAAGAAATCCTGTTATAGCATGAGTCTGTCTTGAAAACTACTTTTGTGAGAAACGGCTTTTTATGAACAATAAGCACATACAGGGGATAATATTAATGTGCAAGAAGGAAACGTATTGTCTGTGATAAGTCAGTCCAGCTACAGATGTTATAAACAATAATCTTTTTTAATCACACTCCTAATGTGAAAGTAGGCTCCTTCAACACTCTAACAAATCAAACGCTTCCACAAGTAAAACCGCTCTAATTTTAAAGAATTCTTCAGCCTTAAAAAAAACTATATTTATTTAAATGTATATTCTAGGACATTGTATAATTAAATATGGAATTCCAATGGTCCCTAAATAATTTAAGTCCTGTAAATATTGTTTTCTTCATTTAATTATGTCATTTTGAAACAAAAATATTGAACTGTGTTTGCATGCAAGTTACATTTCTATTAAATACTGGTCTTCACGTGCTGCAGTTTTATAGTTTCAATTTAGTGACAAATCAAAGCATACTATTGAACTTTGAAGTGCTTATGGGTTTACCAACTAGATGAAATACATTTTACCAAAAGAAAACTTCAAATGCCTGACTTTAAGTTAGAGAGTTTCAAATACGTGAATTTTAATAGGGGAAATGGCTGTCATTTTATTCAATCCTTGACATATTTTATATGCAAAAACAGATTCACAAGTTTGTTTCATGTGCGACAGAATGAGGCCCCATGTACAGTGGGGGGAAAAAAAAATTGATCCCCTGCTGATTTTGAACGTTTGTCCACTGACAAAGAAATGTTCAGTCTATAATTTTAATGGTAGGTGTATTTTAACAGTGAGAGATAGAATAACAAAAAAAAAACAAGAAAAACGCATGTCAATAAAGTTCAAGTAGCTCGCAAATGAAATATGACCAGCAACTCGAAAATGTATCAAAAAATATTATGAGTACTAGGTAGGACTCGGAAGGGGGTTAGACACTAGTTCTGACAACTGCAGCAGCTATTAAAAGCACTCTACTGTACTTTACAATTAGAATTAATTGCACAACAGTCTCATGCTCACAAATCTGCAATAAAAAAAATATTTTATTTATCTTTTATTTCAGAGATATCTCGATCGTGGGAATTAAAGGGTTAATATACATAATGGAACCCGCATGGACTAGAACAGTTGCATTAATGATTTTTATTGATTTCTACTACTTGCTGGATTGCAAGTTCGATCACAAATTTTACATTTAAACACAAATTAATTGTAGCATAAACTCCATGTTTTACTGTCATTTACATTTGGATGTGTTTAAGAAGTAAATTACGGGCTTGCTTAAATAATGTCAAATCATATGATCATGCCCCCTGAAATCCTACTTACGAGTGCATGGTTTGCATGTGGAGGCTGTGAGAGTTAGAAACAATTGAATGAGTCTTAAGGTTTAGACAAAATGCAGCCAAAAATGTCAGGTTACAGGCAACTACGGGATTGCAATTCAATGGGACCCTAAGTTTGTAATATCCAGTGTTTAATGTTTGTACAGGCTTCCAGATCTGTTTTATGTTTCTTACACTACACACTATAAATATTGCAAAACATATTATGGATAAAAAAAAATATTATAATGCAATAGAAAAGGTGAGGTGGAAACATTGTATACTAGGAAATAGACAGATGATGGCAGTTAAAGAGACTTTTCACTTTTCAAATTAAGGTCTCCGAACAAAAAAAAAAGCGTATGCTGACCATTAACTGCTCTTGGGGTCTTACCCTATGTCACCCAATGTGATCTACAGAATAAAGTTTGTTATCTGCATTATCTGTTAGTTTGAATGAAGTTTAAACAGATTTTGTTGTATATTTTATTCATTGAAAACAAACGAAAACATTTCTGATATTTAAAGCATGATCTTTTAAATGCATGAAGAAGAAAAAACAAACAAATTGTGTTCCATATTCCTTTAAGGTCTCCATCACACTGTGTTGCAGTTCCTTTGTGTTTGGATTTAAAGTCAGGTATCTCTTCAATCCATGTCATAGTTACCAGTTCTTACATAATTTGTACTGGATTTATAACCAATAAGACAACACAATTAGATGACAAAATGTCATAACAACATTCTATAGTAAAAAAAAATCAACACATCTATAGGACTAAATTGGAGACATCAAAATATTGGAATTATAATATTCATAGACTGGGTATATATAAATATTTATTTTAGAATTAAATCATAGTTATTGAGGATGAAAAAGACCTGCCTTCCCAGTGTGACTTAATAATATAGTGCTGTCAAATATCACTATAAACACTATCTTTTAGTTATGTTTTTCTACCTAGGCCAATAAATCTAAGGCCTAGGGCAGCAAGTTGCCTCACATGTCAAGGACAATGCTACTGGAGTTTGTGTGGTAATCTTTAGACAGTGATATAGTTATCTGAAAAGAGAAGTAGTAACTGTGGGTTTAATACCTAATTATGCTTCTGGCCACAGTCAATATAATTATAGTGCAATTGCAGTGAGCCAGTGCCATGATGGACTTGATGCAATAAAGTAAAGCAAGGATCCTATTCAGTTTATATGTTAATAGGGGAAGACTACGTTGTGGTAGAAGGTAGTAGAAAATAACATCAGTTACAATGCTCAATAACATTAGCTGCAACTATACTTAAGAAAAAATAAAGCCTTTTTAAAAGGTGACTGCTTCCAAAGCATTAAAATCTGAATTTCTGTAAGATTATGCTTATCATATATTTGCTCACTGCTAATAAGATACTGTATTTTTGTTGCTGCAGTGTGTGAAAACCTTTCTAAGTGATCTTTTGCTTCTGTCTGAAAATATTACAAGCTTGCCTATCAGAAGATATAGCCTGACATTTAGCAGCCATCCCTTGTCATTTTAATTAAGTAGAATAATTTCACAATAGCATGGACCAGTGCTTATCCTGTGGTGTTTTAGCCATTTTAAATGTTAATTGAATATTCCCATTTATTTGTAAACTATCACAGAGGACATGTGCTGTGAAGTGTGCTCTTCTCCCACTAGCCAATTCAGCCCAAGCTCAGAACATAAACTTCATGGTAAAATATATTAGATTATCTTTCCTGCTTGTAGCCAAATCAGTTTCGAAAATAGGCAGACCATTTTAATGAGACATTTTAGAGGGTACATTGATCTCATGTTGTGTTATACCGAAAAGAAAACTATAAAAGCAACAGAAGCCAAAACGTGTATTGCTTCAAAGAGAAGCAATATGGACTGTGGCCTGAATTAGTATTTAAGCTCTGTATATAATGACTCCTGGAGCACATGTTGCATACTGGTTTCTAAACGTTTCAGGTGCTGCCAACAAGCTTTGCAGTCACCCTGTGATAGTCCACAAATGCCAAGCTTATTGTAGATGAAGCAAGGGGAAATCTAAATTAGGAGCCTTATACCTGAAAATTATATTTCCCTTTGCGCCCTTAATTTGGTTCATCAGCTGATACAGTGCTTATTCTCACAGGTGTCAGTAAGAAAATGCCTTCACCTTGCAAGAGAAATAACGAAACATCACCTTCCAAGCCTCCACATAAAAATCTAGTCTTGTTCTCTTTTTATCAGCACATTTATGTAGGAGCTTTATGGAATTACTTAACTAATCTAGACCTACATTTTTAGGCAACATTACTGAGAGAAGTTTACACCTATATAAACATTTGTTTTTATGTGAAAGCAAACACCCAAATATTCTAACGTTCTGCTAAAAGGTTTTACATTCTCATTTTCACAGAATTTAACTAGTCTCAGTGATCATTTTAAGCTTCACTTAACTGTAATTAACTATTAAAAATGTTTCTATCACTTTTTAATATTAACCTTAATAATGAGTGACACAAACAATTTCAAACAATATGTTCACTGTTCCGTTACATTCATGTTTGTCACCAAATTTACCTGCGTTCACAATAAGGTATTACAATTCTGAGCATATATACTCAGACCAGTCATACAACTTTTATTTATATGGCATAAAACATCGACAAAATTAAGAATAACAGCAATGAATATAATCAATACAAGCAAAATCTGTCTCTGTTGTAGAGTGTTTTCAATAAATGCATCACTAGGAAATATCATTATGCTTGGATAATTTCCTATACACTATTTCAAAGAAAAGTGAAAGTCTGCTCTACAACAGACTGTGTCTAAATGGGGATTAACTTAGTTGAACCCAGGCCATTGAGTCACAGGTCCACTATCAAATGTCCCTTTTGAGGTAGAACCTATTATCAGTTAAAATATAATTTCCTCTATATCCTCATAAATGATGCTTAATAATCAGAGTTATTTGCTCCTTGGCAATATAGATGGATAAATGATGTGCTTGACACTATCCCATCCTACATATAAAATTAATTCTTCTCAGACAAAATGCTTGTTATCAAGTTTAATCTCACTGCTGAAGATATTTATTCAAACTCTATGTTATCACAGATTTTAATTAACACCTAATTGTTTAAGTCTCTTTTTAATTGTGTTTTGAGACTAGATAACATTATTGGTTCACCACTACAAACAAAGCAGCAAAAACGTAATTTTGTGTATTCATTTGGACTTAATGTCAGAATGAATACACTGCTGAAATATCTATTGAATTTTAGAAATAGGTGCATCCTTCACTAAGAAATTAACAAATGAATCTTTGTTTACACGTGTCACTGGCAAGTTCCCCTGACAGACCCACAGCAACAGCTCTGTGCAGTGAGCATAATAAAAAAAGTGTTAATCCCTCACTAATCCATCAGTGCAGAGATTGGAGCACTGAAATCACCTAAATAGGTCAATTGGGGGTTAACTCCTACAAACATGGCCAGATTACCCATTAGGCCAACTAGGCAGCGGCCTATGGGCACTTCCCTGTGAGGGGCGCCACTTCTTTTTTTTTTAAATGGTTCCTGGCTTTAAAAAAACAAAACAAAATGCTGCAGTTCATAGACTGGCTACTAGTGGGTAACCATCTAGAACAAGAGAGTAACAACAGGAAAAAGAATTTACATGAACAGAAAAGGCAAAAATGGGTCTGTGCATTTCTTGCATACTCACTCGCAGGGGCTCCTCCATTTCACTGCCTAGGGGCTCCAAAAAGGTAGATCCTTGTTTTCAGCATGTCTTCACCTCAAGGTTCAATATCTGTTATTAATCATAATACTTCGAAAGGCAGGCTACACTTTGTTATGTGAACAGACACACAATTTTAGATGTTAAGCTGTTACTATTGTAGTTAAAAAATAGATCACTTTAACATATAATCCTGTGCTCTTTTACAACATGGAAAGCACTTACAGTATAGTTATAACTATAACAAAACCTTGTAAGCAGAACTTGTCTGTATACTCTAATGCTAATGCTTAACTAGATAATTTTGTATTAGTTAAATATAATACAAATTAATCATCTTCAATCAGAATTTTAAATTTTCTTGCCAACTAAACTCTTTTTGTAACTGGCCTTCACTGTGTGTATGTTTAGTGCTCTATTCAATATCATTGGCTGCAGACATTTATAATATTTACATCTGCTGTAATATTATGTATGAATTGCACTTATTGCTTTATTTTTCAACCACACAATCATACATGTCTTTTTGGTTCTATGCTTTCTTTTTCAGCCACACAAACATTTGTATTTTTAGGGTTTGTGCTTCCTTTTGGGGCCACACATACATTCATATTATGGTTCTGTGGGGAGTTCACAGCCCAAATCTTAAATACTATGAGGATATGAGAGAAAGTATTACTGCCTCGTTTGAATTATTTCCCATTAGAATTTCCCCTAACTACTGCATATTGTACACATATACAGTAGCTAGCCTATAATCTTAGTTAGCTGACTCCACTAAGTGACACAGCGTGTGACGCCATAATCTGTTGAATGTAACCAATGATGGAGCTACTACTGATGCAGCAAGTGCAAGTCAACTGGACCAAAAAAGGGTAGGGGCCGTCTGCAAGTGACAGTGGTATGGATTAATGAGGAATGTTTAATTTATTAGAGGAGAGGGACAGATCATTTTTATAGAAAGTTTATACTACATATATTTTCAACCCCTACTATTATCTACTTTTTATAAAGAATATGCAAGACCTCAATTAACTAGCTTCACTACTGATTATAATACATATTGTATAGAATTAGTAATTTGCTCCTAATCATATTTATTGACCTCAGTATGTACAATCATAAAAAAAAAAAAAACTATGTGGGACAGACAGATCCACCTAAAGTTGAACTGGGAAAGGTGCCAGTAAAATTCCTTGTTTAGAGAATATCCGGTGCCAGGAAAGATAAAAGGATATCTAGTTTTTGTATCTGAGTAGAAAATTAGGTTTAAGTTAAAGAGCACACATTGTAGTCAAGAAGGATCATTTTGCTGTGAAATGGGCAATGGAATCACTCAGGTATTATTTATTAGGAAATTACATGCTTCACTATGTTGGCATCCTTTTGTGAATCATTCAATTGACAGGCTTTACTCTACAACATTTCCTTTTTAAAGTTAAAGACAGATTATCTGTCCTAATATGGGAGGTTATGTGAGACAATAATAAAATTCATTAAGCATTACAGGGACTGCAAAGCAGTTTGTTGACTGGGATGTCCACTTCCTATGTGGAAAATGCCATTACTGTTATTCACAGCTCATTACTGCCCATATTAGAGTTTAGTGAACCTTAAATAGACATGGAAAGCACATTTTTTTCGATCATGCATTTGAAAGAATATGTTTTAAACTTCTCAAAAGTTTATTACTTCAGGAAAAAATATTTAGTAAAACGTATTGGAGACTAACAGGGAATGCCACAGGAAATACCTCTGTGTGAGATGAAGTATGTAAGACTCTAGATCTCATTGACAGACACTTATGACTCAAACAGCTATTTTGCTGCACATTGACTGTCAAGGACAACCGCCCCAAATATAATTATAAATTCAAAACAGAAGACGCTGCTCCAGAAGCTACAATTTAAAAAAAGAAACACCCTATTCAACATTATGAAATGCCCTCTTTGAAATTCAATGAAGAAGAAAATGTTTTCAATGGCCCTTTTAAGTTTTTGGATATTACAAACCTCATTTACCATCAGAACTGAGCAGTCATTTCTACAGAGGCTCAATCCAATGTAACTGGGCCTCATACCATCCACTCCCATTTCTATTTACCGTATATACTCGAGTATAAGCCGAGTTTTTCAGCCCTTTTTTTAAGGCTAAAAAGGGCCCCCTTGGCTTATACTCGAGTGACTCCCCCTAGTGTCTCTCTAACCCCCCGTGTCTCTCTACCCCCCCATGTCTCTCTTACCCCTGTGTCTCTCTAACCCCCTGTGTCTCTTTCCCTCCCCCTCCTCATCCTCAACCCCCCTCCTCCTCATCAACCCCCTCCTCAGGAGGGAGGTTGAGGGGGTGAGGAGGGGAATGAGGATGGGGGGTTGAGGATGAGGATGGGGGGGTTGAGGAGGGGGTTGATGAGGAGGAGGCGGTTGAGGAGGGGGGTTGAGGTTGAGGGGGGTGAGGAGGGGGTTAATGACGAGGAGGAGCGAGGTTGAGGTTGAGGAGGGGGGTTGAGGTTGAGGGGGTTGAGGATGGGGGTTGAGCATGGGGGGTTGAGGAGGGGCATTGAGGTTGAGGGGGGTGAGGAGGAGGTTGAGGAGGGGGGTTGAGGGTGAGGCTGAGGGGTGAGGAGGGGGAAGAGGATGGGGGGGTTGAGGATGAGTTTGGGGGGGTTGAGGAGGGGGGTTGAGGATGGGGTTGAGGATGGGGGGGTTGAGGAGGGGGTTGATGTTGAGGAGGGGGGTTGAGGTTGAGGGGGTTGAGGAGTTAGGTTGAGGGGGGTTGAGGAGGGAGGATGAGGAGGGGTTTGAGGATGAGGAGGGAGGTTGAGGATGAGGAGGGAGGTTGAGGAAGGGGTTGAGGATGATGAGGGAGGATGAGGAGGGAGGTTGAGGATGAGGAGGGAGGTTGAGGTTATGGAGGGGGGTTGAGGTTGAGGAGGGGGTTGAGGATGGGGGGGTTAATGATGAGGGGGTTGAGGATGAGGAGGGAGGTTGAGGATGAGGAGTGGGGTTGAGGAGGGAGGTTGAGAATGAGGAGGGGAGTTGAGGAGGGTGATAAGGTAGGGGGGAAGAGACACAGGGAAGGGAGAGGGGACAAGAGACACGGGAGAGAGAGGGGGGACACAGGGGGCAGCACATTTCCCACCCTCGGCTTATACTCGAGTCACTCATTTTACCCAGTATTTTGTGGTAAAATAGGTGCCTCGGCTTATACTCGGGTCGGGTTATACTCGAGTATAGAGATGTCGCGGACAGTTCAACCGCGGACTATTCGCTGCGATTTTGTCATGTTCGCGTTCGCATCGGACGGCGAACACATGCGCTTTTGGGTTCGTCCCCTATTCTTTATCATTGAGGAAACTTTGACCCTGCACCTCACAGTCAGCAGACACATTCCAGCCAATCAGCAGCATACACTCCCTTGCAGGGCCTTCCATCTGAAGGACAGCATACATTTTAGAATCTTTCTGAAGCTGCATTCGTTGTGAGAGGACAGATAGTGTAGCTGCTGGAGATTTAATAGGGAAATAGATAGCCAGGCTGTGTATTTAGCTTCCACTACAGACCTGAAGGACTCATCTGATATCTGCTGCAAGGACAGCAACCCAAAAAGCCCTTTTTAGGGCTAGGAACATCATTTATGTTATTTTATAATGTTTTTCTGTGTAATCTAATTGCATATGCCTGCCTGCCAGCGTGTGTGTGTGACAGGCTAACACCTAACAGCTTATATTGTGCTCAGTGAAATAAAACAACACTTTTTTGACTGTAATAGATTGAATAGCAATTGCCTGCCTACAGGCGTGTGCTGAAGCCTATTGCACAGTGATACGTCATATCTGGTGCAACCGTAGTGTACAGTGACATAAAACAACACTTTTTTGACTGTAATCGATTGAATATCAGTTGCCTGCCTACAGGCGTGTGTGTGAGGCCTACAGCGCCTACTCTGCCAACTTTTGACAGTGCACAGTGACACTCATATCTGGTGGCACCTTAGATTGCACGCGCAGTGCCCCAAATTTGAAGCGGGAGGATCAACCAAGCATCTTTTTCCATCTCCTGCTTATAAAAATCCATGCCATATACACGTCCCCTGATAGGTGATGTAACAGGTATCAAACTGATAGGAATAAATAGTACAACTTAATACACCACTCCTATCTGGTGGCACATTACATTGCACGTGCAGTGCCCCAAATTCGAAGTAGGAGGTCTGACCAAGCATCTTTTTCCATCTCCCTGTTCCAAAAATCAATGCCATATACACGTCCCCTAATAGTGTACGTAACAGGGATTAAACCGATAGGAATAGTACTACTTAACAGTACACACCTTATAATAACGCAGACAGAGGCAACGCAAAGAGAGGAGTCTGAAGAAGAGGAGTCAGAGGAGGAAGGTGGCTTTGAGGAGGTGGAAGACCAAACACAGCAGGCGTCCCAGGGGGCTTGTTGTCACCTTTCGGGGACCCTTGGTGGCTGGGTGGAGGAAGAGACCTTCAATGACATCAGTGAGGACAAGGAACGGGACATGGCTATCTTGGTATCCAACCTTGTGCAAATGGGGAGTTTGCGGTTGTGCAAAGGGATTGTTTGCGGTTGTTTGGGTGCATTAAACGGGGAGATTGGTCTGTTACTGTGATCGATACAACATCATAGCTAATGTTTTAAAGCATGTTATTCCAAACAATTTAGGAATGTTAGGTGATTTATGCCCTTTATGGCTTGAAACCAGACTCTGCATCAACTATGTAATTTTCCGTGGGAGTTTTGCCATGGATCCCCCTCCGGCATGCCACAGTCCAGGTGTTAGTCCCGTTGAAACAACTTTCCCATCACTATTGTGGCCAGAAAGAGTCCCTGTGGGTTTTGAAATGCGCCTGCCCATTGAAGTCTATGGCGGTTCACCCGGTTCGCCCGTTCGCGAACATTTGATGGAAGTTCGCGTCCGCTGTTCGCAAACCGAAAATGTGATGTTCGCGACATCACTACTCGAGTATATACGGTACCTTGTTTTCTTTTGCTTCACACATCACCACCTCTCTTCAGCCTCTAACCTCATATAACATGCCTTCCCTCCTGCTCTGTCTACAATCACCACCTACGATTTGTGTTAATTTCTAGTACAAGTTTAGCACTATTACCTCCATTTTTCACAGCCGATACACCCACAAACTTAATCACATATTAACCATCTACAATTACTTGCCAAGCTCTTGACTCTTCCTTTTAATTAATTCCCCAGTTTTTATTTTATTTATCCCTTTAGATTGTAAGTTTTCAATCGTATAAGGTGCTTTGAAAAAAGCACTATGCATGTAATAATTTAAACTCAGACAGGGTCCTCTACTTTTTGCCATGTGTTTAATATTGTATTTATTTTTTCTTTGTACTGAACCACTGTATAGTGCTACAGAATATGTTGGCATGTTACAAAAAGATTGTAAGTTTTCAATCGTATAAGGTGCTTTGAAAAAAGCACTATGCATGTAATAATTTAAACTCAGACAGGGTCCTCTACTTTTTGCCATGTGTTTAATATTGTATTTATTTTTTCTTTGTACTGAACCACTGTATAGTGCTACAGAATATGTTGGCATGTTACAAAAAAATCGTAATAATAATAATACAAATCTAGATCTTCTCAGATTTCAGTTCATAGTGTAGGGCCAAACTGCAAGTCTACTACCAATACAGGTGTGGATAATTGGTAGAGGTAATTTAATCTCACACTCAAATTCCCCCATAGCTATACATTTGCTGCTTTATGTGACTAAATATAATGCATGTTCACATATAATTTTACCAGCATTACTGAAATCTCCATACGAACCACTGCTTTATCTTTCTGGTGAAAATGAAGATTTTAAAGTTACAATTCACTATTTAATTTGTTGTCTCTCTGGATTTTGACAATGTCTCTGCTTTAATCACTTACTATGGCCCCTATTCAATTGCAAGCCTTGTAACCCACAAATTATTTGCGGGTGGCTAAAAGACGCCAATTAAATAGCAAATCAGTTTACGAGCTACATTACGGGCTACAATAACTAAAAATTGCTCAACTGAATAGGGGGCCATAGTCTTTAAAATTTTTGTAGACTGCCTATTTGTGATAATATTCACATATAGGCAAGGATTCTAACAAACTAGATTTAAAGGCATATGCAAGTGAGCTGGATTATGAATGCATCTGATAGAGGAGAATTAGTAGTGTATGAAAAAAAAATGTTTGCATGAAAAAATACCAAAATTAAGATTTAAACAGTTACCCTAAAGCTTGCTGAATTTCTTGCTTTGCAAACTGTTTTCTATCAATGTTGACACCCCCTGACATAATACATTGTATCTTTTTGGTCTGTGAATTGAGCTGCAGCTTTATTTTAGATTTCTGTAATACCCAGAAAAAGGTCTGTGATAAAAAAACATAGTGCATGCAAATACATTTAATCATACACTACTAATTCCCCTCTGTCAGATGCATTCATAACCCAGCTCACTTGCATATACCTTTAAGTATCCAATTGCTCACCTGCAACATTAGAGTGTGCAGCTCTGAATGAATTTGACTCCAGTGCATATAATAAATGTCAAGTTAATAACAGTAACATTGTATCAAAGACGTATTATACATTCCTTATCGTTTTTAGGGTTATAAATGGAATCTAGATCAGGATTGCAGGATTTAGTCTTGGTTTGCCCCAATTGACCTTAAGTTGACATATAGAACTAGGATTCAATAATAAGAATATTCCATGGCAGTATAGCAATTAATGGTACACATTCCAGTGTGCCTAAACTATTTTACAATAGTACCATATCTATTTCCCTGATCAGAGAGCGCTATAGGATATATACAGTAGGTATTTGGAATTGTTACGTGTCCAAATAATTAGAAATTACATTGCGCTGTTGCTATTTTTTTATTTTAGCTTTTTTGTCTCTTGTTTTAATATATGCACTAATACAGATATTGAGATATTTTAAATTAGCCTACATTTACTTACACGCTATAAGGTTGTTACTATCCTGATGAGCCTAAACTTCTTATAGCACTAGAAGACAGAATACCACCATATAATGAGTGGCCTTTTTCTTTTGTCTATAAAATATTGATGATTAATATGCCATTCTGTGTGCTCAAACTTACACTTATCACTGGATGATAATAGGCAGATTGTGAGAGAACTTTTGTGTTTGAATGCTTAATGAGAACCGGTTAACCAAACATTTTTTTTTTCAGTTTACTAAAGTTAGTCACTCACGGGGTTCAGGAAGCTAATTAAAGTACTTACCTTACCTGTTAGCACCTACCTGCTGCATTAGCTTCTTGCTATATTAGATGATCATTCTTGAGAATATGCAATATTTGTATTCAGAATCCTAAGAGGTTATAATGGCCTGTATACTCAAAGCTAATAATGTAATCAAATTCACCATTCACTTATAATGAATGGTGAAGAGCTATCCATATCAATAACAATAAAAGTATTGACTACAGTCATGTGTTTATACCGCAATCAAAGTGTTGTGACAATAAGTGGTCTTGAATTCAAGGCAGCCATTATCATAACTGATAAAAAACAAAACACTTGGTAAGATGCTTACGATCACTGCAGCCCTTGAAATACCTCAATGCATAATACAACAATATCTTTTATCATATAAGAGTGATGTGAATAACTTCACTAAAAGTGGGCCATATTTTGCATCACTGTGAAAGAGTTTTAGTACTGCAATTTAAACAACCTTGTTTGTATTTCCATGTAATACTAATAAAATGTGAAAATATTAATAATAAAGAATGATAAAATCATTCTGTCATTAGCTTAATTTACCCCAATAAGTTGAGTAAGAATTTTTAGTATAAACGTATTTACAAATTTTGGATTCTTGGAGGAATTCCTGATATTCTCTCCAACTCTGGTTCAACCTCTTATCTACCAAGAGAACCTCAGAAGGGGAAAAATAAGACACAGGCCCCTATTGAATTGAACAACTGTTAGTTACTGGAGCCCGTAATGTAGCCAATAAACTAATTAGCTATTCAATAGGCTGAAAATCTGTGTGGTTGTCAAAATCGTAACTCCAACGCATCTAAACCTTTGATCTTTCAAGCCCGTAAAGGTTACAATCGCAAATCACTATTCAATTGCTACAATTCCTCAAGCCCGCAAATGTTTTCACACCTGTAAATGGCAAATGTAGAAGAAAATCCTACGTGTACCAAATAGGGGAAGGGGATTAAACACCTGTTCATAGCACTGTAAATGCAAATAAATAATCAATACTGCACTTTAAAAGACGGGGGAAGCAATGAAAGACATAAGAATTAATAGCACAACAGTCTCAAGCTCGTAAATCTGCAATCAGAAATACATTTTTTTATGTTTAATTTCTGTGATCTATCAATCTTGGTAATCAAGGAGTTAATACATATCAGGCCACCCACATGGACTAGAACATTTCCTTCATTCATTGACAGTTAACCTCCATGTTTTACTGACGTACTATTGGCTGTTTCTAAATCAGTAGTTAAAGCCTTGCTTGATTGATCATAATCCTGCTCTAAAATGCTACTTATGGGTGAATGGTTTACGGTTTAGGCTTTTGACCAGGTAGCTGCGGGCTTGTTAAATTGAATCACTCTGTAACTATTGGCAATTTCAATTGAATAGGGGCCACTGTCTGGTGCAGTACTGTATTGTTCTCAAGTCTATCACTCTATTGATTAGTTTAATAATTTTGGGCTTTATCAAAGAGTTTGAATTAATATGAATAATCAGAACTTCTTTACTTACACATATCACATGAACACACAACCTGATATCTTATTGCAAATACATTCTAACAGTTATTTAATGGTCAGTACTAAACATTAATGTAACAATATTTTACATTCACTATAATTAAAAAATAAATAAATTAGTGAGCATAATTGCATGGAAAATACATATTTTCTGACTATACTTAATGTGATAATCACTACACTGTTTTTCAACATCCCTTTGTCAGTATTGATGGTAGATTATAATAAAAATGTATATTTAAATTTGGCGATTTTGCATATAGTTAATATACAAACAGCAGTGATTGCTGAACAGGTGTTTTCAGCAGTTTATGCTATAATCTGCATTTATAAATAATCATCTGTCATAATCTAATTAACTGGTATTCTTTATACTAAATGAATTGCAGCATTCTTACAATATGCATCCTAATGTATGAACAATGCTTTGGAAATTTCAATTCATCTAGAGCCACTTTTAAATCAGTTTATCATAAGAAAAAATCAAGCAATTGATGTAATAACATGTTGTTTTTTAGATCAAAACTAATGAAAATCTTTCAAGTGTTTCTTGTGTAATTCAAGCCCATTTTATGGATTCAGGTTAATAGTATACAGTTTAAGAAAGTATTGTTTTTATTGACAAAATGTATATTTCGATTCTAAAACCTACAAAGTAATCAAACACTATAATTTAGTGTACTCTACTAAAAACTACTGTATCCTGTTGCAATATGGTTAAGACGCCTGGTTATAAGACAAATGATTATGTGCTCACCAGCTTAAACTTAGAAAATGTTGAATGCTGACAGTTTCAAAAAGTGAATACAAGAAATTTTATTTCATGAACGTACCAACTTCCATTAACAATGATAAAGCATCCACATTAGGAATTGTTGAAAGAAACTACCCTACACCAAGAGTTTTCACCTTAATATGGTTAAAGAACCAAAGAAAGTAATATTATGAAACTTTGAGTGTTCAGTACAGTATAACAAATTAGCACTTTAGATTAGCATAATTGTGCCAGGATATTATACCATGATTATTTCACTCTAATGTTTTTCATACATGGCTTTAAAAAGTGTCGTTTTTTAAATGTGCGTAAAAAAAAACAAACATAAAAAAGAAGAGTGCCACCATAGCAATATACTCACAAACAAGATGGTATTGTGGAAATAGTAAGATATAAAAGGGTTGTTTAATATAAAATGGACATTAGAGTCCACCTTGGGAGTCCACCACACATCATGTACGAGCAGGCAGACTGTCCAAAGAAACGGGAAACAATCCCAAATAACAGCCACACATGTAGGAAGTAGAAGTCCTCAAAACTGCACCAATTTTTCAAATGTTTTGAAAGGTGTTGATGATGTTTGGACCCCCATGGTATCTAAATGTAACCCCCTATGTGTCAATCATGTTTTAGCCGATCAGAAATCCCTTTTCTCATGTCACCGTGCTCATGTTACCATGACCCTATGGACTGTAGAACACCAGACACATATGTCTTAATGTATCTGGTTGTGCTTATCCATAACGTTTTATTGGCATAGATACTGAAGTGTGTTGCCAGTTCCTTCTCCAGTAGACTGCAATTTGTCTAACTTCTCTGCTATGACCTGCCCATCCTAAGTGACCCTACATGGTAAAGCTCACAGCTTTATTGAAGTACACAAGCCCCTTCACCATGACAAGGTAGTGATGCAGAAGGAGTTAACTAGTAATACCTCATGTTTATTAGCATAACATCCTACTATAACTAGAGTACCCACGATCATGCCATGCAAATGCAATTAGTGACAGATGTAACTTGTTAAATGTTATTTTTCTGAAAATATTTGTAGCTATATATATATATATATATCATCATAATCTGCTTCAGTTGAAAATGTTTACACCTCTAAAGTTAACAATTGAAGTAAGTGTACAGTTTAAAAGCACTATACATAAGAATGAGTGTGATGCCATGAATAATATCATGGATAATGTTATTTTTCATGTGATGTTATCAATAAAATCATGGATGATGTAATTTTTCAGGTTATATGTGATGATGTCACAGAGATGTAATCGTGTAATCAGAAAAACCTTTGCAAGGGGAGGGAGGCATGTTAAGGTTGCAGATCCAACATGATAATCATGCCCCAGGCCAGGTACTAAGAAATTCTCCACAGAATCAAATGAGCAGCTAAAACACAGACATACCGTATGTTTTGGCCTTTTGGGGGTCTTATCAGTGAGAGGCAGCTAATTTCCAGGGATAATGTTAAAAAATATGCTTGTTTTCTGTGAAATTAATCAGATATCATGTAACTGTGCTAGATTTCAGTGCTTCTACAGAGTGTCTCTGTTGGGGATCATTGTGATTGACTTTATTCAGTGTTATTGTGAATTATGTTAATATAGCTTAATCCTTTGATGATACTTTTTTTTCAGTATATGTATATGGCCACAGTGTGGTCTATCATATTAGTTTTATATTGTTGAATCAAGAGTTTGTTCTACATAGATTCCTTTTTAGCAATTTTGATTACATTTTATTGTTATTCACCCTTCTGCTCATGGAGCCTTGGGAACCATGAGGAAATATCCGGTGGTGAAATGCCTCCAGAGAAGACTCCATAGGACCTTGCTGTTGTATGTAGGAGTGTGTTGGTTTATTATGGAAAAAATACATTTTTCAAACAAAAATCTGAGTGGTTTTACTTTCTTGTAAATAAAACAATATCTGTAGTTAAATTTAAAGGAGCAAAATGCTGATTGTTTTTAGAAGGTTTTAAACAAATACTTTGAATAGGAGAGGGGAGCTTTTAGGACAGATTTGTTGATACTTTTATTGGATGTCCTATTGAGGGCTCACCTGTGGTACTTCCTGTGAAATCTCCTTGTGACCGATTTTGTTTGTCCATTGAAAGCCAAACAATCTGTTCTATTAAAATATGGATTAAGATAGTGATTTGTAGATATATACAGTCACCCCATTACAAAAGAAGGTGGACAGAAATATGAAAGTATTGCCTTTTATCCATCCCACTTCAAACATTTGCAGTACATTGTTTACCTGTATTGTATACTAACTAAAGAAAGAAGTCCCTTTGGCAAAATTGTTGCAGAAAGGGATAATTACGTGTCTTAACCTTTTTACAAAAATAATAGTTTTAAACCACTTTTAACACCTAGACTGTTTTTGTGGTGAACAACAAATCACAATATAGTGGCAGTGAAGGGGTAAATTCAACAAATAAGAGTTTCTCACAATAATTAGATATGTAGGAACTACATTCACTTCTATCTCCACCTTCAATTTCTCTCTAACTCCTTATGCCTTCTCTCCCTCACTCATCATGATTATCTCTCTTTCCATATTCTCTGTTACAGAGTTATCCAATTGATGTGTGTGAGTCACAGACACTACGCTCCTCTTCTTCTTTAGGAAAACTGAAAGTGTTAAACTCTCTGCGCTGTTAATTATCTGCACCTGGGTAGCCTTGATTTAAGACTAATGCTGGAGTATGGGAGAAGCTGCTTATGGACTGATTGTTTGCCATTTGTATAACCTGGAGAAAGACACATGCAATGAGACAGCAGCTTGTGGCTTCTGGCCACTTGGAGCAGAATGGATAAATGGAAATCTAACAAAAGATACAGCAATATTTTCAAAACAGCGTGTAGAAAAGAAAAAGTGCATTGTAATGGAATATTATGGCCCCTTTGAGTGAAGAACATGTAAACATCTATTTAGTTTCCCCTATTGTATATGGTCTATATATTTGCATAAAACATAAAATATTTGTTGAATGTGCACATACATACACACAGTAATATATATACATATATATATAAAAAATTATCTATCTATTATAGAACAGGTGAGGGAAAGGTCTATTAAAAGAGAATATTATATAAATGTATTTCATTCTTTTTAAAATATAATGAATAATTATTTTTCATGCTTCTCGTTACTAATAACTCAGTACCATGGTCTGATACGGTATTCAAATTAAGCAATAATATATTGTTGTGAAACCTTGTTATAGTCTCTTAATCTTTGTCCTGTAAAGGACCTTGACAAATACTATTCCTTCTTGATTATGAACAAAATGTGTAGCTATTTCACAATACATTTTTAAGAAAAAAAAAAAACAATGTTGTAGTGTCTGTGACAATTTATTAATGCTCATTGCTGCCTGTCACTATGTAAATATATGATCTTTACATTATTTGCAACTATCAAGAAGTTTAAACATGTTTGCTTCTTTATGCAAAGGGAAACAAATAAAAAAGCAAATTAAACATGTTGTATTGTTTAAAAAAATATTTAAAATACATGTCCTCCGCAATCTTTGTACTCTTAAAGTAAATTCTATTGAAATAATTATTTAAGATTATTTAAGATAACACAGACACACAAAATAAACTGAATTGTACAGGTGAAGTTGTTTAGTCAGATGATAGAATCAAATAATATTTTGTGTGCTGAGAAAAAAAGCCATAATCATAACAGAAAAGAATATAATGCACAGTTCAATCTTGATATGTCAGTCAAGCCTACATTTATATTGTTAATGAATATGAGAAGTCTGAGATGCAGTCCATTTCAGTAGATGATTTACCTCTTGTTGTAACCTTCCCGCTGCAGAATTTAACCTTCTGCTCCCATCTGAATCCATCCATCCCCATGTGGCCGACAGTAAGACCCTGAGCAGTAGCAGAAACAGCCAAAAGCTTCTTGACTTCATTATACTCAATCTATGGAGGACAAAAAGAGAGTCAACAGAACTCATCATTGTAAAAGCATAGTAAACAGCGGAGGTAACCCTAAAGTTCACACATAATACAAAAGAAAATAAATGCATTGTCATGTGTAAGTATCATATATATAGATATATATAAACACACAGATAAACATACAAATATATATGTACAAATATATATATGTTCTAGAAGTGAAGTAAGCCATCTCTTATGTGTTTCAATGGATTTTGCATTGTTACAGGCTTAACAATATAATGATTACTGGCCTAAGTAGGCCTAAGAAATAATCATAGCAATGAAAAAAACATAGTATGCAACACAAGCAGTCTTAAAATGCAACTCTATAGAGTCACACTGTACTGCGTAATATGTTATTAAGACATCTTAGCAACTGTAAGAAAGAACAGGTAGAGATAAGGAAAAATAATGTAAATGAGACACATAACCTATGCAGGAGAGGTTTCCTTTCTCATCAAGTAAACACTTTGTGAAACTTTATCTTCTGATAATGAAAGAAAGGTAACTCAATTGGTCTGTGATAGCAGGAGGTGTATTTTCCATGTGTCTAGCAGTGGGTTTCTGTAAGAGGTGGGGATATTAAATTGCTTTTGTATATCTTATGTAGTGGGAACCACTTTCATGGTGGTTTTGTGTTTCTTCATTTATTTTTAGATATAGGTGCTCATGTGGTGTATGTATTATGTTCTAGTGAAATGAGAAATCCTATATATTTTGATAACAATAACCCCTGTACAGTGCTACTGAATATGTTGGCGTGTTATAAATAAAGATATTAAGAATAAGAATAAATGCTGGCTGTCAAGCCAAATATTAGTTATATGGTAATTTAAACTGAAATACATACATTATTGAGTCTACATATTTTTTTAGAATAAATGTATGCAGTAAAAAAAAAGGCCTAAAACTTATGGGGTATAAGCTAAACTGTTATGAATGTATTTAAATCTACATAAAATTGGGCACAATGGTTTTGTGAAAGCTATTTCCCTTTGAAACCTAAATTGTTAAATGTGCTGTTCCAATATAGTTAATTACTAAACAGCCTGCAGTACTTCTGCTGCTATTTTCTCCAGAGTATATACATATTTCTGTTTTCCTCTAATCAAGCTTGTTTAATTTAAATAGCATCTTGTTTGCATTATCCTTGAACAAATAAACTTTAAATGTTACAAAAATTGTTCATTAGTCTTAGCAGTTAGTGATACTGGGATGCATTTACAGTAGTGTACGTGTACAGTATACAAGCGTGCAGGCTTTTTAATATGAACATGATCAGATTCGGTAAAGAGATTATAAATTGCAATGATGTGCAATTCCACTGTTCACTTACTGAAATAGCTTGTTCTGTTTATTTGTAAATATCTGTTGTAGAACTAAGTTTTTAATTAGAAAACAAACAAAGTGTTCCATATTTATGAGGGTACTATGTTTTTTGTTTTTTTTTACTTTTTCTTTGCATGGCATTTTCAATTTGGGTTTTGCTGTGAAATTGTAAAATAACTCCTCAGAACATATAACTTGACTACTGCCTCTACCTGAAAAAATGTATGACAGATGTGGTAAAACCATAATTATGGTGCACAGAAAAAAAATCTTAATATATCAATAGAAATGCATTTGGGGCAAGAGAGAAATATAGAAGGTCAAAAGGCCCATACAACCACTCTACCTAAAACGCTTTGCTTGACAAACTTTATACCTTTCACATAACGGCCTGTATTTATAAACTATTTTAGTCCACTCTGGTAGACGGTTCCATTTTTTTACCACCCTTTCTGTAAAATAGTACTTTTACACATTAGATCTAAACCTAACACCTCTTTTTCTTGTAGTAAACTTTAACATAGGCAAAGGGTTCTGTCCTCTAAGCGGTACATATGAAAGTAACACATTCTCTCTTTAAAATGTTGTATAAACTACATTTTGAGCAAGAAGTCAATTCCATTTTCTATTAAATGCTCTTACATTATCAAATTATGTAATACTTAAAAAAAATAATATTGAACAGAAATTAATAAAATATATAAAACAAATGTGTGCCTTCAAACGGGTCAAATTATGTGTTACTGAAAATATGCTTGCTCAGAAAACTATCTCTGTTGTGTGTAGAATGAATGAGAGTGTATGAAGATGCCCTCATATGTTCAAAGATGTTAATGAGTGTAAATATTGTTATTATATGCATAGACCAATTGTGTAATTAATTTCAGAAACAATAGGATACAACCACACCAAAATGCACCATATAAACAACCAAAAAAAAATGCCGTTACAATACTTTTGAAAACAGTTTTTATACACTAGCATATATACTAGTGAATACAATCATCACTGTTATCATGAATATATTTGTCCAATACAAATAATATACTACAATTCTGTAATACTCTGATTATTCATCTAAATTAGTGGACAGTTACAGCTACCTCACTCACTCACTCTCTCTGTCTGTCTCTCTCTCCCTCTCTCTCTACATATATATATATATATATATATATATATATATATATATATATATATATATATATATAACTAAACATTTGTTAGTAAAACAACTCTGCTATATTTTAAATATCTAATTATACTTTCAATATGTTATAAACAGGACACAAATGTGCTTGTGTTATAAAGAAAGATGGACATTTTTTCACAGTAATATACAATATAATAATATATAATATTATAATATAAGTTCGTTTTTTAAAATGTATTTTAGTTATATACATGCATATGTCTACTCCTTGACTGTAGTTCAATCAGCCCACAAGGCTTCATTTCTGCTTTTTGGAAATATGTTTTTTTCGATTTTTCCAGTATTTGTGAAATAGATAGGCAAATTAACACTGCATGATATATAGTATTAATTGTGACAGAAGAAGGAAATGTAAAAATTGTTAGTCCTTTTTCTGCCTTTGATAAACTTTGGAAATGTGAAAGTTTTGTCTTCACAAGTAATATGATGGTGTATCAGAATCACACTTGCGGCGACACCTAGAGGCTAACGAGAATAATGCAGGCTCCTACTAAGTGCCTCTTTTCAGCACCATTGTTCATGGACAGCTCCGTGTACATAATTCTGCTGATTTGAAGAATTCATTGAACTGGTTTGTATCAATCTGTGTGGGTCTGCTTTCCTAAAAGACACTTTAAATCTAAAATGTGTGAAAACAGACATAATCACCCCCTTTTATGTATTGTTGCATGTCATGATTTCAGTGTTTAAGGACTCATATTACCAGTAATTGTGGATGTGGCCAAGGGAGCATGACATTTTTGCATTGGGATTATGTGTTATTGTGTGGTTATATGTTGCCTGTACATGGTTATTATGTATCCTAGTTATAATATATTATAAGAGGGAAAATGTCATATAGAACATATGTGGCTTTTTAAACAATTTTTCCTAGACTGTGATTCTTAAAAATAGGCAATAAACATATATTTTAACATATAAATTGTCTTCTTCCTTTACTATATATGTGCTATTTGTATTATTATAATTTTCATGTACTTATAACCATTACTCTTTTCATTTTTTTTTTGCCATTTTATATCAAGGTTTTATGCTCCAAATTAGTTTTCATTTAAAGTCCCAAAAGGTAGCTGTCTAAACATTGCTTGTTTCAATAATTGTGACAATGCAAAGTGATATTTCTTAAGTACCGTGATCTTCTTTAGCTAAGTCATGACTAAATTGATTATACTACAGTGCATCCAAGTATACAACGTGTATATCTGAATCATGTGCTGCCATACGCCAAGGATGTGGATGCCAATGCAAGTCAAATAAACATTTTCCTGCTGAAATGGAATTAGCTATCAGGCCCAGTCCCATGGGTGGTCACAGATCATCCTAATCATTATTTCTACAGGGGTGAGGGACAGGTATTGATCATTAGGAAAGCAAATGAAAACAAATCACCAAATATGAGAGTGAAATGGATCTTTCTAAAGAGTGGATTTCTTCTTGTATTTATATATCTTGCTATATAAAATATATTGTCATATATGTATATATGTACTTTTCTAATAATAACACAATATAGTATATTTAACTAAACACTTCTAAGACGTATTTACTGAATTAAGTGCACATGCACACCTATAACTTTCAAAAACTTTGCAAAAATAATTGATATAGATATATTGCATCCTGCATGTCCACGTGACCTTTGGTACCATAAAGAGAGATATGTCTGCAATATATAAGGTGTGCAGGCAATAAAAATAAACAGTATAAAATATCTCTGGTAACAGTTGAATGAAACTCCATTTGATTCAATCCGAATCAATGATGCTACAGTACATTTGCAGCACAGGTACAGTACTTTTTGTAAATAGCAGATGGGACATCATTTAAAAGGCTGGTAAATAAATCTGAGACTGCATAAAAGAACAAATAACGTGAGCATATTTTAAATACACTTTTTTTATTTCCTTGATTTTTTTTCTCGATTGCTGTAAAATATAATTGCAAGAACATCCTGAGAATCCAATATTGGTGATTAATTAGGGTGGAAAGTCTACAGATCAATGGATATAGCTATTGTTTGTAGTTGAGACTCATTGATATTACCCCCTTTACATGCTGTTAGCTTTGAGAGTATCTACATAAATACATGTCATACTAGATTATGCACATGATAAATAAATATGAGCTACATAGAAAATCAATTTCAAGATCTGGTGATTTTACATAGCTATGTTGTTTTACATTGATGCACAATGCATATGTCTCTTTATTAGCAATCCACAAACCAATAGTGCTAAACTGAGAATTTTATCAAGGTAATGTGAGAAGATGAATAACCATTCAGCATTTAGTAAAAGCTGTATTGAATTAATATGATGTTCTAATATATAACCCCACTGGTCACCACAATCTCACAATTCTTTTGATCTCTTATTTTTTTTGCAATTGACTACACACTTAGATTGGAGCTGAAGATGCTTAGCTCCCCTGGTTTTTAATCTGATTAGCAACATTTAAAACTTGAAAGCAGTGGCAAAAAAACACAACCAGCATATGCAAAATGAGAAGTGGCAGGAATCATACATGCACCTGAAAATATACACTACTTGCACAGGAATCCAAGGCTAGAGCAAACTACAGGCTGTCCTTGCATACCGTGCATGAAGCAGTCACACAAGGCATTAAACTGGACCTTGCACATCCTTTCATTCTGGTCCAGCGAGAGACAGCTGGAGATCTCATTCATTTAATCTCCGTGCACTAATGAAGAAGCAAAGCAGCATTGCCAAGGAGCCCTGTGAGCATACAGCTCCCATACAGCTCCCATCATATCCCTTACCCTGCGTTTTTCACAGCAGCAGCACAGGCAGCCTGTGACTGCTGACTTAATATTTTCCAACTATCTGTATACATTACTTGCTCCCATGATCCTAAAACCATCATTTTTACATCTGAATACACAATCAGGACCACCAGCTCAGGCAATATTTATTAAATAAGAAAACATCCTAAATAAACCCCCTTCCCCTATTGCACTATAATGCCGAATATATAAGGGATGCAGAAGGCACTTACCTGTGTTACACCAGTTCCAATGCAAGATAAAAGATTCAAGAAAGCCAGATCAAAAGCCACTGCAAGGATAACTACAACATTCAGATTATGGAAATCTCCCACAGATGAAAAGCAGGCTTGTTGGGATAGGAGATGTGTTGTGAGGAAGATAACAATGTGAGTGTGCCAAGAAAACAAATCTTAGTAGAGGTCTTAGTCACAATCCATAGCATAAGAGCTATAACTGCTGCTTGCTGTAGCCTGCCCTATTTCTGCTGTCAGGATCAGAGCTCTCTCACGTCACTGGGTAATTTGCATATTCCACCCAATAGCTGACACCTGTGTGTTGTATGCAGCCACAGGATGAGTAGAAGGAGGCGAGCTCAGTGCAAGGGGCTGCATGCATGGTACAGCACCTAGGACAGGGACTATAGTGATGCTGCTGGAAGTATTGCACAATTGTCTGTATTTAGTGTTTAAGGGTTTAATATGGGTAATATGCCCACTGTGGAAAAACCACCCCTTAGGATGGCATATGTGGTTAATAGGGCAGCAACATAGTGTACCTAAAAACTGCGTTATTAAACCTGAGGACATTAACTGTTCCCTTACTGTCCTGTTCTTTATATATGTATATACAAATACACACACACACACATATATATATATATATATATATATATATATATATATATATATATATATATATATAAATATATATATATATATTTGTATCTGTATATATAAAATAAGTAACCATTTAATAAAAACTCAGCTGGCTCACTCACATATTCACAATTCTACAATTAAAGTATATTTTAAACAAGATACAGCATTCCATGGACAGCAAATTGCCAGTTAATAATACTCTAAACAAAATGAACACACTAATCTATATTCATCCAAAACCTGACACAATAGTCACTAATAAGCAAGATCACATACATTATTATTTCATTGGCCAACCCATCACTCACTCATGCAGTAAGGGTTTTCAGATGGATATTTTCAAATTAGATATTAGCATCACACTGCAGCATGTGGCTGGAGGAACAACCCATACAATATAGTTGATTAGACATAAGTTATATGACCATAATAAGAACTACAGGTTCAGCTAATCAGAGGATCTCAAGAGGCTTGATCATTGCCTCATTATAGTCTGCTGTTGTCCAAGTTCTGTCAAATCAGAGTGACCCAAGGGGCAAGCACCTTTATTTCCCAAAATATAATGGTCTTGAATGGAAGAGAAGCATGAAATAAAATTATAGTAACAGTAAGAAAACTTGTAAAATAATTCTGATACTGCTATTTTACATATGTATTAATTGACTATTTTGTTAATAAACGTTTTCAAAATGCTGACAAATTGAGCACTAAGAACAATACAATAAATGACTATTTGTCCAAATATGGTAATTTAATATAAATGTTTTAACTAGGTATTTTTGTATTACTTATTTTCTCCTCCTTAATGTAATATGGACACTTCAGTTTCTTCTAAGAAGCCAACAGCATGTCATCTACTGGGACTGCCCTTTACTCTCAGT